>JAHRHZ010000249.1:3842139-4015945 GCA_024137785.1 Ginglymostoma cirratum
CATCAGAAATGGAGGGTCTAGGCCCGAAACGTCAAGCTTTCCTGCTCCTATGATGCTGCTTGACCTGCTGTGTTCATCCAGCCCCACGCCGTGTTATCTCGGATTCTCCAGCATCTGCAGTACCTTTTATCTCTGACTGAGTTTCACTGCTGTTTGAGAAAATGACAATTTGGCTTTGTCTTTGTTTATTTCACATGGAGTTTAGCTCAGCCTAGGTTCTGCTGATCACTGCAGCCCTCTTCATTCAGTGTTTTCTTCTTTTCTTCATTAAAACCAGATGATGGGAGTGGAAAATTGATTGACAACATTTTACTGCTGTCATGACAAATCTTAAATTACATGAGATTATCTGGGCAGTATCAATGTGAGCTGCCTTCCATTTATCATAATCTAAATCTGACATTGAACCCATCACTTCTCTTCTCCTTCATCTGCTTGTCTAACTTCCCTTTAAATGCAACTCAAACTAGTTGCTTTAACATCTCCCTGTGGTTGTAATTAAAAGGGAAGCCGGGGGGCGCTTCTGGGGTTAACATCTTTTCTGAAAAACAGCGACTCTGAGTGTTCGATGTTGCTTCAGTTCAGCTGAATTATGTTACTGGACTGCTGGTTGAACATACAAACAAATGATGTGTACATTTAGAGATAATAGGAACTGCAGATGCTGGAGAATCCGAGATAATAAGGTGTAGAGCTGGATGAACACAGCAGGCCAAGCAGCATCTGAGGAGCAGGGAGGCTGACGTTTCGGGCCTAGACCCTTCTCCAGAAATGGGAGAGGGGAAGGGGGTTCTGAAATAAATAGGGAGAGAGGGGGAGGCGGATAGAAGATGGATAGAGGAGAAAATAGGTGAAGAGGAGACAGACAGGTCAAAGAGACGGGGATGGAGCCGGTAAAGGTGAGTGTAGGTGGGGAGTTAGGGAGGCGATAGGTCAGTCCAGGGAGGACGGACAGGTCAAGGGGGTGGGATAAGGCTAGTAGGTAGGGGATGGGGGTGGGGCTTGAGGTGGGAGGAGGGGATAGGTGGGAGGAAGGACAGGTTAGGGACATTTAAAAGGGATAAGCATGTAGAGTAAATCAGCCATTAAGTTATTGAATGGCAGAGAGACACAGTGGCCTGACCTGCTCCTAATTTGTATGTTTGAATGAGAAAGCAATTGAATACAGACTTTGTGTTACAAATAAATCACGGGATGCGCATATTTTTGGCTAGGCCAGCATATTTGTTGCTGGTCTCTAAAGCTCCCTGAGAGAGTGGTGTTTTGACCAAATGGTGCAGGTATCATACAGTACATCAAGTCCCGCAGCCCATCAAGTCTGTCCCACCAATAATAAACTCCTACCTACAACAGCAACACCTTCCCCCATTAAGTTATTATCCATGAACGTTATGACATTTCAAGTGCCCATCAAAGTATTTTTTCAACGTTATGAAATTTCCTGCCTCATCTGCCCTCCCAGGCAGGGCATTCCAGATCCCCACCAGCCGCTGGGGGGAAAGCTTTTCCTCAAATCCCCTCTAAACCCCAAGTCTTTCATTTTCAAGTTATGCCCCCTTCCTATTGACCCTTTGTTTAACAGGAACAAGCTGCTTTCTATTCACACTGTTCATGCCCCTTGTAATCTCACATACCTCAATAAGATCTCCTGTCAACTTCCTTCAAAGAAAACAACCTGACATTACCCAGAGATAATAGGAACTGCAGATGCTGGAGAATCCGAGATAACAAGGTGTGGAGCTGGATGAACACAGCAGGCCAAGCAGCATCATAGGAGCAGGAAAGCTTGACGTTTCGGGCCTAGACCCTCCATCAGAAATGATGAGTCTCGGCCCAAAACATCAAGCTTTCCTGCTCCTATGATGCTGCTTGGCCTGCTGTGTTCATCCAGCTCCACACCTTGTGATCTCTGACATTACCCAGCCTCGAGTTACACCCTAGTTACGCATACACTCTCTAGATACACCCATAGTGCCATCAGAGAGGGAAGTCTAAGATTTTGGCTGCGATAGGCTTAGGGTTAGTGAAGGGCGATGAAGGAACAGTGATATAATTTCAAGTCAGAATGGTGCATGACTTAGAGGGGAGGTTTTTCCCATGCATCATCTCCTCTAGTCCTTCTAGATGGTGGATGTTAGAGGTTTGAAAGGTGCTGTCGAAGGGGTCTTGATCAGTTGTGAGTTATCGCAAGCCCTTGATTGACTTACATCAAGAGTAATGCAAACGTCGACACTCGAGACATGTTCCAATTTGAAAGCTCTCGTGCAGTACTGAAGTGCTGGCCTTGCTTTGCGCGAACGATATTTTATTGAACACTGTGGTCAATTCATGGAACTAGCTCCTGAGGGAGACAGTATTGATTTGTACAAATGAAAATTTGAGAGATTTCTTTCAAAGATTAACAATTTAAGTCATAATGCTCAAAGACAATTCAGGATGACAAACAAATGTTCAGTCACTCCGATCTCTTGAAACAATAAAAAAAACTAGTGATTTGCAAAAGCAATCCTAGTGTTCACAACCTGCCTGCCAAATGCCAATAAGAACAGTATTGGTAAAGATTGAACACTGCACACCTTGAGCATTCTCCATCATGCTCTGTGGAATGCCCACCCTGTTAATTGGCATAGATTCAGAACAGATCTAGCAGTTCAACCTTAGGCATCTATCCTCCTTACCACTCTACCATTACCAACGAGCCAGTGAGGCAACCCCAGGTCAATGGAGAGTACAGAAGGGTAGGCCAGGAGCAGCACCAAGCATATCTTAAAATGAGATGTCAAACTAGTAAAAATGCTGAACAGGATTGCTTGTGTACCAAACAGCATAAGCAATAAGTGATAGACAGAACTGAGCAATGGCACAACTAATGGATCAGATCTAAGCTCTACATTCCCTGTACTATTACTTGTTCTAGTAACTTTATTAACATCTGCTGAGCCCTCCCTGCCTTTAACTTTTTCCATTAAACTGAACACAGTCCTCCATTATTAAGTTTAAAGCCCTATCCACAGCCCTAGGTATACGATTCCCCAGGATTCTGGTCCAGCATGATTCAGGTGTAGTCAATCCCATCAGAACAGCTCCCTCCTTCCCCAGCACTGGTGCCAATATCCCATGAATTTGAACCCATTTTTCCCACACCAGTCTTTGAGCCACGCATTTATGTCATGGCTCAGGTAGTAATCCAGAGGTTATTACCTTCTTGCTTTTCAATTTAGTGCCTAGCTGCTCATATTTCCTCTTTCTAACTATTTCATTGGTACCTAAGTGGGCCACGACAACTGGATATTTCTCCTCCCATTCCAAGTTCCTCTGCAGCCCAGATGAGATATCCTGAACTAGGGCACGAGCAAGCAATACAGCCTTTGGGACTCTCGATCCTAGCCACAGAGAACAGAGTCTATTCCCCTGACTATACTATCCCCAATTTCTATTTCGCTTTTCTCCACCACCTGAAGGGCTCCCCGTATGACGGTGCTCATCCTCCCTATGGCCTACAATCTCATCCACACAGGGAGGAACAATCTCAAACCTGTTAGACAACTCAAGGGCTGAGACTCCTTCAGCACTACCTCCTGGATCGCTCTACCTGCTTCAGTCATAGTCACACCCTCCTGGCACTGAGCACTGACCAAATTTGAGGTACTTAATCCAAGGGGTGTGTCTGCCTCCTGAAACAGTGTGGCCAAGTAATTCTCCTCCCTGGTGTGTCACAATGCTTGTAGTTTAGATTCTACCTCATCAGCTCTGAGTTGGAGCTCCTCAAGTAACCAACTCTTGCTACAGATGTGGTCTCAATGAACCACAATGGGGTCCATCAACTCCTACATCATGCAGGTACAATACATTGCCTGGTCTTGATCTCTGTTTTAATTAGTTATTTCTTAAAATTAGAGTTTTCAAAAATCTTTACTGTTCTTTTTGATTGTAGCCTGTAAACATTTCCCCTATACTGGCGTCATTGGACGAGACAAAACAAAGTAGGAACTCAAATTTCCTTCCCTAAAGGACTTCAGTAAACTAGTTAGCTTTTCTACAACAATTGATGATGGTGTCAGGGTCACCATTATTAAGATTAATTTTCCATTATTAACTTAATGGATGATTTTGAATTCTACAGCAGAATTTTTTGATTAATATTCTCAAAACTTGAGCTTCGGCTTTCGAAGTACCCAACCTGTGAGATTGCCACCACATCACCGTATCCCCAAGAATTTGGGAAGTCAATTAGAGGTTGGGAATTCTGCAGTGAGGAACACATCTTCTGACTCCCCAAAGCCTGTCCAGCATCTATGAGGCGCAAGTCGGGAGTGTGATGGAATAGTCCCCATTTGCCTGGATGAGTGCGGCTTCAACAACACTCATGAAGCTTGATATCATCCAAGACAAAGCAGCCCGCTTGATTGGCATTGCATCCACAAACACTCACTCTCTTCACCACCGATCCACAGTAGCAGCAGTGTTTTCTATCTACAAGATGCAATGCAGAAATTCACCAAAGATTCAAACCGCCAGCCACTTACAACTAGAATGACAATGGCAGCAGAAACATGGGAACAACACTACCAACAATTTCCCCTCCAAGACAGTCACCAATATTTGGAGTGGCATGGTGGCTCAGTGGCTAGCACAGCTGCCTCACAGTGCCAGGAACCTTAGCTCAATTCCATTCTCAGGTGACTGTCTGTGTGGAGTTTGCACGTTCTCCCTGTGTCTGCGTGGGTTTCCTCCTGGTGCTCCGGTTTCCTCCCACAGCAGATGTGCAGGCTAGGTGGATTGGCCGTGCTTAAATTGCCCGTAGTATTCAGGGATGTGTAGAATAGGTGGGTTATAGGGGAATGCTTTGAGGGTCAGTGTGGACTTGTTGGGCTGAAGGGCCTGTTTCCACACTGTAGGGATTCTATGATATGACTTTCCCTTCACTGTTGCTGGGTCAAACTCTCTCCCTAACACCATTGTGGACTACCAACAGCATATGGGCTGCAGTGGTTCAAGGAAGCATCTCACCTCCAACTTCTCAAGTGCAACTGGGGACAAGCAATAAATGCTGGGCCAGCCAGCGATGCTGATATCCTGTGAGTGAATAAAATAAACACAAGGGATTGGCAATGAATGTAGGCTCAGCCAGCAATAACCTTCCCCATGGAATGATTTGGAAAAAAAAAATACCGAGCCTGCAGAGACATGATGCTTTCTTTTTGAAAGTTTGTTTTTAAGGTTGTGTTATGCCAAACCTGCAGAGAAGGGACAAGGCATAACCTCACACAATTATAGGGCAGGCTGTGCTGATGATTTGCTTGGTAAAGAGGTGATTAATCAGGAGCTAATACATCTTGTGCCTGTCTGATAAACTAGCATTTGGCGCTGTTTTCTTTGGCTTCAGTTATGCAGGTGAATGCAGTATATAAACGCCCGAGGAGCAACTACAGGCAGGTAGAACAGCTCAGAATGTAAATGGAGTTCATGGGAGTTGCTGCAAAGTACAATTTGTAGGCTAATGTATCATTGTCAATTAGAAAATAAATATCCAGTCACAAGAGAAGTTTAAATCTCGCTGACAACATTCTACCCACATTAAGAGAGAAGTAGGCAATTAATCAACACCAGTTCTAGCTCCCCCACCTCCTGTAGGTGTGACTAATATCCGGATGCCCCATTCTCCTCAAGTTCCTGGATGTATCATTGATCTGGACTGCAAATGAGTTGGGAAGATAGATCTGAGTTGGGGAAGGGACACTGAAGAGATGCTACATTTATACAATGACCAATTTGTCTCCTTAGGGTTTGGATGGAAGGGCAGTCAATGAAGCAAGGTACCATTGTGGAAAATGGCAACTTGTGAACGCCCAAAAAATATTTCTTTACTGTTGAGTTGAGTCATTCAACTGCTAAGATTTTGAACTTCTCTCTAATATGGCCAGTGATATTCTGAACTTTTTTCCAAACTGTTTGAGCCATACCCATTCTGCTTTCTGCATCGTCTATGTGTTGAAGTGAAGACAGATCATAGAGTCTCTAAAGGCACCACTTTGCCAATATGGTTCCATGGAGCAAGGAGACCATATGGATGACAGAAGGAATTGACAGATTTTAAAGTATCACTGGTAAGAATAATGACGCACCCTAACAATGTGCAGCGCCATTAGTCATAAAAAGAACTACAAGTGTGCAGATGAACATGGAGTGCACCAATTCTAAGGCCAGTTCTGGGTGTTCAGTTACAGGAAGGATATTATCAATCTGGAGAGGGTTCAGAAGAGATTTACCAGGATGCTGCCAGGTATTGAAGGTTTGAGTTACAAGAAAAGGCTGGATAGGCTGGGATTTTTTTCACTGGAGAGTAGGACGTTGAGAGATGACATGATAGACGTTTATAAAATAATGAGAAGTATAAATAAAGTTAATGGTAATTGTCTTTATCCCAGGACGGGAGATTTCAAGAACAGGAAGCACAAGGTGAGAGGAGAGAGATTTGTAGAAGACAGAAGAGGCAAATGTTTTACACAGAGAATCGTTCGCATTTGAAATAAGTCCCAGTCCACAAACAGAATAACCAATACACTATGGAACCTACACAGAACAGGACAGATAACAAAAACAGAATTGCAAGGGATGAAACCAGAAGACAACAACACTCCAAGATTCTACGGACCGGTTAAGGTATACAAGCCCGATATACCCCTCAGACCAATCGTAGCTCTACCAGGATCCCCATCACATAAGTTAGCAAAGAAACGACAACAAAAGCTTAAACATCTAATCGGCAGTTCAAGACACTCCATATAATCAACACAAGAATTCCTGGGTGGCATCAAGAACACAAAAATAAAGAAGAAGTGATGGTCTCATTTGATGTAACAGCATTGTTTATATCAATCGACAGAATCCTAGCCAAAGTAACCATATCCAACCTACTAGACAAACACAACATGACAGGATGAGGAACAGATCAACAAACACTACATACTCAAACTACTGGACTTATGCTCAACAACACCCTTTACACTTAATGGCAAGATATATGAGCAGATCAAGGGGACTCCCATGGGCTCACCCATCTCCAGACTGATAGCTGAGGCAGTCATGCAGAGACTGGAACAAATAGCCCTCCCATAGATCCAGCCCAAGCTTTGGATCAGATACGTGGACGACACTTTTGTAATTATGAAAAGAACAGAAATTGAGAATGCCCACCGACCCATCAACACTGTACTCACAGAGATTAAATTAACAAGAGAGGAGGAAAACAACAACAAACTGCTGTTCCTCGACATGATGGTAGGAAGAAAAGAGAATGGTGATCTCATTACAAAAGTATACAGGCAATTCACACATACCGACCAGGTCTGAAACTATCACAGCAACCATCCCGACTCAAACAAGAGGAGCTGCATTAGGACCTTGTTCAAAAGGGCCACTACACACTGCAGCAAACCCAATCTGCAGAAGGAGGAAGAAGAATACCTCTACAAGGTCTTTACCAGAAATGAATACTCCCGCAGCTTTATCTACAGATACCTAGCCAACAGGCAACACAACCAGAACGCACCAAAACCCAAAACAATAACTGCCATAACATATATAAAAAAAAAACCTCAGAACTTACAGCCAGACTGCTCATACCGCTAGGAATCACGACAGCACACAAACCGGCAGCCACATTAAGACAGCAACAGACCAGGGTTAAAGACCCAATAGATACCATGGACAGGATGAATGTGGTTTATAAGATACCATGCAGAGACTGCACAAAACACTACGTGGGACAAACAGGCAGACAACTAGCAACCCGTATCCACAAACACCAGCAAGCGACTAAACGACACAACCAGATGTCCTCGGTTTCAAAGATAATAGGAACTGCAGATGCTGGAGAATCTGAGACAACAAGGTGTAGAGCAACCCAATCCTCTCACTTATACCCTCCTCCCACCTCAAGCTGCACCCCCATTTCTTACCTATTAACCTCATCCTGCCCCCTTGACGTGTCCGTCCTCCCTGGACTGACCTATCTCCTCCCTACCTCCCCACCTACACTCATCTTTATTGGCTCCATCCCCGCCTCTTTGACTTGTCTGTCTCCTCTCCACCTATCCTCTCCTCTATCCATCTTCTATCCGCCTCCCCCTCTCTCCGTATTTATGTCAGAACTCTCTTCCCCTCCACCATTTCTGATGAAGCGTCTAGGCCCGAAACGTCAAGCTTTCCTGCTCCTTGGTTTCAATACACACAAATGAAAGAAAAACACTTTCAACTGGGCCAACACTACTATCATAGGACAAGCCAACAATATGTGGGGAGGTAACAAGCATGGGGCTGGATGAACACAGCAGGTCAAGCAGCATCATAGGAGCAGGAAAACTCGACGTTTCGGGCCTAAACCCTTCATTATGTTGGGAGGTGATGGCCTAATGGTATTATCACTGGACTGTTATTCCAGAGACCCAGATACATTTCTGATGAAGGGTTTAGTCCCGAAACGTCAAGTTTTCCTGCTCCTATGATGCTGCTTGACCTGCTGTGTTCATCCAGCCCCATGCTTGTTATCTCGGATTCTCCAGCATCTGCAGTACCTTTTATCTCTGATACAAAGTTCTGGGGACCCAGGTTTGAATTCCAACGCGGCAGATGGTGGAATTTGAATTCAATAAAATATCTGGAATTAAGAATCTAGTGATGAATCAATTGTTGGGAAAAACCCATCTAGTTCACGTTAGGGAAGGAAATGGCCATCCTCACCTGGTCTGGCCTACATGTGACTCCAGACCCACAGCAATGTGGTTGACTCTAAACTGCCCTCTGGGTAATATGGGCAATAAATGCTGCCTGGCCAGCAATGCCCTCATCCCATTAATGCATTAAAAATAACAGAGGACAGCCAGGGAATACTTGGAGGCTTAGCATTCATCCATGGACTCCATCAACAAACACATTGAACTAGACCCGACATACTGACCATTACAACACACAGCCAGAAGCAGCAAAATCCAGACCACATAAATTTGAACCAACTCAGGACAATAGCGCTTCACAGGAGGCTCACATCACTGAGGATATCATATAGTTAGAAGACCAAATGTCTGCTATCAAACCGCCCAGCTTGGCAAACACACCAACATCTATTGCTTCTTATTAATTGGCTTTATATTAGTGTGACTTGGCTTTATTTAAACAGCATTCCTGTAGAATTTAGACCAGTTAGGGAGTAGTTAGTGGTCTCGGGGGAATTGTCGGTTTGTTGGTAATTTTGTTAATTTCTTCATTATTGGGTTAAATAAATAAATTATTTCTTGTTACTTGTAAAGTGGAGAGCAGGAACTTTCTTTCTTTTAATAGATTACGAGGGGAAAGACAAGCTTCTCTGGGTGTTTTGGGAGTAATTATTAGAGGAGAACCCCTACTCCTGTCATAATGGCTTGGGGCTTGTGTTTTAGTTTAAGTATCAGAGAGGCTTGGCCATTCCCTGTTGGAATAATGTGGATCTTGATTGCCAGCAATCATTTATTGTCCACTCCCAGTTGCCATGGAGAAGGTGGTGGTGAGCTGCCTTCTTGAACTGGTGCAGTCCATGTGCTTTAGATATAGCCACATTGTCATTAAGAAGGGAGTTCAGTATTTTAACCCAGTGACAGTGAGTGAACGGCGATATATTTCCAAGTCAGGATAGTGTGTGGCTTGAAGGGGAACTTGCACATTGTAGTGTTCCCATATATCTGTTGCCCGTGTCTTTCTGGATGGAAGCGTTCGTGAGCTTGGAAGGTGCTGTGTAAGGATCTTTGGTAAATTTCTGCAGTGCATTTTTGAGATAGTACATTCTGAGTGTCAGTGGTAGAGGAAGTGAATGATTGTGGATGTAGTGACAATCAAGTATGGTGCATTATCCAGGATGATAGAGTCATAGAATCATACAGCATGGAAACAGACTCTCCAATCCAACCAGTCCATACTGACCATAATCCCAAACTAAACTATCCCCACCTGCCTGTGTTTGGTCCATATCCCTTCAAAGCATTCCTATTCATGAACTTATCCAAATGTCTTTTAAATGTTGTAAGTGTATCTGCATCCATTACTTCTGGTTGTTCATTCCACACACAAACCATTCACTGTGTGTAAATAAAAAGTCCTCCATGTCTTTTTAAATCTTTCTCTTCTCACTTTAAAAATATGTCCCCTAATCTTGAAATCCCCCACCCTGGGGAAAGGACACCTGCCATTCACTTTATCTATGCCCCTTATTATTTTATAAACCTCTGTCAGGGCATTCCTTAACCTCCTACGCTCCAGTGAAAAAAGTCTCAGCCTATGATGTCAAGCTTCTTGAGTGTTGTTGGGGCTGCACTCATCCAGGCAAGTGGGGAGTATTCCATCACACTCCTGACTTGTGCCTTGTAGATGGTGAACAGGCTTTAGGGAGTCAGGAGATGAGTTACTTGCTGCAGTATTCCCAGCTTCTGGCCTGCTCTTGTAGCCACTCTGTTAATGTGGTGAATCCAGTTGAGTTTCTGCCTAATGGTAAGCCCCCAGGATGTTGGTAGTAGGGGATTCAGTGATGGTAACACTGTTGACTGTCAAGGGACAGTGGTTAGATTGTTTCTTATTGGAGACGGTCATTGCCAGGCATTTATGTGGCACGAATGTTACTTGCCACTTGTCACCCATTTTGAATTTTCCTAAATGATTTCTGAACCCTTCCTCTGTCCATTCTACCTTTCTCCCTACACACAATGATCCTTCCCTGCACACACCAACTCCACCAGTTGAAAAGTGGGGCTTTGATTTTTTTTTGTGGAGCCCGAGTCTGGATAAGTTGTTCCCTGACGGAGCAGAGGGTATGTAACCAGAATGTAGCAGGTTGAATTCACCCACAAGCAGTTCCCTGTGAGGTTACAGTGTGGCAGCATATGAAAAAGGCTCAATTTTCCTCAGAGTAAATCTGATATTTTGAGAATATTCAACAGGGATGGGATCACATTTTCTGTGGAGTAACAGATGGCTCTGTTCGAATCAAAACACCAAGACTTGTCTTGACATTTGATAAGCGCATCAATTTAGTGCATGGAATAAAATTCAATTTGTTCCTCTTTCTGTTGTGTTTTCATCATTTCTCACTCTCTCCCTGTCTGTCTCTTGCTCACTCTTCCTGTGTGTTTAGATTGAGTAGTTGGCAAAAATTATTTGTTTTCAGTAATTTTTTGGCCCAGCGAGTGACCTGTTGAGATGTGGCATTATTTTGTATCAGTGTTAACAACATTGGCTTACATATACTGCCACAGTGCACTCTGAAGGAGTCAACCAGTTCATGATGCTTCACAGCAGTTATCATTAGCAAAACTGGACACGAAAACCACATAAAGGGAAACTAGGACATTGTTATCCAAAGAAGTGGATTGTAAGTGTCTGGAGAAATGCATTTGTATACTGCACTGGCTGACATTGTCATAATCACACAATGAGGTGGCATGGTGGCTCAATGGTTAGCGCTGCTGCCTCCCAGTGTCAGCCATTTGGATTCAACTCCAGCCTCGGGTGACTGTATGTGTGGAGTTTGCATGTTCTCCCCGTGTCTTCATGGGTTCCCTCCGGTTGCTGTGGTTTCTGCCCGCAGTCCAAAGGTGTGAAGGTTAGGTGGACTATCTGTGGGAAATGTGGGATTACAGGATGATGTGGTCTGGGTGGGATGCTCTTCAGAGGTTGGTGTGGAATCGATGGATCGAATGGCCTCCTTCCACACTGTAGGGATTCTATGACCACTGCCTCTGCTGTGAGTCATCCATTTTAGTTTGTGGGACTCAATAAATATGTTGTATGGTACCTGGTGTCAGAAGTGTGAAGCTAAGGTTGAGTGAATTTTCAGGGCTGAAGGACAGCCAGGTACTGTAAAACAAAAAGAAGAGAACAGAAGAATTAAAACTGCAGATAACGAGGTGTAGAGCTGGATGAACACAACAGGTCAAGCAGCATCACAGCAGGAAAGCTGACGTTTCGGGTCTAGACCCTTCTTCAGAAACCCGAAACGTCAGCTTTCCTGCTCCTCTGATGCTGCTTGGCCTGCTGTGTTCATCCAGCTCTACACCTCGTTACCTCAGATTTTCCAGCATCTGCAGTTCCTACTATCTCCGAATTAAAACTGCAGTCTGTAACTCTGAAAGACTGGGCGAGTCAGAATTTCTGTGAATTTTCGACTCCCTGCTGCTGGGGAAATGAACGGGGATAGGAGGCAGAACTGTATCTTTTTCAAGATAACAAGCGTGGGGCTGGATGAACACAGCAGGTCAAGCAGCATCATAGGAGCAGGAAAACTTGACGTTTCGGGCCTAAACCCTTCATCAGAAAATGTTTATCTCTGTATCTTTTTCACACTCGTGGAGGCAAAACTATGAAATAGATTTGAATTTTAAAAACTGAGCAAATGAGAGTAACAGCCCTTTATCAATGTTGGTGCAAGGGTGCTACATAGAATCCCTATGATGTAGGAACAGGCTACTTGGCCCATCAAGTCCACACAAGCCCTCCAAACAGCGTCTCGACAACTCCAACCCCCCCATCCTATCCATTTGTTTCCAATGGCTAACCCACCTAGCCTGCACATCCCTGGATACTACAGACAATTTAGCATGGCCAATCCACCTAATCTGCACATCTTTGCACGGTGGGAGGAAACCCACACAGACACGGGGAGAATGTTCCAACTCCACAGACACAGTTGCCCAAGAGTGGAATCAAACCTGGGTTGCTGGCACTGAGACAGCAGTGATAATCATTGAGCCCCTGGGCCTGCCTTAGTGCATTGCAGCCTAGACTGAGGTGTCAAGAACCCAAACATCAGTGATTCTGAAAACTTTGAAGATGTACTTTGAATCCTCTATAAATGTTACTTATAAATAGCATGTGTTCAACGTCAGTGCTGTTTAAATCTACCAGCCCTTATCCTAAAGCTATGACCACTCATTCTAGAATGTCCCACATGAGGAAACATCCTCTTGATATTGACATTTTCAATCTCCTTTAAAGTCTCATGTAACTCAATTAGATCTCCTGTCATTTTTCTAAGCACCAGAGTGTATAGGCCTAAACTGCTCAATCTCTCTTCATAAGACAAAACCCCATATCTCTGGATAAAAGCGAAAGAACTGAGGATACTGTATATCAGGAACAAAATCAGAAGTTGCTGGAAAAGCTCAGCGGGTCTGGCAGCACCTGTGAAGAAAAAATTGGAGCAGACGTTTCTGGTCCGGTGACCCTCCCTAAATGTAGTTTCGCAGTCCTGAAACATTAACTCTGATTCTTTTCTTCACGGATGCTGCCAGACCTGCTGAGCTTTTCCAGTAACTTCTGAAACCAATGCAGAGAACTTCCTCTGAACTGTTTCTAATGCAACTCCATCTCGCCTCAAGTAAGGAGACCAAAACTGTATTTAATACTCCAGGTGCAGTCTCACTAATGTCGTGTACAATTGCAGCAACACTTTCTTACTTTTATGCTCTACTCCTTTAGCAATAAACACCAAAATTCCATGTGCCTTTGTTATTACTGGCTGTACTTATGGACTTGTTTTCTGTGATTCATGCACTGGGACACCCAGATCCAACTGCACTGAAGCACTCTGAAGTTGCTCTCCATTTAGACATTGTTACCTTTCTGTTCCTCTGACCAAAATGGATACCCTCACATTTATCCAAGTTAAACTCCATCTGCCAATTTTTGACCCGTTCACCTAACACGTATCCTTTTGTAAATTTCTTACTTCTTCAATGCAACTGAATGATGACTGCAGAGGGGTACGTTAAGTGAATGTGAAGTTTCAGGTAGACACCATGTAGACGCAATATCATGAGCGTCACAGACTTGTGAGAAGTGCCTCAACAATAATACCATCAAAAGTAAGACGAAAGCTATATAAGAATGAAACTCAAACAAAGGGGACCAATGAAGTTGACAACCCGAAACAATGGTATAAATGAAAATCTGAAGGCCCAGGCTGTAAAGATTTAGCAAAATCTGTTCATCTGAGCTGAAGCAGTTTGAAACCCTGGGTTGGTAACTCTGTATGTTTAAGGAGGGATTTGCAGCATTTCGCCGTCCACAAAATCATTGGCTACTGAACCAATCCTTGAAGATTATAAAGACGTCTTTTACAGATCTTGGTTGCCTTCCAAATGAATATCAGCTCAAAGATGATGAGAGTGTGAGGCATCTGCGGAGAAGAGTTCCAGCCACCCTCCAATACGTCCTGAAGGAGAAGGTACAGGAATCTGTGCCCCATTTACACAGAAGACCATAAAGCATTGAATGAAAGACAACAAGCTCATGCACCTTAGAAAGCTTTCTATACGAATGCATCCCAACTTGATGTGGCAACTGCTTTGCCCAGGACTGTAAGAAACGACAGAGAGTTGTGAACGCAGCCCAGTCCATCATGCAAACCAGCCTTCCATCCTTGGCTCCATCTATATTTCTTGCAACCTCAAAAAGGCATTAAAGACCCCTCCCACCCTGCTTATAATCTGTTCTAACCTCTTCCATCAGGCAGAAGACCAAAGCTTAAACACACAGACCAAGAAAGTCAAGAACATCTTCTTCCCCATTGTTATTCGACTTCTGAATGGGCCTCTCAAATTACAAGTTTAATTACAAATTTAATGTTGTTCTTGCTCTTTGTGCACCTTCTCTGCAGCAGTAACATTATGTTCCTTGCTCTGTTCTATTACCCTAATACACTTTGTATGGTAAGATCTGCCTGTACTGCACGTTAAACAAATCTTTTGACTATGCAAAAACTAAGTTGCTGGAAAAGCCCAGCAGATCTGGCGGCATCTGTGAAGGAAAAAACAAAGTTAATGCTTTGAGTCCGTGACCCTTCCTCAGAGCTGTACCTAGGTACACATGACAATAATAAATTAAATCAAATCAAACCAATTTTTTTAAAAAAGTATTTTTGAGGAGCTGGCAGCAAGACCAGAAAATTATAAGACTTAGGCCATTCAGACCATCGTGTCTGTTCTGACATTCAATGAGGTCATGGTTGATCAGTTAATTCTCCAACTCTACATTTCCTGCCTTTTCTCCATATCCCTTGATTCCCTAACTGATGAAAAATCTGTTTATCTCAACTTGAGCGTACTTAATTGTTCAGGCTCACTAGCCCTGAAGGGCAAAGAATTCGACAAATGCACCACCCTCTGAGAAAAGAAATTGTTCCTTATATCTGTCTTAAATGTGTGACCCCTTCATTCTGATATTATGCCCTCTGGTCCATAAGAGAAATAAACTTTCTGCCCCTATCCTGTCAAGTCCCTTAAGAATCTGAGATAACAAGGTGTAGAACTGGATGAACACAGCAGGCCAAGCAGCATCAGGGGAGCAGGAAGGCTGACGTTTCGGGTCTAGACCACCTCCACTGCCTCCTAAGAATCTTATATGTTTCAATAAGGCTGCATCATACTCAACCTCTCCTCATAAAACAGTCCCTCCTTAGACAAGGAGCACAAAATTGTTCACAGTATTTCAGTTATGGGCTGACTCATGCCTTGTGTAGTGATACTCCATCTCCTTTGAAATAATGGCCAGCATGCCATTTGCCTTCCCTGTTACCGACTGAGCTTGGATGCCAACTTTTTGTGATCATAGTCATAGGGTCACAGAGATGTACAGCATGGAAACAGACTCTTCAGTACAACTTGTCCATGCAGGTATTCTAAATAAATCTATACACATTTGCTAGCATCTGTCCCATATTACTCTAAACACTTCCCATTCATATACTCATCTAGATGCTTTTTGAATGTTACAATTGTACCAGCGTCCGCCACTTCCACTGGCAGCTCATTCCATACACGCACGACCCTCTGCGTGAAAACGTTGCTCCATTGGTCCCTTTTAAATCTTGCCCCTCTCCCCTAGAACCTATGCCCTCTAGTTTTGGACTCCCCTACACTGGGAAAAAGACCTTGATTATTCACCCTATCCATGCCCCTCATGATTTTATAAACCTCGATAAGGTCACCCTCAGCCTCGGATGCTGCAGGGAAAATAGCCCCAGCCTATTTGGCCTCTCCCTTTAGCTCAAACCCTCCAACCCCGGCAACATCCTTGTAAATATTTTCTGAACCATTTCATGTTTCACAACATCCTTCCCATAGCAGGGAGACCAGAATTGAATGCCAAATTCCAAAAGTGACCTATCTAATGTCCTGTACAGCTGTAACATGACCTCCCAACTCCTATAGTCAATGCATTGACCAATAAAGCCAAGCATACCAAATGACTTCTTCACTATCCTGCCTACCTGTGACTCTAATTTCAAGGACCTCTGAACCTGCACTCCAAGGTCTCTTTGTTCAGCAGCACTGTCCAGGACCTTACCATTAAGTGTATAAGTCATGCCTTGATTTGCCTTTCCAAAATGCACCTTACATTTATCTAAATTAATCTCCATCTGCCACTCCTCAACCCCCTGTCCATCTGATCAAGGTCTTGCTGTACTCTGAGGCAACCTTCTTGGGTGTCCAATTTTGGAGCTCTCTGCAAAGTTACTAACCATACCTCCTATGTTCATGTCCAAATAATTTATATAAATGATGAATATCAGTGGATCCAGCGTTGATTCTTATGGGACTACGCTGGTCACATACCTCCAGTCTGAAAAGCAGCCCTCCACCACCACCCTCTGTCTCCTACCTTCAAGCCACTTCTGTATCCAAATGGCTAGTTCTCCCCATGTAATCTAACTTTGCTCACCAGTCTACCATGCAAAACCTAACCCTAACCCTAACCCTTGTCAAACGCCTTACTGAAGGTCATATAGATCATATCCACTGCTCTGCCCTCATCAACCCTCTTCATTACTTCAAAAGACTCAATTAAGTTAGTGAGACACAATTTCCCATGCGCAAAACCATGCTGATTATCCCTAGTCCTTCCTTGCTTTTCCAAATACATGTAAATCCTGTCCCTTAGGATCCCATCTAACAACTCGCCCACCACCAATATCAGGCTCACAGGTCTATAGTTCCCTGGTTTTTCCTTACTACCTGTCTTAAATAGTGGCACCACATTAGCCAACATGGACGAGGACTCCCAAATCCCTCAGTCATGCTGCTTTCTCTATTTAAGTAATGTTCAGCTCTTCTATTCTTCCTGCTAAAGTGCATAACCTCACTTTTCTCCACGTTATATTCTATCTGCCATGTTTTTGCCTACTCTTTTA
This sequence comes from Ginglymostoma cirratum, assembly GCA_024137785.1. Classification (NCBI taxonomy): domain Eukaryota; kingdom Metazoa; phylum Chordata; class Chondrichthyes; order Orectolobiformes; family Ginglymostomatidae; genus Ginglymostoma; species Ginglymostoma cirratum. Next base: position 3,859,352 of record JAHRHZ010000249.1, read on the forward strand.
ACTTGTCCATTTCCATCTTCAGTCTCTTTTTGTCATCCTTGTTACTGACTTCCCACCTCTTCCTGTGATAGCCGCAAACCTGGCTACAATACATTCACTTTCCTCATCTAATTCAAGTCATATAACACAAATAATTTAGCCTCAGCACTGATTCCTGTGGGTCTCTAGTAGCTATAGGTTATTATCAGAAAAAAAGTTTCCCATATCCCAACTCTCTGTTTTCTATTAGTTAGCCAATCCTCTATTCATGCTGATGTAGTACCTCCAACAACTCTGGAGGGCTCTTGTCGTATTAAGTAGCCAAATGTGTGCTACCTTATCAAACGCCTTCTGAAAATCCAACTATATTACATCCACTGCTTCCTCTTTATCTATGCTGCTTGCTAGCTCCTCAAAGAATTCTGATAACTTAGTCAGGCATGATTTCGCCCATGAAGCCATGCTCATATTATGCATTTCTAAATGTTCTTGTATTACGTTCTTTATATTTGATACTATCATTTTCCCAATGATAGGTGCTAAGCTAATTGATATATAGTTATTTGTTTTTTTGTCTCACTAAGTTTTGAAGTAAAAATATTGCATTAGCAATTTTCCAATCCTCTGGGGCTTTTCCAAAATCTAAAGATTCTTGGAAGTTTACTACCAGTGTTGCTGGTGGTGTGGTGTAAGGATAACACTCTCTCCCTCAACATCAGCAAAATGAAGGAGCTGGTCATTGAGTCCAAGAAACAAGTTGGAGGACACATTCCTATTTACATCAATGGAGCTGAGGTAGAGATGGTCAAGAGCATCAAGTTCTTAGGAGTGACAACCAACAATCTATCCTGGGCTACCCACATTAATGCAATGGTCAAAAAGGATAACAATGCCTTTGTTTCCTCAGGAGGCTAAGGAAATTCAGAATGTCCATAATAAGTCTTACCAACTTTTATAGATGCTCCGTAGAAAGCATTCTATCCAGATGCATCACAGCTTGGTATGACGAATGCTGTACCCAGGACCGTAAGAAACTGCAAAGAGTTATGAACACAGCCCACTCCATCAGCCAACCTTCCATCCATTGACCCTATTTACACTTTTATCCACCTCAAAAAGGCAGTCAACATCATCAAAGACCCATCTCACCCCAGTTATAATCTCTTCCAACCTTTTCTGTCAGGCAGAAGATACAACAGTTTAAACACATTACCAAAATTCAAGAACAGCTTTTGCCCCACTGTTATTAGACTTCGGAATGGACCTCTCAAGTTTCAAATTTAAAGTTGATCTCGCTCTTTGTGCACCTTCTCTGCAGTTGTAACATTGTGCATTCCTTGCTCTGTTCTATCACCTTAATGCACTTTATATGGTATGACTTGCCTGCACTGCATGCAAAACATAACCTTTCACTGTACCTAGGTACACATGACAATGATAAATCAAATCAAGCTATCTCTTTAGCTATTTCCAATAAGATCCTAGGATGGATCCTACCCAGTGGATCCGTGTTCAGGGGACTTATCTGTCTCTAGCCTGAAGAGTTTCCATAGTACTTTTCAGTCATGATCTTTATAGAACTTATTTCCACTCCTCCTTTTGACCATTATTTAGTAATTTTGGAATGCTATTCATGTTTTCTGTTGTGAAGATTGATGCAAAGTATTTATTCAATTCCTCCGCTATTTCTTTGTTTCCAATTATTATTTCCACAGTTTTGCACTCTAAGGGGTCTATGTTCACTTTGGCCAGTCTTTTTCCTTTTTACATATAATTAAAGACGTTGTTGCTGTCCATTCTTATATTATTTGCAAGTTTACTCTCAAAGTTTATTTTCTCCCTTTTTATTATTTTATTGGCCGTCTTTTGATTGCTGTCTTGATAATAAGCAAAAAGAAGCTTAAAGCAACCCATCACGAAAGAAAAAATATGTGATAAGGAGAAAAGAATAGAATAAGAAGAAAAAAACAGAATAAGAAGACAGTGATGAGGTTGAAGACACTTGAAGTCAAGTATGTAGACCATGTGCTGCAGAAAAGGGACTTCATCTGGATCATCACAAGATAAGAGTGTAGTGAGATGCAACAACTAAAAGATGTGAAAGCAACACAATAATTTGTTGGATTCTTGAGCTATGTGAGTCAATTCCTTGCCTAATTTGTCATTAGGCTATGGATATCAGTGCAAGCCCACAGCTAAGAACGTGCAGATGAACAAGCTTTCACTCAATTCACAGAATGACAAGGAGCAGCTGACCATGTTCTGGAAGTCATCAGCCCAGTGGCAACATTGAGTGTAAGACAAGCATTTTACTTTGAACAAACATTCACTCTTGCAACAAAATTCCCCAGGGAATGAACATCACCCCAGAAATTAGCAGATACCAGATAAAGTGACAAAAACATCTCATATGCATATATCATTTAAGAACCTGACATTTAGAGTTAAAGGATGAAATACACAAGTAGAGACAAATGAAAGTGGGATTGAATAGACGTAACAAAGTATTGATAATGCATGCTTAGTTTCTTTGTTGACCATGTATATTGGGGAACATAACTACAGATCGGGTTGATGCAATGTTTGGAGAAGTGCATTTATACAAAAGGGGAAGCATTGCCTAGTGGTATTGTGATGACGCTGTAGCTTTAAGACGTTATTTGGTTGTGGTTTCTTTTAAGAGAGAGATTGAATGAGAGGTATCAAGCTGGCTAGTTAACACTGCTTGAGTAAACAATTTGGGAGGCCTTGGGTGTTTTTTTTTAAAACAGCCTGAATGGGTGTGGCCAGTTGTCACAGATTAGGATTTCTGGGTTTTGGTTTTTCAGTAGCATCAGAACTATTGGCGTCCCAACAGAGTTGGAAGCTTCAGTGAATGTCTCCTGGCTGCTACTCTCTTCTGAATTTTCTCTTTCTTTCCCTCCTGAATTGGACAACTTTACGTGATAATCTGTGCCTGAATTTTCCTTTAATTCCAAGGGGCATGTTTATGGGATATTACGATATTGGAACAGTTACGTAGTAATAATTGCTGAACCTATCATTCTGTTAAGTTTCTAATAGAGTTAATTTATTCTAAGTTCTTCTTTCTTTGGTTGCATTTTAAAAAATTGTGTTTTGCTTAACATCGAGTAGTTTGACAAGTCGTATTGCATTTGCTCCAGGTATTTCACATTTGCCTTAAAAATAAGAATAGGTTCAGATCTAGGCTACCTTCTTAAAATATTTTGAGGAGGTCTGGTCTGGTCTAACGGTATTATTTCTGGACTGTTAATCCAGAGACCCAGGTAAAATTTTGCAGACCCGGGTTTGAATCTTGCCATGGCAGATAGTGGAATTTGAATTTGCTAAAGATCTGGGATTAAGAACCTAATGATGGCCATGAATTCATTGTCAGTTGTTGGAAAAAAAACCCGTCTGGTTCACTAATGTCCTTTAGGGAAGGAAATCTGCCATTCTTACCTGGTCTGGCCTACATGTGACTCCAGACCCACAGCAGTGTGGTTGACTCTGAACTGCCCCCTGGGTAATTAGGGATTGGCAATAAACACTAGCCTAACCAGCGATGCCCTCATTGCGTGAATGAATGAAAAACATAGAGTAATGTTTGGCTTGCTTTAGTCAAGTGATCTCAGATTCTGGTATAAATGCTTTCACTCCAGTTTGTGACACATTGAATGAAACAGTAAAGAGCATCCAAAAGTATGAGAGGGACGTGTAGGGTGGATAAAACATTCTGGAGAGATGGAGAGATGTGGGAACGTACAAAACTTTACACCTCGGCAGCAGATGACATTATCATGAAAAGTGCGACAATAAATACAGGTGGTGTGCAAGAGGGCAGAATGAGAGGAACTTAGAGATTTTGTTGGGTTTTCAGGCTGATAAGTTTCCAGAGAGAGCAATATCAAGGGAGGATGTGAAAAGTAGATGAGTATTCTTGAATCAAGATGCCACAGGACTGCATACTAAAGTAGCTGAGTGAGGAGATGGGTCCTGTGTGAATGAAATTTGGTACAAGTTAGGACATGGGCAACAAAAGCTTTCAGTAAGTGTCAAAAGTGCAATGTGGGAAACCAGCCAGAAGAGCATGGGATTAGTTGAGTCTGACAGTAACAAAGGAATATTGCTAACAAAACTTTCCTGCCTCGTTCAGCTGCATGAGAACTGGTTTGGAGTCATGGAACTAAGTTGAAACTGGATTCCGGATCTTGCCATGTTTAGGGTAAGCATTTTGGATTAGGTTGGATCAGATCAAGAGTCACCTGGACCACTCCGAGCCTGGAGAAAGACCAGACCATGAAGTCAATCATTAGTTGGTGTCTTCGCATGTCCATGCAAGGAGTCAAGAATTTTACTCATCCAATATGGCCTTGCAGTATGATCCCTAAGCTATTAACCCAGAGACCCTGATAATGATCTGGTGACCCTGGTTTACATCCTTTCATGATTATGTCATCTGCTGCCAAGGCGTAAACTTTTTTGCGTTCCCACATCTCTCCATCTCTCCAGAATGGTTTATCCACCCTACTCGTCCCTCTCATCCTTTTGGATGCTCTTTACTGTTTCATTCAATGTGTCACAAAATGGAGTGAAAGCATTTATACCAGAATTTGAGATCACTTGACTAAAGCAAGCCAAACATTACACTATGTTTTTTATTCATTCATTGCATGAGGATTAAATTCAAAACCTAGAATTAAAGGTCTGATGCTGACCATGAAACTGGTATTGATTGTCAGGAAAAACCCCTCTGGTTCACTCATGACCTTCAGGGAAGGAAGCTGCGAACCTTACAGGTCTGGCCTACTTGACTCCAGAACCACAGCAATATGGTTGACTCTTAACTACCCTGTGGGCAATAAATGCTTGCCTAGACAGTGATGCCCACATCCTGTGAATGTATTTTAAGAAATTCTTGCCAAGCAGTTTCAAACAGAAGTTTAAATCTGCTTGGCAAGAATTTGTTAAAAATTCATTCACAGGATGTGGTCGTCATTGTCTGGGCAAGCATTTATTGCCCACACGGCAGTCAAGAGTCAATTTCACAAATTGTTGCTTTTTTTTTGGATAGTTGGGTTTGAGACACTGTTCTTGTATAGCAGTCTAGAGTACATAGAACGTAGAACAGTACAGCACAGTACAGGCCCTTCAGCCCACGATGTTGTGCCGAACTTTTACCCTAAACCTAACCTCGACCCCCACGTTATACTATCATCCACATGCCTATCAAATAGCCACTTGAATGCCCCTAATGAGGCTGAATCCACTCCCCTCTCCGGCAATGCATTCCACACCCCTACCACTCTCTGAGTAAAGAACCTACCTCTGATGTCTCCCCTATATCTACCTCCACTCACTTTAAAGCTATGCCCCCTCGTAATAGCTACCTCCACCCTAGGAAAAAGTCTCTGGCTGTCCACTCTATCTATACCTCTGATCATTTTGTAAACCTGTATCAAGTCACCGCTCATCCTTCGTCGTTCTAAAGAGAAAAGTCCTAGCTCTCTCAATCTTTCCTCGTAAGATCTTTCCTCCATTCCAGGCAACATCCTGGTAAATCTCCTCTGCACCTTTTCCAACACTTCCACATCTTTCCTGTAATGAGGTGACCAGAACTGAACACAATACTCCAGATGTGGCTGAATCAGGCTTTTGTACAGCTTTTGTAGCTTAAACTATCAAACTGTATATGTGGTGGGGAACATGGGGTGCTGGCAAAGGAACTTGAGATGGATCAGGGTCGTGCAAGGCTGCATTCCTCCTGCCTTCGACAAGGAGAGTGCAAATCAGTAATTCTCAAAATGTTGTAGCTGCTGGAAATCAGGTGGTTTATAAAGCTTGCGATCAATGTTTTGCGAATGGGTTATCAAGTCCGTAGATCAGAGGCACTTAAATGGAATTCATGTACAGATTAGCCATAATCTAATTGAATGGTGGAGTAAGTAGGAGGGAAGCCTCCTCCCTACTGTACATTGTTTGGAATGCACCTCTCAAATTTTGAATTTAATGTTGATCACTCTCTTTGTCCACCTTCTCTGCAACCATAACGTTGCATTCCTTGCTCTGTTCTACTACCCTAATGAACTTTGTATGGTACAATTTGCCTGTACTGCACACAAAACAAATCTTTTCACTGTACCTTGGTACATGTGACAATAATCAATCAGTCAATCGATAAGCCACACTGAAAAACTGTTGATATTTTCCGGGCTCATGTTCTGAGCTATACTTGAAGCCATTGAGAAGACATCAGAATGAAATGCCTCTAAGGAATAAAATCATCCCAACCAACAGCATGGAGGACAATAATGTAAGGTTGCCTTTTTGACATAAAACCTCACTTCTCATCCATCGTTGACTTGTATCAACCTCTAACACTCCAAGTTTCTGTGTTGACATATGAGTGTGTGTACTGGGTGCTGGCCAAAGACTTTCATCAGTAGGCTTGCAACAAGAACTATTAAACCTTTGTGCCGGGGGCAAAAGCAATATAACTTAAAAGGCAGGTGCTCTTAAAGCAGACACACCTATTACAGCAATGTAATAGCTGGTATCCGCACCCACATGAAAAACCCTTCACTTGTTTCATGATTTTGCACGTTTCCAGTCAATCGTGGCACCCCCCCCCCCCCAAGTATCAATCTTAAGATTCTCATTTCTAGGTTCCTCCGTCTCTTCAATGCATCTGAGTGAACAACTGGGACCCAAGCCGGCATTGAGGGTGTGCTGCACTGTCCAAGGTGTCATATTTCACATGAGACATTAAACGTGAGCCCCTGTCGAGAGATGAGAGCAATCCCATGGTGGGTTAGCTCAGTTGGCTGGTTTGTGATGCAGAGTGATAACAACAGTGTGGGTTAAATCCCTGCACCAGCTGGAGTAATCATGAAGGTGCTGCTTTCTCCTGAGGTGGGGTGACCCTGAGGTAAATCCATCACCAGCTGTCTCTCTCAATGTGATTTTATCTTTTACTTTGAAGAAGAACTAGGGGATGCCTTTCATTCCTCTAGCAATATTTATCCCTCAAATAAAATCAGTAAAGCAGATGATTGGTGGTACAGTGCAATGTCATTGGGCTAGTATGAGCTGCAAGGTGCTAGCATGGATAGAAGATTGGCTGTCTGGCAGAAAGCAGAGAGTAGGGATAAAAGGGTCTTTCTCAGGATGGCAGCCGGTGACAAGTCGTGTTCCACAAGGATCAGTGCTGGGACCACAACTTTTCACTTTATACATTAATGATCTAGATGCAGGAACTGATGGCATTCTGGCTAAGTCTGCAGACGATACAAAGATAGGTGGAGGGACAGGTAGTATTGAGGATGTGGGGAGGCTGCAGAAGGATTTGGACAGGTTAGGAGAGTGGACAAAGAAATGACTGATGGAGTACCATCTGGAAAAGTGTGAGGTCATGCACCTTGGTGAGAAGAATAGAAGCATGGATTATTTTCTAAATGGGGAGAAAATTTAGAAGTCTGAAGTACAAAGAGATTTGGGAGTTCTAGTCCGGGATTCTCTCGAGGTAAACTTGCAGGTTGAGTCAGTAGGGAGGAATGCAAATGCAACGTTGGCATTTATTTTGAGAGGACTTGAATATAAAGCAGGGATATACTTTTAAGGCTCTGTAATGCATTGGTCATGCCACATTTGAAGGATTGTGAGCAGTTTTGGGCCCCATGTCTCAGAAAAGATGTCCTGGCCCTGGGGTGGGCTCACAGGAGGCTCATGAGAATGGTCCTAGGAATGAAAAGCTTAACATATGAAGAATGTTTGAGGACTCTGGGTCTATACTCATTCGAGTTTAGAAGGATGAGGAGGGATCTAATTGAAACTTACAGAATACTGAATGGCCTGAACAGGGTGGATGTTACAAAGATGCTTCCATTGGTAGGAGAGACTAGGACGCAAGGGCACAGCTTTAGAGTAAAGGGAAGACCTTTTAGAATGGAGGTAAGGAGAAACTTCTTCAGCCAGAGAGTGGTGAATCTTTGGAATTCACTGCCACAGGAGGCTGTGGGGGCCAGGGGACCCATTGAGTCTATTTCAGGCAGAGATAGATATGTTCTTGATTGTCAAGGGGATCAAGGGTTACAGGAAGAAAGTGAGAGAATGGAGTTGAGAAACTTATCAAACTTGATTGAATGGTAGAGCAGACTCGATGGGCTGAACAGCCTAATTTCTGCTCCTACGTCTTATGGTCTTATAGTATTTCAGAGGCCGAGACTAAAACTGTGGAAATGTGGGTTTAAACCCCACCTGGAGTGCTGCTGGAGTTTTTCAACATATAATTGGAGCAGAAATAAATGGTCCAGACTGCTTTGCCATTCATTAAGATTGCAATGGATCGGGAGCCAAAAAAACTTCCAGCTATTTCATTAAACAGAATTTCCCATTTAAAAATATACACTGATTCTTCCTGATATGTACCTTTTACCATGTAACTACTTCTGAATGATTGTGTCTAGAATCTTCTCCACTATGGAAGTTAGGCTGAACAATCCTGTCAATAACTTGACCCTTACACTTAAGCCCCTTTCATAGAGAATGTGCATACAAAGTTATCATGGATTCTATAGTATTTATTCCAAATAGACGGTCGGGTTTACACCAATAAATATGTTCTTAGTTGACCAACAGATTGGACCAGCTAACCCCACAAAACTCTTCCAGTGCTTGTTCAATCCCCTGTTTGAAGGTGACCTATTCCCCTTTCTGCTTCTACACCAATACTGACTTGAATTTATCACAAAACCCACAAAGCATTCTAACTTTCCCTCCAGTATTCCTGCCTTCCTACAAATGGGCAGCACAGTGATGTAGTGATGAGCGCTGCAGCCTCGCAGTGTCAGGGACCTGAGTTTGATTCCAGCCTTAGGGGACTGTATGGAGTTTGCACGTTCTCCCCGTGTCTGTGTGGGTTTCCTCCAGGTGCTCTGGTTTCCTCCCACAGTCCAAAGATGTGTAGATTAGGTAGATTGCCCATGGGAAATGCAGGGCTACAGGGATAATGGTGGGGGGGTTCAATAGGCTGAATGGCCTGCTTCCACACTGTAAAGATTCTATGAAATGCCAGGTTTTTAAAGTCTAAGTCCTTTCAGCTAAAGTTTCTTGATTTGTTTCATCCTCTCTCAGATCTTTTACGACTCTCATGAATTCGTGACCTTCATATTGTGTTGCTATAAAGATTCTAGACAGACAGTGTACCTTTAAAATAGTTAGACAACATCATGGCATGTGACATTCTGGTATAAAGGTGTTTGTTTCCACCCCATTCAGTGCAGTGTGTTCATGCAGTTAAGTATGTACATGTAATGCAACAGTAATGCCCAGTAAGTGCAGAATCCAGACTGTGTGCAAGACTCAAATAACATAGCAGTTTAAATAGTGATGTGATTTTTACCTCAGCAGCTTGTGTTACGTGATGTTACTGGTGGTTTACCGCAAGGATCTGTTCTGGGGCCACTGCTGTTTGTCATTTTTATAAATGACCTGGATGAGGGCATAAAAGGATGGGTTAGTAAATTTGCGGATGACACTAAAGTTGGTGGAGTTGTGGATAGTGTGGAAGGATGTTGCAGGTTACAGAGGGACATAGATAAGCTGCAGAGCTGGGCTGAGAGGTGGAAATGGAGTTTAATGCGGAAAAGTGTGAGGTGATTCACTTTGGAAGGAGTAACAGGAATACAGAGTACAGGGCTAATGGTAAGATTCTTGGTAGTGTGGACGAGCAGAGAGATCTCGGTGTCCATGTGCATAGATCCCTGAAAGTTGCCACCCAGGTTGATAGGGTTGTTAAGAAAGCGTATGGTGTGTTAGGTTTTATTGGTAGGGGGATTGAGTTTCGGGGCCGTGAGGTCATGTTGGAGCTGTACAAAACTCTGGTGCGGCCGCACTTGGAGTATTGCGTACAGTTCTGGCCGTTGCATTATAAGAAGGATGTGGAAGAATTGGAAAGGGTGCAGAGGAGATTTACCAGGATGTTGCCTGGTATGGAGGCAAGGTCTTATGAGGAAAGGCTGAGGGACTTGAGGCTGTTTTCGTTAGAGAGAAGAAGGTTAAGAGGTGACTTAATAGAGACATACAAGATGATCAGAGGATTAGATAGGGTGGACAGTGAGAGCCTTTTTCCTTTGATGTTGACGGCTAGCATGAGGAGAAGTAGCTTTAAATTGAGGGGTGATAGATATAGGACAGATGTCAAAGGTAGATTCTTTATTCAGAGAGTAGTAAGGGCATGGAATGCCTTGCCTGCAGCAGTTGTAGACTTGCCAATTTTAAGGGCATTTAAATGGTCATTGGATAAACATATGGATGATAATGGAATAGTGTAGGTTAGATGGGCTTCAGATTGGTTTCACAGTTCGGTGCAACATTGAGGGCCGAAGGGCCTGTACTGTGCTGTAATGTTCTATGTTCTATGTGGAAATGCTTATATTATCACCCATAACAAAATAATCTGGGTCTAGATATCATGGTATTGAAGAATCAAACAGATAACAATAAATTACAACCATGAGAGCCACAAGCCTGGTCACATGCTATGATGCAGTTTATGAACAACTTTAGCTGTTGTGTTATCCTGGACGATGAGTATGTCAGAGATAGTAGGAACTGCAGATGCTGGAGAATCTGAGATAACGAGGTGTAGAGGTGGATGAATACAGCAGGCCAAGCAGCATCATAGGAGCGGGAAAGCTGATGTTTCTGAAGAAGGGTCTAGGCCCAAAACGTCAGCTTTCCCGCTCCTATGATGCTGCTTGGCCTGCTGTGTTCATCCAGCTCCACACCTTGTTATCTCTGATGAGTATGTCAGTCTACCTTCAAGAGGGATGTCTAACAAACTTCAAGACATCCACCTCAAAAAAGAACCAGTTTTTGTGGTGTTTGTGAGCTAACAATTAGAGGAACACTGGCAGTGCCATATGACCAACATCACCTTTGACCTTTGGTTTTCTAAATGGGTCTTGTGATGCAATGAGTTGCATTCCAACTTCTGGGCCAAAAACTCTGAGTTCAAATCCCACCTTAGATCTTAAGAGAGTCAAACTGGTCGAATGTCTATCTGTAAATCCCTCTGAAATGTCGATGGCAGTGTGGGATAGTTTCCTGGTCAGCCAGTTCCCCCCACTGTGAAAAGACGCTGTGCATAAGTACTTGCCATGAGCAAGTGTCATCTCCGTGCTGAGGGGCTACCACATAGTACCCTGACTTGGCTGATATCAGTCTCAAAATCTTCATTCTGTTTACTGTCTCACATCTGCAAACGAAATGTCTTAACCAAAGAAGAGAAGGGCACAAGTTTTACATTTCAGACCAAGCAGCATCTATAGTTGACGTACAATAAATGTGAGGTCATCCATTTTGGTAGGAGTAACAGCAATATGGAAAATCATTCAAAAGATGAAAAATTTCAGCATGCTGCTGTGCAGGGGGATCTTGGTGTCCATTAATCACAAAAAGTGATGGGTGAAACTAGAACTAGGGGGCATAGCCTCAAAATAAAGGGAAGCAGATGCAGGACTGAGTTCAGGAGGAACTTCTTCACCCAAAGGGTTGTGAATCTGTGGAATTCCCTGCCCAGTGAAGCAGTTGAGGCTACCTCGCTGAATGTTTTTAAGGCAAAGACAGATAGAGTTTTGAACAGTAAGAGTCATGGTGAGCTGGTGGGTCAGCAGAGCTGAGTCCACAAAAAATCAGGTCTGATCTTATTGGACAGCAGAGTTGGCTCGATGGGCCAGATGGCCTACTCCTGCTCCTGGCTCTTATGTTCTTCTGTTCAGTCATAATCCTGACATGAAATCTAATATCGCTTGAAGCAGGCTTTGAAAAATACATGCTCCAATTTACCCCAGAGAGCCGATTTTATGTTCCTCTTTTATATTCACAGCATACGGTGAGATTGATGATGGCTTTTATGTTACTGCAAGCATTCATCATCTATTCAATCGACAGATATCTCAACTGGCTGAGGGATAGCACTTTTAAAATGCTCCCGGACTTAGAAAACACTAAAGTTGAGAATTCAGGGTGGTTACTTATAGATCACGGATACCCCTGATTGAGTTGTAGGCAGGAATCTAATCAAAGCATTGGAAAGGGAAGAGATGCATATGTTTACATTGTAACAATACTCCGGGAATGACTTACACATTGGAAGGTAATTAAGGCATTGAAGGAGAGGGCTATAATTGGAATAATGCATGGTCAGATTTAGTTGCATCTTGGAGACTAATTGAAGCACAAAGAAGTTGGGAGTGGATGAGGGTGGTGAGGGGCGTGAGTGATTACATTTAGATTAACAGACACACGAGTGTGAGTTATATATTGGAATCCAATCAAGGGGTTCAGGATGGTTTACATTTAAAATAATGTCTTAGAGATCTATTGAGAGTGAGAGCAAATTACAGGCTTGATTCCAATTAAGAGGTTTGAGCAATTTATGTGCAGGATAATAGATACCTGAAAGTCAGTACAACCTTGATTCTAATCGAGAAGTTTTATGTGGTTTATAGATATCCGGGGGCTGGTGAGTTACAGTTGGGATAGTAATTAAGGGATTTGACTGATTTATGCAAAGATTAATGGGTACTTGAGATTGAGCTATAGGCTGGATAGTAATTGAGAGTGTTTCAGGTGGTTTACTCAAAGAGAGATGGATACCAAGGAATATAATACTGCTGGATTTTAATCAAGAGGATCAGGTGGTTTATATAGCAAATACTGGATACCTGAGAGTAAGGTACTGGTTGAAATCTACATGTTAAGATGGTTAAAAAAGAGTAGACTAGATGCCCAGGAGTATGTCACAGGCCAGAATCCAGTCAAGGGGTTCTTATGGTTTCTACGTTGCATGTTTCAGTTTACCATTAAGTACATTTTGAAGTTTTGTCAATGTGGTCACGAAGGGAACAAAACAACTAATAACCAAAGTAAAACTGCAGAACAGTGCAATAGTTAGCGGGTCATTTGTTTTCATTTTTTTTGTGATCAGCAGGGAACTGAGGCGGGAGCTCTCCCTTGCCTTCCAAAAGCACCAAATGATGTTTTGACATAGAGTCAGAGAGATGTACAGAATGGAAACAGACCCTTCGGTCCAACTCATCCATGCCAACCAAATATTCTGTATTAATCCAGCCCCATTTGCCAGCATTTGGCCCTAGAAGGGTTCTTCGAAACCCTTCCTATGTATCTACTTACCCAGATGCCTCTTAAATGTTGTAATTTTACCAGCCTCTACCACTTCCTCTGGAAGCTCATTCCATACATGCACCACCCTCTGTTTGAAAAAGTTGCCCCTTAGGTCCCTTTTAAATCTTTTCCCTTTCACTTTAAACCTATGCCCTCTAGTTTTGAACTCCCTGATTCTGGGGAAGGCATGGCAGCCTCAATGTAAGAATTTATACAGAATATTGTATTTCACATGGAGTAGCTCTCCGTCAGTGCGGTATTCGATGTGTCAGCTCAATTAGGCAACTCCAAGCCTTAGGTGGGATCTTGACCAGGTGCTGAACCCAGGCTTCGATCTCATGTTGGATTACTTAAAATAGTTAAGCTCTCAAAACATGTGACACTCTATTTTAAAATGCCACGAAGGAGAGTCTTCAACCCAGCAGCTCTGAAGGAACTGTGATATATTTCCAAATCAGGATAGTACGTGGCTTTGAAGGGAGCTTCCAGGGTGGGGGTGTTCCCATCTCTCTGTTGGCCTTGCAGCCACAGTACTTATGTGGCTGGTTCAGTTCAGTTTCTGGTGAATGGCAACCCCCCCAGTAGTGGAAGATTCAGTGATGGTAATGTCACTTCTCCAAGTCAACCATGGATGGACAATAAGTGCTGGCCTAGCGATCAATACCCACATCTCGAGAATTAATAACATAAACAATTCCATAAATAATTAACATTACCCATCCTGCCATTACTATTGTGTTTAATTTAATTTATTAGTTAATCACCGGTTTGCAGTAAGATAGCTATGGAAAAAAAACCTGAGAGAACTGCAGATGTTGTAAATCAGGAACAAAAACAAAGTTGCTGGAAAAGCTCAGCAGGTCTGGCAGCATCTGTGAAGGAAAAAACAGAGTTAGAGGATCAGGTCCAGTGACCCTTCCTCAGAAAGATGTCTATGGAGTAGGGTTTCTGAGCCCTGGGGCTGATCCTCTCTGCCTGCTTTTCTTTTTGTTTCTTTCTCTCTTTTCTTGTACTCTTTTTCCTCTTCCCTGCATCTTGTTGAAGAGTTCAGGCACTGTGATGGCATCAGTGGCAGCAAGTAGGCCCAGTGTGGTCTTGTGGTGGTCTTTCCTTTCAATCAGTATGGCCATTGTTAAATTCTTGATTCCACATTATTATCAAAGTTAAATTCCACAATCCACTGCAACGTGGAAATGTTTTACAGCCAATTTGCACACGGCAAGGCCCCACTGTCATTAAGGTGATCATGAGCAGATCATCCGATTTTGTGATGTTGATTGAGGGTTAAATGTTGACCAAGGCACCAGGAGCAACAATTTACCTCCTGTTCGAAACGATTCCATTGGATCCTTTACTTACTTTTCTGAGAGGGCAGTCAGGTCTAACATCTTGTGAGAAAAGACAACATTTCTGAAAGATCAGTGCTCCCTCATTGCTGGACTAGAGGATCAGCTTTTTTATTTTGGCACTTATGTTGCAGAGTGGGCCTTGCGGTGTCAAAATTGAGTATCTTTAAACATGAACGGGAAGATTAAAAATAATTTGATGGAAACTTTTAAGAGAGAAGAAATATTTTGAGAGGAGAAAGGTTTAAAAAAGACTCAAGGGTCAACTTTTTTACAAAGAGAGTAGTTGGTGTGTGGAATGTCCAGCCAGACAAAGTGGTGGATGTGGGTCCAGTTACATTGTTTAAAAGGTTTTGGATAAGTACATGAATAGGAAAGGTTTGGAGGGATGTAGGCCAAGTCCAGGCAGGTGGGACCAGTTTAGTTTGAGATGATGGTCAGCATGGACTAGTTGGACCGAAGGGTCCGTATATATGCTGTACAACTCTATGACTCTAAATAACAGTCAAAATCAATAACAGTGCTGAAAAGCATGGGCCTGTAGTGAGGACTTACAGTCAATGTCTGGAGAAAGATGGGAATGTCAGACGGAACATTTGATGTGTAAATAATGACGGAACTCAGGACAAGTGTTGGCCAAAGGTGCTCATCATGCACACTTGACCAAACTCACTCCAGCTCTCTGAGTGGCTACCTGCTTCACCGTGTTAATATTACACGGTTCCTTCTGTTCTTGGCTATTTACCTGGGAGGCCTACACATATTCTTCTGCCCTACAGAGTCAGAATGAGCCATGTCATCAGTAGCAATAACAGCAAACTGCATTTATACGGCACCTTTACTGAGCCCAAACATCCCAAGGAGCTTTGCGGGAGTATTACATGACAAGATAAGACATTGACCCACATAAAGAAATAATGGGACAAGTGAAGATCACTCAAAGTGGCAGGAATTAATGACAGTCTTTATGAAAAATCCTGTTTGGTTGAAAGTATGGATAAGAATACAGAGATAGGGATCGGTGGGGTCAAGGGATTCAAAGGCAATGGTAAGATTTTTAAATTCAAGCCATTAATGGAGTGGGAGCAAACGATAGGAGGTTTGACCTTGGTGTGAGTTAGGACAAAATTCAGAGAGTCAAGCGGTGCTTTCTGGCTAACTAATGATGTGGTCCTCACGATTACAGGTCAGTAAGACTCCATTGTTATTGTTCAAGTAAACTGCATGACCCAGAGTTTAGCCTGGTGTTCTGCATGTAGTCAATAAGCAGCTCCCTGCAATGAGCTGTTCGAGTGAGACATGTTGTGACAAGGAGCCATGTACACTTAACAAGAATCTCATGCCACAACATGGGCTGCCGGTGATTAATGACGGGATGTTTCGGTCGGCTGACAAGATCAAGTGGACTGTGATGGATGAAAACATGCCGCCCGTCTGACTTGACACTAGGGGAACCAGCTCTCCAGGATTTCTCACAGATTCCACTGCCCAACTTCGGCAGGGCTCAAGCTAGTTTGCTGGAGGCCAAGTGTCTTAAGCAAATAGATCAAAGGTAGTGTCTAATGGTAATTGTCTCCAGTGATACGTGTCACAGATTCCCCTCTGGGTACATTTCAGGCCCGTTCTTTGAGAATGAGGCACTGGGAATGGGAGACCTTTTAGGCTGTCACAAAAATCAAGTACAAACACATTAGACAGCCTGTAGTTTCTGGATTGCCTCAAGTGTTGGTTAAGGTCAAGCAAACCAGTTGAACTTGCTCCAGAGTTGGAGCCCTGATGATGTATCACACAGATCACTGACCCAGATAATGCACTGCTCAAAGGGACTCAGGTATGTGATGCACAACTGGGATTTACTTTCCACTTCCAAGCCAGGCTAAACCAAGGTCCACTCTTTTGCCTCAGAGATAAAAGGTACTGCAGATGCTGGAGAATCCGAGATAACAAGCATGGGGCTGGATGAACACAGCAGGTCAAGCAGCATCATAGGAGCAGGAAAACTTGACGTTTCGGGCCTAGACCCTTCCCTCCAGCCCCACCACACCCAGCACTTTTCTTTGTAACCGCAAGAAGTGCTACACCTGCCCCCACATCTCCTCCCTCACCCCAATCCCAGGCCCCAAGAAGACTTTCCACATCAGGCAGATGTTCACCTGCACATCTGCCAATGTGGTATACTGCATCCGCTGTACCCGTTGTGGCTTCCTCTACATCGGGGAAACCAAGCGGAGGCTTGGGGACCGCTTTGCAGAACACCTGCGTTCAGTTCGCAACAAACAACTGCACCTCCCAGTCGCGAACCATTTCAACTCCCCCTCCCATTCCTCAGATGACATGTCCATCCTGGGCCTCCTGCAATGCTACAGTGATGCCACCCGAAGGCTGCAGGAACAGCAAATCACATTCAGCCTGGGAACCCTGCAGCCCAATGGCATCAATGTGGATTTCACAAGCTTCAAAATCTCCCCTCCCCCAACCGCATCCCAAAACCAGGCCAGCTCATCTCCACCTCCCTAACCTCTTTTTCCTCTCACCTATCCCCTCCTCCCACCTCAAGCCCCACCCCCAGATCCTATCTACTAACATCATCCCGCCCCCTTGACCTGTCCGTCCTCCCTGGACTGACCTATCTCCTCCCTACCCCTCTTCACCTTCACTGGCTCCATCCCCGCCTCTTCGACTTGTCTGCCTCCTCTCCACCTATCCTCTCCTCTATCCATCCTCTATCCGCCTCCCCCTCTCTCCCTATTTATTTCAGAACCCTCTTCCCCTCCCCCATTTCTGATGAAGGGTCTAGGCCCGAAACGTCAAGTTTTCCTGCTCCTGTGATGCTGCTTGACCTGCTGTGTTCATCCAGCCCCATGCTTGTTATCTCCACTCTTTTGCCAACCCTGAAGAGGATTTTACCGATCTCTGTACCTGCTTAATAACACTGAAGAGGAAACAAAGGAAGCTCTTTAGACCATTACAGTTCCACAGTGATACAACGTATGAGGAAAGAGGCCATTCATGTCTTCATTTGTTGGCTTGCTGAAAAACTATTCAGCTCTAGTATGCTTGCTCCATCTTTCAAAATCAAGTTCTTTTTTAAAATTATGAATAACTATACTTCCACCATTCTTTCAGGCTTTTTTCAACATTTACTCATTTTGTGGGACGTGGGCGTCCCTGGCTGGCCAGCATTTATTGCCTATCCCTAGTTGCCCTTGAGAAAGTGGTGGTGAGCTGCCTTCTTTAACCACTGCAGTCCTCCTGCTGTGGGTTGACCCACGATGCCACTGGGGAGCGTATTCCAGGAGTTTGACCCAGTGACAGTGAAGGATCGGCGATATATTTCAAAGTCAGGATGGTGAGTGGCTTGGAGGTGGTGGCGTTCCCATGTATCTGCTGCCCTTGTCCTTCTAGATGGAAGTAGTCATGGGTTTGGAAGGTGCCGTCTGAGGAGCTGTGGTGAATTTCTGCAGTGCATTTTGCAGAAAGTACACACTGCTGCTACCGAGCGTCGGTGGTGGGGGCAGTGGATGCTTGTGGATGTAGTGCCAATCAAGCGGCTGCTTTGTCCTGGATGGTGTCAAGCATCTTAGAGTGTTGTTGGAGCTACATCCATCCAGGCAAGGAGGGGGTATTCCATCACACTCCTGACTTGTGCCTTGTAGATGGTGATCAGGCTTTGGAGGGTCAGGAGGTGAGTGATTTGTCACAGTATTCCTAGTCTCTGACCCACTCTTGTAGCCAATGTGTTTATGTGGTGAGTCCAGTTGCATTCCAGATTGTCACAACTCGCTGCATAAAACATTAAAAAAAAAATACTCAGGGGTTGGATAAGTGTCTGAAGGAGATGACAAAATCATTCAGAGTGTAACACAGGCTGTTAGTTTGTTACTACGCACCTCATGTTACTGCTGAAGACCAATTACATCCCTAAAGAGGCCTGAATCCAGATCTGTGATAAACTATGTAGAGATGGAATCATAAGTAAACAGCAAAAGACCCAGACATGACTGAAGAGCACTGACTGATTGACTTATGAACTAGGTGTATCTGTGAACATTAATCATCAAGGGATAATTGAGAGCAAGAGTTAATGATTGCATGTGCTCACTGGAATTTAGAAGAATGAGGGGGAGACCTCATAGAAACATATAATCCTGATGGAGCAGGACAGGCTAGATGTGGGAAAAATGTTCCTGATGTTGGGGAATTCCAGAACAAGTGGGTCACAGAGTAAGAATACGGGGTAAGCCATTCAGGACTGAGATGAGGAAGAATTTCTTCACTCAGAGAGCTCTGAACCTGTAGAATGCTCTCCCACAGAAAGCTGTCGGGGCCAGTTCATTAGATATATTTGAGAGGGGGCTCAATGTCAGTAGGATTGATTGATTTTATTGTCACGTGTACTGAAATACAGTGAAAAGCTTTGTTTATGAGCAGTACAGGCAGATCACAGCAAGCAAAGGACATACAGATCAAAAAGACTTAGAGGCATACAGGTTACATTAGAGGTTACATTATTTGAGGCTAGAGTCCATTCAACAGTCAGATAACGGCTGGAAAGAAGCTCTTCCTGAAACTAGGAAAGGAAATTGTCATGCTTACCTGGTCTGGACTACATGTAACTCCAGACCTACAGTATTGTTTTTGACTCTTACCTGCCCTCTGGGCAATAAATGCTGGTTTAGTCAGTGACACCCACATCCCATGAATGAATATTTTAATTCGCACCCGTCCTTGCCCAACCGTGTAAAAGATTGCAAGGTTGCTATTCAAACAAGAGCAGAGAAGTTCTCCACTGATCAATATCGATGCCTCAATTGACAGCAATGAAATATTTGGTCTGGTCACCATTATATTTTCAGGGAGCTTAATTTGTGAACGGATTAGTTTCTATATTTTTCTCCAACTCAAGGGTTCAAAAGAACCTCATAGATTATAAGTTACTTTTGGAAAATACTAACATGAGGTGCGTAGTAACAAACTAACAGCCTGTGTTACACTCTGAATGATTTTGTCATCTCCTTCAGACACTTATCCAGCCCCTGAGTATTTTTTTGTGAAAGGAGCTGTGGAAATGCAAATGATTTCAATTCAATTTGATTCATTTTTACATAGATCTTTTTCAAAAATCAGAAAAACTTCTTTCTTCCCAACTCAGTCCTGAACACAGCTTTCCTGTGTTTTTCTGATTTAGCGGAACACAAATTAAACTTGAAACCTGGTGTCCTAATGTATTTTTTTAAAAAGAAACTAAGTGTTTTCTTTCAACCCTCCCTTATAACTCAACGCCATAGACTGACAATGACAAACGAGAGTTGGCAGCCAAAGAAAACCTGACTCTCAACTTCAAAAGGCTTGTTGCCATCGGGAAAGTATACCTGTTCTCACAAAATCTGCACCTTGTTGAGATTATTCTGGCGCTCAATCGTGTCTGCTTCTCATCTCCAAGTGGCTCAACAAGAAAGAACAAAATGCAAGTGTTGTTAACTCATCGGCATCTTGCAAACCATTTGTTCCTCATGCTCTCCTTTGATTCAAAGAGGTCATCAGTAAAATAAGACACTACTGATGGGGCTAACATTGCACTGGGCATCACTGAGAATGAACAGAATGTTTTCTATTGCTCGTAGCGCGGCTAACTGAATACAAGAGTAGTGAGGCGATGCCTCGGTTGCACAGGGAGTTGGTTCGGCTGCATTTGTGCAATATTACTGTCCTTAGTTAAGGGAAAGTGTGATGTGTTGGAAGCAATTCAGAGAAAGTTTTCCAGACTAACAGGAAGAGGCAAGTTGTTGAATGAGAAACTGTTGGACAGGTTAGGCCTGTATATATTAGATCTTAGAAGAGCTAGATTCTTGAACTAAGGGACACATAACCAGAACTGAAAGACCTGCGGATGCTGGAAATCAGAAATGAGAACAGAACTTGCTGAAAAGGCTCAGCAGGTCTTGCAGCATCTGTGGAAAGAAATCAGAGTTAATGTTTCGAGTCCAGTAACCCTTCAGAACAGGTTTGAAGAAGAGTACTGGACCTGAAGAGTTACCTCTGATTTCTCTCCACAGATACTGACAGACCTGCTGAATTTTTCCAACAATTTCTATTTTTATTACTAAGGGACACACTTTCAATTTAGGGGAGGTATTAGAGCAGTGGTAAGATCAGTGGTGTAATCATTTCAAGCCAATGTTCCAGGGGTAGGAGTTTCGCTGTTGCAAATAGTGAATTTTGAGTAAAAAGTTTAAAACAAAATCTGGACTGAAAAGATAGTCTAATGGAATCTTTGGAATCATGGATAATTGCATTAAAAACCCATCAGGTTCACTAATGTCCTTCATGGAAGGAAATCTGCTATCTTTACCTGGTGTGGCTTCCATGTGACTCCAGAAACACGGTGACGTAGTCGACTCTTAATTGCCCCAAGTGGGCAACTAGGAAGGGCAATAAATGCTGGTCTAGCAAGCAATGCCCAGATCCTGTGAATGGATATGAAAAACAAGGAGCTGCTGATTTGAGACTGAGATGGAAAAATGTTTATCACGCAGAGGATCACGAATCTTTCGAAATCCCTTTTCAAAAAGGCAGATCCTTTCTTGATAAGGAAATGGGTGAAAAGTTATTGGGGATGGTTGGAATGTGAGGTAATCAGATCAGCCATGATCATATTGAATGGCAGACCAGACTCAAGGAGGCTTCTATTGCATATGTTTGTATGTTCACTCAAGGAGGACACTCACTTCATTGTTCTTATACTATCTCTACCCCCTACTATTTCCCATAGCTCTGAACTTTGTTTCTTCTTTAAGTATTCATCCAGGTCACATTGAGCAAGATATTATTTGAGTCTTTTTCCAGTACCCTTTCCAGTGGTGTATTCCAGGTCACAAATGGGGGAGGTAATGGTGTGGTGGTATTATCACTGGACTGTTAATCCAGAGATCTAGGTGGTGTTTTGGGGACCTGGGTTTGAATCCTGCCATGGCAGATGATGGAATTTGAATTAAATTTGGAAGAAAAGACCTGGAATTAAGAGCCTCATGATGACCATAAATGTCAATTGGTTCACTAACGTCCTTACAAGGTCTGGTCTACATGTGACTCCAGACCCACAGCAACATGGTTGACTCTTAACTGCCCTCTGGGTAATTAGGGATAGGCTATAAATGCTGGCTCAGCTAGTGATGACACAGTGTGGAGCTGGAGGAACACAGCAGGCCAGGCACCTTCAGGGGAGCTGGAAAGCTGACGTTTCGGGTCAGGATCCTTCTTTAGAAATCTCTGAAGAAGGGTCCTGACCGGAAACATCAGCTTTCCTGCTCCTCTGATGCTGCCTGGCCTGCTGTGTTCCTCCAGCTCCACACTGTATTATCTCTGATTCCAGCATCAGCAGTTCTTATTGTCTCTGGCCTAGCTAGTGACGCTCTTGTCTCGTGAATGAATTTTTTAAAAAAAACTGTGCAAAATAAAAACTCGTATCATTTCTAAATTTTTTGCCAATTAACTTTTTTTTTTGTACGAGTCTCTTCCACGTCCTTTCTCAATATCTTTCTAAAGCATGGTGCCCAGAATTAAACTCAATACTCTAGCTGAAGCCTAAACAGTACCTCTGTCCATCTCCAAACGCAAACTAAAACAAAATAATGTGGATGCATGAAATCAGAAACACAAACAGAAATTGTTGGAGAAACTTAGCAAGTCTGGCAGCATCCGTGGAGAGAGAAACAGAGTTAATGCTTTTGGGTCCAGTGACCCTTTTTCAGAACATGCTGCTTGATCTATGGTCAATGGCCTACTGAGTTTTTCCAGCAATTTCTATTTGTGTTCCCTCTCCACCTCCTTCAGCCTTACAACCTCCAGAGATCTCACTGTGCAGCCAGTTCTGACCTCTTGAGAATTCCAATTTTGATTGGTCCCACATAGGTTGCCAAAGTCCTAAACTCTGGAAACCTTAACATGAACCTCTCTTATCTGCTTCATGATGATTGTTAAAAGCTAGCCCTATACCTCCTTGTGTAGCTCAGTATCACATTTCATAGAATCCCTACAGTGTGGAAACAGGCCCTTTGGTCCAACAAGTCCACACCGAACCTCAGAGCATCCCACCCAGACCCATCCCCATATAACCCACCTAATCTATACATCCCTGAACACTACAGGCAATTTAGCATAGCCAATCCACCTAGCCTGCACATCTTTGGGCTGTGGGAGGAAACCGGAGCACCCGAAGGAAATTATCACAGACACAGGGAGAATGTGCAAACTCCACACAGACAGACTACCGAGGCTGGAATCAAACCTGGGTCCCTGGCACTGTGAGGCAGCAGTGCTAACCACTGTGCCACCCCTGAAAATTTCATTTAAAACAATCCTTGTGATGTTAAACCTAGGCCCCAACTGGCCTCTCAGGTGGATGTGAAGACCACATACTGCAAAGAAGAACAACACAGTTCTTCCCGGTATCCAGGCTAATACCTATTCTTTACGCTGTCTGCGCAAGATCCTGCAAATCTGCTGGGAAGAAAGACATACTGACACCAGAACCCTCGATCAGGCCTACATCCCCAGCATCACGGCACTGACCATCCTTGATCGGGTATGATGGGCTGGGCATTTCATCCGCATGACTGACATGAGACTCCCCAAGTAGCTGCTCTACTCCCAGCTCCTAAACAGGTGGACATAGGAAACGCTTCAGTGACACCCACAAGGCCTCACTGGCGAAGTTCAGCATTCCCACAGACTCCTGGGAATCACTGACACAAGACCGTACAAAATGGAGGAGGAGCATCGGGAAGGAGTCGAGCACCTCGAGACTTGATGTCAGGGAAAACATGGAAGCCAGGCGAAAACAGGGAAAGGTGCTCGCTGCGACACCAATGCCCCACCCACCCCTTCCCGTGCCCACCTTCTGCCCAAGTGTAACAGAGCCTGCGGTAGCCACATCAGTCTGTACAGCCCCCTACAGACTCACCCTGAGAGTGGAAGAGAGTCATCTTTGTCTGCAAGGGACCGCCGATGAGATCCTCTACCAAAGTCTCCTAAATAGATCCTGGGATTTTGCTGTGCTTGGGGTGAGACATTGGAGCATGACTTTATATGACTTGGAACATTACTTCATAAAGCCACATTGTAAACTTCAAGGCAGGAAGCAGAAAGTGATGATGTACTGAGGAATCTGCTCTTTAACTCGGAGCTCTGTTTACTCAAGGAGCATTAATCCAAGGAGTCACCGCAATGTTTGAAGTGTTATCTTTTAGATAAGGCCTGATCCATCCTTTCTGCTGGAAGTTAGAATTCCAACCATCCCTATTTGGAAAAAGCATAACTTGGTTCCCCAGAATATCCTGATCATGGCCCCACATTGTTTTCAATGAGTCTTTACTGGGTACAAATTGGCAGCTATATTTCATGCATTGTGAAAATTTGGGAAGTGATGGCCCTAGTGGTATTATTGCTGGACTGTTAACCCTGAGACCCAGCTAATATTCTGGGGACTGAAAAGGAAATGCAGGAAAAGCTCAGCGGGTCTGGCAGCATCTGTGGAGAGAAATCAGAGTTAACTCAGTTCTGAGGCAGGGTCACTTGACCTAAAACGTTAGCTATGATTTCTCTCCACAGGAGCTGCCAGACCTACATAAGAACACAAGAACTAGGAGGAGTAGGCCATCTGGCCCCTCGAGCCTGCCCCGCCATTTAATAAGATCATGGCTGATCTTTTTGAGACTCAGCTCCACTTACCCGCCCACTCACCATAATCCTTAATTCCTTTACCGTTCAAAAATTTATCTAGCCTTGTCTTAAACACGTTCAGCGAGGTAGCTTCAACTTCTTCACTGGGCAGGGAATTCCACAGATTCACAACCCTATGGGTGAAGAAGTTACTCCTGACCTCAGTCCTACATCTGCTTCCCTTTATTTTGAGGCAATGCCCTCTAGTCCTAGTTTCACCTGCTAGCGGAAACAACGTCCCTGCCTCCACTTTATCTATTCCCTTCATAATCTTATATATTTCTATAAGATCTCCCCTCATTCTTCTGAATTCCAATGAGTATAATCCCAGTCTACTCAGTCTCTCCTCATAATCCAACTCTCTCAACTCTGGAATCAACCGAGTGAATCTCCTTTGCACCCCCTCCAGTGCTAGTATATCTCTTCTCAAGTAAGGAGACCAAAACTGCACACAGTACTCCAGGTGTGGCCTCACCAGGACCCTATACAGCTGCAGCATAGCCTCCCCGTTTTTAAACTCCATCCCTCTAGCAATGGCAGACAAAATTCCATTTGCCTTTTTCATTACCTGCTGCGCGTGCAATCCTACTTTTAGCGATTCATGCAAAAGGACACCCAAATCTCTCCGCACAGCAGTGTGCTGCAATTTTTTACCATTTAAAACATAGTCCGTTTTGCTGTTATTCCTACCAAAATGGATGACCTCACACTTATCAACATTGTGGTCCATCTGCCAGACCTTTGCCCACTCACTTAGACTATCTATATCCCTCTGCACACAAAGTGTCTTCTGCACACTTTGCTCTACCACTCATCTTAGTGTCATCTGCAAATTTTGACACACCACACTTAGCCCCCAACTCCAAATTATCTATGTAAATTGTAAACAATTGCAGCCCCAACACTGATCCCTGAGGCATACCACTCGTCACTGACCGCCAACTAGAAAAACACCCATTCACCCCTACTGTTTGTTTTCTACTAATCAACCAATCTCTATCCATGCCAATACATTACCTGTGATACTGTGCAACTTTATCTTATGTAGCAGCCTTTGGTGTGGCACCTTGTCAAATGCCTTCTGGAAATCCAGATACACCACATCCACAGGTTCCCCACTGTCCACCATGCAAGTTATGTCCTCAAAGAATTCCATCAAATTAATTAAACATGACCTACCCTTCATGAACCCATGTTGGGTGTTCCCAAAGGGACAATTTATATCCAGATGTCTTGTTATTTCTTCCTTAATGATAGATTCAAGCATTTTCCCCACTACCGAAGTTAAGCTAACTGACCTATTGTTATGGGACTGGCGCTCTTGGTCTACCTGCTTTTTGTCTAATTCCTATTTTAAAGCTCTCACTGAGCTTTTCCAGCAATTTTTCTGTTTATTCCTAATATTCTGGGGACCTGTATTTGAATCCCTACCACAGCAGATGGTGGAATTTAAATCCAATAAAAATCAGGAATTAAGAGTCTAATGATGACAATGAATCAAATGTCAATTGTCAGAAGAACCCATCTGGTTCACTAATGTCCTTTAGGGAAGGAAACTGCCATCCTTACCTAGCCTGGCCTATATGTGACTCCAGGCCCACAGCAATGTGATTGACACTAAACTGCCCTCTGGGCAATTAGGACAATTAATGTTGGCCTAACCACTGACACCCTCATCTGATCAGTGAATAAAAAGAAACTTCATTGGCTGTAAAATGCATTGAGGGGTGGGAGGGGATGCCCTGTAGTCACAAAGAGTGCTATATAAATGTAAGTTCTTCATTATCTCACTCATCTCAATCCGGACCAATGTCATTTTAAATTGCCGGTGACAAGGAAACCAGAATCGCACGCACACTTTCTGGGATTCAAAATGAAAACAGCAGCAATATTAAAAAATCAATTCTGTTTCTCCCTCCAAAAATCAGATGTGTGAAGTGATTTATCACTTGACTGCCTTCCACTTAAATGGAATGTGGATGCAACTGTCAGATGCCCCAGAGTGCGGGGGCCGTATGGTAATGTGTCAGTGACATTTGATCCACTTTGAGCCATCAAGATGCTTTCAGTTGTTTGCATGAACCGTGATCTACTGTCTGGGATGTCACGGCAAAAAGCTTCATCACTGCTGCTTAGATTAATGAGATAACTTGTAAATCTGACGTCTGTGTTTCAGACATCATAACAAAAGCAACTTCAGGAAAGAAAACAAATCTCTCAGCGACCGAAGGAGTTGCTTTCAGTTTAAACCTGTCACCCTTATTGTACATCATTTGTAGCCAAACTCAAAGTGGGCACCAGGAGGGCTCCCATCTCTCAGGGATTGTTCTGCAGTCTCCAAGAATAGATTATTAATTTCCCAAATGCATCTTCAAGCAAACCTGAGAGGAGGAGTAAAAATAAATTATTGCAGATGCTGTAAGTCTGAAATAAAGATAGACAGCACTGGAGAAGCTCAGCAGGTCTGGCAACTTCTGTGTAGACAGAAACAGTGTTAACATTTTGAGATAACAAGGTGTAGAGCTGGATGAACACAGCTGGCCATGCAGCATCAGAGGAGCAGGAAAGCTGATGTTTCGGGTCGGGACTCTTCTTCAGAAATGGGGGAGGGGAAGGGGGCAACCATTAACATTTTGAGGCTGATGTAACTGAAGAAAAGTCATTCTGGGCTCAAACATAATTAGCCCTAATTGACTAACCCTAGCATTTAAACTCACTCTAACGCCAACCCCAAATCTAGCTGTAATCCTCATTTTAAACTATTATGTAACCTGACGCCTAACCCTTACTCTACCTTGAACCAGTATTAACAGTAACACTAACCTTAACAAAAACAGAAATTGCTGGAAAAACACTGCAGGTCTGGCAGCATCTGTGAAGAGAAATCAGAGTTAACATTTAGGGTTCTGTGATCCTTTTTCAAAATTGACTGACCCCAACTTTAACCCTGTCACTAACTATAACTTGCATTACTACAATACTAACCCTAACACCATCCACTCCCAAAATGCTTTCTATCTTTTTTATTTCTTTTTACTTCTTTTTTTTACTTACTTGGGGAGGCGAAGGCCTAGTGGTATTGTCACTGGAATGTTAATCCAGAGACCCAGGTAATGTTCTGGGGACCTGGGTTTGAATCCCACCACGGCAAAATTTGAATTCAATAAAATTATCTGGAATTAAGAGCCTAATGATGACAAGGAATCCATTGTTGATTTTTGAAGAAAAACCAATAGTAGTAACGGGAAGAATTGATTAAGGTAGTGCAGTGGATGTTGTGTACAATTGACATAATATTTCATGAAATCATGGAATGGTTATAGCGTAGAAAGAGACCATTTGACCCTTTTTCCCATGCTGGCTCTCTACAAAAGTACCTTAGCTTGAGCCGTCCTCTGCTTTTTCCCCAAACTTCTTCAAATTTTTAATCTGCAAATGCTTATCTAATTCCCTTTTAAAAGCCACTATTACATCTGAATTCACCACACCCTCAGGCGGTTAAATCCAAATCCCAGTTACACTTACATCCCAGTTTGGGTTCTGACAGGTCCACTCAACTCTTGACCTCATGACAGCCTTGGTTCAAATATGGACAAATGAGCTGGATTTCAGAGGTGCGGTGAGAGTGACAGCCCTTGATATCAAAGCTGCATTCAACTGAATGTAGCATCAAGGAGCCAGAGCAAATCTGGAATCAATGGGTATCGGGGGCAAACTCTCCACTGGTTGAAGTCATACCTGGCTCATGGGTAGATGGTTGTGGTTGTTGAAGGTCAGTCATCTCAGCTCCAAGACATCTCTGCAGGAGTTCCTCAGAGTAGTGTCCTCGGCCCAACCATCTTCAGCTGCTTCATCAATGACCTTGCCTCCATCATAAGGTGGGGATGTTCACCGATGATTACACAATGTTCAATCCCTTCATGACTCCTCAGATACTAAAGCAGACCATGTTCGAATGCAACAAGATCTGGACGTTATCCAGGCTTGGGCTAACAAGTGGCAAATAACATTCACACCACAGAAATGCCAGGTTATTACCACCACCAATAAGAGACAATCTAGCCACTACTGTTTGACATCCAGTGGTATTACCATTACTGACACCCCTAGTATTAATATCATTGGGACTACCATTGACGAGAAACTGAACTGCTCATGCCATGTAAACATAGTGGCTACAAGAGCAGGTCAGAGGCTAGGAATACTGCAGCGAATAACTCACTTCCTGAATCTCCAAAGCCTGTCCATCATCTACAAGGCACAAGTCAGGAGTGTGATACACCAATAGCCTGGACGAGTGCAGTCCCAACAACATTCTAGAAGCTTGACGTCATCCAGGACAAAGGAGCCACTTGATTGGTATCACATCCACAAACACCTACCCCCTCCACCACTGACTTTTCCTTAGCAACAGTGTGGAATATCTACAAGATGCACTGCAGCAACTCTCCAAAGATTGTTAGACAGCATCTTCCAATGCCATAACCACTTCTCTCTAAAAGGAATTAGGCAACCGGTACATAGGAACACTACCACCTACATGTTTCCTCTCCAAGCCATTCACCTTCCTCACCCAGAAATATATCGCTGTTCCTTTACTGTTGCTGGGTCAAAATCCTGGAATTCCCTCCATAATGGCGTTGTAGACCAACCCTCAGCATGTGGACTGCAGCGGTTCAAGAAGGCACCTTACCACCACCTTCTCAAGGGAACAAGGGACAGGTAATAAAATCCTGGCCCAGCCAGAGATGCCCACATGCCATGTGTGAATTAATAAAAATTCTTATCATGTCATCTTTGATACTACGATAACAAGGTGCAGAGCTGGATGAACACAGCAGGCCAAGCAGCATCAGAGGAGCAGGAAAGCTGATGTTTCGGGTCTAGACCCTTCTTCAGAAATCTTTGATGCTTATGCCTTTTACTTAAATAGTTGCTCTACTCCATCAACTCTGTAATACCACTAATGATTTTCAACATCTCTAACAAATCACCTCTTAACCGTCACAACTTCTCCTTTCAATCCACATAACTGAAGGCCCCATCACAAAGAAATGGAGTCTAGAGAATGTAGAGAAATAAACTTTGATGTTTTAAAAACAGTTCACATTACAGAAGAGGAAGTTTGGGAAGGTCTCAGAGAATATAAATGTGGATAAGTCCCCAGGACCTGATCTAATGTATCCCAGAACATTCTGGGAAGTAAGGGAGGAAATTACGAGACCACTATAAGGTCACCCTTAAGTCTTCTACGGTCCAGGGAAAAAAAGTCACAGCCTATCCAACCTGTCCTTATAACTCAAACCTTCCAGTCCAGGTAGCTGTGAGGAAAAAAACTTTTTCATGGTGGGAACTCACTTCCTGTGAGGTTTGTAGAGGCAGAAACCCTCATAATATTTGCAGGTGCAGGGCCTAGACATACAAGACTATGGTAAAGCGATGGAAACTGGGATTAGAATATCTAGGTGGTTGTTATTGATTGGCATGAAATTGATGGGCCCAAAGGCCTTTCTCTGTGCTGTAAATCCCCATGGCTCTATGATTTGAACCATTTTCCCAGTCTTCCTCCAAAGCCCTGATCCTGCTGTTGTACGATGGGCTCAGCTCTGTTTGCAGTCTCCAGTGGAACTGGACGGTGCGATGCATTCAGCGTAGAACTTCACCATCTTCCTGGCGCCATTCTCCTTCTGCCCGCAGCCCCATTTATATACAGTGGGATCACGTCCAGAAACATGTCATCTGTGAAACTCGCAGCCTCACGGGTGAACCACACAGAGGCTGGCAGCACATCAACCTCTGAAAACTGTAACTCGAGCTGATGACATCTCCTGCATTTGCGGTTGTCCAGAATACATGAGCATTCTGTTTTTCCCACATGCCACAGGATATGAACACCATGGGGCCAGTACATCTTGCATACTTCAATTTATTAAACTGAAATAAACTTAAGATTTTAAGAAATTGAGATTCATCAAATAACTACTTTTCTTGTGCAGGAGTTACTCCATTTAAAGGGAGATAACTGAATTATTTTTGTTTGATTCTAATTACCAATAAATCTCATATTTTAATCTAATGAAAATTTCAGAACCTTTTAGTGTTACCATCCTTTGTTATTCAATTAAAAATTTATCCTCCTAGATCTGATTAACTAATTGAACACTGTAATTATATCATATGTTAGAGTACAAACTTACGTTTTCATAATAATTAATTAAACTAATCTTATCTCATAGTGACTAGTTTAAATTAAATGGAAAGCCAACAAGAATATCCCCCAGCAATGAGGAGGTATGGAAGAGACTGGGAAACAAAAAGGAACTCTGAGGTAACCATTTGAAATTATGAGAATATTGGAGCACAAGGCTTAGGAGCAGGATTTGGCCATTTGACACTGATGCTGCTTCACCATTCGATAAAGTCGTAGCTAATCCATTTGTTGTCTCAACTTTGCTAGGTCTACTCACTCAAACAACAGGAACATTTTCCAGGGTCCACCCTCTGCCTCCATCAGCACCTTGTATGTTTCAATTAGACCATCTCTCATTCTTCTTATTCCCAATTGATAAAGACCCAATCTCTTCCATCCATGAAGGATTTTAATGAGCAGAAAGGCCGTCACACAAAGAGTTGTTGACTCTGTCAGAGTCTCGCAAGTTGCACCTGAACTGAAATGGGACCAGTATCACTGTGAGGGCAGTTTGCTGGTACAGCTGATGGCAGTTTAAACTAATTTGATCGTGGGATGGGACATGAAATGGAGCTGCGATAGGGGATGCACAGACAGCTACAAAAGTAAAGCCAAGTCTGGAAGGCAAGGACACAATAAGGCTGGATGGCATTTATTTTAATGTACGGAGTCTTGTGAGAAAGGCAGATTAAGCTTGACACCATCACAGATAAAATAGCCCACTTGGTTCTCATTATCATCCACTGTCTTTAATATTTGCTTTCTTCATCACCAATGCAAGGTGACAATAAGTGTGTACCATCTATAAGATGCACTACAGTAACTCACCAAGATTTTCTTGACAGCACCTTCCAAACTTACCACCTCTACCAGTTAGAAGGTTATGGGCAGCAGACATATGGGAACACCATCATCTGCAAGTTCCCCTCCAAGCCACTCACTGTCCCGACTTGGAACTTTATCTGCTTCTGTCAAATATACCAATTTCTGACCTTATGGTGGAGGGAAGGACATTGATGAAGCAGCTGAAGATGGTTGGGCCTAGGACAACACCGTGAGGAACTCCTGCAGAGATGTCCTGGAGCTGAGATGATTGACCTCCAACAACCACAACCATCTTCCTATGTGCTAGGCATGACTCTAACCAGCAGCGAGGTTTCTCCATTGATTCCCACGGATTCCAGTTTTGTTAGGGTACCATGATGACACAGTCAGTCAAATGTGGCTTTGATGTCAAGGGCTGTCACTCTCACCTCACCTCTGGAATTCAGCTTTTTTGTCCATGTTTGAACCAAGGCTGTAATGAGGTCAGGAGCTGAGTGGCCCTGGTGGAACCCAAATTGGGCATCACTGAACAGGTTATTTCTGAGCAGATGCTGCTTGATAGCACTGTTGATGACACCTTCCATCACTTTACTGACGACCGAGAGTAGACTGATGGGGCGGTAATTGGCCGGGTTGGATTTGCCCTGCTTTTTGTGTACAAGGAAATACCTGGGCAATTTTCCACATTGTCGGGTAAATGCCAGTTATGGGAAGAAGCTGTGCTTGAATCTTTTGGTATGTGTGCTTAAACTTCTGTATCTTCTGCCTGACGGAAGAGGTTGGGAGAGATTATAACCAGGGTGGAAGGGGTCTTTGATGATGTTGGCTGCCTTTCCAAAGCAGTGGGAAGTATAAATGGAGTCAGTGGATGGAAGATTGACTTGCATGATGGTGTGGTCTGTGTTCACAACTTTCTGTAGTTTCTTACAGTCCTGGGCAGAGCAGTTGCCGTATCAACCTATGATGCATCCAGATAGAATGCTTCCAATAGTGCATCTATAAAAATTGGTAAGACTTTTTAAGGAGATGCTGAATTTCCGTAGCCTCCTGAGGAAATAAAGACATTGTTGTGCTTTCTCAACTGCTGCGTCAATGTGGGTGGACCAGAACGGATTGTTGGCGATTATCACTCCCAGGAACTTGATGCCCTCGACCATTTCTACCTCATCACCATTGATGCAGATGAAGGATGTCCTCCACCTTGCTTCCTGAAGTCAATGACCAGCTCTTTCATGTTGCTGACATTGAGGGACAGATTGTTACCTTACCTCCATGTTGCTAAGCAGTCTATCTCTTCCCTATATTCTGTCTCGTCATTCTAAGCTGACCCCTTTCACATTGGAGGGGACCAGTTTATCAAAAACTGCCCTTCCCCAATCATTTCTGCTGCCAGATGCAGGAGATGAAATACCCTCCCATTATTTACTTGTCCCTTTTATCACAGCCTAATTCTGTTCATATATCTTATGGATTTATGATCTTATAGGTGGGTTAGGGGCGTTAATGTGAGTAGGTGTGGGTATGGGATGGTATCATGTGAGTGGAGGTCATTGTGGGAGAAGGTTAATGTTAGTGGGGATGAGTGTGGGAGTGGGTAAATGGGAGTGGGTGTGGGTGGGAAACATGGTTAATGTGAATGGATTTAGGTGTGGGGGTGGTCTAATCTGAGTTGGGATAGGAGTGGGAGAGGGTTAATGTGAATGGGGGTGAGTGTCCGAAGTGATTAATGTGAGTGAGTGTGGTTGGGCCTCCAGTGTTTTATAGGCCTGTGATACAGTCTTAGGCAGGGTGTGAGTGTATTACAGGAGTACAAAGTAAATCTAATGTTGTTTGCAAAGCTCCCTTTCCTAATGTCCACTCAACCAGGTAAAAGGCAGAAAATCCACAGGCTGGGCCAGTCAACATCTCAAGAGATATTCCCTACTCCAAGATCTTATAGCCTACCACTGGAGCAGGTGGAATTGAAACTCAAGTCTCCTGGCTCTGAGGTGGGGACACGACCACTACACCACAAGAGCCTTGTCAATGTCAGAATTTTAACAATCTGTGACCAAGTCCCAAGTTCAAGTACAACTTGTTTTGGAAGCTGCATTTGATGTTTAATCTTTTTATTTGGTTTTGAGTTGATTTATTATTGCCAAAGGTACTTAGGTACAGTGAAATGTTTTGTTTTGCATGCAGTACAGGCAGATCAGATGATACACAGTGCATTAGGGTAATAGAACAGAGTGAGGAATACAATGTTATGGCTGCAGAGAAGGTGCACAAAGAGCACGGTCAACATTAGATTTGAAATTTCAGAGATTCATTCAGAAGTCTAATAACAGCAGGAAGAAGCTGTGCTTGAATCTTTTGGTATGTGTGCTTAAACTTCTGTATCTTCTGCCTGACGGAAGAGGTTGGGAGAGATTATAACCAGGGTGGAAGGGGTCTTTGATGATGTTGGCTGCCTTTCCAAAGCAGTGGGAAGTATAAATGGAGTCAGTGGATGGAAGATTGACTTGCATGATGGTGTGGTCTGTGTTCACAACTTTCTGTAGTTTCTTACAGTCCTGGGCAGAGCAGTTGCCATATCAACCGATGATGCATCCAGATAGAATGCTTCCAATAGTGCATCTATAAAAATTGGTAAGACTTTTTAAGGAGATGCTGAATTTCCGTAGCCTCCTGAGGAAATAAAGACATTGTTGCGCTTTCTCGACCGTTGCGTCAATGTGGGTGGACCAGAATGGATTGTTGGCGATTATCACTCCCAGGAACTTGATGCCCTTGACCATTTCCACCTCAGCACCATTGATGCAGATGAAGGATGTCCTCCACCTTGCTTCCTGAAGTCAATGACCAGCTCTTTCATGTTGCTGACATTGAGGGACAGATTGTTACCTTACCTCCATGTTGCTAAGCAGTCTATCTATTCCCTATATTCTGTCTCATCATTCTAAGCTGACCCCTTTCACATTGGAGGGGACAAGTTTATCAAAAACTGCCCTTCCCCAATCATTTCTGCTGCCAGATGCAGGAGATGAAATACCCTCCCACTAATTACTTGCCCCTTTTATCACAGTCAGCGTCCCTGAATACTCTGAGCTTACCATCCTCGGTGTCTTGCATTGATTCAAAGATGTTCATGTTACCTCGAGGAGCATTCTGGTATTTGCAGCCTTCTCAACTCAACATTGTGTTCAATTATTTCAGATCACAAGCTCTGCATCTATTTTTTTTCCCCTTTCTCTTTACAGGTTTCGGTTTTAGTCTTGTGTCCACCCTGTTGTTACTTTTGGACAATGGCATTCATCCTTCTGCAGTTCGAAACTCGCCCTGAGGAGCTTTCCTGTGTGCCAACAGGCCAAAATCGAGATTGGATGCCAGTTGTCTAGATTGGGCATGGTGGATGAACGAGGAGGGAGGTTGGTGTGTAATGGGCACTGGGTCAAGGGGGTTAGCCATAACTGAAAATCTATCTGTCCAGAGGGGCAAGCTGACTGGGAAAGTGTGACGGACAGACTGAGTAAAGAGGAATGGGCAGACTGGTAAGGGACATGGAGTGACTGGAAATGGGAAATAGGGTGACTGAGTAAATGAGATGGTCAGACCACAGAAAGGATCAGGCTAACTGGAGAAGGGAGGCAGGTTAACTGAAGAAGGCAGACAGCCAGACTGTGGAAGTATAGAAGGACCAGAATATTGAATTGCAGGTGCCCACTCTGAGATGTTGACTGATAGGCTATTGCTCACTATATACTAGGGCTATCTGGGTGCCCTGTAAATATGGTCAGAAGTCACACGGTTATAGTCCAACAGGTTTATTTGAAATCACAAACTTTCAAAGCACAGCCCCTTCAATAGATGTTCCTTCACCTGGCGAAGGAGCAGCGCTACGAAAGCGTGTGATTTCAATTAAACCTGCTGGATTATAACCTGGTGTCGCGTAACTTCTGACCTTGTCCACCCCAGTCCAACACTGGGAAATCCACATCAAGGCTACTTTAAATATGGTGCCACTGGGGACTTGGGAGCACATTTGCACACATTTGAAACGCTGAAAGCTAGCACAGAGATATTACAGCAGGTAATCAGGAAGGCTAATGGACTGTTGGCCCTTATTCAAGGTGGTTGGAGTAGAGAAGTCTTACCGCAAACATACAAGGTGCTAGTGAGACCATATCTGGAGTACTGTGAGCAGTTTTGGTCCCCTTATTTAAGAAAAGATATTGTTTCATTGGAGGCAGTTCAGAGAAGGTTCACTAAGATGATCCCCATGATGGAGGGATTATCTTATGAGCAAAGGCTAAACAAGTTGGGACTCTACTGTCTGAAGTTTAGAAGAATGAGAGGTGATTTCATTGAAACATAGAGGATTCTTAATGGGCTTGACAGGGCAAACGTTGAGAGGGTGTTTCACCTCATGGGAAAGACTAGGAGCAGAGGACATAGCCAAAGATTAAAGGGGATCCAAATTAAGACTGAGATAAGTGTGAGTTCCTTCTCTCAGAGGGCTGTGAGTCTTTGAAAATCCATGTCAAAGTGAACTGTGGGGCCAGAGTCCTCGTGTGTATTCAAGGAGATAGATAGATTCTTGGTCATTCAGGGAATCAAATGTTATGGAGTAAACACTGAAAAGTGGACGTGAGGACTATTGGATCAGCCATGATCTAAATGGATAGCAGAGCAGAATCGATAAGCTGAATGGCCTACATCTGTCTCTATTCCTTATGGTCTTATCTGGAGGGCATCTGTTTGTATCTCTCAATTTACATCAATGGACAGCAAACTCTATTTTAACCAGCATACAATTAACCGGTACTCTTGATAAACCGACAAACATGGAGTAGCTCAAATATTTCTGAAGGAGGGTCCTGACCCGAAACATCAGCTTTCCTGCTCCTCTGATGCTGCCTGGCCTGCTGTGTTCCTCCAGCTCCACACTGTGTTGTCTCTGACTCCAGCATCGGCAGTTCTTGCTGTCTCTGAGTATCTCAAATACCGTGATCTACTTGCATGTCGGATGATTAATGCTGTAAATAAAGTATAACGATGATGTGTATACCCCTTGCATTACGTTTCTATTATTTAGTGCGTTTTTACATTGATTTTAAGAGGCGTGTTATATTTTTATGTAGATTTTTGACGGATGTTAATGTCTCCAAACTTCGCTTATTCATGATATACTGGAGTTAGGCATAACTCTTGATTATCTGGAATACTTATGACTTGATAGACCTGTACAAAATGATCAGAGGTATAGATAGAGTGGACAGCCAGAGACTTTTTCCTAGGGTGGAGATAGCTATTATGAGGGGGCATAGTTTTAAAGTGAGTGGAGGTAGATATAGGGGAGACGTCAGAGGTAGGCTCTTTACTCAGAGAGTGGTTGGGGTGTGGAATGCATTGCCAGAGAGGGTAGTAGAGTCGGCCTCATTAGGGGCATTTAAGCAGCTATTAGATAGGCATATGGCTGATAGTATAACGTAGGGGTGGAGGTTAGATAGACCTTAGGTTTAGGGTAAAAGTTTGGCACAACATCGTGGGCTGAAGGGCCTGTTCTATGTTCAATGTTCTATGCTCTGTTTGATCAATCAGTACCCTCCTGGTTCCCCATAGATGTCAGTAAATAAAAGTTCGCTGTGTACGTCTTTACCTATCTGACCATAGTCCCTCTTCGACTATTCATTTCTCTATTTGTGAACCCCCGCCTATCTTTTTGCAAAATGGAGATATGGATAACTCTGTAGTCTCATCGACAGAACAACAGACAACTATTCATATTCTCAATTAAGGACCCAGTCATGCACACTGTAAAGATGGGAGGCTGTAGGTACAATCCAGCTCTTGTGTTTGTTTTATCACTGGCCTTCAGCAGATGGCTGGTGACGTGGAAGGCCATGTTCCACCCTCCAGGCATTGCTGGTACTGTGCTTAGCTCACACACATCTGTGCCCAACACCACATCATCCCTATATTACGAGCTCTAATTACCATTAAATTATTCATCGTATGTAACTGTCATCCTGCTTTGGGAGGAATTTGCTGCTAGCAATGTTTGGGGAGGTGGGGGAAGAAGATAGAGGTGCATTTCAGATTGTCATCGTGCATGAGGGAAGAAAATTGCTGGCAAATTTCCCATTGAACCAATTTCCGCGAATTAAAACAGGAACCATCGACGTCAGCAGGGAGTTGAATAGATAAATTCAGAAAGCTGGGGGACGTGCAACGAGGCCATTATAATACAGGGATTTGAACTTCCTTCATAGAATCCCCCACAGTGTGGAAGCAGGCCATTCGGCCCATCAAGTCCACACTGATCCTCTGAGCAGCATCCCATCCAGACCCATTCCCCCTACCCTATCCTTGTAACCCTGCATTTCTCATGGCTAATCCACTTTGCCTACACATCTCTGGACACTATGGGCAATTTAGCATAGTTAATCCACCCAACCTGCACATCTTTGGATTGTGGGAAGAAACCTGAGCACCTGGAGGAAACCCACGCAGACACCGGGAGAATATGCAAACTCCACACAGATGGTCACCCAAAAGTGGAATCAAACTCAGATCCCCGGTGCTGTGAAGCAGCAGCGCTGACCACTGAGCTACCAAGTCACCTCACCTTTATCTTTACCAACTCTATCACCAGCTCCTCTACATAACCTCGGTATCTACCTTCCTGAAAGTATAAACTTATCTGGGGGTATCATTCAGCAGTTGCTTCTTCTTTGACTACGGTTGTCATTATTTCATGTGTGATGAGGCTTTCTGACTGTACAGCATGCCACATGCAAGGGTTTCCTTTCTGCCTTTGCCTGTATGTGCATTCACTATCACCTTGCTGTCAGCAGTCAGGGGATCAGACCAGTGGTGTTGAGGGAAATGGTCACAGACTTACCCTGCCTCAGCGAGGTCGAGAAGTTGATTATGGATGGAGGATTGAATCCAGGAGCTTCGGAGGAAGGACTTGAATTGATATTTCAACTTACTTCAAGACAACAATTAAATTCAGTCAAACTGAAGTCACCATAAGAAATGTATTGTCAATTTGTACACAGCAAGGTCCTACAAACAGTAATATGAATTTAGCAGATTGGTTCTAAGTAGAGCAGGTTGAAGGATAAATGTTGTTTAGGCAATGGGAGACTGCAGTGGGACCTCTTTTGTTTTGCTCATGGGATTAGGGTGTCATTGGCTGGACCAGCATTTCCTAACCATCCCTTATCGCTCCTGAGAAAATGGTGGTGAGCCTTCTTCTTGAACAACTGCAGTCCATGGAGTGTAGGGACACCCAGTGCTGTTAAGGAGAGAGTTCTGATCCAGTAATATTGCTGCACATCAGGATGGCCTCAGTGGGGAGTTTTCAAGTGTTAGCATTCCCACGTACCTGCTGCCCTTGTTATTCTAGCTGGTAGAGATCACAGGTTTTGGAAGGTACTGGCTAAGGAGCCGAGGTGAGTTACTCCAGTGCCTCCTCTAGATGGCGGATACTGTTAGCCACTGTGCATCAGAGGTGGAGTGTGCGAACGCTTATCCCCCCAAGATGGTGGAGGGGGGTTGGCGCTCAGTTTAGTAAAGACCTACACCCTTGACTGAATGGCACTACTTGTGGGTGGTGGGAGGGAGTGTCAGCCTCAATTTGGTTGTTTCAAACTCTCAGTGAAATACCTGGATTAAGTTATTCAGATTTGTGGTGGGACTTATGCTTCGAAACCTAATTCTCTCTAACCACAATGCCATAATGCAATCTGCTTGGGTGACCACTGATGGCTCTTTTCCCGGATGAAGAAGCCTTGGGAGGCAAGAGGCAGGAAATTAGTCATAGATGCAAATGGGATAAGCACATTTTGAGAAACTGGGTGGTTTCTGAACAGATCCCTGCATATGCCTTGATCTGTCTGAGGTAGCCGTATGTATAGGTTGCTGGCAAAAAGGAATATAAGAGAAAACAAGAACAGAAGATAGAGAATCTGAGATAGATGTGAACCCACATTTTTATCGCCTCAAGAGGATGGAAAGCATCTATCAACTAATGTATTCCATTCAAAATTCAAGGCCTACTTATAAACTAACCAGCTTCAGATGGCGTGTCTTCAGTTAACCTGAGCTCCAAACTCTAAAATTCTCTCCCTAAACTTCTCCACCTCTTGGGTTTTCAAGCAAGAGGGGGCAGGAAGGTATCTGATAAATCACGAGAAGGGAAACAGGAGGCAAAGAAGGGGTGAAAACGTGGAACAGATAAGAAAACAGCAGCAGAAATGAACTAAGAGGTAAAAATTTTCCACTGGGCCAAAACAGTAGAGCGAACCCTGATCCAAGACATAACTTTTGAAGAGTATCTTAAACAATGAAAGCAAAGGTCAAGAAGAGATCGTGAGGGAAAACACCTTGACGCAGTGGGTCTTTTTAAATTCATTCACGGAATGAGGTCATCGCTAGCCAGGCAGCATTTATTGCCCAGAGGGCAGTTAAGAAGCAACCACATTGCTGTCACATGTGCACCAGACCAGGTAAGAATGGCAGTTTCCTTCCCTAAAGAATCTTAGTGAACCAGACGGGTGTTTTCCTGACAATTGATTCATGCTCAACATTAGATTGTTAATTCTAGACATTTATTGAATTCAAATTCCACCATCTGCCATGACAGAATTCAAACCTGAGTCCCCAGGACGTTATCTGGGTCTCTGGATTAACAGTCTAGCAATAATACCACGAGGCCATCACCTCCCTACTATCTGAAAGTGCGATAATCACAGGTTTAGTCAAGGCATTCAGGTCAGAATTGGATGCTTACCTGAAGAGGAAGGGTGTGCAGGATTACAGCAAAAAGGCAGAAGAATGGCACTCCGTGTGCTGCTTATTCGGAGGGCTAGTACGAGATGATGGATTGAATGGTCTCTTCTGCACTATAACAGTTCGGAGATATTGGGAGAGAGCATGTTCAGAAGGGATAGACAGTATGTAACAAGGGACAAAAACAGAAGTTGCTGGAAAAGCTCAACAAGTCTGGCAGCATCTAGGAAGAAAATATCAGAGTTAACATTTCAGGTCCGGTGATCCTTCCTCGGAACTGCTCTTGATTTACAGCACCCGCAGTTCTTTCAGTTTTTATTTAGTATGCAACAAGGGATTGACTGCAGAGGGAAGAATGAATAGGATATGGGGAATATGCGAGGAAGGAACGGTAAAAGAAAGGGAAAAGAACAGAGAAAAAAATTACATTAGGATGGGGTTACAGAGAGGGAAGGATAAAGAAGTCAAGCAGAATGTATATGTGAGAAAAAGCAGGGAACAAAGACACGTCCGGGTTACATAAAAAGCATGACCCCAACACGTAAAAATCTTAATTTTGCTCTTCATGAAGTTGTTTACGCTTTTTGGGTTCAGTTGAGTCCGCAAAGTTCCTCTTTGTAGGTGCTTTCAGCCCTAACAGGGCTAAACACCAGTGGAACTGACACACTGCAATTACAAGATAAGCACTCAGTGGCCTCCTGCCATTAGTTAGACGGGAAGGCCGCTGCACCTCACTCGTCCCAACCTCCGCATCATGTCAACGAAACAAAACAAAAAGCAAATTCCCCATAAACAGAACCAGAAAGAAAACAAATCTCTAAACAGATACAGCCCCCATTCCCTCCCCTTCTCAGCACCAGCGAAGATGTCAGTCACTCGACACAACAGGCCTTGGGGTCCTACTGCGCCAGTTTGCCATGGGCATGACCATAAGAGCAGATAACTGACTCAATCTGTTTACCTGTTCAGTTGGTGATTGAATTAAGGGGCTAATTAGGGCTTAATGGTACGTTAGGTTTTTCTTGAGCTGCTCTACTGGTCACTGATCTGTTCCCTGCTCCAGGGACTCACGGCTGTAATTGTGCCAATGTTTGTATTTGCTTGACTGCTGGGAGTTATGACTTAGTCGGTAACACTCTCACCTCAGGACCAGAAGGTCGTAAGCCAGCATGCCACCTTGCGTTTTGAGACAAGGTCACCGGACTTGAAACGTTAACTCTGCTTGCCAGGCTTGCTGAGCTTTTCCAGCAACTTCTGTTTTTGTTTCTGACTTACAGCATCCGCAGTTCTCTCAGTTTTTATTGTGTACGGAGTCTCTCTTGACACTCCCAGTGCAGTACTGCACAGTTGGCAGTGCCACTTCTCAATGCCCCAACCACCCACACAGTGGTTGAGTGGGAGTTGTAAAAGGAAATCAGGGCCATCTGTCAAAGGTGTCCAGAGGATTTCCCCTGATATCCTAGTTGTTCAACCAACATAATAGAAAAGACCATCAATTCATTATCGCTCTGCTGTATAACGCCATCCAACATAGGAACAGTAGTAGGCCAATCAGCCCAACAAGTCTGCTTTATCATTCAATGAGATCATAGCTGCTCTGATAATCCTCAATACATTCCTGTCTTTTCACCGTAACTCTTGATTCCCTAGCTAATTAAAAATCTGCCTTACCCTTGAATATACTTCATGCTCAAGCCATGACAGCCCTCTATTCCACAGATAGGCGGCAGTGATGGTCTAGTGGTATTATCGCTGGACTGTTAATCCAGAGAGTCAGATAATATTCTGGGGATCCAGGTTTGAATCCCGCTACAGCAGATTGTGGAATTTGCATTTAATAAATATAGTGCAGCGAAGGTTTACCAGGCTGATTCTGGGGATGGCGGGTCTGACGTATGAGGAAGAGATTGACTAGGTTGGGATTGTTTTCGCTAGAGTTCAGACAGATGAAGGGGGATCTTATGGAGACTTATAAAATTCTAACAGGACTGGATAGGGTAGATGTAGGGAGGATGTTCC
Organism: Ginglymostoma cirratum; assembly: GCA_024137785.1. Taxonomy (NCBI): domain Eukaryota; kingdom Metazoa; phylum Chordata; class Chondrichthyes; order Orectolobiformes; family Ginglymostomatidae; genus Ginglymostoma; species Ginglymostoma cirratum. Next base: position 3,901,397 of record JAHRHZ010000249.1, read on the forward strand.
CGATGGTGGGTATGTCCAGGCGTCACAGTATGAGGATTCGGGGTAGACCATTTAGGACTGAGATGAGGAGGCATTTCTTCACCCAAAGAGTGGTGAGCCTGTGGAATTCATTACCACAGGAAGTAGTTGACACCAAAACATTGCGACTAGATATAGCACTTGGTGTGGATGGAATCAAAGGTTGTGGGGAGAAAGCAGAGTTAGGCAGTTGAGTTGGACAATCAGCCATGATCATGAAGAATGGCAGAGCACGCTCAAAGGGCTGAATGGCCTCTTCCTGCTCTTATCTTCTATGTTTATAATCTAATGATGAATCCATTGTCGATTGTCAGAAAAACCCATCTGGTTCATTAATGTCCTTTAATGAATATAGAAGATTCACTTCCCTCTGAGAGAACAAATTCCTTCTCACCTCTGTATTATGTGGGGAAACAACTTTGTGAGGGCTTGCCTTTCACTATAACTGCTGCTCTTCCTAAATTACAGCAGAGATAGACAGAGCTAAGCGATCCCACAGATCAGATCTGCAGTCCTGCCACATCCAATCATGAATGCTGGTGGGTAATTAAGCAACTCACTGGAGGAGGAGGCTCCACAAATATTCCCATCCTCAATGATGGAAGAGCCCAACACAGCAGTGCAAATGATAAGGCTGAAGCATTCGTAGCAAGCTTCATTCAGAAGTGCCAATTCAATCATCCATCTCGACCTCCTCCAGTGATCCCCAGCATCAACCACTCTTTAGCCAATGCGATTAGCTCAGTGCAATGTCAAGAAATGGTTGGAGACATTTGATAAAGCAAACAACATTCCAGCAATAGTACTGAAGAATTGTGCTCAGAATTTGCCGCTCCCCTAGCCAAGGTCTGCCAGTACAGTTACAATACTAGCATTAACCCAACAATGGGAAAGATTGGCCAGGTTTTTTTTATTCATTCATGGGATGAGGGCATTGCTGGCCAGGCAGCATTTATTGCCCTTCCCTAATTTCCCAGAGGGCAACTAAGAGTCAACCACATTGTTGTGGGTCTGGAGTCATATGTAGGATCAGGTAAGGATGGCAGTTTCCTTCCCTACAGGATGTTAGTGAACCAGATAGGTTTTTCCAACATTCAACAATGGATTCATGGTCATCATTAGACTCTTAATTCCAGATAATTATGGAATTCAAATTCCACCATCTGCCATGGCAGGATTTGAACCCAGGTCCCCAGAACATTACCTGGGTCTCTGGATTAACAGTCCAGTGTTAATAACCACCAGGCCATCACCGCCCCAGGTACATCCCATACACAAAAATCTGAACAAATCCATCCAGGCCACCTTATCCGTCTACCCTCGATCATGAATAAAATGATGGAAGGTGTCATCAACAGTGCTATCAGGCAGAACCTCCTCAGCAATAACCCGCGCAGTGACGCCCAGTTTGGGTTCCGCCAGGGTCACTCAGCTCCTTACCTCATTACAGCCTTGGCTCAAACATGGAAACAGCTGAATTCCAGAGAAGAAGTGAGAATGATAGTCTTTAACATCAAGGCTGCATTCAACTGAGCGTGGCATACCAAAACTGGAATCAATGGGCATCAGGAGGCAAACTCTCCACTGGTTGGAGTCATAGCTGGCACATAGGAAGATGGTTGTGGTTATTGTTGATCGGTCGCCTCAGCTCCAGGACATCTCTGCAGGAGTTCCTCAGGGTAGTGTCCTAGGCCCAACCATCTTCAGCTGCCTCATCAATGTCCTTCCCTCCATCATAAAGTCAGAAGTGGGGATGTTCACCAATGATTGCACAATGTTCAGCACCATTCACAATTCCTCAGATACTGAAGCAGTCCAGGTTCAAATGCAACAAGATCTGGACAATATCCAAGCTCGGGTTCACAAATGGCAAGTAACGTTTGTGCCACATAATGCCAGGCATTGACCATCTCCAATAGAGGCAATCTCACCACTGCCCCTTGACGTTAAATGCAACAAGATCTGGATGTTATATCCAGACTTGGGCTGACAAGTGGCAAATAACTTTCACACTATACAAATACCAGGCAATTTTGGTACCTCCAATAAGAGACAATCTAGCCATTACCATTTCACATTCAGTGGTATTACAATTACTGACACCACTACTATCAATATCACTGGGACTACCATTGACCAGAAACTGAACTAGACACGCCACGTAAACACAGTGGCTACAAGAGCAGGTAAGAGGCCAGGAATATCGCGGTGAGTAACTCACTTCCTGACTCCCCAAAGCCTATCCATTATCTACAAAGCACAAGTCAGGCGTGTGATGGAATACTCCCCACTTGCTTGGATGGGTGCAGCTCCAACAACACTCAAGAACCTTGACACCATCCAGGACAAAGCAGCCTATTTGATTGTCACTACGTCTACAAGTGTTCATTCCTTTTTCAATCTTCAGCACTCAGTAGCAGCAATGTATTTTGCTGAGATGAAGTTTCCATTGGCCAGAAGGTAAATGCAAGTGGAATTGTGGCTAAAGATATCTTTGATAACAGCCCAAAAATGTAGTGGTAACAACAGTGCAGATGAGGATTTCAGCAACAAATGTGCTGAGGGATAGGATAGAGTCATAGAGTCACAAAGTTGTAAGCATGGAAACAGACCCTTCAGCCCAACTCATCCATGCCGATCAGATTTTCTAAACTGATCTAGTTCCATTTGCCAGCATTTAGCTCATATCCCTCTAAATATTTCTTATTCATTGGCTGCCTCCCAGTACCAGGGACCTGGATTTGAAGGTACCCTCATGTGACTGTCTTTGTGGACTTTACACATTCTCTGTGTGGGATTGCTCTGGTTTCCTCTCACAGCCCAAAGATGTGTAGGCTAGAGTGGATTGGCCATGGGAAATTGACCATAGTGTCAAGGGATGTGCAGGTTAGGTTGTTTAGCCATGATAAATGTATGGTTACAAGGATAGGGTGGGAATGGGTGGGATGCTCTTTGGAGGGTTGGTGTGGGTTCGATGGGCTGAATAGCCTGCTTCCACACTGTAGGGATTCAATGATTCTTGTACCCATCTAGATGCCTTTTAAATGTTGTAATTGTACCCATCTTCACCACTTCCTTTGTCAGCTCCTCCACACACAAACCACCATCTACGTGAAAAAGTTGTACCTTAGGTCCATTTTAAATCTTTCACCTCTCACCTTAAATCTATGTCCTCTGGTTTTGGAACCCCCACCCTCAGAAAAAGACTTTGGGGTACTGCCTATACATGGCCCTCATGAATTTACAAACCTCTATAAGGTCATCCCTCAGCCTCCGACGCTCCAGGGAAAAAATCCCCAGCCTATTCAGTGTCTTCCGACAGCTCAAACCCTCTTATCCTGGCAACGTCCTTGTAACCCTTTCACGTTTAACAGCATCATTCCTATAGCAGGGAGACCAGAACTGAACGCAGTCTTCGAGAAGTGGCCTAACCAATGCCCTTTACATCTTTAAACTATGCACCCAAAATATTTTCTAAATACAAGGGAAGGATCAGGAATTTAGCGAAGAATAAGATTAGTTATATAAAAGCAAAAAATTATGTACGCTGAAAATCTGAAATAAAAACAGAAAATGCTGGAGAAATTCAGCAGGTCTGGCAGCAAACGTGGAGGGAGAAACAGAGTTAATGTTTCCAGTCCAAAGACTCTTGTTCGGACCTTTTAAGTTGCTTTAGTCAGTGATTTGAGATGATCGCTGTTTAAGAATCACACTTTAAACAGTTAATAATTTCAGTTGGAAGTCATGCAGCATAAATGATACAGTAAAGTAAATAGGATTCTGGTCCAAAAATATCTCCTTAGAAGGAATTGAGTTTAAAGGCAGCAATAATCCTCAACTCTGCTTGTCAGTGTAAATCATTCTAAGTACCTGTTTTGTCAACAGGACATTATCCATGCAGCCCTAACTCTTTATTATGCTTCTTGCAGCTGTGTCTGGCTGACATATGCTCTCACCAGTCACCATATGGGGTCTTTGTTGGACAATACATCAGCTAATGCTTTATCCTTGAGGCTTAAAGGACTGGGGTCTCACATCAAGAGCGTGTCGGTCAGCAGATTTTCCACCAACAATCTCCACTGGCAATGATCAGAGTGGAGCTCGATTGATGTCTCAATCACAAGGCCCATTAGCTGTGCATCAACGATAGCTCACTCATCTGATTCAGAATTGGAAGCCCCGGTCTCAACAGGTTGGGCAGACAGTGGTTTAATGGCAGTAACACTAAAGTAGCAATCCAGAGATCAAAGCTAAGGTTCTGGGGAGCACACATTCAAATCCGACCACTGCAGATTGTGGAATTTAAGTTCAATCATGGAAAATCTGGAATTGAAAGCTACAGCAACACTGACCACAAAACGAACATAAATCGCTCTAAATCCTATCTGGCCCAAGATTGCACATTAGGGAAGGAAATCTGCTGTACTTACCTGGTCTGGTCTACATGTTACTCTAGAATGTGGTTGGTTCTCAACTGTCCTCTGAAATGGCCTAGCAGGTCAATTAGACAGCAAACGTTGTGGTCTGGCCATTGGTATCCCTATCCTGTGAAGAAATAAACTTAAAGAAAATTTAGGGTGAGCTGAGTATGTAATGTAGAATAGAACAGAATAGAAATTTATTATCATACGTACTTTCACGTGAAAAATACAGTGAAAGGTTCCTGTAGAATCCTCTAGGAAAGGCAATGGCCTTGAGGTATTATCGCTAGACTATTAATCCAGAGACCCAGATAACATGCTGGGGACTGGGTTTTCGAATCCTGCCATGGCAGATGGTGGAATTTGAATTCAATAAAATATCTGGAATTAAGAATCTAATGATGGCTATGAATTCCGTGAATCCATTGTCGATGGTCAGGAAAAACCCATCTGGTTCACTAATGTCCTTTAGGAAAGGAAACTGCCATCCTTATCTGATCTGGCCCATATTTGACTTCAAACCCATAGCAATGTGGTTGACTCTTAACTGCCCCCTGGGCAATTAGGGATGGGAAATAAATGCTGCGATGCCCTCATCTTGTGAATGAATAAAGAAAAAAAAATCCCCACCAAGTGACGCAGTCGAAGCTACCTCGTTGAATGGTTTTAATGCAAAGACAGATAGATTTTTGAACAGTAAAGGAAGTAAGGGCTATGGTGAGTGGGCACGTAAGTGAAGCTGAGTCCACAAACAGATCAGAGCAGGCTGAATGGGTCAGATGGTCTACTCCTGCTCCTGGTTCTTATGTTCTTATGTTAAGTCATCCCAACATGGCGCCTAGATCAATGACAAAGGTCATACTTAACAATGCCACAACCAGTACCAGGAATAACTTCCTCAAAGAAATGAAGATCCTGTCACAGCTGAAGGACCCTGACATTATCCGGCTTCTTGGAATCTGTATCCATGACGGCCCATTCTGCATGGTCACTGAGTACAAGGAGAATGGGGACCTGAACCAGTTCCTGTCCCAGCGGGAGCTGGAAAACCACTTCACCCTGGCAAAGAACATCCCTAGTGTCAGGTAGTTGTAAGCAACCAGGGACTGTACACTAGCACAGGCAGTAGGGGAGGTGGGGGGGAACAGATAGGGTTAACAGCAGTTGTCTTTTCCCTAGGATAGGGGATTTCAAGACAAGGGAGCGCATTTTTAAGGTGACAGGGTAGAGATTTTAAAAAAAAAATGAGAGGTAAACTTTTTACAGAGAGCGTGGTTTGTGTGTGGAATGAACTTCCTGAGGAAGTGTGGATGTGGGCACAGTGGCAATGTTTAAAAGGCATTTGGATAAATACATGAACAGGGAGGGTTTGGAGGGATATGGGCCAGGGGCAGGCAGGTGGGACTAGTTTAGTTTGGGATTATGTTCGGCATGGGCTTGTTGGACCAAATGATCTGTTTCCGTGCTGTATAACTCTATGACTAGTAATAAAGATGTAAAATTAAGACAAAGTTTATCAAGATTCGATTAAGGGCTCCTGGGCTTGAGGAAAGCCGATTAAGGAATGACGGAACACCCCAAAGATGTTGCTGGGATGAGACCGCAGTGCCTAAGCAAGAACAAGCAGCACCAGCAGACCACCATGCTGTGCTGAGACCATTATTTCTCCTCCTTTGGGCATGAGTTCCTAGCCGCGGGCCTGGAACCTCGGCCTAGCCTGTGAGTCCGGTCCGGGGTGTCAGCTTGGGACCAGCTCCCCACTCACTGGAGAATCCGAGCTGCAGTGTAGCCATGTCAGGCTCGATGTAATGTTGCTGCTGCTGGAGGCCTCCTCCTTCACCTGCCACTCTCTTGACTTAAAAGAAAATGAAGAAAAACGAGGAAAGAGAAAGAAAGAAGAGCTACAGACAAAAGAAGGGAAAGAAAAGAGAAAGAAGAAGAAAGCCAACAGGATTGGATGAGCCCAGGGTCAGCCCTTCTCCTCCGTTGCCACCTTGGAACAAAATGTAAACTGACATGATAAGTTCTTCCGTCTCTGAGGTACTGTACAGTTCTGAGGTAACTGTCAATCTGAGGTACCATCTGCTTTCTGAGACAGGCATGAAAGATCCTTTGACACTGCTACTAAGAAGAACAAGGAAGTTTTCTTCTGTTTCTTGGTCAAAAGTTATTCCTCAACCAAAATGATTGAAGCTAATCATGGTATCAATTTTCTAGTCTTTATCGTAGCTGTGGGATCTTGCTTTGCACAAATTGGCATCTGTTTTTCCTATATTGCAACAACAATTAACTTCAAATGTATGTCACCAGCTCTATAGTGCTCTGAGCAGAGGTGTATGAAGAATAGAGGCATGGACTATTTTTTAAGTGGGGAAAGGCTTTTGAAGCATAAAGGGATTTGGGAGTCCTAGTTCAGATTGTCTCAAGGCTAACATGCAGACTCAGTAGGAAAGCAAATGCAATGTTAGCATTCATTTTAAGAGGGCTCAAATATAAGAGCAGAGATGTTCTGCTGAGGCTGCATAAGGGTCTAGTCAGATCACATTTGGAATATCGCGAGCAGTGTTGGACCCTGTCTCTAAGGAAGGATGTGTTGGCATTGGAGGGGGTCCAGAGGAGATTTGCAAGAATGATCCTGGGGATGAAGGGCTTGTCATATGAGGACAGGTTGAGGAGTCTGTGCCCGTACTAGATGGAGTTTAGAAGGAGGAAGTGGGATCTGATTGAAACTTAGAGAATACTGAAAGGCCTGGATAGAGTGGACATGGAGAGGATGTTTCCAACAGTAGGAGAGACTAGGACCCAACGCCACAGCCTCAGAATGAAGGACGACCCTTCAGAACTGAAACGAGGAGGAAATTCTTCACCCAGACGGTGGTGAATTCATGGTGTGGAACTCATTACTGCAGAAGGCAGTGGTGACCAAATCATTGAGAGTCTTTAAGGCAGAGATTGATAGGTTCTTGATTGGTAAGGGGATCAAGGGTTACGGGGAGAAGGCAGGAGGTTGGGGTTGGGAAACCTATCAGCCTTGATCGAATCGTGGAGCGGACTTATTGGGCCAAATAGTCTAATTCTGCTCTGATATCTTGTGGTCTTCTGGCCTTTAGGTTGTCTTACAGCTGTTGAAGTCACTATATAAACGCACAACATTTCCTTCTGAGAGCTTCTGCCTGGCTCAGCTCAGCTTTTCAGCAGTCAGGGGAGAGAGCATCAACAGCTTTGAATTACATTGCTGACAAAAACGATGAATCCTTGGATCATTACAGTAATTTTGACAAGCTTGAACTGATAATTAACACAGAACCTATTTGGATAATGCAATTCAATGATTAACAGGGACGATCACAGCCAGTTTCCTAATTAAATCTTGTATCGAATTGCTGCACACCGCAAGCTTTTTTTCTCATCAGTTTAGAAACATTTACTGTAAATCCTAAAAGAAATTGTGGAATCATTTTACCATCGATAATATATTTTCAGCATTGTGGCGGGGATCATAATTGGATTCTTCTTTCTCTCATATCTATGAACTGAAAATCTCTACGAAAATGTTTTTACTGTGTGTTTGTCTGCTAAAGTGCCTTAGAGTGTTGCCCAGCTCCCAGGTGGGGAATGCACCATCAGCACTGTCTCACTTTGATTCTTTACTCTGTGCTGACATTGCTGATTCTGGCTAAGGCACTGCCAACAAAAAAAATTTGCATTCTTGCAGCGCCAGGAGCTTAGAAGTTGTAGGGAAGGAACAGAGCCCGAAACTCCAGTGATGCTGAGAGACTGAAGGAGCAGGGGTGGTCTTGGACCAGAGAAGGCTTTACAAAAATAAAAATCATAGAATCCCTACAGTGTGGAAGCAGGCCATTCAGCCCATGGAGTCCACACTCACCCCCCACCTACACCCACCTCACTATCCCTGTAACTCTGCATTTCCCATGGCTAATCCACCTAACCCGCACAGCCCTGGACGCTATGGGCGATTTAACATGGCCAACCCACCTAACCTGCGCATCATTGGACGGTGGGAGGAAACCGGAGCACCCGGAGGAAACCCACACAGGCACGGGGAGAATGTGCGAACACCACACAGGCAGTCGCCTGGTGGGGTGGAGTCAATGCTGGGTCCCTGGTGCTGTGAGGCAGCGATGCTAACCACTGAGCCACTGTGGTGGCTCCCAGCCACTGAACTCAAATAGAACGGTTCCCAACATTAGATTGTAAGGTTCGAACGCGTTTTGTAAAGGGGTTTTAATAGTGTAGGTAGGGAGAAACTGCTTCAGCTGGCAGGAGCATTTGAAATCAGAGGACACATATACAATAGAACTGAGAAAAGAACAAGAGAAGAATAGAGATAAGTTTTTATCTTAATTCATGGAGTTGTTATAATCTCAAATACTTTGCTTAAAAGAGTGATGGAGGCACATTTAACAACAGCTTTCAAAAGGGCATGAAGGAGACAATTGAATCATTTGGAAGGCGGTTGAATAGGCAGCGTGCGGGCTCTTGTGCTCAGGCCTCATCCATTCCATTCACTTTTAACTTTCTTTCCTCCTTGTTTTCTTTATATCTTTTCATTGGGTTATTTTCAAAATGCTTTTTAACTTACTTGCTCGGTCCAGGAGGCAGCAGCTGTGACAGCGCGTGGCAGCAGCTGGGAGCCAAGGAGAGCCCAAAGGGTGGTCAGCTGCGGTAGGTGGCACAGCGGCCAGCAAACCCAGGAAGGACTTCGCCCAGCACGGGAGAGAGCGTGCCCTGTGTGGGAGAGAGTGAGCCACAAGACGGGAGACAGTGTGCCCCAGCGCAACAGAGAGTGTGACCCACGTGAGAGACAGTGTATCCCAGGACGGGAGAGGTTATGCCCCAGCACAGGACAGTGTGCCCAGTGTGGGACAGAGTGTGCTGCACGTGGGAGACAGTGTGCCCCAGGAGAGAGTGTGCTGCACGTGGGAGAGAGTGTGCCCCAGCGCGGGAGAGAGTGTGCCCCAGGAGACAGTGTGCCCCAGGACAGGAGAGAGTGTGCCCCAGGAGAGAGTGTGCCTCAGAGTGGGAGGGAGTGTATCCCAGCACGGGAGAGAGTGTGCCTCAGCGTGGGAGGGAGTGTATCCCAGCATGGGAGAGAGTGTGCCCAGTGTGGACGTGAGCAAGCCCTCGTGGAGAAAGCCCAGCATCAAGAGACTGCAGACCCATCACTTCAGAAAGGGTAGTAATGTTTAACTTCTCACTTTATTTTTCTACTTTATGCTAAAACGAACTGCAGTGATTAACTTTTTAACTTATTTCTCTATGTTTCTATTTTTGTGCCTAAGATTTTGCACCTCGGTACCTTTGTACCTAAGATGGCACTGGGAATGGTGACATTATACACTTTTCACTGTACCCCTGTACTTGAGTCCACATGACAATGTAGCCTAAACCCAAACCTAAAATCTAAATCATTCTTTCAAAAAGGCTGATGGGCTGAATGGAATCCTTCAGCACTGAATTCTTTTATGTACAAGAAAGGCAAGAAACAGCGGTTTCTCTGAAAATGGTAAATATTTTCAATGATTTCTTCATCTGAGCATTTATAACCAAAAACATGAGACACATCACCACCTTAAATTGTGCGAACCAGTGGGATGGTGTAGAGTCACTGGACAGTGAAAAATGTTGTGATGGCCTTAAAATATGGTGAGAATCTTTGATTTTCATTGTCTGATATCTAATGTAAGAATTACAGGAAATGCTGGAGGAACTCAGCAGGTCTGGCAGCGTCTGTAGAGAGAAGAACAGAATTTGCAAAGATGCCAACCGATGCTGCTTAGTTTCTCCAGCATTTCCTGCGCTCGTTTCAGATTTACAGCATCCACGGTACTTCCCTACATCTGATTTTTAATATCTGGGACCTTCATGGTCCAAAATGGCTTTGAAAAAGTAACAAGTAAAAAGTAAAATGGCTGACTCCAGGTTGATCTAGCTCATCACACCATCAATAAAAACAGGAACAACTCTGAGCAGAAATTCATTTCTTTACCAAAGGGTGCGAGACACAAATCTATAGTATTTAAGTGTAGTGCTGGATGAACACAGCAGGCCAAGCAGTATCAGAGGAGCAGGAAAGCTGACGTTTCGGGTCTGGACCCTTCTTCAGAAATGGGGGAGAGGTAGGGGGCTCAAATAAATAGAGAGGGGGGGGCGGTGATAGGAAGTGAATAGAGGAGCAGATAGGTGGGAGAGAAGACGGACAGGTCAAGGAGGCAGGGATGAAGCCAGTAAACGTGAGTATAGGTAGGGAGTTGGGATGGGGGTTGGTCAGTGGGGAGGGAGGGGCGGGTAGGTGGGAGGGAAGACAGACAGGTCAAGGAGGCGGGAATGAAGCTAGTAAGGGTGAGTGTAGGTAGGAAGTGGGCCTGGGGGTTGGTCAGTGAGATGGGAGGACCAGACAGGTGGTAGAGAAGGTGGGCAGGTCAAGGAGGTGAGGATGAGTGTGGGGGGCTGGTCTTGGGATGAGTTCGGGGGTGGGGAGATTTTGAAGCTGGTAAAGTCCACATTGAGATCATTGGGTTGTTGGGTTCCAAGGTGGGATATGAGGTGCAGTTCCTCCAGTTTCCGGGTGGCATCATTGTGACACTGGAGGAGGCCCAGAATGGACATGTTGTCCAGGGAGTGGGAGTGGGAGAGATGACTGCTGGTGGTTTAATCTGAGGCCACCACACCTCAGGTAAGGACAGAGTCTGAGAAGGAGAAACCTTCATGGTTTTCCTCAGCCATTGCAGGAATTGAACCCGACAGGAATTGTCGGCATCTCAAATCAGCTGTCCAGCCAACTGAGCTAGCCAGCCCCCTGCCAGTTTAGGAAGCTACATGAATGGTTTTTATCAATTCTCAAGATTCAGAGTAAACCCTGGAATGGATATGAGATTGATGGAAGGGTTGAAAATAAAGCAAAACTAAAATCTCTTCAACATTTCAGAAACTTTGCTCAAACTGCCCCTTAGGTCTCTGCTCCTCTAAAACATATGGACCCAATTCCTTCTGCCGGTCATGGTGAGTTAGAAGCTTTCAATTGGAAACCAGTCCTATGACCATCCTATGCATTGTTTCCAAAGCCAAGCTCTTGCACTGACAGCACTCCCCCAGTGATGGTAGGCACAGGATAACCAGAATACTGACCAAACAGTGACATCTGTCCAAGTCAGGATGGTAGTAAGGATCTTTATCATTGGTGCCCACATCTAAGGCAAAATAACGGGCCAGAATCCTTAGAGTCATAGAGTCATACAGCAGGGAAACAGATCCTTTGGCCCAACTCATCTGTACTGACCAAGCTTCCCAAACTAAATCTCATCCCATTTGCTCATGTTTGGCCCATATCCTTCTGAAATTTTCCCATTCATGTACCTATCCAAATATCTTTATATGTTGTAACTGCACCTGCATCTATCACTTCCTCTGGCAGTTCATTCCACATACGAACCACCCTCTGTGTGACAAAGTTGCCCCTTAGATCCCTTTTAATTCTTTCTCCTCTCACCTTAAAACTATGACCTTGAGCTTTGAACTCCCTGTGGAAAAGACCTTTGCTATTCACTTTTGCTAAGCCCCTCATGATTTTATAAACCTCTGTAAGGTAACTGCTCATACTCCTACACTCCAGTTAAAAAAAGTCCCAGCTATTCCAAGAGATAGTAGGAACTGCAGATGCTGGAGAATCTGAGATACCAAGGTGTAGAGCTGGATGAACACAGCAGGCCGAGCAGCATCAGAGGAGCAGGAAGGCTGACGTTTCGGGCCTAGACCCTTCTTCTGAAGAATCTCCCACTGCAACTCTCTTGAAAACCGCCTTCCTGCTCCTCTGATGCTGCTTAGCCTGCTGTGTTCATCCAGCTCTACACCTTGGTATCCCAGCTTATCCAATCTCTCCCTGTAGCTCAAACTCTCCAGTCCTGGTAATACCTTTGTAAATCTTTTCTGCACCCTCTCCATTTTAATAATATTCCTCCTATAGCAGGGCAACCAAAACTGTACACAGTGTTGCAAAAGTAGTCGCACCTGATACTGATTATAGTGGTAATAATAAATGGAAGATAAAAGAGAAAATGCAACAAGTCTCACGCCCTTCGGCCCATGGGGGACCCCTCGATTAATGGCCGGTCTCGATGCTTAGGTTCGTCCCTGGTACCGTTCACAATTCCGAGCTGAGGCAAAGTCCAGTGATTCTCATACAGTGTTTCAAACAGCCATCACAGAAAAAACAACCACAGAAGACAGAACTTCTGGCCAGTACAGAAAACAGCTACAAAAAAAGGTGTCACCTTCAGCTCAGAAATGAATGTTCACAGGACTCATGCAGCTTGTCAAGTATCATCATTAACTTTCCCAGCCTATTTTCCCATCCTATACAACCTATTTTCTCATGCAGCTGTCGAATATCATCATTAACATTTAGACTTTCAGCCCATCCTGTACACCTTGCCATTCACAATCTTATAAACTTCTATCAGGTCGCTCCTCAACCTCCTGTATTCCAGTGAAAAGAAAACCAGTATATCCAGCCTTTCTCCATAGCTAAAACTCCCCATACCAGGCAACATCCTGGTAAACCTTCTCCATACCCTCTCCAAAGCATCCACATCCTTCTGGTAGTGTGATGACTGGAACTGTACACAATATTTCAAGTGTGGCCTATAAAATATTCTACCACTTAATTACCTGACTACAACGCTCAATGCTTTTGAGCAGTGGTCAAAAACAATTATGAAAATAAAAATAACTCCACCCAAGTGCGAAGTGGCACAAATTTCAAGGTAACCAAACACAAGGGGGGTGCAAAAGAATGTATAATAATGATTTGAGGTTAACAGCACATCAAGATGGATTGTAACTGAGATAAGTGTTTTTATTGCAAAGTTATCAGAAATGTCAAATGTTGGATATACTCGTGTTTCCCCTGCTCTCAATAAGACACATTGAAATGTCAGCAAGATACCAGCTTCATAAATCATGGGATGGCAGATGAGGAAGTGATCAAACTCCCTCAGAAGCAAATGGACCCCCTCAGGGATTGTCCCCTACAGGCAGAAGAAAGGGCAGTTATCACACAAAGGCGCCCAGGTCTGTGATGATTGGCAAGATGGGTTTTGAATAAAGTTGTTATTTTGATGTATGCTTTTCTGAATTAAGGCGATAAAAAACAAACACACTGTAGATCAACTGTTTTAGTTCTGTGTTCCACCAGAAAGGGATGGTGTAATCGTAAATGTCATTGTTTTGAGCTCACGAGATTGAAGTTAATTCTGCTGGGAGTCTGGTTACTGAGACTGCATAACATTGAAACATAGAAGATAGGAGCAGGAGGAGACCATTCAGCCCTTCGAGCCTGCTGCACTATTCTTCATGATCATGGCTAATCATCCAAATAATCTTGCTTTCTCCTCATAACCTTTGATCCCATTCGCCCCAAGTGCTATACCTAGTCACCTCTTGAATGCATTCAATGTTTTATCATCACCTACTTCCTGTGGTAATGAATTCCACAAGCTCACCATGCTTTGGGTGAAGAAATGTCTCCTCATCTCCATGATAAATAGTCTAAAACGAATCCTCAGACTGTGACCCCTGGTTCTGGACACACCCACCATCCGGAACATCCTCTCTGCATCTACCCTGTCCAGTCATGTTAGAATTTTATAACTCTCCACGGATCCTTCCTCATTTGTCTGAACTCCAGTGAAAATAATCCCAACCTAGTCAATCTCTCCTCATACATCAAAACCGCCATCTCTGGAATCAGCCTGGTAAACTTTCGCTGCACCCCCTCGAAAGCAAGAGCATCCTTCCTCAGAAAAGGAGGCCAAACTGCACACAGTATTCCAGGTGTGGTCTCACCAAGGCCCTGTATAACTGCAACAACACATCCCTGCTCCTGTCCTCAAAACCTCTTACAATGAAGGCCAACATACCATTTGCCTTCTTTCCCATCTGCTGCACCTGCATGGTCACCGTCAGCAATTACACTCACCAAAGTCAGATCAATGGCAGGTGCCAGGATTTGTTTTTAAAATGAAAGAAATAAATGTTGGTACGTCAGTAACTAAGGGTCTCAATTTCGAGATTATCAGCAAGCGAGCTAGGAGTGAGATGAGGAGAAACTTCTTTACTCAAAGAATTGTTAGGATTTCGAATGAGCTGCCTGGGAGACTGGTGGAGACAGGATTCTACCAGAGGTTTCAAAAGAAAGCAGGACCCAGAACGTTAACTCTGATTTCTCTTCAAAGATGCTACCAGACCTGCTGAGCTTTTCCAGCAATTTTGTTGTTAATGTCCTGGGGACCTGGTCTGAAATCCTGCCATGGCAAATGGTGGAACTTGAATTCAATGAAAATCTGGAATTAAGAACCTCATGATGATCATGAATCCATTGTCAGTTGTCGGTCGAACCCATCTGGTTCACTAATGTCCTTTAGGGAAGGAAACTGCCATGCTTACCTGGTCTGGCCTACACACCACAGCAATGTGGTTGCATCTTAACTGCCCTCTGGGCAATTAGGGATGGGCAATTAAACCCAGCTTTCCCCATTCTGGGGGAAAGAATTTCAAAAGCAAACGATCTTCTGAGATGGAAACAAAACTTCTCAGCCCCAACTTAAAGGGACAACCCCTTATTTTTATAACCTGTCCCTAGTTGTAATCTGTCCCACAAAGGGAAAATTCCTCTCGAACTCTATTCTGCCAAGTTCCCTGTTCGTATTTTCCTCTGTCCCATTTTCCTACAACCCTGTGTTCCATTGTTTATGGCTTCCCTCTCCCCTTGCTACACGTGATTCAAAAGACCAAACATAGCTTAAAGTGCATCAGAGATAAAAGGTACTGCAGATGCTGGAGAATCCGAGATAACAAGCATGGGGCTGGATGAACACAGCAGGTCAAGCAGCATCATAGGAGCAGGAAAACTTGACGTTTCGGGCCTAAACCCTTCATCAGAAAATCATTTTCTGATTTTCTGATGAAGGGTTTAGGCCCGAAACGTCAAGTTTTCCTGCTCCTATGATGCTGCTTGACCTGCTGTGTTCATCCAGCCCCATGCTTGTTATCATAGCTTAAAATGCACTGGCCAGGCCAGAGTTAGAAGATTGTGGGAAGGTTTGAACAGCTCATAACAGTAAAAAGAAATTGATGGCATGAGAAAATGTGCCATACAGACTCGGCAGGTGAGAAGAAATTGTCATAGAATAGGATCCCTACAGTTTGGAAACAGGCCATTCAGCCCATTGTGTCCACTCCAACCCTGCAAAGGACCTCCAAACCAGACCCACCCCTCTACTCTACCCCTGCATTTCCCATGGCTAATCCATTTAGCCTACACATCCCTGGAGTCTATGGGCAATTTAGCATGGCCAATCCGCATAACCTGCACATCTTTGGGCTGTGGGAGGAAACCGGAGCACCCGGAGGAAACCCACGCAGACACAGGGAGTATGTGCAAACTCCACACAGACAGTCGCCCGAGGGTGGAATCGAACCCAGGTCCCTGGCGCTGTGAGGCAGCAGTGCTGACTCCCTAAGCCACCGTGCTGTCACATAGATAGATATTCAAGATCTACGTGAGGAAAGAAAGTAAAGACAATTTCGTTCCACTAGCCAATGTGTTGATGATGAGGGTCAAATGCGAAGGGTTTTCTACTCAGAGAGCTGATGACAGATTGCATGTGGTCAGATCAGGTGTAAGTGCTGTGTTCTGTCCCATCCACTTCTGTGCGGTAGTTGTCTCCAGGAAACTGAGAGTATGGGGATAATGTGGGAAAATGGTGTTTAGGCAGATGGTCAGCCATGATCCAGTTGAATGGCACAGCAGACTGGAGAGGCTGAACGGTTTACTCCAAATCCTTTTCCTTCTGTTCCTAACTTCCTTTGTAGGAGGGGACCAAACCTCCCTAATTTCAACAATTGCAATACGTAGCATGGGCTGCAAAACAAAACGAGGCTGAAGCATTTCCAACCATCTTCAGATACAGGAGGAGTGGAGAATAGCCAATGTTGTTCCACTGTTTAAGAATGGAAACAGGGATAATCCAGGAAATAGGGATAGTAGGAACTGCAGATGCTGGAGAATCTGAGATAACAAGGTGTAGAGCTGGATGAACACAGCAGACCAAGCAGCATCAGAGGAACAGGAAGGCGAGATTACAAGAGAGATCCACTGAGGTTTTTCCAGAGGAAGGAGGATAACTTCTTCAAGGTAGGCATCCTTAGAAGAGGCTTCGTAGTGGGGTTAAAATTGTTTCAGGGATAGTAGGAACTGCAGATGCTGGAGAATCTGAGATAACAAGGTGTAGATCTGGATGAACACAGCCTTCCTGCTCCTCTGATGCTGCTTGGCCTGCTGTGTTCATTCAGCTCTACACCTTGTTATCTCATAATCCAGGAAATTATAGGCCGAGGGGCCTTATGTCAGTGGTAGGGAAATCCTCAGGGAAGGTTCCTTCGGGATAGGATTGACTCACATTTGGAATTGTTATTAGCGATAGGCAGCATGGCTTTGTGCCATCATGTCTCACAAACTCAATTTGAGATTTTTGACCAAGTGACAAAGATGAATGATGAGGGCAGAGCGGTGGATGTAGTCTACATGGACTTTAGCAAGGTCTTTGGCTAGGTCCGTCATGGTAGGCTGATACATGAGGTGAAGGGTCTGTGGTGAGCTGGTAAGATGGAAACAGAACTGGCTTGGTCATAGAAGACAGAGAGTAATGGTGGAAGGGTGTTTTTCTGACTGGAAATCTGTAACCAGTGATGTTCCACAGGGATCAGTTCTGGGACCCCTCTTATTTGTAAAATGTATAAATGATTTGGAGAGAAATGTAGGTTATTGGTAAGTCTGATTAGTGAGTTTGCTGATGACCCAGAGGCTGGGGGAGCTGCAGATAGTGAGGAGGATTGCCAGAGGATATGGCAGGATATAGCTACACTGGAGGCTTGGGTGGAGGAATGGCAGATGGAGCTTAATCCAAAGAAGTACAAGGTGATGCATTTTGGAAGGTCTAATGTAGGAGGGAAATATACAGTAAATGGCAGAACACTTAGAAGTATCAACATACAGAGGGATCGAGGCACACAGGACCACTGTTCCCTGAAAGTGACAATTAAAGTGGTCAAGAAGGCATGTGGCGTGCTTGCCTTCATTGGTCAGTGCATAGAGTATAAAAATTGGCAAGTCATGTTGCAGTTGTATAGAACCACATTGAGGCCACATTTGGAATATTGCACATAGTTCTGGTCGCCACATAATCAGAAGGGTTTGGAGGCTTTGGAGAGGCTGCAGGAAAGGTTTCCCAGGATGTTGCCTGGTTTGGAGGATTCAGTTTGTTTTCATTTGAACATCAGGGGCCGATGGGTGAGCTGATAGAAGTTTATAAGATTATAAGAGACATGGATAGAATGGATAGTCGGAGTCTTTTTTCCCAGGGTGGAAATGTCAATTACTGTGGTCACAGGTTTAAAGTAAAAGGAGGTTAGTTTAAAGGAGAAGTGAGAGGCAAGTTTTTTACACAGAGTGGTGAGTGCCTGGAATGTATTGCCAGAGGAGGTGGTAGAGACAATAGCAATATTTAAGAGATAAAAGGTACTGCAGATGCTGGAGAATCCGAGATAACAAGCATGGGGCTGGATGAACACAGCAGGTCAAGCAGCATCATAGGAGCAGGAAAACTCGACGTTTCGGGCCCAAACCCTTCATCAGAAAAATCAGAAAAAATATTTAAGAGGCATCTTGATAGAAACATGAATAGTCCGGGAATAGCGGTGAATGCACCACGCATAGGCTGAAGTTTATTAATATAGAAAGGCATCATGTATTGGCATAGGCTTAGTAGGGCGAAAGGACTGTTCCTGTACTTTGTTCTTTAAATGTTAAGTGGTCGATTTTTTTTCTTTCCTTGGTTTCCCGAGGTCCCCATTATCAGGTTCCAGTCTGCAGCCTGGTTACTTCATTCTCCCTGACACCGAGAAATTGCCGCATTCACTGGGTATAGTAACATGTCCCAAAACATTTCTTCATTCATTGGCTGGGCCAGTGTTTATTTCTGATCCCCGGGTGCCCTTGAGAAGACAGCTGTGAGCTGTTTTCTTGAACCACTGCAGTCCGTGTACTGTATATAGACCCACTATACTGTTAAGGAGGGGGTTTCCAAGATTTTGACCCATTAACAGTGACATTTTTTGAAGTTTGGATGGTGAGTGGCTTGGAGGGGAACTTGCAGCTGGTGGGGTTCCCCTGTATCTGCTGCCCTTATCCTTCTAGATGGAAATGCTCAAGGAAGGCGCTGTCTAAGGAGCCTTGGTGGATTAGTTTTGTTCTGTCATGCCGACTGATTGGCTGTAGCATGTAGTCCTATCATTTGTGAAACAGATGGGATTTTCCCAACAATTACTGATTGTTTTATGTCCAATATTATTGAGGACAGCTGTATTTCCCAGATCCATTAATTGGCATTAAATTCCAGCAGCTGCCATGGTGGGATTGGAACCTACACACTCTGAGCATTAATCTGGATTAGTAGGCTCTTGACATAACCAATACACCACCAGCTTCCTCCAGCACCTAATGCTATCAACTTATGTTCAACGTTTACCTATTCACTGATGTTCAGTTTGCTTCCACTGAGACCATACTGCAGACTTGCTCCAAACATGGAAACATGGCCTGGCCTCTAGAAGGAAGATGAGGCCCTTAACAGCAGTATAGCATTGGACTGAGTGCCCCAGGATCGGGGCGGCTGGGAGCTGTTGCCTCTAGAAAGGAGAACCTTGTACAAAGCAGAAAAATTGCCAACAAAAACAGAGATTGCTGGAGAAGCTCAGCAGGTCTGGCAGCATCTATGGAGAGAAATCAGAGTTAATGTTTCGGGTCCAGTGACCCTTCCTCAGAACTGATGGTATCTGGGAATATGTCAGTTTACACGCAGTAGATAGGGTGAGGAGAGGGGCTAGGGAGTAAATGATAGATGGAGAAAGAGCCCAAAGAGAGACGAGAATGGTTGGACAGACAAAGGATCTGGCTAGGCGGGTAAAGAACTATTGGAGGGTGCTGTTTATGGCTAATGATGGGTTGTGTGTAATAGCAGACAATGCGATGACAAGGCCTGGTGTGTGGGGGTTGAGATAAGGACATGGGAGTGCTCAAGACCTAAAATTGTTGAACTTGATATCGAGTCTTGGAGGCTGTAAGATTCCCAAGCAGAAAATGAGGTCCTGTTCATCCATCTTGTGCTGAGCTTCACTGGAAAACTGCAGCAAGCCTGATACAGAGATGTAGGCCAGGGAAACAGGATGGTGTGTTGAAATGGCAGACAACTAGAAGCTCGGGGTCTTCTTTTGTGGAAGAATTAGCGTTAGGCCTTTTGGGGAGAGATATCACGAAGCACGTCTTCACACCACGGGTAGAGGAAATCTGCAACTCTGACACCCCCTCGCCCTCTCAGATGTGAAGCTACAGGCCTACTGTAACTTTAAAAACAGGGATTGAGATCCTTTTTTGTTCATATGGGTTGTAGAAACAAGGTTTGCAGATGGAATTAAGCTACCAATTGTTTAAGCCAAGGATCAGTTGGTAACATTCTTTGATGACAACACTGTAGGTTTAAATCTACCATGTACACAGTATGTTTGCTTGGAGGCACTGTCACTCAAATTAGACTTCAGGTTTTAAGGGCTGCAGAGGAGACTCACCAGGAGTTTGCCTGGGATGGAGCATTTCAGTGATGAAGAGAGACTGGATAAACTCCAGTTGTTTCCTTTGGAGCAGAGAAGGCTGAGGGGAGACCTGATAAAGCTGTATAAGATTACAAGGGGCATGGACAGGGTGAATGGGATGCAGCTGCTCACCTTATTTGAAGGATCACTAAGAAGGGGGCATCATTTTAAGGTGAAAGGCAGGAGGATTCCAGGAGTTTGTTTTTTCACCCAGAAGATGGTGGGAATCCGGAAAGCACTACTTAAGAGGGTAGTTGAGGTAGGGCAACTTCACAACCTTTAAAATGTACTGGCATGACCACTTGAAATGTCGTAACATTCAAGGCTGTGGGCCAAGTGCTGGAAAGTGGGAATGATTTAGAGTAGATTCTGTCAGTGCACTCCATGCACTAGTATCTGGTCTCTCTCAGTCAATGAAATGTCTGGTGGTCAATAAAGGTGCTACATAAATGCAACTCTCTTAACAGAATGATGATTTGGGGTGACAGCTGCGTGGGCCTTTTCCTGTCCTGCTAGTCCAGGGCAGGATCATGTGGGAAAACCCTGAGAAGCATGACAATAGCAACTATACTTCGAATGCACTTCATCAGCTGTCAAGTACTTTAGGACTCCCTGAGGTATGGAAAAGCACCACCTAAATGCAAACCTCCATCGAGGATAGCTATCGACAGCAGAGGTTCAGCTGCTCAACTGCAAAAACTGAACTGTGTTCCCTGAAACAATAATGGGTTAACGCTTCCCCCTGGTGGATTCAGCTGGCACTGCTGCCCAACTGATAGTTCCCCTGGTGTAGCATTCAGAGACCTAATGTGCTGATATCTTACATCAGAATACTGTGTCAAATAAACAATTAAAATGTTTCAATGCAAACAATTAAATGTGCTGCTTAAACTTTTTTTTTAATTCACAAGGAAACACCATTTCCTAAGCAGCGTTAATCTACACAATTCCGGTCTCGGTTTTGCAAACGTACGGATGATGCTACTGTAAGGTCCAGTGATGAATTCAGCAGAAACAGCTTTGCTTAGAGTTTGTTTTTGATTTTTTGCTGTCTCATGTACTGAGGTACAGTGAAAAGTGCTGTTTTGTGTGCTATACTGCCGGATCCTACCATACAAAGGGCATCAGGGTAGCAGAATAGAGACCAGCCTACAGTGTTATAGCCACAGAGAAGGGGTAGAAAGAGAGAGAGATCGGAATTAACATTTGAGAGGTCTGTTCAAAAGTCTGATGATAGTGGAGAAGAAGTACGTGTGTACAAACTTTTATATTTTCTGCCCTACGGAAGACGGTGGAAAAGAGTACAACTGGGCTGGGAGGGCTCTTTGATTACGTTGGTTGCTTTCCTGAGGCAGTGGGAAGTATAGATGGAGTCAATGGATGGAAGGCAGGTTTGTGTGGTGGATTGGACTGTGTTCATGACTCTGTAATTTCTTGGGAACAGCAGTTACCATACCAAGCTGTGATGCATCTGGATAGGATGCTTTCTATGGTGCATCTATAAAAATTGGTAAGAGTGCTTGTGGACATGCCAAATTTCTTTAGCCTCCTGAGGATGTAGAGGTGTTGTTGTGTTTTCTCGTTGACGTGGGTGGGCCAGGGCAGATTGTTGGTGATCATCACTCCCAGGAACCTGACATTCTCGACTATCTCCACCTCAACACCATTGATGCAGACAGGGGCATGCTAGGTAAGCAAATAGAGATAGGAACAGATGTGTATGCTAACAGGGTGAAGTGAAGAAGAGTGAGAACATAAATGCCAGTGCAAACCGATGGGATTAAATGTCCTATTATTGAGAGTTAAGAGTGAGAGGGAACAGATTTAAGGTGATTGATAAAAGAAGCTATGGAAACATAAGCAGAATCCTTTTTGTGCAGCAAGTGGTCAGGACCTGAAATGCACTGCCTGTGAATCTGGTTGGGCAGGTTCCATTGAGGCATTCAGGAGGGAAGTTTCTTGTTATCTGGAAAGCCAGGGCTTTGGGAAGCAGGTGGGGGGAATCTGGTGAAAGTGGGACTCGGTGAATTGTTCCCAAGGAGAGGCAGCACAGATGTGAAGAGCTGATGTCAATGTTATTCTATGTATTATTCATGCAGCAATTATTTTAGTAACCCTGATAATGGCATTTAGCAGTTTAGGGAGGTGATGGCCTAGTGGTGTGATTGCCAGACTGTTCTGGGGACGCGGGTTTGAATCCTGCCATAGCAGATGGTGGAATTTGAATTCAATAAAAATCTGGAATTATGAGTCTAATGAGGACATGAAGCGATTGTTGGAGGGGAAAAAAACTATCTGGTTCACTAATGTCCTTTAGGGAGGGAAATCTGCCATCCTACCTGAGATAATAGGTACTGCAGATGCTGGAGAATCCGAGATAACAAGGTGTGGGGCTGGATGAACACAGCAGGCCAAGCAGCATCAGAGGAGCAGGAAAGCTTGACTTTTTGGGCCTAGACCCTTCATCAGCAATGGGGGAGGGGAAGAGGGTCTGGCTTATATGTGACTCCAGACCACAGCAATGTGGTTGACTCTTAACTGCCCTCTGGGCAATTAGTGTTGGGCAATAAATGCTTAGCCAATGACGCCCACGTATTGTAAATTAATTTTTAAAAAGTTGTGAGCGGAAAGTAACATTAACATGACACAAATACAAGACAATGAATATCTCAAACACATACTCTATTCATAAACTGGTTGGGTTTTACTAAAAATCCAACAGTTTTGTATGAGGTCATTTTCACTGAAAGCAGATTTTAATTTCCAGATTTTTTTTTGATTCATTCACAGCTTGAGAATGTAACTAGCTGGACCAGCATTTATTGTCCATTCCAAATAGCAGTTCAGAGTCAACTACATTGCTGTGGGTCTGGAATCACATGTAGGCCACACCAGGTAGGGATGGCAGTTTTCCTAAAGGACATAAGTGAACCACATAGTTTTTGTTTCCAAACAGTCAACAATGATTTCATGTTTTCATTAGAGTCTTAATTTCAGATTTTTTAAGATTCAAATTCCACCATCTCCCCCCAAATGAGTCCCCCAAATAATTAACAAAAGTTTCATCGTCATTAGATTCTTAGTTTTTATTGGTTGAAGTTAAACTCCACTGTGTGGTGTGTTGGGATTTGAACTCAAGTCTCCAGAACATTACCTGCGTTTCAGAATTAATAGTCCAGTGATAATACGACTCGGCCATTAGCTCCCCTGATGAACACCAAGTCTTCCTGCATGAGAGCACAGGGTGCTACCTTGAGGGAATTACAAACAGGGCTAAACTTGTTTCTGACTTTCTGGTGGAGAGAAGGTCACTGTTGAAGGTGGTTAGGCCTCAGACATCACCCTGAGGAACTCTCACAGCACTCAGCTCGAAATTTTTTGCCAGCGATGCCCATTATCCCTCGAATTCAATTTAAAAAACGTTATTCAAATTTAAACGTTGTGTAATGTAAGTGCGCTGAATTTAATGGAATAAGATTAAGCCACATAAACTCAAACAGCTGGCTCGGTTTCTCTTCCTGCACTGGTTTCCTATTCATAACTGTTCTGCACTTACAGGGGATCCTGATATTATCGCAAGCTTAGCTTTAAATGGCTAAATCAGATCTAAGATTATAATTGGAATGATTTAGTGTCATGTTAATCAGGCCAGCAGGCTCCCAAAGAGGTTTTCCGAGTGAGGACTGCATGTTTTGTGACTGAATTAGATTCTTCAGACTGTAACACAAACCTTTAATGCAATCACAAGTATTTGCTTTCCCTGCCACGACAATCTACCCACGCCATCCCCCCACCCCTGACCTTTTGAACTGACTGAGAGGTCGTAGAGGGTAGGATTTCATATGGGTGCACTCAGTGCATTTTTACTGTCTATCAAGGCCCAGGATGGGGCTGTGAATGCAGACACAGTAGGGAACGTTCCCTCAGTTCATCTGTAATTGCAGGGATCTTGGTGTTGTATAGTGCAACAGCTCCAAAACAAAGTGGTCCATTTGACCAATCACCATCATCATTCACTCCCTACACCATAGCAGCTGCAGTTTGCACCATCTATAAGATGCACAGCAGTAACTCACCAAGGTACAGCACCTTCAAACCCTGTGACACCTACCGCCAAGAAGGGTCAAGGCAGCAAATGCAAATGTCTTCTTATTTTAGTACCTTCCAGAGTTGCCATCCTTCCACCCCATTCTGCCCTCTTGTCTCACATCCACACTCCCAGCCCCCGCCATGCAATTCTCAATTACAGACATCGAGAACATCCAACACTTACATTCCTTCAGTTACTTGAGTCTCCATTGGTGATTAAACCGAATTCCTATTGAGTCATGTTGAGCAGCTTGCTCCTTGGCTTTCTATTTTGTTTCCTGGCCCCAGTTTGTGTTCTTCTGGGATGGTCCTCTTTCAGAATGTCCAAATGTAGCTGATTAGCAATAATACTTTACTTCATCTGGAGGCCAGGACAATCAACCCAGCCAAACTCTGTTGAGTACCTCCCTTCCAAGCAACAAAACTATAATCTAGATCCAGTGCCACAATGATGCTACCTGAAGGTTGCAGGAACAGCAATTCATATTCCACTTGGGAACCCTGCAGCCCAATGGTATCAATGTGGACTTTACAAGCTTCAAAACCTCCCCTCCCCCTACCGCATCCCAAAAGCAGCCCATCTCGTCCCCGCCTCCCTAACCTGTCCTTCCTCTCACCTATCCCCTCCTCCCATCACAAGCCCCAACCCCATCTCCTACCTACTAACCTCATCCCGCCCCCTTGACCTGTCCATCCTCCCTGGACTGACCTATGTCCTCCCTACCTCCCCACCTACACTCACCTTTACTGGCTCCATCCCCACCTCTTTGACTGGTCTGTCTCCTCTCCACCTACCTTCTCCTCTATCCATCTTCTATCCGCCTCCCCCTCTCTCCCTATTTATTTCAGAACCCCCTTCCACTCCCCCATTTCTGAAGGAGGGTTTAGGCCCGAAACATCAAGCTTTCCTGCTCCTACGATGTAGCTTGGCCTGCTGTGTTCATCCAGCCCCATACCTCGTTATCCCATTTCCCTGTCTTTCTTCCATTACCCCCTTCACCTTCTTCCACTGAAATTTGGCATAATTCCCACCTCAACCAAGAGCAAGGAAGTTATAATAAAGCTATGCATAACACTGGCCTTACCTCAGCTAGAATATTGCAACCTGATCTCAGAGCTATACTTAAGGAAAGAGGTGAAGGCTTGAGAGAGGGTGGAGACAAGATTTTGCAAAAAGGAGGAACTTCAGTTTCACAGATCGATTGGAAAAGTTGACCTCAGACAAGAGAAGGTCAAGAAGAGGTTTGACAGAGATGTTCAAAATCATGAGGGGGCGTGGGCTTTGGAGAAATGGGAAAACTGGTCCGAACTAGTGCGAGAATTGAGAATTAGAGGATACGGGTTTAAGGAAATTGTTGAAAGAAGCAATGGAGGATTTGAGGAAAAGCCTTTTCATGCATCAAATGTGCTGCCTGGAAGTGTGGTGGAGGCAGGCTCTCATGAGGATTTTGGGAATTGGATGATTATTTGAGAAGGGAAAATGTGGGGGCCCACAGGCAGAAGGTGGGGGAGTGACGCCAACTGCATCACTCATTCGGGGAGTTGGCACAGCCATGATGGGCTGAAAGGCCACTCTCCTGTGCTATAACAATTCAATGATTGTGTGAACCACAAACTACAGGTTGTGAATTCCAATCCCTCACCGGTCTCTCTGGGTGAAACCATTTCTCCAACCCTCTTGTTGAAGCCTCAAACTGTGGAAACCATCCTGAGAATTGGCCGTATTTTGCTTTCTGCTTGTGTCTGCCCCCTTTTTTCCTTTCATAATTCAAAACTTTTTATCCATTAAAATTTCATAGGGAACAAATCAATCAATAAAGTATCCCAGCAGCCAATTTCCAGTCATTAATAAATCATCGTCCGTACAATCCGGATGAACTGGCAGGACTATTAATGACAACAGTGAGTTTCAGAGAAGGGTTTCAGTTCTGTTGTGGCTACATCCCTTGTATCTATAACTACTCAGTAGAAAAGAGAAAGCTGAGGAATGGGAACCTGTAAAACTGAGTGCGTGCTCAGATCCAAAGAACTTCATTGAGGTCTTTCAATGCATGAAGGTGTTTGATAGGTAGATGGGGAGCATTTGGTAGGAGGAGGTGGAAGCCTACTGGTAACGTCACTGGGCTGGTAGAGTCATTGAGTCATGCAGCATGGAAACAGACCCTTTGGTCCAACTCCTCCATACCGACCAGGTATCCAAAACCTAACTAACTCCACTTGCCTGCATTTGGTTCATGTCCGTCCAAACCTTTCCTATTCATGTACCTGTCCAAATGTGTTTTGAATGTTGTGTGGTACCAGCTTCTACCACTTTCTCTGGCAGTTCATGCCATACACGTGCCACCGTCTGTGTGAAAAAGTTGCCTCTTGGGTCCCTTTTAAATCTTTACCCTGTCACCTTAAACCTATGCCGTCTACTTTTGGACTCTCCTACCCCAGGGAAAAGAGCTATTCACCCAATGAACCCAAATGTAGGTTCAAATCCAACCATCGTAGATGGTGAAATTTGAATTCAATGTTTAAAAAAAAGGCTGAAATTGACTGGCATAAATCGTAATCTGATTCACTCATGCCCTTTAAGGAAGGAAATTTGCTATCCTTACCCAGTCTGGCCTACATGTTAATCCAGACCCATAGCAACATAGCTAACTCTTAACTCCGAAATGGTCTAACAAAACAATTAGGGATGGGCAATAACTGTTGACCTCACCAGTGAAGCCTATACCCCATGAGTTGATACTAACAAAAAAAGTACAAAGACATTGTTTGCCCTTATATTCTGATTCTCACCTTAAATGCTCCAGAAATTTTGTTTTGTTCAAGGAATGTGGGCTAAAATTCACCAGCTGACTTGTTGGGACTTGCACCCATGACCGCAGTGCCTGGGCCTCTGACTCAATTACATTCCATCTCAAGCTCGGGGTCATAGTTGTGGAATAAATTAGCATTCATTTAAAAGTAAATTGCAAAAGAATTTCTTCTCCCGGCAGATAGTGAATGTTTGGAATTCTCTACCCCAGAGAGTTTTGGAAGGGTTAAAGAAATAGTTGATACATTCTTTAAAATATCGAGCTGTTGAGGGCTATATGGACTGTCATGAAGAGGAGTTGAGGCCTGAGGCAGATTGCTCTTGATTTTTTAGAATGGTGGGGCAGCTCTGAGGGGACAAACTCCTGCTGCTATTTCTCATGCGGTTATTGCCACCACACTATCATCTCCTCTAAGCGTGAAACTGCAGCCATGCAGACAAGATTTAAATAGATACCAAAGGCTGTAGCGTAGAAACAGTTTGTATTATGCAGTTTACAGGCTACACATTAGATTCCACCATCCATACTGATGGGTGACATAATAAATCAAGGCCCTGTTTGCCCTCTTGTGTATTACTTCACAGAAGAGCAGGGTGAGTTTGTCCCCTGTGCACTATATGTTTCATTGCCAATGGTGAAGTGCTCTTGGAGACAACTAGCTGCCATGTATCATACATTTCAGCAATAATGACACTTTGATAGTATTTGGTTGGCTACAAATTGCTTTGGGGCATTGTCTCAGACCGTGAGAAGGACAAAGTCAAGTGCATATTTGTTCCTACTATTTCTATCATTCCACATCAGTCTCGAAATGAAGGTTCTAAATTCCTCATGCAGATTTTCAGACCTTCCCAAGGCTTGACTGGACATAGGCTGCAGGCAGATGACCCATCCCCCTGGCTCACCCACCCATCTCCAATCTACAGTTTCAGCAATCTCTAGAGCTCCCTCTTGGAGCCTTGCTCCCCTGTCTCCCCAACTTCATGGTCAACTCATTACAGGAAAGATGTGGAAGCATTGGAAAAGGTGCAGAGGAGATCTACCAGGATGTTGCCTGGAATGGAGAGAAGGTCTTACGAGGAAAGGTTGAGAGAGCTAGGGCTTTTCTCTTTAGAACGACGAAGGATGAAAGGTGACTTGATAGAGGTGTACAAAGTGATCAGAGGTATAGATAGAGTGAACAGCCAGAGACTTTATCCTAGGGTGGAGGTAGCTATTATGAGGGGGCATAGTTTTAAAGTGAGTGGAGGTAGATAAAGGGGAAACGTTAGAGGTAGGTTCTTTACTCAGCGAGCGGTTGGGGAGTGGAATGCATTGCTGGAGAGGGGAGTGGAGTTGGCCTTATTAGGGGCATTTAAGCAGCTATTAGGTAGGCATATGGATGGTAGTATAAGATAGGGGTAGAGATTAGATAGACCTTAGGTTTAGGGTAAAAGTTCAGCTCAACATTGTGGGCCGAAGGGCCTGTACAGTTCTATGTTCTATGCTTGCTGTCTCACCGCACCATGAGTTAAAAGCTGCAGGACAAGATGGACCAATTCTCACACTCTGGGACTCTCCTCTCAGTCAGGGCAGAAACCAGTGGTGAAATTCAAAATCACCTTGAGCGAGGCACCTCAGTCCTTGGTGCTGTCTGAACAGCAGCGTGTTTGATGCCAAAGACCTAAAACCCAACACCAAGCTCATGTTCCACAGGACAGCACTGCTCCCAGCGACATACTTTCTAGTTTCTCTTTGACCCCCTGTTTCTGGAAACAGAAGCCAAAATACATCAGTTTGTCGGTCGGTGAGCATGGGACCCACTGTGACTGTACAGCTTAGAGGACACGTTGGTTCCCAGCCTTCTTGTATGCCT
The DNA here is from genome assembly GCA_024137785.1 of Ginglymostoma cirratum. Classification (NCBI taxonomy): domain Eukaryota; kingdom Metazoa; phylum Chordata; class Chondrichthyes; order Orectolobiformes; family Ginglymostomatidae; genus Ginglymostoma; species Ginglymostoma cirratum. The sequence goes on from JAHRHZ010000249.1 coordinate 3,930,316, forward strand.
TTGAGACATCATCAACGTACAGTAGATTTTGCAAACCCCTTAAGAATTATCACCCAGAGAGATACCACCACAACATCCTGCAAATCAACTATCTTGATAGGCTTCAATGCCAGTGGCCAAGTAGAGTGCAAACTCTCTGGTGGTTGAAGTCATACCTGACACATAGGAAGATGGTTATGGTTGTTGAAGGTCAGTCACCTCAGCTCCAGGGCATCTCTGCAGGAGTTCCTCAGGGTAGTGTCCTAGGTCCAACCATCTTCAGCTGCTTCATCAATGACCATCCCCCCATCATAAGAACAAAGAACAACCAGAAAGAACAATACAGCACAGGAACAGGCCCTTCAGCCCTCCAATCCTTGCTGACACAATTTGCCCTTCCATACTAAAACTGTCTTCACTCACAGCATCCGTATCCCTCTGTTTCCTTCCTATTCATGTCTTCATCCAGGTGCTTCTTGAATGCTGCTATTATGTCTGCAGGAGTACCTCAGGGAATGAAGTGGGAATGTTCACTGATGATTGCACAATGTTCAGCACCATTCATAACTCCTTCAAATGTAACACGATCTGGACAATATTCAGGCTTGGGCTGACAAGTGGCAAGTAACATTTGCACCACACAAATGCCAAGCTATGACCATTACCAATAACAAACAATTTAATCACTGCCCCTTGACATTCAGTGAAATTACCATCACTGAATCCCTCACTATCAATATCCTTGGGGGTAACGTTGATCAGAAACTCAATTGTGCACTGTTCAAGCACAGTGGCTACAAGAGCAGGTCAGAGGCTAGGAATACTGTGGCAAGTAACTCACCTCCTGACTCCCCAATGCCTGTCCACCATCTACAAGGCACAAGTCAAGAGTGTGATGGAATACTCCCCACTTGCCTGGATGAATGCAGCCCCAACACTCAAGAAGCTTGACACCATCCAGGACAAAGCACCCCACCTGATTGGCACTATCTCCACAAGCATTCACTCCCTCCGCCACCAACACTCAGAAGGAGCAGTGTGTACCAGCTACAAGATCGACTGAAGAATTTCACCAACAATTCTTAGACAGCATCTTCCAAACCTATGCACTTCCATCTAGAAGGACAAGGGCAGAAGATACATAGGAACACCAACACCTGCAAGTTTCCCTCCAAGCATGTCACCATCCTGACTTGAAAATATATTACTATTCTTTCACTGTTGCCGGGTCAAAATTCTAGAAGCCACTCCCCAAGGGCAATTTGGGTCAACTTGCAGCAGCTCAAGAAGGCAGGTCACCACCACTTTCTCAGGGGCAACAAGAGAAGGGCAATAATTGTTGGCCCAGCCAGCAATGCCCACATCCCATGAATGAATAAAACAAAACTCTGAAGAAGGGTCCCGATCCGAAATGTCAGCTTCCTTGCTCCACTGATGCTGCCTGGCCTGCTGTGTTCCTCCAGCTCTACACTGTGTTATCTCTGACTCCAGCATCGGCAGTTCTTACCATCTCTTTGCCAGTGTCAAGGCCTTGATCACAGTCAGTCAGCTGCATTGAGTGGACCAATTCAATTGACTCCACATGACATCAAGAAATGGTTGGAGGCAGTGAATACTGCAAATGCTTGACAACATTCTTGCAATAATCCTGAAGACTTGTGCTCCCTAGCCAAATTCTTCTGGTACAGTTACAACACTGGCATCAACCCACCAATATGAAAGTTAGCCCAGGACAAATCCAACCTGACCTATTACCGCCCCATCAATCTACTCTCAATCATCAGTAAAGTGAAGGAAGGTGTCAGTAACAGTGCTATCAAGCAGCACCTGCTCAGCAATAACCTGCTCAGTGACGCCCAGTTTGGGTTCCGCCAGGGCCACTCAGCTCCTGACCTCATTACAGCCTTGGTTCAAACATGGACAAGAGAGCAGAATTCCAGAGGTGAGGTGAGAGTGATAGCCCTTGATATCAAGGTTTTATTTGACTGTGTCCGTAGCAAAACTGGTATTTTTGAAAAGGGGGAGGGGAAGAGGGTTCTGAAATAAATAGGGAGAGAGGGGGAGGCGGATAGAGGATGGATAGAGGAGAGGATAGGTGGAGAGGAGGCAGACAAGTCGAAGAGGCAGGGATGGAGCCAGTAAAGGTGAGTGTAGGTGGGGGAGTAGGGAGGAGATAGTCAGTCCAGGGAGGACGGACAGGTCAAGGGGATGGGATGATGTTAGTAGACAGGAGATGGGGGTGGGGCTTGAGGTGGGAGGAGGGGATAGGTGAGAGGAAAAACAGGTTAGGGAGGTGGAGATGAGCTGGAGAGAGATAAAAGGTACTGCAGATGCTGGAGAATCCGAGATAACAAGCATGGGGCTGGATGAACACAGCAGGTCAAGCAGCATCATAGGAGCAGGAAAACTTGACGTTTCGGGCCTAAACCCTTCATCAGAAATGGGGGAGGGGAAGAGGGTTCTGAAATAAGTAGGGAGAGAGGGGGAGGCGGATAGAGGATGGATAGAGGAGAGGATAGGTGGAGAGGAGGCAGACAAGTCGAAGAGGCGGGGATGGAGCCAGTAAAGGTGAGTGTAGGTAGGGGGGTGGGGAGGAGACAGGTCAGTCCAGGGAGGACGGCCAGGTCAAGGGGGCGGGATGATGTTAGTAGATAGGAGATGGGGGTGTGGCTTGAGGTGAGAGGAAGGGCTGCAGGAACAGCAAATCTTATTCAGCCTGGGAACCCTGCAGCCCAATGGCATCAATGTGGATTTCACAAGCTTCAAAATCTCCCCTCCCCCAACTGCATCCCAAACCAGCCCAGCTCATCTCCACCTCCCTAACCTGTTTTTCCTCCCCCATTTCTGATGAAGGGTTTAGGCCCGAAACGTCAAGTTTTCCTGCTCCTATGATGCTGCTTGACCTGCTGTGTTCATCCAGCCCCATGCTTGTTATCTTGGAGATGAGCTGGGCTGGTTTTGGGATGTGGTTGGGGGAGGGGAGATTTTGAAGCTTGTCTCCACCTCCCTAACCTGTTTTTCCTCTCACCTACCAACTGCAGGCCACTCACCATCCTGACTTGGAAACATATTGCTGTTCTTTCACTGTTGCTGGGTCAAAATTCTGGAATCCCATCCCTCAGGGCATTGTGGGTGTATCTGCAGCATATGGCTCACCACCAGCCTCTCAAGGACAATTAGGGACAGGCAATAAATGCTGGCCAGCTAGCAATGCCCACATCCCATGAGTGAATTAAAGGAACAATCTACTTCCATCACATTATTGTCAGAGTAATATATGTAAACTTTGAAAAGCATCAAACTCTTCTATAAATTATTCTGAAACACAGAAATCTATTGGAGCATGTGGTGTACACTGTGCAATTTATATCTTCTTAAAATATCATTTATTATACATTTTAGTTTTTAGTTTTTCAGTTAGTAACATGCGGGTTTTTTGAGTGCCTGACATTGATAATTAACTTGTATCTATTTCTGTAGCCATGGTGATTAATTCTAAAATAGTTCTAGAGTCTTGGTTTTAGAATTATTGGTTTCTTTGTCTACATTGGCGAGGTTTGTGACTGAACAAGATGTACAAGCTCTACTTTAGAAGGTCATGAGAGGATATATTAAGCGTCATGGAAACACCCATAGTTAAGAGAGAGTTTTTTTAGCTTTGAGTTGAGACGTAATTGCTGTACATCTGCAGTGCAAAATAGATTGGTAACAAACTGGCAGAGTGTCAAATGCCAGCCATATTATTATGTTCCATTAATCCGGAAAATATTGACAAGATCTTTCCTTTACAACCAAATAAAATCACAGGAGTGGCTGTGTCAGTCTGTAATGCCAACAAATGTCAACGCAAATGCAGTCTCTAGAAAAGGTTTAAATTATCATGGAGCTGAAGATCATGAGAAATAGGAGCAGGTCATTTGGTCCCTCAGGTCTGCTCCATATATCATAAGATCGTGGCTGATCTGATTTGGGTCTTATCTCCATTTTCTTGTCTGTCTCCCCAGTAAGGCTTAACTCCCTTGATGACCAAAAGTCTGTCTACCTCATATTTAGTGTCATAGATTCATGTAGCACAGAAAAGGCCCTTCAACCCATCGAGTATGCATCGAATTACCTACAACAACCTTGAATATATTCAATGACCCAGCCTCCACTGTTCAGCAGCAAGGAGTCATGTGAGTCCTTGAGGGAATAAATCCCTGTTCGTCTCCATATTATTATCATCTCCCTTGTTTTTAAATTGCTCTGCCTAATTCAGGATTCATCCACGAGGGGAAACATTCTCCCAAAATTGACCCTGTCAAACCCTTCAGAATCCTGATGAAGGCTATAAACCTGAAACGTTGACTTTCCTGCTCCTCTGATGCTGCCTCCAGCTCCACACTGTATTGACTCTGACTCCAGCATCTGCAGTTCTTGCTATCTCATTCAGAGTCTTATATGTTTCCATAACATTGCCTCTCATTCTTCTAAACTCCAATGTGTGTAAACCCAACCTTGTAAATCGTTCCTCCTAAACTAAATCAGGAATCCCAGGAATCAGTGTAATGAACCTTCTCTAAACTGCTTCCAATGCAAGCTTGCCCCTCCTTCAGTAAGATGACCAAAACTGTACATTACATTCCGGATGCCGTCTCACTAACATGTTAACACAGTTGTTGATTTATCACCAGCCCTGCTGAGCTTTGCCAGCAATTTCCATTCTTGTTTCCGATTCCAGCATCCGCAGTTCTTGTGATAAGGACTGGCTGAACATGAGCAAATCGAGGTGATGAGTGGTGAGAGGTCTGGGGAAGGAATACTGTGTTTAGGTCAATGGCAGCTGAATATGAGGCCATTAATGGTGGAACCATTAAGTTCTGGGACGCTCAAGAGACCAGGGGTAGAGAGGTCTCGGAGGATTGTGAGTATAAGTCGACACAATAGATGCAGGAAGGAAGACTTCCCTGGCTGTAGGTTAAGAACTTGGGAACTCATCTGCAGAATAAGGGACAAGCATTAGATAAGGCTGAGATGAGGACAAATTTTTTCACAGCGGGTAGTAAATCTTTGGAATTCTCCACCCCAAAGGGTTGTGGAAGCTCAATCATTGAGTATGTTCAAGATATAGATTGATGGCTTTCCAAATATTAAATACTTAAAGGGGTATGGAGACAGAAGAGAAAAATAGCATCAGGGTCGATGGTCAGCCATGAGTTGGTTGAATGGTGTAGCACACTTGAGGAACTGAATGGCACAATCCTACTCCTGTTTCCTGTGTACCATGCATGCATTGCAATAGCTCACTGAGGCTCCTTCACAAATATCTTCCAAACTCCCAAACTCTGCCATTAGAAGGACGAGGGCAGCAAATACGTGGGAGCACCACCATGTGTAAGTTCCTCTCCAAGCCACTCATTATCCTGCAATTGGAAATATATCGCCATTCCTTCATTGTCACTTTGCCAAAATGCTGGGATCCCCTCGTTAATGGGAGTATGTGAGCAGCTTTGGGGAAGGCGATGGCCTAGTGGTATTGTTGTTGGACAGTTAATCTAGAAACCCAGGTAACATTCTGGGGACCTTGGTTCGAATCTCGCCATGTGAGATGGTGGGATTTGAATTCAATAACGTACCTGGAATTAAGAATCTAATGATGACCATGAATTCATGTCGATTGGTGTAAAAACCCATCTGGTTCACTAATGTCCTTTAGGGAAGGAAACTGCCATCCTTACTTGGTCTGGTCTACATGTGACTCCAGACCCACAACAACGTGGTTAGCTATTAATTGCCTTCTAGACAATTAGGGATGGGCAATAAATGCTGGACTAGCCAGCAATGCCCTCATGTCATGACTGAATAAAAAAAAGATGGGCTACAGTGGTTGGAGAAGGCAGATCATTACCATCATCTCAAGGGGCAATGAGAGATGGACAATAAGTACTGACCTTGCCACTAACACAGAAAAAAAACATCCCTACAATTATTTAGCGCCAAGAGGTCTCTTTGGGTTGATTTACCAGGGCACCGATACCAGCACCAAGTGAAGCATGCCCCAATGGAGCAGCTCCCTCTGTTCCTATGATTAATGGCAGAACCCAGAGAGTTGGGCTCTCCCACACTAACGATGAGTCCTGATCTCCTGTGGCCTCTGAGGGGTTAACAAAACTTCCTTCTGTTGCAGAGACAGAGAGTGCCCTGTGTTAAGGAGCTGGCATTAATCCAACCATCTGGCTTGGCTTCTCAGCCAAGGTCCTGTCCTGGGCCTGGTGCTGCTGCCCCTGTTCAGATTGGCCATAATACATAGTGCATTCAAAAACTAATAAAATTTCATTGCTTTTAACATCCTCTGCTTTGAATTAGCTCCTGCCATTACTTCCACCCAAACGTGGTTATAAAATAATAGCCATTTACTCGGCTCCAAGTTGACTGCGCACTAATCCTGTTTCCCTCGCTGAAATCTCAACGCCTTCCGTTTTTCTATCATCCTCTGATCGGCTTATTAAATGATCTTGTTTTCCCAGTGCACAGCAGAACACGGGAAAGCGATCTCATATATATATAAAAATATATATATAAAGAGAAAGAAAGGACCTAATGGATTTTTACAAAGCAGGGAACCTGAGACGAGGCCTAATAAAAACAGACGCCCATGGGATGTGTTGAAAGGATGAGGTAAAAATGTATAATTTAATAGAGAACGCAACTCTGCTGAGTGATAGATGTGGAGATTTATTTTTGTATTCATAAAACTGCATTGAAAAGAATGTACAGTTCAGTGCTGGGGCTTCCTGGGTCAGCCATTTTGCTTTTCTGTTCATTTCCCAATATTTAAAAATAAAATTATGTAGTAATTGCAACAATAAAGAAACAGGCAATAGTTTCGGGCGCTTTACCCCTATCCCTGTTTTTGCGATCACTGTTACAATCTAGGGACTCCCTCCAACGACAGAGTATGTTTCCCTTGGTCAGGGGACCAAAACTTCTTTTCTCCTTCTTTACTCATTCATGGAATAAGGGCGTCGCTGGCCAGGCAGCATTTATTGCCTATTCCTAATTGCCCAGAGGGCAGTTCAGAGTCAACCACATTGCTGTGGGTCTGGCGTCACATGTGGGCCAGTCCAGGTAAGGGGGGCAGATTCCTTCCCTAAAGGACATTAGTGAACCAGATGGGTTTTTCCCCACCAATGGATTCATGGACATCATTAGATTCTTAATTCTAGGGTATTTATTGAATTCAAATTCCACCATCTGCCGTGGTTGGATTCAAACCTGGGTCCCCAGAACGTTACCTGGGTCTCTGGATTAACACTGAAGCGATAATACCCCGAGGCCATCACCTTCCCCTCCCATTCTCAGTATTCCAGTTGTCGCTTGACTAGTGCCTTGTAAAGTTTTACCAAAACCTCCCTGCTTTTTATAAAGGGACTGTTGGACTCCTCATGTGAGAAAAAATGTACTATCGTTGGAGGCAATCCAGATAATGCTCACTAGGCTGACCCCAGGTGTGGAGGGACTGTCTTAAGAGGAAAGATTGAGCAGGTTCAGCCTGTACTCATTGGAATGTGGAAGAATGAGTGGCGATCTTGTTGAAACATACACGACTCTTACAGGGATAGTATGAACTGCCAATGCTGGAGTCTGAGAGAACACAGATTGGAGCTAGAGGAACACAGCAGGCCAGGCAGCATCAGAGGAGCAGGAAAGCTGACGTTTCGGGTCAGGACCCTTCCTCAGAAAATGTGCCTTCAGAAAATTTTCTGAAGAAGGGTCCTGATCCCAAACGTCAGCTTGCCTGCTCCTCTGATGCTGCCTGGTCTGCTATGTTCCTCCAGCTCCACACTGTGTTATCTCAGACTCCAGCACTGGCAGTTCTTACTATCTCTAACAATAGTACTGTGGAGGAGGCTTCCCTGCAATATATATGTAGTGGTTTTTGAAGACCACTACGTGAGCTACCCTACTGCACAATCAGAAATGATTAATTACCATTCTCGTGTAGGGTTAATTGGGGAAGAGCAACCATAAAATGATAGAATTGTTTATTAAGATGGAGAATGAAATAATTGAAGCTGATCTTAAGAGTCCTGAATCTAAATGAATGGAACAATGAAAGTGTGAGGTGCAATGACGGATTGGGGAATATTGCTAAAAAGGGTTGGCATTGGAAAGGCAATGATTATTATTGGAGGAACTTTTGCATGAACTACAACAATTATTAATTTCTATTTGTGCAAAAAACATAACAGGAAAGGTGGCTCAATCATGGTTTACAAAACAAATTAGGGATAGTATTAGATCCAAAGAAGAGAGATGCAAAGTTGCCAGAAAGAGCAGCAAACCTGAGGACTGCGAGCAGTCTAGAATTCAGCAAAAGAGGAAAAGAAGATTAATCAAAGTGGATTAGAGTATGAGTAAACTTGCAAGGAACATAAAAACTGGCTGTAAAAGTTTCTATAAATACGTGAGGAGAAAAAGATCAGTGAAGATAAATGTAGTGGCTAACTTTCAGAAATGGGAGAAATTATAATGGGGAACAAAGAAATGGCAGAAAAATTGAACACGTCGTGTGGTTTCCAAAATAATTTTTCAGAAATGTTAGGGAACCAATGGTGTGGTGAGAAAGAGGAATTTTTAAAAAATCAGTAATTCCAAGTTGGCTGATGACACAAAATTGGATGGGATTATGAGTTGTAAGTAGGATACAAGGAGGCTTCAGTGTGATCTAGACAAGTTTTATGTGAGTGTATGTAAACTCATGGCAGATGCTGTATAACATGACTAAATCTGAAGTTATACACTTGGGTGTGAAAAACAGAAAGCTAAACTATTATTTAAATTGTGGTGTATTGGGAAATATACAAAGGGATTTGGGTGTCCTTGTATACCAGTCAATGAAAGTAAACAGGCAGGTGTAGAAAGCAACGAGGATGGAAAGTGGTATATTGGCCTTCATTGTAAGAGGATTGGAGTTCAGATGTAAGGATGGTTTATTAGTCATACAGGGCCTTGATAAAATTGCACCTGGAATATCACGTACAGTTTTGGTCTCCCTATCCAAGAGAAGATATACTTGTCATATAGGGAGTACCATGGAGGTTCACTAGGCTGTAACTGGGGATGGCAGGACTGTTGTATGAGGAGAAATTGGTTCGACTGGGGCTGTATACACTAGAGTTTAAAGGATGAGAGAAAATCTGATTGAAAAGTATAACATTCTAACAGACTTGATGCAGTAAGGATGCATCCCCTGGTTGGGGAGTCCAGAACCAGGAGACATAGTCTCAGGATATGGGGTAGGCCATTTAGGGCATAGATGAGGAGAAATTTCTTCACTCAGACGGTGATCTGTCTGTGTAATTTTTACCACAGAGGGCTATGAAGGTTGGGTCACTGAATATATTCAAGAAAAAATATTGATACATTTTTAGGTATTAAAGGCATCAAGGGATAGGAAGGCACAGTGCAAATACAGCAGTAGGATAGAAGATTAGTTGTGATCATATTGAATGACAGAGTAGTCTCAAAGGGCTGATTCATACTTTCTATGTTTATGGCAGTCAACATTGGTTACACAAGCACCAGTATGCTGGCCCTTTAATTCCAGATGTCAACTGATATTAAATTTCACCATCTGTCATGATGGATTCAATCCCACGTCCCAAGAACATTCACCTGGAGTCTGGATTACAAGTCTAGTGATAACTATACCATCACCTCCCACCTCCCACTGCATACACCTTGTCTTAAATGTTGCCAAACCAAAACGCACACCGCAACTTACGCCTGGACAGCTAAATATTTCATCGCCCATATATGCAGAGAGACACACTCTGTGGTATGTTAAGTCCTTCCCATAACTTGCGCTTGGCCCATAACCTTCCAAACATTTCTTATTCATGGACCTATCTACATGTATTTCCAACATTGTGAATGTACCCGCATCCATCATTTCCTCCAGAAGTTCATTCCACACATGAACCACTCTCTGAATAAAAATTGCCCCTCATTTCTTGTTTACCCTTTCTCCTCTCACCTTAAAAATACGGCCCTAGTCTTGAAATGCCCCACCCTAGGGAAAAGACACCTGCCATTCACCTTATCTATACCTCTTATGATTTTATAAACCTTTATGAGGTCAACCCTCAACCTCCTACGCTCCAGTGAAAAAAAGTCCTAGCCTATCTAGCCTCCCCTTATAACTGAAACCCTCCCCTCCCAGCAACATCCTTTTCTGACCCCTCTCCAGCTTAATAATATCTTTCCTAAACAGGGTGACCAGAACTGGACATACTATTCCAGAAGGAGTCTCACCAATGTCCTATACAACTTCAACATAAGTTGGAAAGAGAGCATTATTTTTATTACCAATGTGATAATGACCACCAGCTAGGGACTCATTGAGAGGCTGTAATGATGCAGTAGTAGTGTCTCTACCTCTGATCTATGAGGCCTGGGTTCAGGTCCCATCTCCTCCAGAGTTGTATGTAAACATTTCTGAACAGGTTGATTCATAAAATATCAATGGGTCTTTGTGATTTTGACTGGGGGATAAATAGTGGCCTGGAGATCAGGGACAACTCCCCAATTCTACTTTGAAATAATGCCACAGGATCTTTTAAATTTATCTGAACAGCCAGCTAGGCTTGGTTTAACACCTGATCCAAAAGACAACGCTGCACTCCCTCAGCACTGCAGTAGATGGTCAGCCCTGGAGTTGTTAGTGCACTCAAGCCCTGGAGGAGAAACTTCTGGATAGCGTCATACTTCTTGAGATAACAAGGTGTAGAGCTGGATGAACACAGCAGGCCAGGCAGCATCAGAGGAGCAGGAAAGCTGACGTTTCAGGTCTGGACCCTTCTTCTTGAGTGTTGGTGAACAGTGATGGCTCCTCTAAAGGACTACTTGAGTGAGTTTCAGGTGAAGATGGTGGATTGGGTTCCTGCAGTGAGGAGGAGCAGCAAGCGGGAGGACTGCACTTACTGACTGAGCCACAGGGTGGAGCCACTCAACCATCAAGGCCATCTCAAACTGACTGTGTCTGAGTCAGCCTTGGCTCAGTTGGTAACACCTGCAACATTCCATTATGAGGTTGTGGGGTTCTCCCACTACATAGAACAGAGCACAATCTCGAACCTGGCTCTCCAAATATCCCTCACACTAACATCCACCCCTCAACCAAATTTATCCAAAAAAGATTAACTCATCATTTCAAAGATAGTAAGAACTGCAGATGCTGGAGTCAGAGATAATAAGATATAGAGCTGGAGAAACACAGCAGGCCAGGCAGCAACAGAGGAGCAGGAAAGCTGACATTTTGGGTCGGGGCTCTTCTTCAGAAACATTCTGAAGAAAATGTTTCTGAAGAAGGGTCCTGACCCGAAACGTCAGCCTTCCGGCTCCTCCGATGCTGCCTGGCCTGCTGTGTTCCTCCAGCTCCACACTGTGTTAACGCATCATTTCACTTATTTCTTGTCTGTGGGAGCTTGTTTTGCACAAATTGCTGCATTTCTCTACTCAATTACAGTGACAACACTTCAAAAGTGCTTCATGTGGGATTTGGGATCTTTTTATTCATCTGTGGAATGTGGGCATCGCTGGCTGAGGCAGTATTGATAGCCAATCCCTAGCTGCCCATAAGAAGTTGGCAACAAGCTGTCTTTTATACCACTGCTGTCCTTGTGGTGCAGGTTCACCTACATTGCAGTTAGGGAAGAAGTTTGATTGAGATCATTCTTCATTCCTCTAAACATCAGAGAATACAGGCCCAGTTTATTTAATCTCTCCCACCATCACAGGAATTAGTTCGACAAATCTTCCCAAGCAGTGCGTGTGCGAGATGGCATTGTGTACAGGGTTGTATTCCCCATCCAGCCCACTTCCTTGCTTGAGCTAATTTGCAGAAATAGCTCATTGCAGATTTGTGTCACATAGCTCGCTCTAGTCAAGAAGAGACTTACTGGCCATCTCAGAAACCATTGAACCCAGACTGGAACAGCAGGTCGTCCTCCATCCTGAGGGTTTGAGTTTGCAAGGTGCTGTCTGAGGAATCTTAATCAATTTCTGTACTGCATTGATGGAGTTCCATGGGAGGAGTGAGTGGATGTTTCTGGATGTGGTGCCAATCAAACTGATTTCTCCTGGATGGTCTTATTGAGTCATAGAGACATACAACACAGAAACAGACCCTCTGTCCAACCCTCTGTTAACTAGATGTTCTAAATTAATCTTGTCCCTTTTACCAGCCTTTGACCCATATCCCTCTACACCTTTCTATTCGTGTTTCCATTCAGATGCCTTTAAAATGCTGTAATTTTATCAGCCTCCATCACCTCCTCTGGCAGCTCATTCCATACACACACCACCCTCTGCGTGAAAAAAAGTTGCCTCTTAGGTCCCTTTCAAATCCTGCCCCAATCACCTTAAAGCCATGTCTTCCAGTTTTGGACTTCCCTTCCCCGGGGAAATGACCTTGACTATTCACCCTATCCATGCCCCTCATGATGTTATAAACTTCTATAAGGTCACTCGTCAGCCTCCAATGCTCCAGGGAAAACAGCCCCAGTCTACTCGGCCTCTTCCTTTAGCTCAAACCCTCCAATCCTGGCATCATCCTTGTGAATCTTTTCTGAACCCTTTCAAGTTTCACACAATTTTTCCTATAGCAGGGAGACCAGGTCTGAATGTAGTATTCCAAAAGCGGCCTCACCAATGTCCTGTCTAGCTGCACCATGACCTCCCAATTCCGATACTCGATGCACAAAAACAAAGTTGCTGGAAAAGCTCAGCAGGTCTGGCAGCATCTGTGGAGGAGAAAACAGAGTTAACATTTCGGGTCCGGTGACCCTTCCTCAGAACTGGTTCTGATTCTGAGAAGTTGAGAATGAGTCTCGAGCGGCTTCAATGTGCTCACAAGGATGTGTGTGTGTTGGCCAACCTGATCTAGGCAAAGTTTAGCCATCAAGGTCCAATTGCCTTGGTATTTCGAAAGACACTGATTCTTTCTCTTTAATCCCCAGTTCTGAGGAAGCGTCATCGGACCCGAAACGTTAACTCTGTTTTCTCCTCCACAGATGCTGCCAGACCTGCTGAGCTTTTCCAGCAACTTTGTTTTTGTTCCTGATTTACAGCATCCGCAGCTCTTTTGGTTTTTATTTAGTCCTATACTCAATGCACTGACCAATAAAGGTAAGCCTATCAAAAGCCTTCTTCACTCTCCTGTCTATCTGCGACTCCACTTTCAAGGAACTGTGAACCTCCACTCCAAAGTCTCTTTGTTCAGCAACACTCCCCATGACCTTACCATTAAGTGTTTAAGTCCTGCCCTGATTTGCCTTTCCAAAATGCAGCACCTCACATTTGTCTAAATTAAACTCCATCTGCCATTCCTCGGCCCCTTTGCCCATCTGATCATGGTCCCCTTGTACTCTAAGGCAACCTACTTTGCTGTCCACTACACCACCAATTAGTGTTGTTGGAGTTGCACTCAACCAGGCATGTGGGGCATATCCCATCACACTCCTGAACTGTGCCCTGTATTTGGTGGGCAGGCTTTGGGGAGTCAGGAGGTGAGTAACTTGCTGCAGAATTCTGACCTGCTCTTGTAGCTGATATATTTATATGGCTAGTCCAGTTCAGTTTCTGGTCAATGGTAATGCTCAGGGTGTGGATGTTGATGGTGACTATTCAGTGATAGTAATCCCATTGAATTTCAAGCGGCGATGGTTAGATTGTCTCTGGTTGGAGATGGTCATTGTCGGGAACTTGTGGTGCCAAGTGTTACATGTCCCAAACCTAGTATTGACCAGGATAACAAGCTGTGGGGCTGGATGAACACAGCAGGTCAAACAGCATCATAGGAGCAGGAAAGCTTGATGTTTCGGGCCTAGACCCTTCTGATTGACCAGGACTTGCTCCTTTTAAACATGGACTGTTTCAATATCTGAGAAGTTGAGAATGAGTCTCGAGTGGCTTCAATGTGCTCACAAGGACGTGTGTGTTGGCCAACCTGATCTAGGCAAAGTTTAGCCATCAAGATCCAATTGCCTTGGTATTTCAAAAGACACTGATTCTTTCTCTTTAATCCCATGCATTAATGACAAAAATTACGTCCACAACACTAACAAAGATATTGTTGAATGTGATCATGCCAAATTTATTTCTCCCCTACTTAAGCAGTGTTAACCAGGCTGATTGGACATCAGTCTCTGAAGGTAAGCATGCACGTGCAGTAGGCAGTGAAGAAGGCAAATGGTGTGTTGAACTTCATAGCCCATGCTATTGGAGTATATTGGCATGGATAGAGCATTGGCTTTTGGGCAGGAAACAGTGAGTGTGCATAAGAAGATTCTTTTTCTGGTTGGTGCCCCATGATTAGTGGAGTTCCCCAGGGATCAGTGCCAGGACCGCAACTGCTTTATACATTAATGATTTGGAGGGAGGAAGTCAATGTACTCTAGCCGACTTTGCAGAAGTTGTGAGTAGGATGCAAACAGTTAACAGAGAGATATTGATAGGTTAAGAAAGTGGCCAAAAATTTGGTAAATATAATATAATATGGGAAAATTTTAAAAAGTTGTTCATTTCAGAATGGACAGCAAAAGAAAATAACACGATTTAAATGGAGAAAAACTGCTGAAAGCTGCAACACAAAGGGGTTTGGGGAGCCTGTTTATGAAACACAGAAAGCTAGTGCAAAGATGCAGATGGAAATCAGGAAGGCTAATGGAATGTTGGCCCTTATTTCAATGCTGTTGGAATATAAGAGTAGGGAAGTCTTACTGCAACCATACAAGGTGCTGCTGAGACCACATCTGGAGTACTGTGAGCAGTTTGGTCCCCTTATTTAGGGAAAGGTATCATTTCATTGTAGGCAGTTCAGAGTAGGTTCACGAGGATGATCCCCAGTCTGGAGGGATTGCCATACAAGCAAAAGGTAAAGAGATTGTCACTCTACTTACAGGAGTTTAGAAGAATGAGAGTTAATCTCATTGAGACACATAGGATTCCTAAGGGGCTTTACAGGATAAATGCTGACATGGTTCACCTCATAAGAGTATCCAGAACCAAAGGGCAGTCTCAGAATTAAAGGGTGCCAATTTAAGATAGAGCTGAGGAAAGAATTCTTCTCTCAGAGGGTTGGGAGTCCTTGGAACTCCTTGCCACAGAGAGCTGTGAGCGCAGAGTCCCTGAGTATATTTAAGGCTGAGGTAGATAGATTCTTACTCAGAAGGGGAATCAAGGGTTACTGGGAAAGGGAAGGCAAATGATCATGAGGAATATTAGATCAGCCATGATTCTATTGAATGGCAGAGCAGACTTGAGAGGCTCAATGGTCTGCTCCTGTTTCTATTTCTTATGGTTTTAAGGAGAGAAGTTTCAAGTGCAGGAAGAGGGATGTCTTGCTGAAATAGTACAGGTCCTTGGTGAGACCACACCTGGAGTGTTGTGTGCAGTTTTGGTCTCCTTATCTGAGGAAGGATGTCCAGGTTATGCAGAGAATGCAATGAAGGTTTGCCAGACTGATTCCTGGGATAGTAGGACTGATGTAAGAAATGAAATTGGATTGATTAGGACTATGTTGACTGGATTTAGAAGAATGAGGGGGCTATCGCATAGAAACCTTCAAAACTCTGACAGGACTAGAGCAGGGTAAACACAGAAAACGTGCTCCCAATGACTAGGAAGTTCAGAGCCAGGGTTTAGAGTCTAACAGTCTGGGGTAGACCATTTAGGAATAAATGAGGAGAAATTTCTTCATCGAGCGAGTGGTGAGTCTGTGAAATTCTGTACCACAGAAAGTGGCTGAGGCCAAAACATTGAATGTTTTCATAAATAAGTTAGACATAGTTCTTGAGGCTACAGGGATCAAAGGGTATGGAGGGAAAATGGGAACAGGGGACTGAGTTGGATGATCAGCCATGACCATATTGAATGGCGGTGCAGACTTGAAGGGCTGAATGGCCATTCCTGCCCCTTTTTCTATGTTTCTAACCAGAGTTGAAATAGTTTTCTTGAAACAGCCAGGTTGGGAATTTGATACAAGTATTGAAAATAACATTCCTGCCAGTCATTTAATCTCAGGTGGGAAATAATGAGATGTAAACACAACTTTGAGTTTTCCACTGTTCCATCCTGGCTGGCCAGCTGTTTCACATCTCCCAGATCCGAGCCTCCGCAGCTCTGCTGACCAAACCCTCGATATTAGTTATTCCAGTCAGTTCCCGGGAGAGCAGTTTGAACCTACGGTGGAGTGGGGTGGGCTGGGGGAGAGTACTGTCTGAAGAAAGGTTTTCACTCAAGGCTCCAAACTCTATTTACTGGAGTTAATGCAGCTATCAGTTGAGCAAAGGAATTGAATCTAATATTGGACAGCGAGTAGAGCAGAGCTAATCATTGCTGCTTGATGTGATTTGACTGCTTTGAGGAGGAGTAAATGGCAGTTAATGGAATGAGGATGATCTCAGGGAACACGACGGGGAAAGGAAACACAATTCATTTCTGGCAGAGAGCGATCTGTTCGAGCAGTGCTAATGGAGTGCAGTTTCATTAGGGGCCTATGCTTAATGCCCGCTCATCAGACAATGGATAGGAGCAGCCTGCGAGAGGCAATGTGGTTGATACGTAACTGCATAACAGCCATGGTTCACCACGAATGTTCCCGCTGGAGAAGAATTCACTTTGATTCATACAGAATGAAAGAAACAACTTGAATTTACATAGCACCTTTGCATCCTTAGGCCACCCCAAAATATGACCAGACTGATTCCTGAGATGGTGGGACAGGTGCATGAAAAGAGATTGGATTGGTTAGTACTATATAGACGGGAGTGTACAATATGGTCAAGGGTTGGGGGGGGCAGCGGTGCATCTTGTAGGACCTAAAAAAAACTCATAAAAATCTAACAGGGCTTGACAATGTAAACACAAGAAGGATGTTCCTGATATTCAGTTAGCACAGAACCAGAGGTGTCTAAGGATAGTCTTAAAGGATCTCAAAGGAGTCTGAGAAAATGAGTGAGATTCTTAATGAGTACTTTGCGTTGGTATTCAGCGAGGAGAGGGACATGAAGGATGTTGAGGTTAGGGATAGATGATTGATTACTCTAGGTCAAGTCAGCAAAAGGGGGTGGGGTGGGGGAAGAGTTGGGTATTCTAAAAAGTATTAGGGTGGACAAGTCCCCAGGTCCGGATGGGATCTATCCTAGGTTACTGAGGGAAGCGAGAGAGGAAATAGCTGGGGCCTTAACAGATATCTTTGCAGCATCCTTGAGCATGGGTGAGGTCCCGGAGGACTAGAGAATTGTTAATGTTGTCCCCTTGTTTAAGAAGAGTAGCAAGGATAATCCAGGTAATTATAGACCGGTGAGCCTGATGTCAGTGATGAGGAAGCTGCTGGACAAGATACTGAGGGATAGGATCTATTTACATTTGGAAGAAAATGGGCTTATTAGTGATAGGCAGCATGGTTTTGTGCAGGGAAGGTCATGTCTTACCATCTTGATAGAATTCTTTGAGGAAGTGACAAAATTGATAGATGAGGGAAGGGCTGTAGATGTCATATACATGGACTTCAGTAAGGCGTTTGATAAGGTTCCCCATGGTAGGCTGATGGAGAAAGTGAAGTCGCATGGGGTCCAGGGTGTACTAGCTAGATGGATAGAGAACTGGCTGAGCAACAGGAGACAGAGAGCTGTAGTGGAAGGGAGTCTCTCAAAATGGAGAACTGTGACCAGTGGTGTTACACAGGGATCCGTATTGGGACCACTGCTGTTTGTGATATACATAACTGATCTGGAGGAAGGTATAGATGGTCTGTTTAGCAAGTTTGCAGATGACACTAAGATTGGTGGAGTAGCAGATAGTGAAGGGGACTGTCAGAGAATGCAGAAGAATATAGATAGATTGGAGAGTTGGGCGGACAAATGGCAGATGGAGTTCAATCCTGGCAAATGTGAGGTGATGCATTTTGGAAGATTCAATTCAAGAGCGAACTATATGGTAAATGGAAAATTGATGCACAGAGAGATCTGGATGTTCAGGTCCATTGTACCCTGAAGGTGGCAACGCAGATCAATAGAGTGGTTAAGAAGGCATACGGCATGCTTTCAAACATTGGACGGGGCATTGAGTACAAGAGTTGGCAGGTCATGTTACAGTTGTATAGGACTTTGGTTCGACTACATTTGGAATACTGTGTACATTTCTTGTTGCCAAAAGGATGTGGCTGCTTTGGAGGGTGCACAGGAGGTTCACCAGGATGTTACCTGGTATGGAAGGCGCTAGCTATGAAGAGAGATTGAGTAGATTAGGATTATTTACAT
Organism: Ginglymostoma cirratum; assembly: GCA_024137785.1. NCBI lineage: Eukaryota > Metazoa > Chordata > Chondrichthyes > Orectolobiformes > Ginglymostomatidae > Ginglymostoma > Ginglymostoma cirratum. The sequence continues at coordinate 3,948,600 of JAHRHZ010000249.1, forward strand.
TAGAATGACAGAGGTTGAGGGGGTCCTGGTTGAGGTCTACAAAATCATGAGAGGTATAGGCAGGGTGGATAGCAAGAAGCTTTTTTTCCCCAGAGTGGGGACTCAATTACTAGGGATCACAATTTCAAGGTGAGAGGGGAAAAGTTTAAGGGAGATATACGTGGAAAGTTCTTTACGCAGAGGGTGGTGGGTGCCTGGAACACGTTGCCAGCGGAGGTGGTAGAGGCGGGCACGATAGCGTCATTTAAGATGTATCTCGTCAGATACATGAATCGGCAGGGAGCAAAGGGATACAGATCCTTGGAAAATGGGTGACAGGTTTAGATAGAGGATCTGGATCAACGCAGGCCTGGAGGACTGAAGGGCCTGTTCCTGTGCTGTAATTTTCTTTGTTCTTTGATACAGGATAAGCCATTTCGGCTGAAGATGAAGATAAATTTCTTCACCCAGAGAATGATGAGCTGTAGAATTCTCTGTCCATAGAAAGCAGTTCAGACCAAAATATTGAATGTTTTCAAGAAGGAGTAGGATATAGTTCCAAGGACTAAATGGATTTGGGGGTGGGGGTCGGTGGTGAATAAGTGGGAACAAGAGGGCATTGAGTTGGATAATCAGCCATGACCATATTGAATGGTGGAACACGTCTGAAGGACTGAATGGCCTGCTCCTGTTCCTATATTTCATGTTTCTATGCTTCACAGCCAAACAGGCATTTGTCAAAGACATCACTATATTGAAATGCAATCATGAATGAAATGTCCAGCAGCCAATTTCCGCACAGTAAGATCAACAAACAGCAATGATTTGCGTTTGACAAGAGAAAGCCAACAGTTTGGATACATTCAGCAGTGTGGTCGTATCATGAAGACACAAACTGAGTTAATAATTCAACTCAGTGACCTTTCATAACCACTGACCTGAAATGTTGACCATTTCTCCCTTCACAGATAGTTCCAGATTGGCTCAGTATTTCCAAACCTTTCTATTAATACATCAATTTCTTTTCCCATGTTTTGTGACTTTGGAGGGATCACTAATCACCAAGACTCTGGTAAGAAAACCCGCATTTCTTTTTGAAACAATGTCAGGCCAACATTTACAACCATTTGAGAGAGGGCAAATGACACCCAACATCCTTGCTCACTCCATGCACTTTATCTCCATTCTCCTGCTCTACTCGTGCTCCAGCTGTCCTGATACTGCTGCCCTATCCCACATGCTGCTTTCCTCTCTCCTTGACCTTCTGCGATCCTCATGCTCCCACTCTCCTTGTACTCCTGTTCTCTCTTGATGTCCTTCTCTCCCTGTGCTCCTGTCCTCTCTTCTTGACCTACCGCTCTCCCTGTGCTACCACTCTTCCTTTGTTGGAACGTATTATTAGTACGGACATGGAACAGTCACATGCATAATTTCAAAAGGAAATTGTATTGCATCCTCAGGGACGTGTACTTGGAGGGCTACAAGGATATGGTAGAGGAATGGGATAGATTTAATTATTGTAAAGAGGGCTGGCACACACTGGATGGGCTAAATAGCCACTTTCTGTGACCTTATGACTCTAAGACCCAACTGTGCTACAGCTAGCCAGCGACACCCTCATCCCTTGAATGAATTTTTTAAAAAGGGGCTAGCTGAGGGCATTTCAAGTCCAACTGAACATTTATCAAGAAAAATTACACTCTCAGTTACAACGGCCAGAACAGCAAATGGACACTCCATTTCATTTTGAGAAATCCTTTGTTTGTGCTCTGTGCTGTAAGATCACATCTACAGCTTTCATTATGTGAGGACTTAATGGAAATATTAATTAGATTGCCAACTGCCATGGTGATTGGTCTCACCCTCTCTCTATCCTGACATGGTACTGGCAGCAGAGTTCTTATTTGAGTAGATTAGTAATTCAAAGACATAGCTGAATTATTCATGTATAGAAGTTCAAACCACAAAAGTGCTGTGCAATTTAAATTGTTAATAAATCTGGAATTAAAACCTACTTTGGTAAAGTTGAACATGCAAGAATGTTCGAATAAAACTAATCAGGAAGGAAATCCACCATCCTGTGTTGGTCTGGTTGACGTGACTTCAGACTCACAGCAATGCAGTTGATTCTTAACTGCCTGTTGAAATGGTCCAGCAAGTCACTCAGATGTATTCAAGGTAACAGTTCACCACGTTTTTAAAGGCACAAACAGATGGGCAGTTAATGCTGACCATGCATTAATACCCACATCCTGTAAATGAATTAAAACTTCCTCATCTGAGATATTAGGGATTCTCTAATTCCGTGTTTTTGAGCAGGTCTACATTGCCCATCGGCAGCTGTGCCTTCAATGGTCTAGGGTTTTCCACTCTGGAATTCTTAACTTCAACTTCACCAGCTGCTTAACAGCTTCCTTAAAAACCACCATTTTGAAGCTATTGGCTTTGTATCTTTAATTTTTTTTTTGCTTGTCAACTACTGTCTCATTAAACTCCTACAAAATGCCTGAAACATCATAACCAGGTACAGGAGAATGATTTTTGGCCCTTTGAGAATGCTCCACCATTCAAAACAATCACAGCTGATCCTCTATCTAAAAAGCCACATTCACGCCTCGTATCCAGAGCCTTGATGCATTTGATATCTAAAAACTTATCAATCTTTCTTGAATATATTCGGTGACCAGGTCTCCCTAGCCTTCTGTGATAGTGAATTCCATGGGTTGCCCACCCTCAGTGAAAATACGTTTCCTAATTTCAGTCTTGCTAAATGGCCTACTCTATATCCTTCGACTATGACCCTGGTTCTAGGCTCCTTAACCATGAGAAACATCCTTCTTGCATCTAGTCTATCTACCCTTGTTAAAATTTTATATAAATTAATCAGATCCTTGCTCATCCTTCTAAACTCTAATGAATACAAGCCCAGTTGAAACAATCTCTCCTCATTTTATAGTCCTGCCATCCCCAGTATCAGCCTAGTGGACTTTTGATACACTCCCACAATGGTGAGTATAGCCTCTCCTAGGTAGAGAGATCAAACTTGCATGCAATACTCCAGCTGTGGTCACACCAAGGCTCTGCATAACTGCAGTAAGACTTCCCTACTTTTAAACTCAAATTCACTTGCAATGAAGGTCAATACACCACCTTCCTATTTGCTTGCTGCACCTGTCTGCTTACCTGGACGCCTCTGTACATCCACACTTGCCAATATATTATCGCTTAAATGATTCATTTTTGTTTTTCCACACTGAAAGTAGGTAACTTCACACTTATTTAAGTTATATTGCATCTGCCATGTTTGCCCGTGCAATTAATTCGTCCAGATGGTCCTGGTTGAATTCTCATCACAGCCCCACCTAGTGGTGTTTCTTCGGCAAATCTGGAAATAATGCAGTTCCGTCATCCAAGTCATTTTTTTATGTCATGAATAGCTGAGGAACAAAACACTGATTCCCCTCCAGTACATCATCAGTCATCACCTGGTAAAAGACCGATTTCTTCTCATTTTTTGTTTCAATGGTCAGTCGGCCAATTTTCGATCCAAGATATTATATGACCCCCAATCCCATGTGCTTTAATTTTCCCCATTAGCCTCTTTTGTGGAACTTAATCAAAACAAGCCTATACATCACGTGGCAAGAAGGGTCACTAGACTTGAAACGTTAACTGTCTTCTCCTCACTAATGCTGGCAGACCTACTGAGATTTTCCAGTAATTTTTTTTGTTTCGGATCTCTGGCATCTGGAGTTCTTTGACTTATTACATCACGTCCACTGGTTCTTCCTTACCTATTCGTCAAAACAAACTTCATGTCTGACAAATCTGTTGGAATTTTTTGAGGAGGTAACGAACAAGTTAGATAAAGTAGACATGATCTACTTGGTTTTGACAAGGTGCAGCAAAGGAGGCTGTTAAATAAGATAACAGCCCATGGTGTTAGAGGTAAGGGGCTGATAACAGATGGAGGATCAGCAGAAGGCAGATAGTGGGGGTAAAGGGTTCTTTTTCAGATGGCAGTGATTAGTGGAGTTCCGTAGGGGTTTATTCATGTCGTACGTTAAGACCCAGATGAAGGAAGTGACGGCATTATTGCTAAGTTGAGGCTGCAGGACTTGGACAGGTTACGAGAATGGGCAAAGAAGTGCTGGATGGAATATAATATGATAATGTGAGAGGTAGGAGGAATAGGAAGAACTCTCGTTGGAACAGAAGAGATGTAGACTATACAGGGTCTTGGGAGTCCTAATTCAGGATTCTCTATCTTAACATTAACATGCAGGTTCAGTTTCCAGTTAGGAAGGCAAATATAATGTTAGCATTCATTTCAAGAGGGATCGAACACAAGAGCAGAGATGTACTGCTGACATAGAATGCTCTGGACAAACCACACTTGGAATATTGAGGTTAGTTTTGGGCCCCGTATTTAAGGATGGATGTGCTTGCTTTGGATTGTGCCTAGAGGAGATTTACAAGAATGATCCCAGGAATGAAGGGCTTGCCACATGACGAGTGTTTGAGGACGCTAGGTTTGTACTGGAGTTTAGGAGGATAAGGCAGGATCTCATTGAAACTCACAGAACACTGACGGGTCTAGATGGAGTGGATGTGGAGAAGATGCTTCCACCAGTAGGAAAGACTAAGACCTGAGGCCACAGCCTCAGAGTGGAAGGAAGACACTTTTGAACTGAGACAAGGAGGAATTTCTTCAACCAGAGGGTGGTGAATCTGTGGAACTCACGGCCACAGAAGGCTGTTGAGGTCAAGTCATTGAGTCTATTCAAGATGGACATAGATAAGGGGATCAAGGATCACAGGGAGGAGAATGGGGTTGAGGAGCATCTGCCACGATTGAATGGTGGAGCAGACGTTACGGACCAAACAGCCTAATTCTGCTCCTATATCTAATGGTCTTATTGTACAACTAACAGGGGAAGATGAGTGAGAGGCAGCAGACTGTGGAACTCACTTGTGGCCATACTTTAACATCTAATAAACACAGTCAACTGCCTTTTATGGCCCTGCTTTACATTTACTGTAAGACGTGAAGAAATAGTGAAGTTGCATGCAAAACAAAAGGCTTTCATTGGACACGAGAGTGAAGGCAGGAGAGAAATCAGCTGTAAGATCTTTATAAAGACTCCAAAAAAAAGGGACACAATCTCTTTTCAGAATATTAGAAATATCCAACAGATGAACATGCATGATTGCCATGCAGACCACTCTGCACGCTCTATCCTCCCTCCCCTCAATTATTTTATTTGTAAAGTTTATCCATAAAACATCTTAAAAATCAGACCCATATTATTGGAGAAAAATTTTCAAACAAAATGAACCAAAAAAGTAGAAAGAAAAAAATATTGTTCAGGTGCCATTTACACAGAGTTACGAACGGAAACAATAGGTGACGTCTTGAGTGTTGGGTTCCCACAGCTGTACTCAAGGCTCTTCAGCCTGGCTCTCTTCGGTCTCTAGCTGTAATCCGTGCTTCTCTATGTACCGTCTGTTTCAGGAAGGGAGAAGGTGGTCAGATTATACAAGGACAACACTTGGGATGGACCAGTGTGATTCACAGTGCTACTCTGAAAAATGAACTACTATTCCTGATCTCCAGCAGCACAGCAATTCAAACTGTATCTACATTGAAACCATCATACACCACGCCCAATTGTTGGTGCTCTATACCTAGCAAATAACACTATGCTTCCCACCATGTTAAGGACTGAGGCTATTTCTGGCAGGTCAGCTGTTCAGTTAGGAAGATCACACATCATTAATGCACCACTACCACAGCAAATTGGCCCAGGCCAAACTTTGACAGGTTGGTATACAGGAGGACAAAATGGTTTAAGCCAGGCATCCACACAACCCAAAATTAGCAATACTTTTTTTAAATTAATGGGATGTGGGCATCGTTGCCTGGCCAGCATTTATTACCATATCTAGCTGCCGTTGGGTAGATGATGGTGAGCTGCCTTCTTGAACCACTGCAGTCCATGGGCCGTAGGTTGACCTCCAATGCCCTTAGAGAAAGAGAGAATTCCAGGATTTTGACCCAGCGACAGTAAAGGAACAGCAATATATTTCCTGCATACACTTCCAAGTTTGGATGGTGAGTGACTTGGAGGGGAACCTGCAGGTGGTGGTGTTCCCATGTATCTGCTGCCCTTGTCCTTTGAGACGGAAGTGGTCATGGGTTTCGAAGGTGCTGTCTAAGGATCACTGCTGAATTTCTGCGGTGCATCTTGTACATTGCACACACTACTGCGACTGGGCGTCAGTGGTGGAGGGAGTAGATACTTGTGGATGTGGTGCCAATCAAGCAGGCTGCTTTGTCTTGGATGGTGTCAAACTTCTTGAGCGCTGTTGGAGCTGCACTCATCTATGCAAGTGGGGAGTATCGTATTCCTGACTTGTGCCTTGTAGATGGTTTGGGGAGCCAGGAAATGAGTTACTTGCTGCAGTATTCCTTGCCTCTGACCTGCTCTTGTAGCCATTGTGTTTACATGGCAAGTTCAGCTGAGTTTCTGGTCGACAGTATCCCCCAAGGATGTTGATAGTGATGGGGGATTCATGAGAGTCTAATTGGCACTTAAAAACTGTGGCAAAAGATCATCCTGAAGTCTATGGGCCTGTTGTGGTGGGAATTGCAAAGTCCATTTTGGGAGGAGATGGTGATGTTGTGGCAGTGTCATGGGACTAGCAATCTAGAGACCAAGCTGATGCTCTGAAAATGTGTGTTTAAAATCACCATGGCAGCTGGTGCAGTCACGGAGTCATTCAGGTCTGTAGGACAGAGAAATATCCTTTGGCCTGAGGAAGAAATCTGGAACTGAAAACTAATTTTAATACTGACCGTGACAACTGTTGCAAAACCCCATCGAATTCACTGATGTCCTTCAGGGAAAAAAATCTGTCACCCATAACTAGACTGGCTTATTTGCAAGAGAAATAAGAGGAACTGCAGATGCTGGAGAATCCGAGATAACAAGGTGTAGAGCTGGATGAACACAGCAGACCAAGCAGCATCATAAGAGCAGGAAGACTCTGAAATAGCAGTTCTAGGGCAATTAGAGATGGGCAACAAATGCTGGCCATGCCAGTGATACTAACATCCTATGAAAGAATTAAAAAAAACATTCTAATGCATACATACGGGAGTGGAGGAAAGCTGGGAGAGTGCATTGGGCTTTTTCAGTTAATCATGCCTTAAATGAAGCTTATGAAAGCCGATTTATTATTTTGTCTGTTGATCTGGGGTGCCCATGTTTGAGAACAGTGCATTCCACTGCACACTTTGTGGAGCTGTAGGTAAAGTTTGAACAAGCAAACGAAGGCAACTGTACTTTATAAAACCGGTACTGACCTCCGTGCGTAGGCATATAGGGCTTCTTTCCTTTCTTGTAGGGACTGGTGTCTGTCAACTGGCGATTTCTCAAACCTCATTTTAGCAACAGGCTTTGGAAAAGACAACAAAAAGAAATGATAATGAGGCTCAGGGATGGTCCATCACAGGTACCTGACCCTACACGTTCTAGATTGAACTCCAATTGCGATCACGGGTTTCCTTACCTGCAAATTAAGTCAATAATTAAATCAATCAATGTGCTCGTTCCTGCATGAGGTGTGGCTTAAACTACAAAAATGTAGATTCATAGGAACCGTTGGGTCCTTTCACACAATAACAGAATTGTGGAAAGGATACAGATGATACTGGGGTGGTTTGATGCAATTCTGGAGAGGAAATATTGATGGCCAAGTTGAAAGCTGTCAAATTGTAATTTGCACCAAGTTTTCTTCACCCATCATCCTTCCTCCCAACAATTTTGTCCTGTCACTCTGGAAGAGGTCTGGAATCCATTCCCAGTCCCTTCCCCCTTATTTTCCAAGAGCCCCAAAAACATTTTGTTTTTGATTATTTATCCAATTCTCTTTAAATGTTACTAACTCGGTTTCCACCACCCTGTCAGACATAGAACCCAGATCGTAACAGGCAGCGCACAAGAACGTTCTGTCCTCAGATTCTTGTGCCAGTTATCTTCAAACTATCGATTCTAGTTACCAGCCTCCCTGCCAGTGGAAAAAAACTTTTACTTATATATTCAACCAGTTGCTGTGAAATAGCTACACAGAGGCTGGTGTCCTCTCACCGAGTCACCCTTTATTTACTAGTACACAGTACACTGGCTGAGGCCAGTCAGCTTGGAGTCAGTCCTCAACTTAGGAGATTCTAATTTCCTGGTTATATTGGTCAGCCAAAGCTTTCCTGATTGGCCCAGATTAACAACCCCAAACAAGAACTTCCTATTCAACTAAGTCCACCTGGTCCCCAATCACTACTCCCTCATAATTACAAGCTTCATTAACTAAAACTGCCCTTAGTCTTCTCTGATCCAAAGTGAACAATCTCAGCTTGTGCAGAAATGAAAGTCCTTAATCTTTGGTATCATTCTGGTAAATTTCTTCTTCACCCTCTCCTTGGAATTATTGCACTGCCAAATCCAATTGTTTCTTAAACGTTTCCAGGGTTTTTGGTCTCACAACTCTAACCAGGAGTCCATTCCACTGTAAGTGTAAAGAGCTATTGTTGATATTTTATTATTGGGCCTAAAATAGTCTTTACTCATTTGTAACTGTTTCTTGCAATCTGTACAATAAAGAAGTCTTTTGCAATTTTGGGCTTTGGTAAGATCCAAGTTGAAGTACTGTGTACAGTTTTGATCTCCTTAATTAATGAAGGACATATTTGCCTTGACGGCAAGTTGGAGGTGAGGACAATCCTTCGGCATCCTTCAAAGAGCCATCCTTAACCCCTCTTACTGTCAGCATGTTGCCTCTGACTATCAGCCAAAAATACAGCCAGTTTCCAAATGTATGCTCATGCAACATTACTGGCAATCTTTTTACTGCCCCTTGGCGTGAGATCATGTCATGTACCAGCAGCTATTTTGGGAAGATGCAAATCTCTGGTCCCTTTCACAAAATGTTTCCTTGCCTACAGCGTTACCTGTCTTGTTGGCAACTGCCTGAGTTGCCATAACACCTGACTGCAATCTTGGTGAATGAGTTTCTGACCACACACCTGTACCAAGTTTGTTTATATCCACATCTGGGACATCGCCCAAATCCACCCCATTTTGGCACATCAGCTGCTGAAACCCTACCCATGTTCCTGTTACCTCTTTCTATATTCCCCCAAACTCTTCACACAACAACACCTCTTCTTCCTCAGGCGGCTCAGGAAATTTGACATGTCCATAAGGTCCCTCACCAACTTCTACAGATGCACCATTGAAAGCAAACTGTCCGGGTGCATAATGGCCTGGTATGGCAAGTGCTCTGCCAGGGACCGTAAGAAACTACAGAAGATGGTGTGCACTGCCCAGACCATCACGGAAGCCAACGTTCCATCGAACGTGGACTCTATTTACACAGCTCACTGCCACAGAGAAGTGGCCAACACAATCAAAGACTCATCCACCTTGGTAATGACCTCTTACAACCTCTTCTGTCAGGCAGAAGATACAGAAGCCTCAACACACGCACCAGCAGGTTCAGGAACAGCTTCTTTCCAGCCATTATCAGACTGCTGAATGGACTCTAGCCTCAAATAATGTAGCCTGCAACGTAACCTGTATGCCTGTAAGTCTTTTTGACCTGTACATCCTTTGCTTGCTGTGATTTGCCTGTACTGCTCATAAACAAAGCCATTTACTGTATTTTGGTACCACGTGACAATAAAATCAATCTTCACGACCTGCATTAACATAACACCTTTCATCTACTTAAATGTTTCAATTTGCTTCACAGGAGAATTATCAAACCAGAATGGACACCAAGCCATAAATGGAGATATTACAATTGTTTACAATTTACATAGATGATTTGGAGTTGGGGACTAAGTGTGATGTGTCAAAATTTGCAGATGACACTAAGGTGAGTGGTACAGCAAAGTGTGCAGAAGACACTGAAAGTCTGCAGAGGGATATAGATAGTCTAAGTGAGTGGGCAAAGGTCTGGCAGATGGAGTACAATGTTGATAAGTGTGAGGTCATCCATTTTGGTAGGAATAACAGCAAAATGGACTATGTTTTAAATGGTAAAAAATTGCAGCACACTGCTGTGCAGAGGGACTCAGGTGTCCTCGTGCATGAATCGCCAGAAGTAGGATTGCAGGTGCAGCAGGTAATTAAAAAGGCAAATGGAATTTTGTCTGCCATTGCTAGACGGATGGAGTTTAAAAACAGGAAGGCTATGCTGCAGCTGTATAGGGTCCTGCTGAGGCCACACCTGGAGCAGTGCGTGCAGTTTTGGTCTCCTTACTTGAGAAGAGATATACTAGCACTGGAAGAGGTGCAGAGGAGATTCACTCGGTTGATTCCAGATTTGAGAGGGTTGGATTATGAGGACAGACTGAATAGACTGGGATTATACTCATTGGAAGTTAGAAGAATGAGGGGTGATCTTATAGAAACATAGAAGATTATGAAGGGCACAGATAAAGTGGAGGCAGGGACATTGTTTCCGCTAGCAGGTGAAACTAGGACTAGAGGGCATCGCCTCAAAATAAGGGGAAGCAGATGTAGGACTGAGGTCAGGAGGAACTTCTTCACCCAAAGGGTTGTGAATCTGTGGAATTCTCTGCCCAGTGAAGCGGTTAAAGCTACCTCGCTGAATGTTTTTAAGGCAAGGCTCGATAAATTTTTGAACAGTAAAGGAATTAAGGGTTATGGTGAGTGGTCAGGTAAATAGAGCTGAGTCTCAAAAAGATCAGCCATGATCTTATTAAATGGCAGGGCAGGCTCAAGGGGCCAGATGGCCTACTCCTGCTCTTAGTTCTTATGTTCTTATATATTAGGTCAGATGACAAAAACTCGGTAAAAATTAAGGTTGAGAGAGAGGCAAAGAAGTGGATTCGTTTAAGGAGATAGAGGCCAGGCATTAGGGAGATCTTCAGTGAACCTAGTAACCTTAGTATAAAGGTACTCAAGAGACAGATGTGAGTTATTGTCAGGAGCTGCCTAATTTAAAACTGCTGGATGCAGCACTGACCTTGGTGGTAGGTGCGTCCTTTGGTGTCTTCTTCAGAGAGGTGACTAATTTACAAGGTACCGGGTGAGGCTTATTTGACAACGATATGCTGGAAGGACTGACTGACACTTCTTCTGGCGTAAACTGTACTCTTCCCTCCAGCAGATTCGTGATGGTCGTGTCAACACACTTCGTATTAACTGAGGAAGTGGAAAGGAAAGCAAAGTCAATGGACAAGCTTAGGACATGGCTGCTCAAAATTCAAATCAATCTTCAAAAGGCTGCATAAAAACAACAGGACTTGTAAAGAATATTTCAACAAAAGATACACACAATTTTCAAATTATTAAAGACGGTAAAATAAACTGGCATTTATATTGCACCTAGAGTCATCCCACAGCACTTAACAGTAACTGAAGTATTTCTCAAATTTAGTTAGTGTTGTAATGAAGTAAATGGAACAATTGGGTACAGCAATCTCCTGCAAACAGCCATGTTATAATGACCAGATAATCAGCATTTAAGCGATACCAGTGGGATAAATGTCACCAGGAAAACATCATTCTGCTCACTTTTAAAACAAATGCAATAGGATCTTTTACAGCTTCTAGAGATGGCAGTCAGGGGCCAAATTATAAAGATTAATTCAATGGGCTGAACTTCTGCAAGGGCGGCATTCTCTCAATACTTCATGGATAGTCAATGCCAAACACTGAATTCTCTTCAAAGTAAATATTTATCTTCACCCACGTAGGTTATAAACTAAAGGATTAGATCACTCATCCTTCAAATATTCTATAATATTTTCATCATAATTAAGATCAACAGAATAAAAAAGGAACACGTCCTTTAAAGAATGGGCAATCTGACTGACCAAACTATCACCCAGTCTATGAAGGTAAGAATCAACACCTACATGTGAACTAACATTTTCCTGATGTCAAATCCTCTCTCACCTTTGGACTTTATTTTCATAATGGCAACCTGTAACTAGTGGAATGCCAAAACGAGCAGGGCTGGACCACAATTATTTCTAACATGCATTAATGACTGGAATGAGGAAAGTAAATAGTACTACAGCGAAATTTGTAGATTACACAAAAATAGATGGAAGGCAAAGGATAAAGATGACATTAAGTCTGCAGAGGGATATAGACAAGTTAGGTGAATGGGCAAAAACATGACAGATGGAATAAAATGTGAAAGTGTGAGGTCTTGTGCTTTAACAGGATTAATTCTAGAGCCGAACGAAAATGTAAATGGAGAAACACTGGAGTAAGTTGCAACAAAGAGGGACTTCCGGGTCCTCATGTGAATCACAAAAGCTAGCATCAAGATTCCATGAGTAAAAGGGAAGGCAAATGGACAGGTGGTCTTCTTTCCCCCAAAAGGAATAAAGTACAAAAACAGGGAGGTCTTGCTAATTCTATGTAAGGCATTAGTTGGATCATATCTTGACAACTGTGAATAGTTTTGGTCCCCTTATCCAAGGAAAGATATCCTGGCATTGGACACAGTCCAGGAAAAGGTTCACGAACAAAGGTGAACAAAGACGAGGTTGCTGGAAAAGCTCAGCAGGTCTGGTAGCATCCATGAAAAAAAAAAATCAGAATTAACGTTTCGGGTACGGTGACCCTTCCTCAGAACAAACATTGTATCTATATCGGTAACTGATCTCATTTCATCCGGCGATCTTCACCCCTCTACTTCCAAGCTGATAGTCCCCCAGCCCTGCACAGCTCGCTTCTACCTCCTCCCAAGTTCTGAGGAAGGATCACCGGATCTGAAACGTTAACTCTGATTTTCTCCTCACAGACGCTGCCAGACCTGCTGAGCTTTTCCAGCAACCTCTGTTTTTGTTCCTGATTTACAGCATCCACAGTTCATTCAGTTTTTATTCACTTGGTTGAACCCAGGTATTGCTGTTAAGGATACATTAATAGATTAAAGACCTGCATAAATACCGCAGTTGTTGATATTGGAAAATGGTGGCATAGTGGTAATATTACTTTGTATAATCCAGGGGAGATGGATCCAAATCCTACCATGGAATTTGAATTTAATTCACAATTCGGAACGAAATGCTGGTCTCAGCAATACTGGCTGTGAAACTAACAGCGATTGCTGTAAAAACCCAGCTGGCTCACCAGTGATGATTTAGAAAGCAAATCTGCCATCCTTATCTGGTCTGGCCTAGATGTCACTCGCAATGAGATTGATTTTCAACTCTGAAAAGGCTCAGCAAGCCACTCAGTTCAAGAGCATGTAGGGATGGTAACAAAGGCACATCCTCTCTATCTGCTTTGCATTCTTAAAAGATTTCATGCACTTCCTAAAATATATGGCTCATTGAAAGCATATAATACTCTAACTGGAGTTGACCTATTGTTTCATATATGTAGAGCACAACCTCCTTGCGTTTCTACTCTATACCTCCGCTTACAAAGTCCACAATCTCATTGGCTTTTGTTAACCCGTCTAGGCATCTTCAAAAATTTGTGCACCAAAAGAAAAAAACAAGTCTGCGCTTGTGGACTGACTTTCAATGTTGCAGCCAGAGAGGTAACTGAGAAGCAATGTAATGAGCAAAGGACCTGCATCTTTACTGAAGCAACACAGGGAACCCTCTTCTTTCCACTGATTTTCACACCACATAATGTAAATTCACAGTGCCCTCCAATGGCAGAAAATAGGCAGCGAACATTATGGACATTACTAACAAATGCTGGTCTTGCCAGTGACATTCAACCCACAAAAAAATTTTCTGAAAGTATGTTACAATGAGAGAAGTACTGTTACATTGAAGGAAATGTAGCAATCAATCTGTGCACAATAAAGCCTTACAAAGAGCAAAGTGACAAAGATAGATCATCTTTGGCTTTTTTGCGATGTTGACAGAGGCATAAACATTGGCTGGGGCACTGGGAGAACTCCACCACCGTTTGAAGCAGGCAGGCCTTCGGTCATGTCTCACTTGAAAGATGGCACTCCCTGAAATAGTACTATGGGCGTAAGAGCCTGGATTATTTGTCCAATATCTGGACGGTAGATGGTGAACATATCATTCAAAAGCGTTCAGCTCACCAGTGTTCCCTCCAATTTTCCTTCAGGTGCACAGGCCTCCAAGGCTTCTGGAACCAGAACTCAATATTCCAATGAGCGTACATCTTTCAAGAAAGTCTGAGATAACAAGGCGTGGGGCTGGATGAACACAGCAGGCTAAGCAGCATCATAGGAGCAGGAAGTCTTCAATGTTTGGGCCTCAATAGTTTTCTGTGGCAGAGAATTCCATAAGCTCACCACTCGCTGGGTGAAGACATTTCTCCTCACCTCTGGCCTAAAAGGCCTACCCCCAATCCTTAGACTGCGACCCCTGATTCTAGAAACCTTGGTCATCAAGACCACCCTTCCTGCATCTTCCTTGTCAAACCTGTTGGAATGTTATGGGTTTCTATGAGAACCTCAGCTCATTAAACTCTAGTGAATATAGTGCTGACCGATTCAGTCTCCTTATACATTAGTCCTGCCGTACCAGGAATCAGTGTGAACACGAACTGTGTCAGTATTTGAGGAGTCACAAATGGTACTGAACATTAAGCAACCACCGGTGAACATCCTCACCTCGCTGCTCACACTATGGTCTCCTCTACATCGGGAAGACGAAGACCAGACTGGGCAACAGCAGAATACGTATGCCCTGTCCCCGAAATGATCGAGCTTCCAGTTCCCTGTCATTTCAACACACCATGTTCCCTTGCTGTCATCGCTGTCCCAGGTTTGCGACAGTGCTCCAGAGAAGTTCAGTGCAAGCTGAAAGAACACCATTTCACTTTCCGCTTGGGAACCCTGCAGCCTTCTGGACTCGATATTAAGTCCAATAATTTTACGGCCTGAGCACCTTCTCCCAAACCCTTAACCAACTCCCGCACTCCAGGCCTTGTCATTACAAGGGCTGGTACCACAAATAAACACATTGTCAGCTTAATGGTCCCCATTAGCTGCTATTCATTCCCCCAGGCTCATCTTTACCCACTTCTTTATCTGACCAACCCTCTCTCTCTGGCTGCATCTCCACTTACTGTTTACTCTCCCTCCCTCCCCCACCATCTTCAACATACATACCACCATTTTCCCAGCTACAATCATTTCTGAAGAAGGGTCACTGGAACTGGAAAGTTAACTCTGCTTTCTCTCCATAGATGCTGCCAAACCTGCTGAATTTTTCCAACAATTTCTGCTTTTGTTTTTGACAGAACCCGAAATGAGTATTAATGATCAGGTACTACTGAGCAGATGTTGCTTGATAGCACTGATAATGGCAACTTCTGTTACTTTACTGGTGATTAAGAGTCCACTGATGGGCTAGATTGGACCTGTTGTGTGTGTACAGGGCATACCTGGACAATTTTCCACATTGTCAGGTAAATGCCAGTGCTGAAGCCATACTAGAGTAACTTGGCAAAAGATCAGCATCCATGATGCTGGGGACATCAGGATAGGGCCAAAATTGATCATCCATTTGGTACTTCTGGCTAAAAATGATTGAGAATGCTTCAGTCTTATCTTTTTCACAGATATGCTAGGCTCTTTCATCACTGAGGATGGGGATATTTGTCGAGCATCTTCCACCAGTGAGCATTTTCATTGTGCAACATCATCTGCGACTGGGTGTGGCAGGACATCAGAGCTTCGATCTGATCTGTTGGTTGTGGGATTGCTCAGCTCTATCACTCGCTGCTTATGCTGTTTGGCACACAAGTAGTCCTGCTTGGTAGGTTCACCATGTTGATATCTCATTTTTAGCTATGCATGGAACTGCTCCTGACATTCTCTCCTGCACTCTCCATTTAACCAGGGTTGATCCTCTGGCTTGATGGTAATGGTTGAATGGGGGACATGCTGGGCCATGAGATTTCAGATTGTGTTGCAGTACAATTCTGCTGCTGTTGATAGCCCACGGTGCCTCATGGGATGCCTGGCCTAGAGTTGCTAGACACGTGCAAAGCACAGTGATAGTGCTACGCAACATGATGGAGAGTATTCTCAATGGGAAGGCAGGACTTCATCTCAAGGAACATGCAGTAGTCACTCTTACTGATACTGTCATGGACAGATGCATCTACAGCTGGTAGACTGGTGAGGATGAGGTCAAATATGTTTTTCCCTCCTTTTGGTTCTCTCACACCTGCCACTAATCCAGTATGGTAGCTATGCCCTTTAGAACTTGACCAGTCCATTCAGTCGTGCTACTGCAAAAGTACACTAGGTGGTTTTGATTGCATAAAACTACTGAAAATCTCCTACCCAGGAGGCATCAGGGTTTTCTTCAACTGTTGTTCAACAACTGGAGGATGGTACAAGGCAATCAGGTGATCCACATTTAACCTGTTGCTTTGAGACTCTGCGTCCAGAGTAAATGTTGAGGACTCCCAGGGCAACTTCCAGCCAACTGCATACCACTGCGCTGCCATCTCTGCTGTGTCTGTCCTACTGGTGTGACTGCATATATTCAAGGATGGTAATGGCAGTGCATGGAACATAGTAATATTCATGGACTCATACATCACAGATGTTAGGCTGCTGCTTGACGAGTCTGTCAGACCACTCTCCCAATTTTAGTCCTAGCTCCCAGCTATTAGTAAAGAAAAGCTTGTAGGTTCAATGGGGCTGTTTTTGTTTGTTCTCAGTTCTGGTGCCTAGGCAAATGCCAGGTGGTGCATCTGGTTTCATTTGTTTTTTTGAGACTTTCTAACAATTGTTACAACTGAATGACATGCTGGATCATTCCAGAGGGCAATTACGAGTCAACCATTGCTGTGGGTCTGGAGTCACATGTAAACCAGACCAGGTAATGACAGCAGTTTCCTTCCCTAAACGGCATTAGTCAACGAGATGGCTTTTTCCAACAATCAACCAGTCATCATTTGACTTTTAGTTCCGGATTTTTATTGAATTCAAATTGCACCACCTACCATGGCAGGATTCACACCCGCGTCCTGGGTCTCAGGTTTAATACTCTTGCAATAATAGCACCAGGTCATTGTCCCCCATTATGCATCTACATTCTCATTAGCTAACTCTTTTAAAACCCTAAGCCAAAGTCCTTGGATACTGCAGCTCCATCAGTTTGTTCAGTACTGGTTCCCCAGTGATGATGATATCACCAAGTTCCTTTCTACTTTCAATCCTCTGATTTACGCATTTGTACACTTTATCATGAAGACAGAGTAAAATATCTAGTCATTACATTTGCCATTTCTTTATTATCTACTATTAACTTCCTCTTCTTACTTCCAAGAAGACTTGTTTCCCCAGTGTCTGTCATTTACTGCACTCTCCCTTCTCACATGGGAGAATGATGGGAAATTACAACATGAAAATAAGAAAAAGTGGAAAAGATATTAGGGCAAGGGGGAGAAAAATAAACTGATGTCCTACCTAAATCCATCTTAATGACACTGAGTGGGATGTGAGGCAGCACCTCTTTGACTTGCTTGGCCATTCCCGTGATCCGAATATCCTCTGCAGACAAACTGCTAATGCTGAGCCCTGGGAGGAAGGTCCGAGCTCGTGTTCCAGACGGCTGACTGTTGGCTGCTGAAATAAAATGATATGAGCCCTGAATTTTAGATGTCTCCTCCAGTTATACCCAAATTCTCGCGCACTCACAATACAACACAGACTTGTCACAGACAGCCCGCTGGTGACAAATGTAGTGGTTACATCCAGAACGCGACAGCTGAAGAGAAGCTTCAGCAAGGAGATGCTCTTCTGATCAGAGACCGTTTTCCTCCTAATGCTGATACATTCACTATACAGCTTAGAGGCGCTGGTTGGGTTCTGGAGACAAGAACTCTGAGCTGGAGAGCGAGTCACGCAGTAGGCAGTTTTTTTCCTCCCCCTATATAGCTGCCAGGCCAGTGAAGGAGGCAGTCAAAATGGTCATCATGGCATCAAGGCCCAGTCACTCCACTGGCCATTTTTATTAATTACTCATCTATTTTTCTGAAGTTGGTGTTTTCTGCCGTTTTAAATGCTACATTTCTGAAATCTGCTCATCGGTCTCCCAGGTGAGAGAAAAATTGAAATGTGGCCGCACTCGGAAAATATTTTCTGAACTAAAATCAGAAAAATAAAGTATTTGCATCAAGTTATTGCTACTTTAAAGTAACCTAATGAACTTCATGAGGGAAAAGACCAATGTAGAGATTCAGATCACAGATCAGCAATAAACGTGGAATAGGGGCAAAATGGAGTTTCTCTGTTCCTATGTCCCAACACCCCCTGATTAAATTGCGTCTCTATCTTTTACAAAGATTATCGTCAATGCTGCAACTTTACCTCTCAGGCGTTCAATAAGTGACTATGCAAATTTATTATAACTTGACTTCCATTTTCTACGCACAAGGGACTTTCCTGCAGCATTAAAACAGCCACACAGTGCATGCAAATTAATTGAGGCAGCCAGAACACAAACCTGACCTGAAACGGCTGCTTGTGGTGCCATGTGCTTCATTCTTTTGAGGTATTCCACTTTATCAGACTTGGTATGCTGAGTCGACACAACACCGAGCTCTGTAGCTAAATGCTAAGAAGGAATTACAATTACGCTTGGCAGCATAGATGGCAATGAGCTGAATGCTATTTATAAAGCCTGTATCAATCGTTATTGAATAAACTCTTTCCAGGAAACAAAACTGCAGAACAAATAGAAAATGTAAGCTTGATTTTTTTTAGAATCACAGAATGAAGCCAGTCAACTTGTAATGCTAGTGCTGAGCTCTCTAATTAGTCCCTGTCTCATGCTTGCTCCCCACAACTCTAATTTATTTCTTTTCAAGCATTTATCCAATTCTCTGCTGAAGTTGAATCTGCTTCGAGCAACCTTTCAGGTACTGCACTCCTGTAACAACTTGCTGCATAAATGTTTTTAGCTTCTTATGCTGCTTCTGGTTCTTTTGACAATCGCCTTAAGGTCAGAGTTGGAAGAACTAAGAAAGCTAGAGTGAGGGCGATTACAGGGACAAAAGGAACAAGGACTTGGTAAGATTTAAAAGAAAAATAATTTTATACATCAGCCATCTGTGGGCGAACCTGGGCCAATGAAAATCAGTGAGACAACTGGAGTTAGCTATCTGAGGTAAAAGGTACTGCAGATGCTGGAGAATCCGAGATATTAAGCGTGGGGGTCATGAAGAGGCCTACCCTGAAGAAGTTACCCTCCTCCCTCTAGACAAACCTCAGGGAATCTCTTCCTCTCCACCTATCCTCTCCTCTATCCATCCTCTATCCGCCTCCCCCTCTCTCCCTATTTATTTCAGAACCCTCTTCCCCTCCCCCATTTCTGATGAAGGGTCGAGGCCCGAAACGTCAAGTTTTCCTGCTCCTATGCTGCTGCTTGACCTGCTGTGTTCATCCAGCCCCACGCTTGATATCTTAGCTATCTGAGGTATCAGTATAAAGCTGGACACTATACAAGAAACACCCACATCCAGTGAATGAATTTAAAACAAAAATCAAAATTGTGGTGTTTCTATTTAATAAAAGCCTTCACCAACATGCTTCATTTCACCCTATAAAAAATATCCTTCCACATCTTTCTCCTTAGTGTCAATCTATGAGCCCCGTAAATGCATCAATTACTCCAGGAGGAAAGAAATTTCTCCTGAATTTTCTGTTGGATCAGTTTATGATTATCTTAAATTGATTATATTCCAAATTCTAGTCTCATTTGGGAGTGGAAACATATTATCGCTGTCTTATCTTTCAGATACTTCATAATCTTAAAGGCTTCTAACAGTGTCGTCCCTCAGCTTCCTCTTTTTCTAGAGAGAAGATTACCAGCTGCCTAGGTTTTCCTGAAATAGAATTTAGAAGTTAAACATACCATTCTGGTATTCCCTTCTGCACTTTCTCTAATACCTTCAGATCCTTGTTATACAATGGAAACTGAAACTATGCATTCACTAAGGTTCTGCACAAATTTACAATTTACCTCCCCAGAAATGAACCCAGTATTTTGTTTGTTTTAGGAACAGAGAAAATGGGAGCAGTAGAGCACTCAGTCCACTGAACCCATTCCACATGATCATGGCTCATACTCTATCTCAATGTAATACTCCAGTTCTCTTCACATATTCCTTGACACCATAGGCCTCTAGAAAACTATTACTTTCTTAAATACAGTGTACCAGCTGCCACAGCCTTCTGTGGGAGAAAATTCAACAGGTTTCGTGTGAAGAAACTGCTCCCTACTTTAATCCAAAAAGGCTCACCATGTGCCCGAAGACCACAACCCCTTGTTTGGAAATACTTCCTGAGCAGGGAAACATCACCTCAGCATTCAGTCTGTACTGTCCTATTTGAATTTTACCTGTTTCAATGAGACACCAGAGAACAAAGGCATAGACGATCCAATCTCACCTCATATACAAACTTGTCATTCCAGGAGTCAGACCTGTGAAACTCTGCTGAATTCCCGCTGTGGCAGGTATATCTTTTCTTAGGTAAGGTGACCAAAACTCGGCAGAGTACTACTAGGTATGGTCTCACCAAGGCCCTGCATAGTTACATTAAGACTTCCTTGCTCCCATATGGTCTTATTATTCTAAATCACGACTTTTAGTGAGCAGATAAAAATAGAACAACTGATTTAACTGGCAATAGAAAACAAAATAAATAAAAGGAAAACAAAACTCAAAAGGAGCTTTAGAAAGCTGCAAGGCACAGCACCATGTAGAAACCTGGATAAGCATCACTCAATTCTTGCAAGGCTCTAGGTGCAGGGCTGCACGATTGCTTTCTATGTAGCCTTAGAATGAATGTTTTGGATAAATAAGTGACAGCAGTCTTTTGGAATCATAGAAAGGACTGATGCATTCTAACTTCCAAGTTCACATTGTAGGCACTGCTGAAAACCAAGAGTCATAATTCAATTCTTGGGCAGCTGGTGGAAGGCACTGATCACCAACCAACTTACCTCCTGGACTCTGACTGCAAAATCTTCCTCTGATTCTTCATCCATTTGTGACATGCTGGGCAGCCACCTACAAAAACCAAGAAACGCACAACTATAAGGAAGGATAGGAATACTGCAACCAATTGCAATGAAATTCATACCAAAGTTTTGCTTTCCAACCCAAAATACTTTCATAGCTGATATTCCTAAAGCTGGTTATTGCCAAAACCACTGTTGGACAGTTCTGTAAAGCAAGATTGCTACCTGATTTGTATGTTGCCCAAGTGATGTCCACAGATAGGGTAGGTCATGGTTTTGACTGACACTGATTTAGCCAATCTCAGTTCAAGTGTGTTTGAAACTGACCTCGGTCCTGACAAAGGGCAAAAAGTAGCAGGGTTCCAACTTCCACCCACTCTATACCCACCTTGGTAGCAAAGTCTATACAGGGGCAGCGAGAACTGGACTACAACACCTACTCATAACTTAGCATTCACTGGCAAAAACTAACTTCTGAACATTGAAGTAATAGGGAGTTAGGTGAGCTTTAAACTGGATTAGTGTGAGGGAGTACACGCATGGAAAGAAATAAAATCGAAACGCAGTTAGAGTAAATGAAGAGACAGAGTTTTTTTATATAATGGTGTGGTTATTAAACATTGTCTATCACTGTTTGACCTGAAGTCACCCAGACTTATCACACAGTGCAGATCTGGAGTCATACACAGATTAGAAGGTGAGTTTCCATCTCTGAAGAACCCTGGTGAAAAGTTTTCAACAACCTGGCATAGTCGTGGTCACTAATTAGCAGATTTCTTGAATTAAATTCCCCAATTTGCTATTGAGAGATTGACCTCTAGCTTCCCAAGTTCAGGACCGCAACCACTCTGCGACTAGACTAAAAAGGAAGACAATGCAAAAGCATGCTCGGTCTTACAAACCTGGGCATAAGGGTACAAGAGCAAGAAGTGTTGCTAAGTTTGTATAAAACCTGCATCAGGCTATGACTGAGCACTGGCTTTTCAGGTGCCCAACTGGAGGCAAGATAAAAAGCATTGAGCCTGTTGTGCAGCTTGACATGAACGACGCCAGGCGAAAACTAGACTTGGAATGTATGAGTGAAGATAATTTCAATTAAAAGTAGAAGACTTAAGAGATTCTTTTAAAATTATGACCATTTTAAATTGGGAAATCGACAAAATGTGAAGAGGGAATTCAGAAGAAATGCTCACATAGAGTATTGCATGTTTGACTATAGGGAAGAGTTGAGGCAGTGACCACTGTATTTTTAAAGGAAAATTAAATGCATTTGCAGCAAAATAAGGTAAATATGGGAAGGTTACTATATGGACAGCATAGAGGATTAGCTTTGCATTTTTCTTTCAAGCTGGCAGAACAGACAGTCAGCTTCAAAGTGGCAACTGGTAGAAATTAAAAGGTTTTAAGAGACTGATGATCTGGTGCTCCAACATAATCACCGTCTGCAGGAAAGGAGGGAGACTGTCACTCAGAAATTTACAGGGACGTTTTTCTCATCCACAGAGACACAAGGAAATACTTTAAATGTGCTTTATTCCATACTGAACTTCTGTGGTTTCTTAACTTATATCTGACTGAAGTAGGCAGAATTAGTACAAGTTCTGTTATAGAAAAGGGAAAAAAGAACTTTTTTTCAACAATTAAATTTCTTTCATGGCATTACAAAACTGCTTAATTGAGTTGAAGTTTTACAAACAGCAATGTGATGTGAGACATTCTGGACTTGATACTTAAGGTACAGGATTGACCGGTGCTCCAGAAGGCGTCCTTGCTCTTTTCCTTCTACTCTAGAGGTATGATGGAGCCTCCAGAGATGATAGCTTTGATAGGCTAGGGTCAGGTACAGCTCATTTCCTGGCGTGGAGCTTGAGGCCACAACCCTAACTGAGGAGGCAAGTGTGTTACTACTAACACTTGATTATTTGGACAATATGTTCTGATAAGACAGTATTGTATACTGCTCCACTTGAGATCATAAAGAGACAGCCATATCGTGTGGTACTACAGTCCGGGTACTGGAGTACATTTGGGGAAAAAAGTTGGGGCTTTACAATAACCTGGCAGCTTTTATGGTAACTTCCTTACACAGGGGCAACACAATATTGGACAGAATTAGAGCTGAGGTCCTGATCAGCCATGATCTCATCAAGTTGGCAAATTATTGCTGAGGAGATGAATGTACCAAATGAATGGTGCAGTGGGTCCAAGGGACTGAACCACATGTGATTGTGACATTTAAACTTGCAACATCTGGCTTGCCAGTTTAACATCATAAACAACGAATGGACTTCTTCCTTTGAGGCCAAAATAAAATAAATAAGATGCAACAGAACATTTGCATGTAGGAACCGAATAAAATTTCGAATAATCCTCTTTCTATGCGATGATTTCAACATCATAAAGCTTTAGCCACAAGTTAGTTAAGTGCAGGAGAATTCATTGAAGGAGTAAGATTTGTCAGCAAGATTAACCCTATAAAAAAAAGTAGTGTAGCCACACCTCCGGTTTCTCAGACAAGTCACTGAAATGGACTTTCCTGTGCCCTCTGCCCACACCTGGAGTTACGTAGGAGTACATCAGCATCTTTGTAATGGAGATAGACCAATATTTGTTGGGATGGGGTATGGAGTTGCAATTCTGGAATGAGATATAGCTGTTAGAGCTAAAAGGTTCGAAGGATATGGGGTCAAAAGTGGGAACAAGGTACATAATATGATGACCAGCTATGAATATTAAATGGTGGAGAGGGCTTGAATGGCCAAATGGCCTACACCTGCTCCTATTTTCTATGCATTTGTAGCTTGGCAGAATCACAAGTATATAGACGGTGGAAGGAGTTGGATGGCTGGAATGGCCTCTTCACACATAATATTCGTGATCACATTACACTGGAACAGGTAGCTCTGTTGAAGTTCAAGGGCAGATCCTAAAACAAAGGAAATAGATGAGGTTTCCTTAGCCAACAAGCAGTTTCCCTAGAAACACTACAGTGTTGCTTTCAACATTATCATTGGACACTGCAATCACACATGCAACATAGAGGTGGGGAACAGCAATGGGCTTATCATAGAGTCAGCCAAACACAAGCAAGTTCACTCAACCTTACCGACTGTACCCCCAGTGATAGTTAGCGACAGTTACTACCTTACTTGGTATACGGTGAAGGGAATAAAAAACATCCACAGCAGCTCGGTAACCCAAGAAGACTCGACGACATTCTAAGGAAGAAAGGGGGGAAACAACAGCATAACTTTTACAAGTGAGAATCCTTTTTGCTACCTTAACAAGGCTGGAAAGTATCAACCAAGAACTGGGAGGGGTCAAGATACGAAAGACATGACCACGTACAGTTCCATCTCAAATTCAGCTTGTTCTCATTAAAAAGGAGAATGGGAATCAGTCCTTTATTCATGAGATCATGGCGACAGAATTCACATAAAATGCTTATTTCCAGGCTACCTATCTGCATTTAGTGTTATGCTTGCATGGCCCAACATTTTTCCCTTCCGCTCCTTCAGGTATTGCTCGCAATAATGGGATATAGAAAATGAATTGGGAACTGGAATTAATCAAAGTCCAATGAGACACCACGAGGGGAAGAAGGTGCCTTGCTTAACGAGTAAATGGCATAGACACAATGGTGGAATAGTGCCAATCGTACTTACTTTCCTCTCAAGAGCGGGCCATTTAACCCTTCCTGCCCTTTTCAGCACGCAATGAGATCATGGCTAATCTGTGGCCTAAGTCCATATACTAATTTTATCCCACATCCCTTAATTACTGGTTAACAAAAATCCATCTGCTTTAGATTAAACCACTGATCTACCATCAGCTGCAAACTGAGGAAAATCTCTAACAGCCTTTGCATGTAGACGTATTGCTTAATTTTATTCCTGAAAGGAAGGTTTGGCTCTAATTTTCAGACTGTTCCGCCTAGTCTTAGACTCCCTAACCAGTAGAAACAATTTTTATCTACTCTATCTTTCTCCTTAACAGCTTGAAAATTTCTATCAAACCACCTAGCTTTTTAAATTTCAGGGAACACCATCCAAGTCTATGCAATCATTCATTATAACATAATCCTTGGGGGCTAGGCATCACACCATGATAAATTTACAATGTATTCCCTCCCCATCCAATATATAGATCCTAAGATGAGGTGCCCAGAATGGTTGTCAATATTTCACAGAGGTCTGACCAGGATTTTGCATTGGTATTGAATGATTCCTACCTCTTTATGTTCTAGATATAAAGGCGGGCATCCCACGCATTCTCAACATATTTTCCATGAATGTTTCTGTCAATTTCGAACTTAAATTAATCATTACCAGTTACTGCAATGTTACATACTTCATGTCAGGCTTTAGGGAATCACCAGACCCCTCTTATTTTATCCAATAGATCATTTTCAGGTAGGGTCTTGAACACAAGGCTCATTATTCCATTCCAGGGGACAGACAGACTCACATTTAGGCACATCCTATTACTATCTGAAGCTCGAATACAGCTTCTTATCTCAATTGCATTTATTTGCTGCTCTCCAAGTGACTGGTCTCTTTGTGATTTTGCCTTGAAATGCCATAACCTACACACTATGAGAAAGAGCTGCAACATGGGATGAGAACGGATAGCTCTTTATTTGGTAGGCAAAGACAAGATGAATTGAATGGCTTCTTTCTGCACTATAAATTTTCAATACCTCTATGTTAACAGGTCCCTGTCCAATTGCCCGTTCTAAAAGGCATGTGCCTGTGTGTGTATACAACTGAGAATGAACCTGCTTCACAAGCAAGTGACTTACCCTACTTTCACAAAACTATATTCTCTCAACAGGAACTTACAGAAACACAAGAAGAATATTCTTACAGTTGTCTTTTAGTACAAAAGTTGAGTATGTCTGTGCATTTTTTTAAAAAACTTTTCATCTTGCATTTCTCTAATGCATTCACCAGGACAATTCACAAGAAATACCAAAGTAAACGGAAAACAACATTTACACTGTAGAAAAGGAGAGTGCTGATTGGCTGGCAAGTGGACTCTGGTGGTAGATGCATTGTCACACAGAAACGCACCAGTTAATGATAGTTGATAGTTAACAGTCAAGCTTTGCTTAAGTTTTAAACGAGACAGGTTGACTGATTAGTCAAGACATTGCCCTGAGGAATGAACTACAGGATGGTTATTTTGTTGTATTAAAACAGGACCAGTGTGTGCATTTGTTCTTTCTTGCCTTTGTAGCAGTAGCTGGCTAGTGGCAAACACTGCTTGTGTTGTTACTGTATAGTAGCTGCATGAAGCAACTCAATCTTTTGAGGTACCATATCCTTTCAGGGTAATTGGAGGTAGACTAGGCACTTTTCAGGACCAAAGGTTATGGCCTTAATGCTTGTTCACTATTTCGCACAACATGCAGAGAGAAATGTAATATAAATAGTGATCTGAACATTGTGGCTGTTATAGCACAACTAAATAGTTGATGAGCATTCTCTGGCTCATTTCACGGGGCAATATCTTGACCAGAGTCAACCTGTCTTGTTTAAAATTTAAGCAAAGCATGGTAGTTAACCGTCAGCCATCATTAAGTGGTGTATTCTCCATACAAATGATTCTACCAGAGGCTACTTGTCATACAACCAACTGGTGTTCAGTAAAACATCATTTTCCTCTCACAGTGATATTTCTCCAAATTGTCCTGATGGCAGAAAGATAAAAAGCTTGGACGAAATGCATATTTTTCAGCAACGCTTGAATATTCTGTTATGTAATTTCATCCATACTTTAAACAGATGGGACTTTTTAGAATGGTGTTCAGCTAGGATCCAGGGATCCACCTATCACAGAATACAGCTACTTTTACCACTTTATCTGCCCTTCACTGATTGATTAAAGCAAATATATTTTGAATAGTCTGTCACTTCTCCTCACCCTCCCTCAGTTGCTTCTCCTTTCTCCCAGTGTAGTTTCAGGGTAGCATGATGCTTGTGGTTAAGCAAGACAGTAGTCACTCAAATGAATCACAGAAGGTTGGTCTGCAGGTATAACAAGTAATTAGGAAGGCAAATGGAATTTTGTCCTTCACTGCTAAAGGGATTGAGTTTAAAAGCAGAGAGGTTATGTTGCAGCTGTACAAGGTGCTGGAGAGGCCACACCTGGAGTACTGTGTGCAGTTTTGGTCTCCTTACTTGAGAAAGGATGTACTGGCACTGGAGGGGGTGCAAGGGAGGTTCACTAGGTTGATTCCGGAGTTCAGGGGGTTGGCTTATGAGGAGACAGAGAGTAGATTGGTTTTATATTCATTGGAATTCAGAAGATTGAGGGGGAATCTTATAGAAACATATAAAATTATGAAGGGAATAGATAAGATAGAAGTAGAGAGGATGTTTCCACTGGCAGGTGAAGCTAGGACAAGAGGGCATAACCTTAAGATTAAAGGGAGCAGATTTAGGACTGAATTGAGAAGGAACTTCTTCACCCAAAGGGTTGTTAATCTATGGACTTCCTTGCCCAGTGAAGTAGTTGATGCTACTTCAGTAAACATTTTTAAAGCTAAGGTAGATTTTTTTTGAACAATAAAGGAATTAAGGGATACGGTGAGAGTGCGGCTAAGTGGATCTGAGTCCACGAAAAGATCAGCCATGATCTTATTGAATGGCGGAGCAGGCTCGAAGGGCCGGATGGCCTACTCCTGCTCCTAATTCTTATGTAAATCCAGTGGGAGCAAAAAGCAGGCTTCCAATACTCGGTTGGCAAAAAAGGAAGCAACTGCTGTTCAAAATGATGAGCTGCACCCTTAAAAGGCAATGACATGTTGGATTTGTTTCATTGGCATCAAAACTTCAGTGCCTCAAATAAGCCAACACTGTGACTGCCAGTGGCCATTTAGACCATGAACCCATTCCTGCCCGACAGCCACATACGATAACCTTGCAATCGTCAGCTGACCGAGTACAAATCCAGAAGAGGTTGAAGAATATTGTAGCACATGTAACGATGGTCTCCAACTGAGTTTAGAAATCACAGAATGGTCTTTCAGTGAGGGATCTGAGCCTGAGTATCACAGCAGTTGCACTCTGAAATAGCGTGATTCAATAAGGCAAGGAAAACTTGAGACAGGCAACAAATGCTGGCTTTGCCAGCATTAATCAACCCATTCACAAAAGCCAATGCAAACAAGTCATGAAAACTGTTTTCTGCCAGATGCAGGTCTATACTACTCTACATCTTCTATTCTGTACAAGCCAAGCGGTGAGGACGGGTGAAGAATGGGCATGGAGAATGACAAGAGATCCTGCAGGGTTTCAGTGAGGCCAATATGAAAAGAAGGTATTGCATTAACTTGATAGACAAGTGTAACTTACCACAGATACGAAGGGTCTCTTTACAGTTAACACCAGGGGTTGAACAATGCTATCTATAGTAAAAGGCCAGGAGCTAGAACACAAATAAAAAGAAACTGCAAATCATTTATACAGACACATTTAATAACAATAGAGACTGATAAAAATTAAACATCTGTTTAACAAAATTTCTTTGTTTCTGTCCAATCTAAGTTGAGGGGAAATGGACCCCAAGGCCATCTGTGACTCAGCTTGCGGCACTCAAGTTCAAGTCTCACTCGAGCAACCAGAGAACACATTCTCGGCTAACACTCCAATAGGAGTTTCGGGGGAAGTTCTGCTTTGTCAGAGGTGAGTTCGTACTTGGACTATTGTGTACAGCTTTGGTTACCCTGCTAGAGGAAAGATATAGTTAAACTGGAAAAAGTGCAAAGATGATTTACGAGGACGTTGCCAGGATTAATGGGCCCAAGTTAGAAGGAGAGGTTGGCAAGGATAGGACTTTATTCCTCGGAATGAAGCAGAATGAGAGATAACCTCATCGAGGTGTATAAAATCATGACGGGCATAGGTAGAATGAATGCATATAGTCTTTTTCCCAGGGATAGGGAATTGAAAACTAGAGAGTTTAGGTTTAAGGTGGGAGGTGATAGCTTTAAGAAGGACCTGAGGAGCAACTTCTTCACACAGAGTGGTGCACACATGGAATGGGCTGCTGGAAAAAGTGGTTGAGGCAGATACAATAGCAACATTTAAAAACACATTTGGACAGGTACATTGATGGGAAGGATTTAGAGGGATAGGGACCAAATGCGGGCAAATGGAACTAGCTGAAATTGCACAATGGTCACCCCTCAACCGTGTCTCCCGCATTTCCCGGAACACATCCCTCACGCCCCGTCCCCGCAATAATAACCAAAAGAGAATCCCCCTCGTCCTCACATACCACCCCACCAACCTCCGGATCCAACGCATCATCCTCCGACACTTCCGCCATCTGCAATCAGACCCCACCACCAAAGACATTTTTCCCTCCCCACCCTTATCTGCCTTCCAGAAGGACCACGCCCTCCGCGACTCCCTTGTCCGCTCCACACTCCCCTACAGCCCCACCACACCCGGCACTTTTCCCTGTAACCGCAGGAAGTGCTACACCTGCCCCCACACCTCCTCCCTCACCCCAATCCCAGGCCCCAAGAAGACTTTCCAGATCAGGCAGATGTTCACCTGCACATCTGCCAATGTGGTATACTGCATCCGCTGTACCCGTTGTGGCTTCCTCTACATCGGGGAAACCAAGCGGAGGCTTGGGGACCGCTTTGCAGAACACCTGCGCTCAGTTCACAACAAACAACTGCACCTCCCAGTCGCAAACCATTTCAACTCCCCCTCCCATTCCTCAGATGACATGTCCATCCTGGGCCTCCTGCAATGCCACAGTGATGCCACCCGAAGGCTGCAGGAACAACAAATCATATTCAGCCTGGGAACCCTGCAGCCCAATGGCATCAATGTGGATTTCACAAGCTTCAAAATCTCCCCTCCCCCAACCGCATCCAAAAATCAGCCCAGCTCATCTCCACCTCCCTAACCTGTTTTTCCTCTCACCTCAAGCCACACCCCCATCTGCTATCTACTAGGATCATCCCGCCCCCTTGACCTGTCCGTCCTCCCTGGACTGACCTATCTCCTCCCTACTCCCCTACCTACACTCACCTTTACTGGCTCCATCCCCGCCTCTTCGACTTGTCTGCCTCCTCTCCACCTATCCTCTCCTCTATCCATCCTCTATCCGCCTCCCCCCTCTCTCTAATTATTTCAGAACCCTCTTCCCCTCCCCCATTTCTGATGAAGGGTTTAGGCCCGAAACGTCAAGTTTTCCTGCTCCTATGATGCTGCTTGACCTCCTGTGTTCATCCAGCCCCATGCTTGTTATCTCGGATTCTGCAGCATCTGCAGTACCTTTTATCTCTGATACAATGGTTAGTATGGACCAGTTTGGGCCAAAGGGCCTGTTTCAATGCTGTATTACTCTATGACTTTACCATCCTTCAGATGAGATAGTTAACTGATATTCCCTCTAAATGCTTGTGCATATAAAGAATCCATTGCAGTATTTATCAAGTATGTTCTTGCCAGTGTCCTGTTCAACACAGATCCCAACATGTAAAACAGGTAAATTTGATCATTGAGTTAGCAAGAACTGCCAAGTCAGAGATAACAAAGTATGGAGCTGAAGGAACACAGCAGGCCAGGCAGCATCAAAAGAACAGGAATGTTGACGTTTCGGGTCAGGACCTTTCTTCATTTGATCATTACTAGTTTGTTGATCCCTATGGAGGCTGGTAACTCTTTAAATGAATTCTGAACTTCCAGTTAACACCTGACAGAACGACACATCAGGACTTTCCATTTTAAAACGTTTACTGAAGCAAATGTCAATAGATACAATGACCTAAATGCTATCGTTGTTGGCAACTTATCAATTAAAACACAAAACTTTTCATCCAAGATAAAGTGAAAAAATTTTCCTCACGCAAATTTCATACCACCTTTTTACATATTTATTTATTTTTCCTGGATTCAATTTAAAGGAATTCTTAGCACCCAAGGGCATGTTCTGAACCATTCATTTCAATTTGCCGTGAATTTGGCTTTTTTAATCCAAGCATGAATTTCCATTTACAGACTTTTGGAACTCCAGATGCTCCCTCCCAGATTTACGCAGACTCCAAAATTATGCAATCTGATCCGTGCATCTCTCTCCATTACAATTTGGGTTTTGTATCTAGGTTGAACGGCTCATGGCCCAAACAACTAAACAGCCAAACTCTCTTGCACCTCTCACATGGCAGTTTGAAAGCTTTTACAATCTGACATTCTCAACACTTTTCTGTAGTTTTGCAGACTCTCAGTATCTGATGTTAGCACAAAGATTTCTTGCACTTCCTTTCCAATAGATCTTCCTAAATCTACCTTTAATCTCTTGTAATGAAGGGCTTCTCAAACAGTTGCAAAATTAGAGCAGCAACAACCGCTGCATTTCATTTTCTCTTAAATTCACTCATGCGATGTGGGCAATGTATTTACTGCCTATCACTCGTTGCCCTGGAGAAGGCCATGGTGAGCTGCTTTCTTGAACCACTGCAGTCCATGTGCTCTCAGTAGGCTACAGGGCTGTTATACAGGAAATGCCAGGATTTAGACCCAGTGACTGGGGCGGAATGTTGATACACATTTTCAAATCAGGATGGTGAGTGGCTTGGAGAGAACTTGCAGGTGGTTATGCTCCCATGTATCTGCTGCCCTTCCTTCCTTCTAGATGGAAGTGGTCATGGGTTGGAAGATGCCAAGGAACTATCTTGTAAGTGGTGCACACTGCTGCTGCTGCTGAGTTGCAGTGGTGGAGGGAGTGAATATTTGTGAATGTGGTACCTATCAAACAGGCTGCTTTATTCTGTATGGGGTCAAGCTTGTTGAAATGTCACTCATCCAAGCAAGAGAGAAGTATTCCATCACTCATCTGACTTGCCTCATACATGGTGGACAAGGAGAGGCGACGGCCCAGAGGTATTATCACTGGACTGTTAATCCAGAGACCCAGGTTTGAATCCCACCATGGCAGATGGTGGAATTTGAATTCAATAAATATCTGGAATTAAGAATCTAACGATGACTGTGAATTCATTGCTGATTGTCAGAAAAACGCATCCTTGGTTCACTATTGTCCTTTAGGGAAGGAAACTGCCATCCTTACTTGGTCTAACCTACGTATGACTCCAGACCCACAGCAATGTGGTTGACTCTAAACTACCCTCTGGGCAATTAGGGGTGGGCAATAAATGCTGCCTAGCCAGCAACTCCCCTCATCCCATGAATGAATAAAAAAACCACAAGCTTTAGACAGTCAGGTGGTGAATTGCATGTTGCAGGATTCCTAGCCTCTGTCAAACTCTTCTAGCCACTGTATTTATATGACTAGTCTAGATTAGTTTCTGGTTAATGGTAACCCCAGAATGTTGACAGTGGCGGGGGGTTTCAGTGATGGTAACAACTGAATGTCAAGGGGCAATGGTTACACTGCCTCTTACTGCAGCTGGCTTTTGCCTGGCATTTACGTGGCACGAGTATTACTTGCCACTTTTCCGCCTAAGTCCAATATCTGATCTTACATTGAGGCAAAGTAATTGATGAAGCAGTTGAAGATAGCTGGATCTAGGACACCATCCTGCACAGATATCCTTGACCTCCAACAACTACAACAATCTTGCTTTCTGCCATGAGGGATTCCAATACTAGGCCAATCTTTGAGCTATAATTCCTATCCTGAAAAATCGCCCTTTCCTTCTGCAATGATACTATGGCTTTAAGAGTGTATTTTGTTCTTTTTTTTAAATGAAGAAAGATTGAGATACAGGTGATGAGTAGTCTGCTCTAAAGCCAGTGAAATAAACAGCTTTAGACACCTTTTGTTTTGTTAAAGTTGGAAGCAGCCTGAATGGGTGGGGTCAAGCTCCCACAGAGCCAGGACTTTTAGTTTTAGCTTTGTGTAGTAATTGCTGCTGGTGTCTTGAAGCTGGATGTGGAAGCTGTTTTTCTTCTCTCTGTTACAGCTAAAAGCTGGGGTCTCTCTTTCTGCTGCTAGGATTGCATGTGAGACAACCTATTTTACTGGATTTGCCTTTGCCAAGCGTGTGTTTATGGAATGTTACTATTTTGGAACAGTTTCTGTTTAGTCCTTAAATAATCTATTATTCTGTTAAGTTTTCTAGTAGAGTTATGTTATTCCAATTTTTCTTTATTTAGTTATATTTTAACTGTAGTGTATGAATAAATATTTTGCTTCAAGACTGGTAGCTTGACCAATCAAATTGCATCTGGCCTTTAAAATATGAAAAAGTTAGATCTAGGATATCTCACTGACATGTTTCGAGGGGGTTTGGTCTGGTCTTTAACATTCCCCAAAATAGGTCTTTCACCCAGCCACTCTCTCAGCCCTGGCGTTAGTGATGTTCAAACATCAAAACAGACTTAAAAAGGAAAAACACCAGGAAGAAAATCCATAATAAAAGCAAAATACTTTGGCTGGTGGAGATATGAAATAAAAACAAAGTGCTAGACAAACTCAGGAAGTCTGGCAGCACCTGTGGACAGGCAAACAGTTAACGATTCAAGTCCAAGACTTCTTTGGCACGCTTACTCTCAGGATGACTTCAGAGCATTTTACATGACCATCTTAACGTCTATCTGAAATTTAAAGACAGTCCCAAAACAATTTCATAATTGTAAACATGTTGCTCATTGGGAAACTTTCTGTGTGGAAACTGGCTATCATGTTCTCTTTGAATAGTCATTACAAGTCGAAAACGAAAGAATCCCTTGCTGGCTACAAAGTGCTCTGGGATGCCCAGGGATTATGATAGGCGCGGCATAAATGAAAATTCTCTCTATTTCCCTAAATGAACCACACCCTATGTCCCCACATTCTAAATGTGATGAATTATGAAGTGTACCTGAACTTTAGAAGCCCAACTTTTCCATTGGTAGTTTCGTCTTCTGGAAAAAGCAGCAAACCACGTGCTCCATCCAGACAGCTGTAATGTCTCAGTGCCTCAGCCAAGCGTGTCCGGTTGTCCAACCACCCCAGCTCCAGGTATCCACGGGCCCAGCTCACAAAGCCGGAATGTCCCTCTAGCAAGGGCTAAACACAAACAGCTAAATTAACTCACACAGAATATGGAACAAAGGCTTCCTTTTACCAACTACAAAATGCATCTAATGGGCTAATACTGAGGTGCCAAGTAAAGAATCACAGACTGAACCACAGAGCTTCCTTTTTTTCCCCAAATGCTGACTTACCAAATCTATATTGCAAGATGCTGCTCTGCTCATTATTTATTGCTCTTGAAGCCACTGGGATATAGTACTATTAGCCATTAGCCACTGTGTTTTTGGGTATGTTAAGGTATATTTTCAGTACTATACAAAGACTGTTGTTTTTCTTAATCTATAAAGGAATGTTTTAGGGACTGATGTGATTGTACATCTATGTACTTAGAAATCTTTGAACATGCGTTAAAAGTAGATAGTTTTGTTTATTTTATTTCAACATTTCTTTTGCTAATAAACTTCTGTTGTGTTGTTTCAGTGAAAGACCATTAGGGGGAGGGGGAGAGAGAATGCCCACGAGAGCATCAGAGTCATACAGCATGGAAACAGACCTTTCGGTCCAACTTAGTCTCAACCAGACATGTCAATCTGACCTAGCCTCATTTACCAGCATTTTGCCCATATCCCTCTAAACCTTCGTGTTCGTATACCCATCCAGGTGTCTTTTGCAATCTTGAAACTGTAACCACCTCAACCACTTCTTCTGGCAGCTTGTTTGATAACGCATCACCCTCTGTATGGCAGTTACCCCTCTGGTCCCTTTTAAATTTTCCCCCTCTCACCTTAAACCTATGCCCTCTAGTTTTGGACTCCCCCACCCTGGGAAAAAGCCTTGGCTATTCACCCTATCTATGCCCCTCATGATTTAAAAACTTCTATAAGGTCACCCCTTAGCTTCCAATGATCCATTGAAAAATGTCCCTGCCTATTCAGCCTCTTCCTATAAGCTCAAATCCACAAATCCTGACGAAGGCACAGTGCTCCAAAAGCTTGTGATTTCAAATAAACCTACTGGGCTATTACCTCTGGCTTCTGACCTCGTCTACCCCAGTCCAACACTGGCACCTCCTCATCATGGCTACCAGGATCCTTAGGGGCATTGATATACAGAGGGATCTTGGGGAGGGCATGTCCATAGCTCCTTTAATATGGCAACACAAGTAGACAAGATGGTAAAGAAGGCTTGCTTGCCTTCACTGATTGGGGCACCGAATATTAAAGTTGGCAAATCATGTTTCAGCTTATACTGTATTTGGAGTATTATATGCAGTTCTGGTCACCACACTATAGGAAGGATGTGGAAACTTGAGAGGGTGCAAAAGAGCTTTATCAGGTTGTTGCCTGGATTGAAGTGCATCCGTTACAAGAAGAGGTTGCACAAACTTGCATTGTTTTCGCAACAGCATCAGCGGCTGAAAGGTGACCTTGACGTAAAGACGTAAAATGAGGGGCTTGGACAGGATTGGTAAACAGTGTCTTTTTTCAAGGGTGGAAAAGTCAATACTAGGAGAGGAACGTACAAAATTCTAAGCAGTCTTGACGTGCTGAGAGGATGTTTCCTCTTTGGTAAGTTTAGAATTAGGGCCCCATCGTGTCAGGATGGGTTATTGCCTGGACTAGGATGAGGAGATATTTCTTCACCTAAGAGTGCTGTAAATATCTGGAACTGCCTACTGTTCCAGTTAGTCTGCGGCTGCGTTTACACAGTTCAAAGACTAACAGATTTTTGGATAATGAAAGAATCAAGGAACACGGGCATCATATGGAAAGATGTACATGAAGTAGAAAATTAGCAACAATTCTAGTGAACAGTGCAGCACATTCAAAGGGGCTGAAAGATTTACTCTTGCTCTTAATTCTTGTCTTCAGGAATACATTGTTCCAGCCTCAGACTCAAAGCAACATTCTGACTAATCACATCGCAAACTGGGCAAAATTTGTCTTCAGCCAACTTGTCCTAAGCTTACAAAGGAAATTAATCAATGAAGCCGAGGAACTCAACTGAGCGACTTCAAATTCCAGGACAGACAAAACATACGCGAAGGAAGTTACCCATTAAAAATGAAGGCTGAGGTGAGGGTAAAGGTGGGTGTGGGTCATTTTCACCAAAAGGGCATTAGAAAATGCAGAACAGATGAATTAGATAAGACCAGGGAAACAAACAGAGTAAGTCACTTCAAAAAACAAGCCACTTCTGAAGGGAGGGGCGATGGGGATGAGATCAACAAGTGTTTGAATGTTTTCTTTCACTTGTCCTTTCCTGCCCCTGAAGATTCTTTTTTAGGTTTTGGAGACAAGGAAAGCAAGTCAACAAACTGTTAGAACTAGCTTTGTGTTTGGTGCAAACATCCAGCATTTAGCAAAGTGTTATGCAAGTAAAGTAAATACACATACAAGCTTACTTAATAATACTTGAGCTTACCGTGTGACAGGGTGTAAGGAAACTCAATATGTTGTGGTCAAACTGGGTGATGTGGTTGGAGATGTAGATTTTGATATTTTTATCTCGATGCCTTGAGCCACGTTGTAAAACAATCACACCCAGAATTGTGCACATTGCCCGCACGATAACCCTGCATGATCCAGAAAAAGGCATAAGTTATAAACATCACTTAGAATTTAAATAACAAACAATTTTTATACAGTTTCTTTCTATCAGGGATACCCTGACACAAAACTGGACATTAGCGAGACAAATCCTTTATTCATTAACGGGACGAGGACGTTGCTGGTTAGGCAGCATTTATTGCCCATCCCAAATTGCCCAGAGGGCAGTTCAGAGTCAACCACCTTGCTGTGGGCCTGGAGTCACATGTAGGCCAGACGAGGTTAAGGATGGTAGTCTCCTTCCCGGAAGGGCATTAGTGAACAGGTGGGTTTTTCCACCAATCGACAATGGATTCACAGTCTTCATTAGATTCTTAATTCCAGATATTTTATTGAAATCAAAATTCCACCTTCTGCCGTGACGGGATTCGAACCCAGGTCCCCAGAATGTCATCTGGATCTCTGGATTAACAATCCAGCAATAATACCGCAAGGTCATTGCCTCCCCCTCTGTTAGCCATTTACAAGTTAAACATTGTTTCCTGGCCTTGTCCTTCTCTCTACTGAATACAAGACAGAAACTGAAAATGCAAATTAAAAAAATGACATTTATATACAACATCTTTCATAACCTCAGTGTTTCAGAACTGCTTTACAATCATGAAGTACTTTATAAAGAAGTTAGTGCAGCAATGCAAGAAACATTGGTAGGCAATTTGTACACAGCAAGCTTCCACAAAACAATAATAGTTTTTTTGCTGTTTGTTGAGGCCAGGACGCCAAAAAGCAGTACTGTGTTCCTTGAAATAGAGCCAGGGCTCCCTTAGCTAAGAATGTAGACAATTTCAACAGCTCATTTGAAAGACTACCCTTCTGACAGTGCTACATTCTGTTCATTTCACTTTAGGGTTAGTGGTTCACAAGGCCATGAACTGATGCACCGTATCAGATTATTTTAATAGACATTCTGCCCTTGTTAGTCACCTTCCAGCGCTTTGGTAAATTGAAAATAAACTTGTCATTTGTCAGCACACAGAATTTTGTTTTGATGAAGAGAAGAGACTCACAATTGCAAAGGGGGAGATTGTAATGGAGATGATCAAGCAGCAGTGGTTACATAATACATTGTTTCATAACTTGCATCTGGCAGGAGAAGGGAAGAGGGAAGAAAGGAGCTTGAGACGTTTGCTAAAGAGTAGAACAAAAACAAAAGTTGCTGGAAAAGCTCAGCAGGTCTGACAGCATCTGTGAAGAGAAATTAGAGTTAACGGTTCGGGTCCAGTGACCCTTTCTCAGAACTTTCAAAACCAACCACGAGTTTCAAATATTGAAAATCTTAGTAACACAATGTCAGATTAGATTTTAACAAAATAGCATCAGAAATCAACATCAGGGTACAGTTGTGGCTCTGATGCTTTGTTCAGAGTCTCTAAAATAAATCAGAAACAAGTAATATACATATAGAAATAGGACCACAATCACTTACCAAGTTTAGTGAACCTAGTCAAAGGTGAGCATGAGACAAGCACTACAAGCACTACAAGCACTAGGTATTCAATCAACCTACTGAGACATCTTATTACATACCTCCGGAACAGGTGGGACATGAACCTGGGCCCTCTGGTTCACAGTTAGTGACATGATCACTGCACCATAGGACCCTATGCATTATGTGTATGATTGTAGTCAGTACTAGAGTTGGTTTGTAAAATTGTAAAGACAAGGTACCCACTGTCATAAATACTGTCAGTTTCAGCCTGGCTTATAGTCACCTGGGAAAATAAGAAAAATTTCAGCTCCTAGCAGTTGACCCAGTTCCCTTGTCAAATGAAAAGAAGGTGGGAATACCAACATGCTGTTCAGTCGTGGACACTATCTTTAACAGAAAACCCCTTGCACATGATATTCTTCATGTGGAGACTTAGCTAACAGACAGCTATCACTATTCTGCAAAAATTCGCAGTCATTCCTGTTCTGTAAAATTTGGAGCACTGATTTGAATTAATCAGCTTCACCTTAACTTTTTTTTTCACCCAAAGGCTGCTTGTAGTACACTGACTTTATTCAAAGTGACTGTAAAGAACAATGACATGTAGAATAAAACACATCAGCCTCACCTGTTCACCACCCAGAACATGACCGGATATCATGTTCTGTTTGACATGACATGCCCTATTGAGCTTGCATGCCCTTTTGACCAACCTGGATTGGCTGTTACAATCACCCAAACTGACCATGCTAACAGCTCAGAATTACAAAAGTTCCACATTCTTGCACAATGTTTCTGGAATTTCCACGATGCCACCTTTTTTCACCTGGGGTATATCCCATTTTTACAGATAACAAATAAGTGATCCATCAGCCACAACTCAGAGGACAGAGTCAAAAGGTAACAATGTTGCAGTATCGAGGGAGGATTGCCTTTCGAATGATATATTGTATCAAGGTAGACATAAAAGATTTCATGGCACTATTTTGCAAAGGAAAGAGGTTGGCAGGTGCTCTGCCTAATACCTACCCTTCAAACAAGGATTTAAAACACTTTTACACAGACAAAAACAGAAGTCGCTGGAAAAGCTCGGCAGGTCTGGCAGCATCTGTGAAGAAAAGACCAGAGTTAATGTTTCGGGTCCAGTGACCCTTCCTCAGAACCAGTTCTGAGGGTCACCGGGCCCGAAACATTAACTCTGATCTTTTCTTCACAGATGCTGCCAGACCTGCCGAGCTCTCCCAACGACTTCTGTTTTTGTTCCTGATTTACAGCATCCGCAGTTCTTTCAATTTCTAAAAAACTTTTACTTAGTCACTGCTTGATGTATGTCAGTTGATTGTCATATTCCCTACGTGGACTGGGAAACATTTTGGATGGCTCGTAGTCTAGAGAGGTACTACTAATAATAGAAGTTATTTCTTCTTATTCATCTCATTGTGTCGGTGGGTTTTTGTTAAGTGTAAGTTGACTGTTGCGTATTCTAAAGTGACTCTTCAATAGCTAATTCGTTGTTGGAAAGAACATTGGGACATCCAAAGAGAGTGAAAGTTGCTATGTATAAATAGGATTAGACTACCGCTTCTCTAACATGCTTTAAAAATACATACCAGCACACATCTGGTAGATTCAAAGCTGTCATCAATCTCCACGTGAACTATGCCTGGAAGCGTTCATGCCTCTATGGTATAAACTTATAAACCAAGGACAGAAAAAGCTGAAAAAACAAGGCAGACCCATCCGCACCTGAAGACAAAAGACAGGTCAATGTTTCAGGAGGTCACCCATTGTCTGAACCCAAAACATTAAGCCGCCATTTCCTTCACTAGACAAGGACAGCCCTGAGTATGGGTCTAAGGGAGATAAAAGGTGGCACTGGCACAATTTACCATTTCCTCCCTCACCCACCCTGAGAACTTAAGACAGTTTTCTCTAGCATTTCTACTATGAGGTGTAGAGAAAAAAAAGGGGGAAAAAAAATGTAGAGATTGTTATAGAATCCAGAGTGTGGAAGCAGATAATTTGGCCTGGTGAGTCCACATTGCCCCTCTGAAGAGCATCCCACCCAGATTCACCCCCTACCCTACCCCTGTATCTCCCATGGTTAATCCATCCAGCCCGCATTCGTGGACACTATGGGCAATTTAGCATGGCCAATCCGCCTAACCTGCATACCTTTGGACGTGGGAGGAAACCCATGCAGACGGTTGCCCAAGGCTGGAACTGAACCCGGGTCCCTGGCGCCGTCACATCAATAGAGAGATTACTGGTTGTGAGAAACTGTTCTAACAGTCAAAATAATGACGTTTTTCTGACCACTTCAGCTGTCACATATTTCCAGTGATTCCTGTTATCACTATCTTGTGTCTAACTTGTGTGATTTGAGTTTGTGAGAACAGCACAATTGCGACTTAAGGCAGATGTCCGTGTTTTACAGGATGAAGATATATTCCTGTGGCACCTTTCATGAATTTCCGAATTTGAAATGAGGTCACTTTTATAATTTATAAAATGAGATGCACTTTGCTTACAATAAGTTTCACAAACAGTAAATAATAATACTGCAAGCAAATGACTTTTAATGATAGTCAGAAGAAGTCACATTGGGCTTGAAATATTAAATCTGTCTATCGACAGATGCCCTGTTGAGTTTCTCCAGCACGTTCTGTGCTTATTTCAGATCTCCAAGTTTCACAGCACTTTGCTGTGATTTTTAGTGATGTTCTTTGAGGAATAAATATTGTCCAGAACACCAGAGAAAAATCCATTGTCCTTCTTTTAAATAGTGCCTTGGGATCTTTCACACTTAACCAAAGGCAGACAGGGTTTAGCATCTCTTATAGAAAGATGGCACCTCAGACAGTGCAGCCCTACTTCATTACAGCACTGCAAGGTGCAGCTAGAGTTACCTATATTAAAACAAAGAAGCATCATAACATTTTGTATTATTTTAATAAACATTCTCCCCTTTTACAATTTCACATACCGAAGCCTGTCCTTCGTCTACAAGGCGCAAGTCAGAGCCGTGATGGAATTCTTCCCAATAGCCTGAGTGCAGTTCCTACAACAGCCCAGAAGCTTGACACCACCCATGACAAAACAGCACATTTGATTGGTACTGCATCTTCCATCGGTCACTTCCTCCATCATCAACACTGAGTAGTAGCAGTCTGTACCATCTAAAAGACACATAGCAGAAAGTCCCTAGGGCTCCTTAGAGAGCAGTTTTCAAGGTAACTCGCCACCATCTGCTTCAGGACACGTAGAGGGATGGACAATAAATGCCGCCCCGGCCAAGAAAATTTACGTCCCATAAATTAATTTCAAAAGTCCTCTTTATTCATCCTATTTGTAAATTGAAAATTAACTAGATTTTTACTGAAATGGAGATTTTATTCCAAAATGAATTACAAAGACTCTGAGTGCAGGATATTGGCAAAGTTAAACAAGTTTAAATCCTGAAACTCCCTCCCCCACAGTATTGTGGGTGTACCTACACGAAACAGACCTTGGTGGGTTAAGAAGGCAGCTCATCACCGCCATCTGAAGGATAACTACGGATGAGCAATAAATGCCAGTGATGCCCACATTTAATGAATGATCTGGAATTAAAAAGTTCTCAGTTCCAGTCGAAAGGATCCTTTACAATCACCCAAAATGGCAGGAAGGGCTTTAATTTAATGTCTCATCAGCAAGAGATGCGAGAATCACAATTAAACACAAGCCTGCAAAATGGCGAATGAACCCTCAAGGCATCAGCTAAAACTGCTTGGAGTTTATACGATTTAGAGCGTAGTTTGGTAAGTTGAAGTTGGAATCCAATGCAGTACTTGGGATCTGCTGACACAAATACAAGCACAGGTTCTTTATTCTCGAATTATGGATGCTCATCCTGAGTGGTGCGTAAGGTCGTGATGAGCTGCTCTCTTGCTCCAATGTAAGTTGCAACAATGATATTCCGCCATTACCCATACACATACTATTACAATGTAAAGAATAATAGCTGCAGTGTGTGATCATCAAGCCTGCTCTGCTCTTCAATATGGTCATGCTGAGTTCCTACATCAACTCCAGATTCCTGCACAGTTCCTATATCCCTAGACTCCTTTTATTTTAGTCTTGAACCTCCTCAATCATATGACGACCATATCTCTATGAGGTAGAGAAGTGCAAGAATTTACAATCCGGTGACTGAGAAAACGCACTCATCTTCAACTTAAATGGGTACCCCCCCCTTAGTCTAGATGGTCCAGCCAGGGGAAACAGCATCTTAAACAAATACTGTCAGATCTAAGAATTCTGTACTTCTCAACTCGGCACTTGTGTCTTTTTGAACCCCAGTAATCTGCTTTTATACATATTGGCACAGATCACAGTAAAACAGGTAGACAACATGTGTGCAACGTAGTGACTTTACCTGTTGCCTTCTATCTGAAGGGGAACTGTAGCCTTCCTCTAGAGACACTAGAAACTCAGGTATATTTCAGGGAAAGTCAGTTAAACACAATTTTGAGAAATGTACAGAAGGGTACACCAGTAGGATTAGATATTGTAAGGTAGGAGTTCTCATATGGAGTGCAGGCTAGTCAGGCTGTTAATCTGGTTCTACCATATACATTCTAGGTAATGTCTCCGCTTTACCATCATCAGCTATTTCTACCTTTAACTTAAACCTCTTTTCTTTTCACTCCATCGTTCCCACCCAATCCTGGTGGATCATCACTTAATACCCATCTGTTAAAATGTAAAGAAAAATTGAAACAAAACCCT
Source organism: Ginglymostoma cirratum (assembly GCA_024137785.1). NCBI lineage: Eukaryota > Metazoa > Chordata > Chondrichthyes > Orectolobiformes > Ginglymostomatidae > Ginglymostoma > Ginglymostoma cirratum. Next base: position 3,991,423 of record JAHRHZ010000249.1, read on the forward strand.
AAGAATGCCATCTGTTTTTTTTTATTTTAATTGAGAATGACTGGAGGACACGGAGGGAAAAAGAACCTACCTTCTCAAAAGGCCATCTGGAAGAGCACTGCTGACTAAAAACACATGAAGCCCAATAAATATCCTGAGAAGCATTAAACAGATCCCGAAAGGGGTATAGAGCACAAGAAGGGCAAGAATGAAGCCATCTGTAGGTAACCTGCAAATGCAAAAGAAAGACACTCAGGAACTTCGCATAAAGTCTTAAGAGATGGAAAGAGGGTGGCGGATGGGGAAGTCACAGGTAAATTGCTCTTAGAAGTTAAACACTTAGAGAAGTTCCATCTCTAGTACCTAATGCAAGTTCCCTACTTTAGGTTTTCCTGCAAATTAAGGGTGCCAACTTAAATTCTGTATCTGGCCATGCATTTATTTCCACTTGCATATTTATCCTATAGTCATTTCAGTGTGACTATATTCAGGGTAAGGAGAGATTAAGGTGTGAAAATGGGAAATTGTGATTTAAACTTTAACTGACCAAGTATTTCATTGTCCAGAGGTACAGAGTGATGTCAAGTGGTCAGGAAGTAAAGTCAAAGAGTTCAGCAGAAATTCCGTTGAATGTGAAAATACACAGCTTGCAATGGCAGCAGGGAGACAAAACATGCCACTAAACTAAAGAAAGTCAAAGTAAGACAACATAAATTGGTACCAAGGCAAGCATTTGGCCAGACACTATCCCAGAGAATTTAAGAACTAACAGATGCTTGTATGTAGAAAATGAATAGTCCTGTATGCTTGGCGGGTTAAATCTATCCAGTTTAAGAGTCAGTGTGGACCCTGTAGTCAATTTGAAGGTCACAGTGAACAGCTGAAGAGTTCGCACGGGCATTTCAAAGAGTGTGCTCAGAGTAGTTGTTTTGAGGGTCAATGTGATCGTTTTACGGGTCAGTGTGATTAGTGAGAGGTTCAATGTATTCAGTTTGAGGGTCAGAGTGATCAGTTTAAAGGTCGGTGTGGCCAGTTTAGTGGTCACTGCGGCCAGTTTTAAGGTCGGTGTGGTCCTGAGTCTCTCTCACCTTCTGAACTCTAGCAGTTGCTGCACCCTCGGCCTCTCCATTGCTCCGGGTCTTAAGCTGAAGCCCCGATCCCAGCTTCTCCTGCTCCCTGTTCTCCAGGTAAGCTGGAAACTCTTCCGGTGCCCGTCTGTCCTCTCAGAGGCCGCAACGTCCACCGTCCACCACCATCCCTCCCTCTCCCTCGCTCTGACTCTGTACCTCTAACCCTCAGCACGTCACCGCCATGTTAGCAAAACTGACCGTGGCGTAACGGCATTGGGTCAACAACGCGCAAGCGCGGTCTCGCGCGCCGTCTGCCGGGGGATGTAGTCCACTGTCTGCAGAATCTCCCGGTTGCTACGGAACTCCCAGAACTACAACCCCCAGCATGCAGCGCGGCACTACAGCCCACAGAATGCCCCTCGGATATGAGGGGGACTACATGCGCCCTACAACTATTCTTTCTCACATGCCACAACTTTTGTTTCGAAGGATTTTGCTTCTTAAAGAGTCAGGACTAATTGACTGATTGATTGATTTATTGCCACATGTACCGAAATACAGTGAAAAGCTTTGTTTATGAGCGGTACGGACGGATCATAGTAAGCAAAGGATGTACAGATCAGAAAGACATAGAGGCATACAGGTTACATTTCTCAGGGCATGCGCTAGAAGTGATCAAAGTTAGCAAGATCAGCGTTATTTGAGAGAGAGTCGATTCATCAGTCTGATAATGGCCAGGAAGAAGCGGTTCCTGAACCTGCTGGTACGTGTTTTCAGGCTTCTGTATCCTCTAAAAACCAAAAGAACTGCGGATGCTGTAAGTCAGGAACAAAAACAAAGTTGCTGGAAAAGCTCAGCAGGTCTGGTAGCATCTGTGAAGGAGAAAACAGAGTTAACGTAGAGTGAACCATCTCCACCCACCACCACCCTCCTCCGCTTGGCCAAACTTGTCCTCACCCTCAACCACTTCTCTTTCAACTCCGCTCATTTTCTTGAGGTAAGAGGGGTTGCCATGAGTACCGGCATGGGCCCTAGTTATGTCTGTCTCTTCAATGGGGTACGTGGAACATTCCTTGTTCCAGTCCTATTCCAGCCCCCACCCAAAACTCTTTCTCTGATATATCGATGATATCATCGGTGTTGCTTCCCTCTCTCGTCTGGAATTGGAAAACTTCATCAATTTCGCCTCCAATTTCCACCCTACCCTCACGTTCACCTGGTCTATCTCTGACTCCTCCCTTCCCTTCCTTGACATTTCTATTTCCATTTCTGGGGATAGACTGGCCACTAATATCCATTACAAACCCACTGACTCCCACAGCTACCTGGACTATACATCCTCACACCTCACTTCCTGTAAAGACTCCATCCCATTCTCTCAGTTCCTCCGTCTCCATCGCATGTGTTCAGATGAGGCCAACTTTGACAAGGGAGCCTCTGAAATGTCCACCTTCTTCCTCAACCAAGGATTCCCCAGCTCCATTGTCGACAGGGCCTTCAAACAGGTCCGACCCATCTCCTGCACTTCCGCCCTCACCCCTTCTCTTGCCTCCCGCAACAGTGATAGGGTTCCCCTTATCCTCACCTACCAGCCACATCCAGAAGGTCATCAGACGCCATTTCCGCTACGTCCAGCGAGATGCCATCACCAGACATGTATTCCCCTCCCCTCCCTTGTCTGCATTCCGCAGGGACCATTCCCTATGGGACACTCTGGTCCACACTTCCTTCACCCCCAACACCTCCCCACAGCCCTATGGCACCGTCCCCTGTAACTGGTAAAGGTGCAACACCTGCCGATTTACCTCCTCCCTCCCCAGCATCCCAGGGCCCAAACATACCTTCCAGATGAAGTAACACTTCACCTGCACTTCCCAGAATCTAGTCTACTGCATTCGCTGCTCACAATGTGGTCTCCTCTACATTGGGGAAACGAAGCGTAGACTTGGCGACCGTTTCGCAGAACATCTACGTTCTGCTCGCAAAAAAGACTCTGAATAACCTGTCGCCTGCCACTTCAATGCATCACCCTGCTCCCTGTCCAACATCTCTGGCTTGCTGCAGTGTTCCAGTGAAGCCCGACACAAGCTGGAGGAACGACACCTCATTTTCCGCTTGGGGACCCTACAGCCCTCCAGTCTCAATATTGAGTTCAATAATTTTAGGGTCTAAACTCTCCCATGTCCCAGCCCCCAACCCCACACATCAGGCCTTGGTACCACATAGCCTGCCATGACACACCCCCTGTTGTTAGTTACTAACTGTCCCCATTAACAATTATTCACCCTCCCAGATAACAAGGTGTAGAGCTAGATGAACACAGCAGGCCAAGCAGCATCAGAAGAGCAGGCAAGCTGACATTTCGGGTCGAGACCTTTCTTCAGAAATGGAGGGGAAGGGGATTCTGAAATAAATAGGGACAAGAGGGAGGCAGATAGAAGATGGATAAAGGAGAAGGTAGGCGGAGAGGAGACAGACAGGTCAAAGAGGCGGGGTTGGAACCAGTAAAGGTGATTGTAGTTGGCGAGTTAGGGAGGGGATAGGTCAGTCCAGGGAGGACGGACAGGTCAGGGAGGCGGGATGAAGTTAGTCGGTAGGAGATGGGGTTGGGATTTGAGGTGGAAGGAATGGTTAGGGAGGCAGGGACGAGCTGGGCTGGTTTTGGGATGCAGTCGGGGGAGGGGAGATTTTGAAGCTTGTGAAGTCCACATTGATACCCTTGGGCTGCAGGGTTCCCAAGCGAAATATGAAATGCTGTTCCTGCAGTTGTGTTCATCCAGCTCTACACTTTGTTACCTTGGATTCTCGAGCATCGGCAATTCCTACAATCTCTATTCACCCTCTCAGCCTGATTGTTAGCAACTCCTTTGTCTGTCCAACTGTCTTTCTCTTTGGGCTCTATCCTATCGTTTACTCCCCACCCACCTCCCTATTTTCTGCATATAAACTGACGTTTTTGCAGCCACCCATCAATTCTGAGGAAGGGTCACCAGACCTGAAACGTTAAATCTGTTTTCTCCTTCACAGATGCTGCCAGACCTGCTGAGCTTTTCCAGCAACTTTGCTTTTGCTTCTGTATCTTCTGCCTGACAGAAGAGGTTGTCAGATGTCATTACTGGGGTTTGATGGGTCTTTGATGATGTTGGCCCCCTTTCCACAGCAGTGAGCCATGTAAATGGAGCCCATGGATGGAAGGTTGGCTTCTGTGATGGTCTGGGCTGTGCACACCACCTTCCGTAGTTTCTTACGGTCCTGGGCAGAGCAGTTGCCATATCAGACCATTATGCACCCGGACAGTTTGCTTTCAATGATGCATCTGTAGAAGTTGGCGAGTGTCCTTATGGACATGCCAGATTTCTTGTGCCACCTGAGGAAGAGGCGTTGTCGTGCCTTCTTTGATGCTTTTCACCCTCTCAACCTCAGTTCTGTTGATGTAGATGGGGGTGTATTCTCCTTTCCTTCTGAAGTCAATGATCAGTTCTGTAGTTTTGCCAACGTTGAAAGAGAGGTTCTCATTACACCATGTCACTAAGCCCTCTATCTCCCTTCTGTATTTTGACTCATCGTTGTTAGATATCCGTCCTACTATGGTGGTGTCGTCACCGAACTTGTGGATGGCATTCGTTCACAATATGGCAAAACAGTCGGGGGTGTACAGGGAGTACAATAGGGGGCTGAGGGTGCATCCATGGGGGGCTCCAGTGTTGAGAGTGTTACTGTGGAGGAGGTGCACTTACCTGTCTTCACCCTTCGGTCCAACTTCTCCGCTTCAACCAAATATACCTAGTCCCATTTGCCAGCATTTGGACCATATCCCTCTAAACCATTCCTATTCATATACCCAACCAGATGCCTTTTAAATGTTACAATTGTATCTTCCTTCACGATTTTCTCTGGTAGCTCATTCTATAAACGCACCACCCTCTGTGTGAAAAAGCTGCCTCTAGGTCCCTTTTAAATATTTTCCCTGTCACCTTAAACCTATGCCCTCTAGCTTTGGTCTCCCCTACCCTAGGAAAAAGACCCTGACTATTCACCCTATCCATGCTCCTCATGATTTTATTAACATCTATAAGGTCATGCCTCAGCCTCCAATCCCCCAGGGGAAAAAAGTCCCAGTCTATTCAGAGATAGTAAGAACTGCTGATGCTGGAGTCAGAGATAACAGTATGGAGCTGGAGGAACACAGCAGGCCAGGCAGCATCAGAGGAGCAGGAAAGTTGACGTTTCGGGTCGGGTCGGTTCTAAAGAAGGGTCAGTTCTGAAGAAGAGTCCCGACCTGAAATGTCAACTTTCCTACTCCTCTGATGTTGCCTGATCTGCTGTATTCCTCCAGCTCCACACTGTGTTACTCCAATCTATTCAGCCTCTCCTAATAACTCAAATCTTCCAGTCCTGCAACATTCGGTTCTGACATCCATAATTATGAAGATCTTCAAGAGGTTATTCAAGGCCCATATCAACTCTAGCCTCCCAGGCCTCCTAGATCCTTTGCAATTTGCCTGCAGGTGCAACAGTTCCAGGGCAGATACCATCTCCCTCGTTCTACACTCATCACTGGAACACTTGGATAATAAGGATACCTGCATCAAGCTTCTACTTAATGATTACAGCTCCGCCTTCAACATTATAATTGCAACCAAACTAATCTCCAGACTCTGAGACTTGGGTCTCTGTTCTGCTCTCTGCAACTGGGTCCTCGACTTCCTGATCCACAGACTGCAATCAGTGAAGATAGACAACAGCACCTCCTCTACGACAATCCTCAATATTGGTGCTCTGCAAGGATGCATACTCAGCCCCCTTCTGTACGCCCTGTATACTCATGACCGTGTGGCCAAATTTCATTCGAACTCCATCTGCAAGTTTGCTGACAACACCACCGTTGCAGATGAGATATCAAACAATGACGAAATAGAATACAGGAAAGAAGTAGAGTGCTTGGTGGCGTGGTTTTTTTTTATTCATTAACGGGATGAGGGCGTCACTGGCTGTGCAGATTTGTTCCCCAGAGGGCAGTTCAGAGTCAACCACATTTCTGTGGGTCTGGAGTCACATGTAGGCCAGACCAGGTAAGGATGGCAGTTTCCTTCCCTAAAGGACATTAGTGAACCAGATGGGTTTTTCCCGAACAAACAACAATGCATTCATGGTCATCATTAGATTCTTAATTCCAGATATTTTTATTGAATTCAAATTCCAACATCTGCCATGGTGGGATCCGAATGCAGGTGCCCATAACGTTATCTGGGTCTCTGAATTAACGGTCCAGCAACAATACCACTAGGCCATTACCTCCCTATCATGTAAAGATGGCAATTTCTCCCTCAACATTAGCAAAGCTAAAGTGCTGATCACTGACTTCAGGAAGCAAGGAGGAGGGCACGACCCTGTCTACGTCAATGGAGCTGAGGTGGAGAGGGTCGAGAGTGTCAAGTTCCTAGGCATGACGATCACCACTAAGTTGATACAGTGTGGAGCTGGAGGAACACAGCAGGTCAGGTAGCATCAGAGGAGCAGGAGAGTCAATGGTTTGGGCCTAGACCCTTCATCAGGACTCAGGTCCAGGCCCAAGACTCTCCTGCTCCTCTGATGCTGCCTGACCTGCTGTGTTCCTCCAGCTCCACACTGTATCACCTCTGACTCCAGCATCTGCAGTTCTTGCTATCTCCGATGATCACCAACAATCTGTCCTGACCACACTGATGTGATGGTCAAGAAGGCACAACAACACCTCTTCCTCCTCAGGATGCTAAGGAAATGTGGCATGTTCATAAGTACTGTTACCAACTTTTATAGATGCGCCATAGAAATCATACTATCTCGATGCATCACGGCTTGATATGGCAACTGCTCTGCCCAGGACCGTAAGAAACTACAAAGAATTGTGAAATCAGGCCAGACCATCAGGTAAGCAAACCTTCCATCCATTGACTCCACCTATACTTCTCGCTGCCTTGGAAAGGCAGCCAACATCATCAAAGACCCCTCCCACCCCAGTTATAGTCTCTTCCAACCTCTTCCATCAGGCAGAAGATAACAAAAGCTTAAATACACATTCCAACAGGTTCAAGAACAGCTTCTTCACCACTCTTATTAGACTTCTGAATGGACCTCTGAAATTTCAAATTTAATGTTGATCTTGCGTTTTGTGCACCTTCTCTGCAGCTGTAACTTTATATTCCTCACTCTGTTCAATCACACTATGATCTTTATATATTATGATCTGCCAGTACTGCACGCTATACAAAGCTTTTCACTGTACCTAGGTACATGTGACAATAAAAAACAAGTCAACTGAAATCAAACATCCTGATAAATCTTTTCAGAACCCTCTCCAGTTTAATAATATCCTTCCTTTGGCAGCATGACCAGAACTGTACACAGTGCTCCAAAGTGGCCTCACCAACATTCGGAACAGCCTCAATATGATGTCCCAATCCCTATACTCAACAGTCTGAGCATTGAAGAAGAGTGTGCTAAATACCATCTTAAGCAACCTGTCTACCTGTGATGCAACTTTCAAAGAAGTATGTATCTGGGCAAAGGTCTGGCAGATGGAATACAATGTTGATAAGTGTGAGATCATCCATTATGGGAGGAATAACAGCAAAATGGACTACGTTTTAAATGGTGAAAAATTGCAGCACACTGCTGTGCAGAGGGACGTGGGTGTCCTTGTGCGTGAATCGCTAAAAGTAGGATTGCAGGTGCAGCAGGTAATTAAAAAGGCAAATGGAATTTTGTCTGCCATTGCTGGAGGGATGGAGTTTAAAAACAGGGAGGCTATGCTGCAGCTTATAGGGTCCTGGTGAGGCCACACCTGGAGTACTGTGTGCAGTTTTGGTCTCCTTACTTGAGGAGAGATATACTAGCACTGGAGGGGGTGCAGAGGAGATTCACTCAGTTGATTCCAGAGTTGAGAGGGTTGGATTATGAGGAGAAACTGAGTAGACTGGGATTATATTCATTGGAATTCAGAAGAATGAGGGGTGATCTTATAGAAACATAGAAGATTATGAAGGGAATAGATAAAGTGAAGGCAGGGAGGTTGTTTCCACTAGCAGGTGAAACTCGGACTAGAGGGCATCGCCTCAAAATAAAGGGAAGCAGATGTAGGACTGAGGTCAGGAGGAACTTCTTCACCCAAAGAGTTGTGAATCTATGGAATTCCCTGCCAAGTGAAGCGGTTGAAGCTACCTCGCTGAATGTTTTTAAGGCAAGGCTCGATAAATTTTTGAACAGTAAAGGAATTAAGGGTTATGGTGAGTGGGTGGGTAAGTGGAGCTGAGTCTCGAAAAGATCAGCCATGATCTTACTAAATGGCGGGGCAGGCTCGAGGGGCCAGATGGCCTACTCCTGCTCCTAGTTCTTATGTATGTTCTTATGAATCCCTAGGTCTCCCCATTCAAAAGCAGTACTCAGGGCTCTACCATTAAATGTACAAGTTCTGCCCTTGTTTGTTTTACCAAAATGCAATACCACATATTTATCCAAATTAAACTCCATCAGCCACTCCTCAGTCCAATGGCCCAACTGATAAAGATTCCCTTGAAATTGAAAATAACCTTCTTCAATGTCGATTACACGATCAATTTTGGTGTCTTCTGCAAACTTACTAACCTTACTTCCTGAAATTTCATTCAAATCATTTATATAAATGACAAACAAAAGTGGAGTACTGATTCCTGAGGAACACCATTGGTAACAGGGCTACCAGTCCAAAAAGCAGCCTTCACCACCACTCTCTGTCTTTGACCATAAAGCCAATTTTACATCCAATTGGCAAACTTCCTGAATCCCATGTGATCTAACTTTACTAATTAGTACACCATGTCAAAGGCTATACTAAAGTCCATGTGGACAACATCTGCCACTCATCATCTCAATAGTTACATCCTCAATAAACTCAATCAAGTTTGTGAGACATGATTTCCCACACACAAAGCCATGATGACGATTCCTAATCAGTCCTGGCCTCTCCAAATGCATGTAAGTCCGAGCTTTCAGAATCCCCTCCTACAAGTTGCCCACCACTGATGTCAGACTCACCAGTTTACAGTTCCCAGGCTTCTCATTACAGCCTTTCTGAAACAATGGCACAACACTAACCACCCTTCAGTCCTCCGACACTTGACCCGGGGCTGTAGACGATACAAATATCTCTGCCAGGGGCTGCACAATTTCTTCCCTAACTTCCCACAATATCCTTGGATACACTTGATCAGGTCCTGGAAATTTATCTGCCTTTATGCTTTTTAAAACCTCCAGCACTTCTTTTTCTGTAATGTAAACTGTTTTCAAAACGTTAATATTTATTTCTCTAGCCTCCATTTCGTTCTCAACAGTAAAAACTGACGTGAAATATTTAATATCCCTCCCATCTCCTGAGGTTCCATGCAAAGATGACCTCATTGATATTTAAGGGGTTCTACTCACGCTCTAGTTGCTCTCTTACTCCTAATGTATTTGTAGAATCTTTTTGGATAATCTTTAACTTTGTCCGCCAAGGCTATCTCATGTCTCCTGTTTGAATGTCCCTACACCCCTTATACTAAAGAGAATCACTTTATCTTGGTTGTCTATACCCAAAATATGACTCCTTCTTATTCTGGCTGGCCAGCAATTATTGCCCATTCCTAGCTGCCCTTGAGAAGGTGTTGGTGAGCTACCTTCTTGAACTGCTGCAGTCCACGTGCTATAGGTAGACCCACAATGCCCTGAGAGAGGGAACTCCAGGATTTTGATACAGCGATAATGAATGAATGGTGAGTGGCTTGGAAGGCGACTTGCAGGTGATGGTGTTCCCATGCATCTGCTGCCCTTGTCCTTCTACATGGAAGTGGCCGTGGGTTTGGAAGGTGCTGTCTGAGGGTCTTTGGTGAATTTCTGCAGTGCATCTTGTACATAGTACGCACTGCTGCTACTGAGCGTCAGTGGTGGATGCTTGTAGATGTAGTGCCGAACAAGCGGGCTGCTTTGTCCCTAGATGGTGTCAAGCTTCTTGAGAGTTGTTGGTGCTTCACTCATCCAGGCGAGTGGTGAGTACTTCATCACATTCCTGACTTGTTCCTTGAAAATGGTGGCTAGGCTTTGGAGAAAAGTTATTTACCAGAGGACTCTGACATGTCCTGTTAGCCATAGTATTCTCACATTGTCAGGCAGATACCTGTGTTGGAGCTGCATGAGATAGCTCGACTAGGGATGTCGACACGTAGTGGCCATTACAGTATAGGTATGAGTAACCACGGCACATTATTAATGGAGACAAATTCCCATCTTCACATTGTAGATACCCTCCATCATTGTGTGGCAGTATGACTGTGCTAAATGGGACAGACTTGTAGCAGATCTAGCAACTTAATACTGGGTATCCACGAGGTGTTGTGGGTCAACAGCAGCAGGATACCTGTATTCAAATACAATCTATATCCCACATTACTACCACAACAGGAAATCAAACCTCGTTCAGTGAAGTACAAATCAATGAAGAGTGCAGAAGGATATGTAGGAGCAGCACCAGGCATGTCTAAAAATGAGGTGTCAACCTGATGTAGCTACAAAACAGGACTACCTCATGTTAGCGGCATAGGAAGCAAGTGACAAACAGAGCTAAGCAATTCCACAACCAACGGATCAGTCCCAAGCTTTGCAGGCCTGCTACATCCAGCTGTGAATAGTGATGGACAATTAAACAACACACTGGAGGAAGCGGCTTTACAAATATCCTCATCCAGCGTTGGGCTCCTGAGTGCGGGGAACCACTGCTCATGTGGCGGGTCTGTCCGCATCTGCACGGCTTCATCATTGTCTTTGCAGCTTGTCAATTTTTTTTTGTTCGGTTGACCACGGGTCTTCTCCTGACATCCTCCTGCGGGAGGCCGGGGTCCCACTTATCTCCATCCCCGCTCCATCTTGGGTGGCAGAGCCAGAAGACAGGCCAGGATCCGTCAATCGATGCCCACCATTGGAGGAGGAGTGGGACCCACACGGTGTGACCATCTCCAGCTCGGAGATGGCGGATGTAGGAGCGATTGCACCAGTGACAGCAGGGAAGCAGCACATTGTCAGGACCCCAGGGACGATGTTGGATTGATGTGACTGGAGGAGCGGACAGGGTAAAGTCTACAGAGGGGGAAAGATGAACTTTTGAAGATATTTCAGTTTCAGTAACATCAACTTAATGTCAATTTATTCAGGATTTTACCATTAATTCCATAATCCAAAATGACACATATACCTCGATCCAGTGAAATTTTTGTTTTGCATGCAGTACAGGCAGATCATTCCATACAAAGTGCATTAGAGTAATAGAACAGAGCGAGGAGTACAATTCTATGGCTGCACAGAAGGTGCACAAAGAATGAGAACAACATTTAAATTTAGCATTTGAGAGGTCCATTCAGAAGTTTAATAACAGCAGAGAAGAAGCTATTCTAGGCACATGTGACAATATTATATAAGTCTAAATAAATCCTCAATGACAGACGGGTGCATCTCATTAGAGCAAAAGTTAAGGCTGAAGCATTTACAACAATCTTCAGCCCAATGTACCAAGTGGATGATCCATCTTGGCTTCCTCTTGAGGTCCCTAGTATCTCACAGATTCCAGCAAAATGCCCTCAAATTGTTTTCTCGGTGTATGCTGTACTCAGCAGTGATTTCTGGCACTGAAAATTGATGTGTTGACATGCCAATTGGTATACATGCAGCCACAGGGGAATGACAAGATTCTGGTCTTCAGCTAATTTAATTTATTCCATATGATATCAAGAAACAGTTGGAGACACTGGATACTGCAAAAACTACGGGCCCTGACAGAATTCCAGTAATAGTACTGAAGACTTGTGCTCCAGAACTTGCTGCTCCCCTAGCCAAGCTGTTCCGGTACAGTTACAACACTGGCATCTACCTAATAATGTGGAAAATTGCCCAGGTATGCCTTGAACACAAAGTGCAAGACAAATCCAACCCGGTCAACTACCACCCCATCAGTCTACTCTCGGTCATCAGTAAAGTGATGGAGGGCGTCATCACCTATTCAGCAATAGCCTGCTCGGTGACATCCAGTTTGTGTTCTTCCAGGGCCACTCAGCTCCTGACCCCATTACAAATTGGTTTAAATCATGAGGAGCATAGTTAAGGCAAATAGCCAAAGTCTTTTCCCCAGGGCAGGGGAGTTCAAAACTAGAGGGCATAGTTTTAAGGTGAGAAGGCAAACTTATAAAAGAGTCCTATGGGGCAACTTTTTCACAAAGAGAGTGGTGCATATGGAACAAGCTGCCAGAGGAAGTGTTAGAGGTGGATACAGTTACAACACTTAAAAGACATTTGGACAGATACATGCATAGTAAAGGTTTAGAGGGAGGCAAATGGGACTATTCAGTCTAGGAAATGTGGTCAGCATGGACAAGTTGGGGCGCAGGGTTTGTTTCCATGCCATATGCCTCTAAACAGCTGCGAGAGGGTGGTACATGGTGGTCAGTAGCATTCTTTGACCATGTTTGACCTGATGCCATGAGAATTCATGACACTCAGGGCAGCTCCCTCCCACTGTATCAGCACCTCTGCTGGATCTGTCCCCATGGTGGGACAGCACATTGCATTCCGTGGGACACTATCGCTGAGTATAACTCTGTCAGATATTGCTTGAGTAGGTTGTGAGACAGCTCACTGAATTTTGGCACTCGCCCCCAGACGTTGGTAAGGAAGACTTTGCTGAATTTACCATTGCCCTTTCCACCTAGGTTGATGCCAGGTAATCTGGGTTTTTTTTTCAGATTTTTAAGAATAGTTTTGAGTAGCCTGCTAGACCACTTCAGAATCACATGTCCTTCCCTAAAGGGAATTAGTAAACCAGGTGGGTTTTTAATGATAATCAAGTTTCATAGTCATCATTTGACTTTTAGTTCCAGATATTCTTTGATGGGACTTGAACCTGGGTCCCAGCGTATTGTCTATTGTTAGTTTGGGGTTACTCTTGCAGCACCTACACCATTTTGTCACTGGCTCCACCTGAGCATAAGCACTTGGTCTAAGATCTTAACCATTTGCTTCTGTCCATTCCAGGTACTCAGTAAGAACGTTGACCATTTCCCACACCTTGGAAATCCCTTTTTTGAAGGAAGGTGGACATAGATGATCATTGTCACCTCCAAAGTACCAGCTCAGCCTGCAACCACTTGAGCACCAGGGTGTTACCACACACAACTGAGTGACCTTCCTGCCACCAAAATCACCACGATCTTTTCTTTGTAAACTAGTAACCACCACCAGTAATAAAACACTCACGTAGCCAATTCATAATTTACATGTTAAGGCCAATGCAAACCAACAAAGGTGAGGGGGAGGTAGGGACAGAAGGAAGGGACTAAATAAAAATGGAGTTGGAGGGGGAAAAGGAACCACTGTTATCCCCCTGCGATGCCCACCTCTCTCTAAAGGCATCAAGAGCATTGATACATGCCGTGTGCTCCTTCTCCGAGCGTACCCAGGCACAATCATAACCACCAAATAGGGGCAGTCGGCAGACAGGACCCCCTCCATGGCCCGCTGCATGGACCCAGGTTTATAGCCAGCCTGGTCAGGCCCAGGAGCAGACCCACGTGAAGGTCCTCTGATCTGCCCCCACCCTCCGCACTAGGTGCCCAAAGATCAGGAGCATGGGGCTGAAGTGCAACCAAATTGATTTTGTATTTATAACATAATGCACACATTTATTGAAGAGGAGGGAATGGCCTGGTGGTATTATTGCTAGATTGCTAATCCAGAAACCCAGGTAATATTCTTTGGGGGCCTAGGTTCAAATATGTCATGGCAGATGGTAAAATTTGAATTAAACATAAAATGAAATCTAGAAGTCTAATGATGACATGAGACCATTGCTGATTGTCAGATAAGCCAATTAACACCTAGTCTGGCTATGGGTTTCTCCAGATTTACAGCAATGTGGTTGATTCTAACTGGCGTCTGTGCAATTAGGGACAGGCAATAAATGCCGGCCTGGTAGTGGTACTCACATTGTGTGAATGAATAAAAGAAATTAAGGCTTTCTCAATTATATTTATTGAGCACACAGATTATAAGTTTCCTCTTTCCTTATCATATTACAGGTAATGGAGCATAAACACCCACTGTTGTATTTATTGATACAATGCACACCCAGACCACAAACTGAGTTGTATTTATTGGTGCAATTTAACTCCAGCCTTATTAAAGTATATTTACTGTTGCAGAGCACAACACTCAGGGGAGTTTACAAGTAAATCAACTGACTTTACATTCTGAAAAAAAAACACACCCTGAAAACAGCTCTTTTGGACGTATGCAATAGACAAGTCAAATTTGGGGGCATCAAACGCTCAGAAGCCTTTGAAGATGTTTAATCTTACTGGATTATCAGGTCAGGACATACCGCAACCATGTTAAATTAATCAACCTATTGTACAGTTTCTCACCGTCTAAAGGCATTCACCACCTCCCTTCCTAATCTTGCATGTCAGTGACACCCCAGCCGCAAACGCTTCAGAGAAGCGAGCTTGGCAGAACCGTGTAGGGTTCAGATGCGGTGGCTACTCAGCTACGCTGCGTGGCCTCCTGCTTCACAGGGCTCCTTATGAACCTGCCCTCCGTGTCAATGGCAAAGTTGTAATTTTTTGGATTGTCCAGAGCTTCCGCTATCCGTTGATCCAAATTTTCCAGCGTGATGAAATTCTTCACCTCATCCTGAGAGACAGAAAGACAGAAGGTGACAGAGGATTGATAAAGCCAGGCTTCTCATGCTGATTGTGTCAACTTCCAAACTTGCATATCACTTTTATATAACATCAGGGTCTGTATTGCATGGCATATTTTCGATCTAGGGGCTTATGTGGCAGTGGTAGTGTCCCTACCTCGGGGTCAGGAGTCCCATGTTCACATACCAACTGCTTCAGAGGAGTGTCATAATTTGTCCGAACAGTTTGATTAAAAATATCTGCAATCTCCCAGTGTTTTAGATAGTTTCAGAAATGGCCCAATGCAGGACATTTAAAAGGCATCTGGATGGGTACATGAAGAGGAAGAGTTTAAATAGACAGAGGCTAAATATTGGCGGTTGGCACGAGATTAATTTAGGATATCTGGTCAGTATGGACGAGTTGCACTGAAGGGTCTGTTTCCATGCCTTACATCTCTATAACTCTGCACGGCAGACAGTCTGCAAACTGCACATATTATCATCATTTTTGAAGTTTAGATTTAAAATAGGAACAAGCAGATTCCGACCAGTCATGTAATGTTAATGGATAAAGTATTTCTACTGTTGAGTTTATAACAGATAGAATAAACAAATTAAGGCAGTTAGCTTAGTTCTGACTTCAGGTTGGAAAGCTCCTGTTTCAGAAGAACTCAAGACTTCTGTTTAAATGAAGAGAGTCTTTCTCCTACAGGAAGCGGGTTTGTCGGTTCATGACAGAGTAAGATCATAGACTGCAACAGTTCAAAAAGGCAGCTCACTACCACCCTCTCAAGCAGAATGAAAGATGGGTTTCCAAGCCAGTGGCACTCACATCTCATGAGAGAACAAAAAAAGTTTTCACAGGTGAAGTGGTTTTCAGTCTCAGTATATTCCAAACCAGGAGAGTGTGCGTGGAAACCTTCTGGTTGTCAGAACTAAGAATGTTGAGATAATCAGGACTGTGAAAGGTTCATACGAGCAGACTTGGAAATGAATCATGAAAGACAGCCTCAGCCATCAGGGGGAATGAAATTGGAAAATGTCAATTAATTAAAGATTTTAAAAAATTGAGTTTTAAGAGGAATTTTTCTCTGGAATTTGGTTTCAGTAATGGATAGTGTTGGAGACAGATTGACACTTTGTTTTGAATCTGTGTTAAGATCTAAGTGCCTTCTATATAACATTAGAACATTATAACCTTGTTTTGTCCTATTTCATGTCATAAACTTATGTCCAGCTGTTAAAGAACTTCTGCCTTGTGTGAATTTCTTTTGGTGATTAACCACCATACTAATCAACTTACGAAATATTTGCATTTGATTTATCGAGCTGTGGCATCTGGTTGTCCAGGGTTACCATCAAAATAGCACAGCCAGATCCCAGAAACAAGAATTTTTCTTATTCACTCATGGGACCTGGACGTTGCTGCCTGGCCAGCGTTTATTGCCTGTCCCTATTTGCTCTTGAGGAAGGTGACAGTGACTAATGTTGAGCTGGACAACTTTTGTATTACAGGTTTTGTCAAGATCACAAATCGCTGATGTACGAACTACCTTTTGGCACATAGGTTGCCATTCGTATGAGTTTTCCGGGACTGCACACTTCCTTACAGACAGTGGGGATGTTTGCAGGAATGGCCAGCTCTATAGCAGATTTCCAAAATACAAGGGCTGCCTAATTACAGCAGAAGAAATGATTATTGGTATTGTCAGAGTTCCTCCACCCACTACCCAGATATGTTATCTACAACCCCCAGCTGAAACATACAAACTAGGAGCAGGAGTATATCATTTGTCCCTTCAACTAATGGGTGATCTTCTACCTCAAAAGCCATATTCTCGCTTGGTGCCTACCTCGCTGTACGAGGTAGAGATAGGTTACCATGTGAAAATGAAAGTGAGAAATGCCCAATAGGTCAGACAGCATCTGTGCAGTTCTGATGTAAGGTCACTGCACTGAAATGTTAACTCTGTCTCTCTCCATAGATACTGTTCAGAAATCTGGATCATTCAGACTTGCGATTTTGCAAAATCAAACCAGGAATTGTCAAGCTGATGAAAATGGCAAATTCAGCTCACCCCAACGAGTACATGACTGAAACACACAATCTGGCCATTTAGCTCTAGGAAAGATGTTATGAAACTTGAAAGGATCCAGAAAAGATTTATAGGGAGAGGCTGAATAGGCTGGGGCCTTTTCCCCTGCAGTGTCGGAGGCTGATGGGAGACCTTATAGAGGTTTATAAAAAAACCACAAGGGGCATGAATTGGGTCAACAGTCAAGGTCTTTTCCCCAGGGTGGGTAGGTCCAGAAGTGGATGGCATAGGTTTAATGTGAGAGGGGAAATACTTAAAAGAGGCCCAAGGGGCAACTTTTTCACACAGAGGGTAGTGTGTGCATGGATTGAGCTGTCAGAGATGGTGGTGAGGAAGGTACAATTAAAAGGCATCTGCTTGGGTATGTGAATAGGAAGGTTTTAGAAGGATATGGGCCAAATGCTGGCAAAATGGGACTGGATTAATTTAGAATTTCTAGTCGAGATGGACGAGTTGGACCAAAGAGTCTGTTTCTGCGCTGTACAGCTCTACGACTCCATCTCATTGCAGCATCCATGGTGTTTTGATGTGAGATCATAAACTGCTCTGCTTCTCTCTCCACAGATTTGCTGAGTATTTCTAGAATCTTCTGTTTTTAACTTCAGATCTCAAGCAGTATGCTCCATTTTGAGCATCCGTAGTAGCACTTCTGGAACCATAACCATCTTCCATGGGCTCCACAGCTGTACAACTCTGACCTCTTGTGCTTTCCCCATTTCCTTTGCACCAGTCATTTTAGTACTCAGGACACAAGCTCTGGAATTACTTCCCCGAACTTTTCTTCCCTCCTAAATAGTTGACCAGGTATTTAGTTCCTTGTTCTTGTGTTTCTGTTTTTAATGCAATGTCATTATTTATCCAACAATGTTCCTGCAAAAGTTCCCTGTGATGCTTTTCTATGTTGAGGGGATAACATAATGTAGGTTGTAATGACCTGAACACTGGAAAACAGAGCCATAAAGCAGCAGGGAGCTTCCACAATGCTGGACTAATTGGCAAAGCAGCTGTGTGTGGAGAAACCAGAGTGATATTTTGATATATCTTTAATGATTATTAATGGTATCACAACCACACCATCAATGATTAATTAACACAAGTACGCTTTCAATGGCAAATGAGAAATCCATTTCTTTGGTACAATCTATCTGGGAGCACAGTTTAAATCCAGCAGAGTCTGTGCGGATAAAAAGATTTTTTTGTCTCTCAGCTTCCCCTTAACTTGAAAACGTATGTGAAAATGCTGGGAAGACAAACTGTGCATAAGAATTTTGCTTGACCTGCTGTGTTCATCCAGCCCCATGCTTGTTATCTCGGATTCTCCAGCATCTGCAGTACCTTTTATCTCTGATAAGAATTTGCAACTGAGTCAAGGTTAGGCAATGGAAAGTGCAGCAGGCAAATAGCTAGAATGCTTATTTCACATCTCCCCATGCTTCACGAGAGTTTGATCAAACGACAGAGAATGTTTTATTCTGTATCTAACACGTTTTACCTATCTTGCAAACATTTGATGCAATTGTAAAGGGAGCTTTACCCTATCTAATCTCAAACCATACCAGAGATAACAAGCTTGGGGCTGGATGAACACAGCAGGTCAAGCAGCATCATAGGAGCAGGAAAACTTGACGTTTCGGGCCTAAACCCTTCATCAGAAAATGGTTTCATCCTTCATCCAGCCCCATGCTTGTTATCTCGGATTCTCCAGCATCTGCAGTACCTTTCATCTCTGATACAATTCAAACCATACCAGTTCCGGGAGTGTTTGATAGGGATAGTGTAGAGGGAGTTTTATTTTATATCTAACCCTGTGCTGTCCCTGTTCTGGCAATGTTCAATGGGGACACTGCAGAAAGAGCTGTACTTCGTATTTAATCCACTACTGTCTCTGTCCTGGGAGTATCTGATGGGGACAGTGAAGAGGGAGCTTTGTTCTGTATCTAACCCCGTGCTGCCCCCGTCCTGGGAGTGTCCGATGGGGACAGCACTATGGGAGGATTACACTGGATGTGTAACAGATCAGAGTTGTGACAATGAAGCTATACATCGCACCCACGCTCGATGTGTACCTGAAGCCGCAGTACTTCCTGTTCCTTCTCCTTGATGAATTCACTCTGCTTCTTTTCTCTGATGATGGCTGCTTGGAGTTTCTGCTCCTGCTCCTCTTCTGCCTCTTTTTGTAGTCGCTCCTCACTGCCACACAAACCCAAATACAAAGGCATTGATTGAAACATATCTGGGTGTTACTTTGTCTCATTGATTTGCCCTTTCTCGCAGTTTAAAACGAAAACAAAGATTTTAATACCGTGCCCATTCACTACCGTGGGGTAACATGAAATACTGTGATTTCACACTCCTCAATCACCAACCTAACGGATTTTTAAGAAGGTAGACACAGGGAGTTGTTTTTCCACTTGTGGGAGACAGCACAATTCGAGACCATCAGTCTAAGGCAGTCACAAAGAAATCAAAACAGGAATTCAGCAGAAACCTCTTTACACAGATCAGGGAAATCACCGAACATACTAACACCTAGAATCTCTACACAGTGTGGAAACAGGCCATTTGGCCCACTGCCCCTCTGATTATCATCCCATCCAAACACATCCCCCCTGCCCTATAATCCTGCACTTTCCATGGACATGGCACATCCACCTAAACTGCACATCTTTGGACTGTGGGAGGTAACCAGAGCACCTGGAGGAAACACACGCAGACATGGGGAGAATGTCTGTGTGGAGTTTGCACAGTCACCCGAGGGTGGAATTGAACCCGGGTCTCTGGCGCTGTGAAGCAGCAGTGCTAAGCACTGAGCCACTGTGCTGCCATGGAGCAGTTAAGATAAGTAGCACTCATGTATTAAAGGGAAGCGAGATAATCACAAGATGGAATGAATGGGCAGGCCGATAGGAATAGATGATAAATTGAGGGAAAGATTTGTGGTATAGATTAGCTGGACTGATGGCCCATTTCTCTGCTGTAAATTTCACTGGAATAAGGTGGCTGCGATTTAATACTGCTCAGTGAAGTGTGAGACTCAACAACAACTTATATTTATCTGAGATAACAAGGTGTGGAGCTGGATGAACACAGCAGGCCAAGCAGCATCAGAGGAGCAGGAAAGCTGATGTTTCGGGCCTAGACCCTTCTTTCTAGTGCTTTTAACATGAGGAAATGTTCCAAGCCCTTCCTGAGGGCATTATAAAAGAAAGTATGATGCTGAGCTACACAAGGTGATATTAGGGCCAAAGGCTTGCTCAAAGGAGGTAGATATCAAGAATTACCTTCAAGGAGAATAACAACAGATAGGCAGAGAGTTTGGGACCCAAGTGACTCAAGACAGGCACCAATAATGGAGTGATTAAAGTTGGGAATGCATGGAGACCAGTATTAGAAACCTGCAGGTATGATGGAGGATAGGGTGTCTGAAGATGACAGCGATTGGGAGGGGTAAGGCCATGGAGGGGTACGAAAACAAGGACAGAAATTTTAAAATCAAGCATTGGGATGACACAGTGGCTCAGTGGTTAGCACTGCTGCCTCACAGCGCCAGAGACCCAGGTTCGATTCGGCCCTCGGACAACTTCTGGGTGGAGTTTGCACATTCTCCCCATGTTTGCGTGGGTTTCCTCCTACAGTCCAAAGATGGATGGGCTAAGTGGATTAGTTGTAGGAAATGCATGTTTACAGGAATAGAGTAGGGGGTGGGTCTGGGTGGGATGCTCTTTGGAGGGTCAGTGTGGACTCAACGGGCCACATGGCCTGCTCCCACACTGTCGGGATTCTATGACATGCTTGACCAAGAACCATTTATAGCTCAATAAGCACAAGGTGACAGAGGAATGGAACGTGGTGTGCGTTAAGACACAGGCCACAGAGTTTTGGATGATGGCCAAATACTGTGAATGCTGGAAATCTGAAAGTGTTATAGGGCACAGTAGAGGCCTTTCAGCTCATCAAGTCTGCGGCAACCTACCTACACTATTCCCACCTTCCAGCACTTGGCCGAAAATCTTGAATGTTATGACTTTTCAAGTGCTCACCCACATATTTCGTAAAAGCTGTGAAGTTTCCTACCTCAATTACCCTCCTAGGCAGTGCATTTCCAGACCCCCAGCATTCTCTGGATAAAAATGATTTTCCGCAAATTCCCTCTAAACGTCCTGCCTTTCACATTAAAATTACACCCCCTTGTTACAGACCTTTCAACGAAGAGGAACAGCTGCTTCCTATCCACACTGCTCATAATCTTACATACCTCTATCGGATCCCCTCTCAGCCTCCTCTGCTCTAAAGAAAACAACTCAAGTTTATCCAGCCTCTCCGAAGTGCTCCATCCCATGCAACACCCTGGCAAATTTCGTCTGCATCCCCTCCAGTGCAATCACATCCTTCTCATCGTGTGATGACCAGAACTGTACACAGTACTCCAACTGTAGCTGAACCAAAGTTTTGTAAAGCTCCAACATGACTTCCCAGCTCTTATAATCAATGTTATGATTGATAAAGGCAAATGTCCTGTATAGGGTCTTAATGACCTTGTGCCACCTTCAGGGACATGTAGACAAGCATCCAGAGATCCCCTGTTCTTCTGAGCTTCCTAGTATCCCGTCATTCATTGAGAGCTCCATTGTCCAGTTCCTTCTTCCAAAGTGCATTGCTTCACACTTGTCAGGGTTAAATTCCATCTGTCATGGTCTGCTCTACTGACAAGTCCATCTCTAGCTTCCTGTAACCTGAGGCCTTCTTCCTCACTATTAATCACCTGGCCAATCTTTCTGTTGCCCTCAAACTTGCTTATCACTGCCCCCTCATTCTCACCTACATCATTTGTAAATACACAAACATTAAGGGGCCCAGCATTGATCTCTGGGGTATGCCACTGCACACTGGGCTCCACTCACACAAACAGTGACCACCTTCTGACTCTTACCACTAAACCAATGTGGATCCAATTTTCTCAAGTTACCGTGGAGCCCATGTGCTTTTATCTTCTTTATCAGACTCCTATGTGGGACCTTCACAAAAGTTTTGCAGAAATCCACATAAACTCCATCAACTGCACCACCCTCATCGACACACCTGGTCACCTCCTTGAAGAATTCAATCAATTTGTAAAGTATGATCTCACTCTGACAAAGCCATGTCAACTATCCCTGATCAAACCTTGCCTCTCCATGTGGAGATTAATTCTTTTCTTCAGAGCTTTCCCAGTTGTTTCCCTATGCTGGAGAAACTCAGCAGGTCTGGCAGCATCTACGGAGAGAGAAACAGAGTTAACGTTTCAAGTCCAGTACGACTCTTCTTCAGAGCTCAGTTTTGGATAACCTCAGAGGTGGAATGTGAAAGACTAACTCAAAGCGAGCTGGAACAGTCAAGTCTAGTCGAGAGGTAATGAAGGCACGATTTCAACAAAAACATATGAGACAGGTGAGGTTGAGTGATGTTACAGAGGTGGAAATAGATAGTATTTCAAATGCCACAAGAGAGAGCTTGAAAACTCACATTAAGATCAAATGTGACATCAAGACCGTGAGAACAGGGTTAATCTCAGACTGTTGCCAAAACAAGTCTGAAGTTAAGGAAAAGAGATCGGAAACGGGGACAAAAAATGGTTTCAGTCTTCTCAGCATTTAAGTATTTCTGCTCATTCAATACTGGATGTCATAGAGTCATACTGCATGGAAACTGACCCTTCGGTCCCACTTGTCCACGTCGAGTCTGCCAAACTAAACTGGTCCCATTTACTTGCGTTTGGCCCATATCCCTCTAAACCTTTCCTACTCATGGACCTGTCCAAAGGTCTTTTACATGTTCTAACTGTACCTGCATCTACCACTTCTTCTGGCAGTTTATTCCAGATACAAACCACACTCTGGGTCAAAATGTTGTCCCTTGGGTCCCTCTTAAATCTTTCCCCTCTCACCTTAAAAATATGCCCCCTAGTTTTGAAATCCCCCAGCCTAGGAAAAAGACTTTTTCTATTCAATCAATGCCCTCATTATTTTATAAACTTCAGGTCAGATCTTAACCTCCAACGCTCCAATGAACAAATGTCCCAGCCTTTCCCTCCAATTCCTGCAAGATCCTGGTAAATATTTTCTGACCCCTCTCCAGTTTGATAATATCCTTTCTAGTAACAAGGGGACCAGGACTGCACACGTTACACCTCAACATGACATCCCAACTCCTATACTCAATGGTCTGAGCAACAAAGCCAAGTGTGCTAAATGTCTTCTTAACCACCTTGGCGACCTCTGATGCAACTTTCAAAGAACTGTGTGTCTGAAACCCTAGGTCTCTCTGTTTGACAACTAAGCAGTCTGACAATTCTGTAACTCAGAGGCCAGAAGAAGTCATACCATACTCAAAATATTAACTCTGTTTCTCTCTCCACAGATGCTGCCGAGTTTCTCCAGCATCCCGTGCTTGTTGTTGCATTAAAAGATGTTTGACTCACCGTATTTTTCGGAGTCGTTCATTCTCCAAATTGTTGAAAGCTATGAGCTTCTGATGTTCTTCAGCTTCTAACTGTGCTCGTTCCTCGGCCAGTGAGCCCACTTCCTCTTCATAACGCTTGCGTAGCATTTCCTCCTTAAACTCAGCCCTTCCATTCCAGAGGTGAAAGAGAAACAAGATCAAATTTCGCTCACTTCATCTTTCAGGTGTGGACAGGCAATACAATTTCAAACCCACTATCAGGTCTCAGAGGCTCAAGCCCAGTCCTGCAACTTCCAGTTCCCTGGCGTAAGGAATGAGCAGCACCAATGGTGACTGACTGGGTAGCGCTCTTTGGTCAGAAAGTGTGGGTTCACTGCCCCACTCCAAAGACACAATTAGAAAATCTGTACTGACACTACAGATGCAACGCTGAAGAAGTGCTGCACTGTTGCAGGCGCCATATTTAAAGTGAGAACTGAAACCAAGGCTCTATCTGCCTCCACAGGTAGTTGTTAAAGATCCCACAGGGCTATTACAAAGTACAGCAAGGAAACTCCTTGGGTTATGACCAGCTTTTGTCCTCAAGAAACAGATGATCTGACCATTACAAGTTCCTACATTAATGCAATAAAGTATGTTGAACTTTCTTCTTGACAACAACGATTATGCTTCAGGTACATAGAAAATAGGAGCACGTATAGACCATTGTGCCCTTCAAACCTGCTCTGCCATTCAATACAATCATGGCTGAACATCCACCATCATACCTGGTTCCCGATCTCTCCCCATATCCTTGATACTTTCAAGTTCAGAATTCACACAACACCAGGTTGTAGCCTAACAGGTTTATTTGGAAACACAAACTTTTGGAGCCTCATTAACACCTGACGAAGGACTAAAACGTGGTGTCATCTGATTTCTGACCTTGTCCAACACTGTCCAGTCCAACAGCCTTAAAAAAAAAACTCGGTCTACACCTCTCTTGAAAGTCTTCAGTGCTTTGGCCTCGACAATTTCCCGTGGCAGAGAATTCCA
Source organism: Ginglymostoma cirratum (assembly GCA_024137785.1). Lineage (NCBI taxonomy): Eukaryota > Metazoa > Chordata > Chondrichthyes > Orectolobiformes > Ginglymostomatidae > Ginglymostoma > Ginglymostoma cirratum. The sequence continues at coordinate 4,015,758 of JAHRHZ010000249.1, forward strand.
CAAGCTCACCACTGTCTGGTTGAAGAAATTCCTCCTCATCTCTAAAAAGGCCTTAACTTTTAGACTGCGACCCCTGGTTCTGGACTCCAGTTTCTGTCCATTATTGATAGAGGCTCTTCACTCTCAAACAATACTCCGCCCACCAGTTTATTAAGGTAGGTGTCTGTCACCCACTGTCTATTACTGAC
>JAHRHZ010000249.1:4020945-4037633 GCA_024137785.1 Ginglymostoma cirratum
TGACGTTTCGGGCCGAGACCCTTCTTCAGAAATATTTTGGGATTATATTTTCTGAGGAAGGGTCTAGGCCCGAAACATCAAGCTTTCCTGCTCCTCTGATGCTGCTTGGCCTGCTGTGTTCATCCAGCTCTACACCTTGTTATCTTAGATTCTCCAGCATCTGCAGTTCCTACTATCTCTGAAATCATTTCTCAGATGGTGGATTTGCTTTCTCTTCAAATAACCATTGGCTCTCACCTCAGGTGGCAGTTCGCTCTCTGCCAATTTTTCCAAATGCCGTCCTTTTTATGCCCTTGATGATCTGTCCATTTCTTACTCTAGGATTGGTCCCAGGTTGTCACCGCCATCAGATTTAAATTCAATTGGCTTTCTTTATCTAGGGCCTGGTTTAACTTAATTGGCTAAGTTCAAACCAGTTGCCAAACCATCAAAACAGGACTGCTGTTTTGCCTGCCAACTGTAAGTCCTTTTGATACACTTGTTTCAATTTTGGGGCTCTCCGTACAATGGTTGCAAACTTCCCAGCACAGACAAAGCACAATCTCTTAAAGGGACCAAGCACTGTTTTTCATTTCATGAGTATTCTACACAACATCTTAACAATACAGGTAGAGTTAATGGAGTTGTCTTTTCCCCAGGTAGGGGAAATTTCAAGACTAGGGGGCATATTTTTAAGGTGGGGGGAGAGAGATTTGTAAAAGACACGAGGAACAAATTTTTTACGTAGACGGTGGTTTGCATGTGGAATAAACTTCCTGAGGAAGTGGTGGATGTGGGTACAATTACAATGTTTAAAAGACATTTGGATAAGTACATAAGTAGGAAAGGTTCAGAGGGATACGGGCCAGGAGCAGGCAGGTGAGATTAATTCTGTTTGGGATTATGTTTGGCATGGACGGGTTGAACCAAAGGGAGTGTTTCTATGCTGTATGACTCTATGTCTTGGTGCGAAGATAGAAGCAAATTTCAAGCATGGCCAGAACGCAGGAAACTCAACCAACGCAGGGCAATGTCAGAGTGAATATTAATTCGGGAAGGGAAGGTCTCTTGGACTATTTCCAATCAGCTAATATTGGTAAGAGAAAAACTTCTCAAATACTTACCTCACATTTGGGGCCCGAACGTCGAGTTTTCCTGCTCCTATGATGCTGCTTGACCTGCTGTGTTCATCCAGCCCCATGCTTGTTATCCCGGATTTGTAATCTGCTTTCATGCCACTCCTTAGAGACATCTTGATACCTGGGTTTGGGTTTAGAACATATGCGTCATAGAACATAGAACATAGAACATTACAGCACAGTACAGGCCCTTTGGCCCTCAATGTTGCGCCGACCTGTGAAACCAATCTGAAGCCCATCTAACCTACACGATTCCATTATCATCCAAATGTTTATCCAACGACCATTTTAATGCCCTTAAAGTTGGCGAGTCTACAACTGCTGCAGGCAAGGCATTCCATGCCCTTACTACTCTCCGAGTAAAGAATCTACCTCTGACATCTGTCCTATATCTATCACCCCTCAATTTAAAGCTATGTCCCCTCGTGCTAGCCGTCACCATCTGAGGAAAAAGGCTCTCACTGTCCACCCTATCCAATCCTCTGATCATCTTTTATGTCTCTATTAAGTCACCTCTTAACCTTCTTCTCTCTAACGAAAACAGCCTCAAGTCCCTCAGCCTTTCCTCATAAGACCTTGCCTCCATACCAGGCAACATCCTGGTAAATCTCCTCTGCACCCTTTCCAATGCTTCCACATCCTTCTTATAATGCAACGACCAGAACTATCCGCAATAGTCCAATTGCGGCTGCACCAGAGTTTTGTACAGCTGCAACATGACCTCATGGCTCTGAAACTCAATCCCTCTACCAAAAAAATATAGCACACCGTACGCCTTCTTAACAACCCTACCAACCTGGGTGGCAACTTTCGGGGATCTATCCACATGGACACCGAGATCTCTCTGCTCGTCCACACTACCAAGAATCTTACCATTAGCCCTGTACTTTGTATTCCTGTTACTCCTTCCAAAGTGAATCACCTCAGACTTTTCCACATTAAACTCCATTTGCCACCTCTCAGCCCAGCTCTGCAGCTTACCTATGTCCCTCTATAACCTGCAACATCCTTCCGCACTATCCACAACTCCACTGACTTTAGTGTCATCCGCAAATTTACTAACCCATCCTTCTATGCCCTCATCCAGGTCATTTATAAAAATGACAAACAGCAGTGGCCCCAAAACAGATCCTTGCGGTACACCACTAGTAACTGAACTCCAGGATGAACATTTCCCATCAACCACCACCCTCTGTCTTCTTACAGCTAGCCAATTTCTGATCCAAACCGCTAAATCACCCTCAATCCCATGCCTCCGCATTTTCTGCAACAGCCTGCCATGGGGAACCTTATCAAACACTTTACTGAAATCCATATACACCACATCAACCGCTTTACCCTCATCCACCTGTTTAGTCATCTTCTCAAAGAACTCAATAAGGTTTGTGAGGCACGACCTACCCTTCACAAAACCGTGTTGACCATCCCTAATCAAATTATTCCTTTCTGGATGATTATAAATCCTCTCTCTTATAATCCTTTCCAACACTTTACCCACAACCGAAGTAAGGCTCACTGGTCTATAATTACCAGGGTTGTCTCTCCTCCCCTTCTTAAACAAGGGGACAACATTTGCTCTCCTCCAGTCTTCTGGCACTATTCCTGTAGACAATGATGACATAAAGATCAAAGCCAAAGGCTCTGCAATCTCCTCCCTAGCTTCCCAGAGAATCCTAGGATAGATCCCATCTGGCCCAGCGGACTAATCTATTCTCAGAGTTTTCAGGATTGCTAACACCTCCTCCTTATGAACCTCAATCCCGTCTAGTCTAATAGCCTGTATCTCAGTATTCTCCTCAACAACATTGTCTTTTTCATGTGTGAATACTGATGAAAAATACTCATTTAGCGCCTCTCCTATCTCTTCGGACTCCACGCACAACTTCCCACTACTGTCCTTGACTGGCCCTAATCTTACTTTAGTCATTCTTTTATTCCTGACATACCCATAGAAAGCTTTAGGGTTTTCCTTGATCCTACCTGCCAAAGACTTCTCATGTCCCCTCCTGGCTCTTCTTAGCTCTCTCTTTAGGTCCTTCCTGGCTAACTTGTAACTCTCAAGTGCCCTAACTGACCCTTCACACCTCATCTTTACATAAGCCTCTTTCTTCCTCTTGACAAGAGATTCAACTTCTTTACTAAACCACGGTTCCCTCACTCAACCACTTCCTCCCTGCCTGACAGGTACATACTTATCAAGGACACGCAGTAGCTGTTCCTTGAACAAGCTCCACATTCCAGTTGTGCCCAGCCCCTGCAGTTTCCTTCCCCATCCTATGCATCCTGTCATGATGAATAAGAGATCACAATTATGGGAGGCGATGGCCGTCATGTTAATGTTGCTAGACTATTAATTCAGAAGCTCAGCTCATGCTCTGGGTACCTGAGTTCAAATCCCACCATGGCAGATGATAGAAAATAAATTCAATATATAAAAAAAGTGTGGAATTTTGTATCTACTGATGACCGCATTGTTGGAAAGGGCTCGCTAGGAAGGAAATCTGTCATCCTGGTCTGGTCTATGTGTGACTCCAGACCCACAGCAATATGGTCGACACTGAAATGACCACTCAATTCAAAGTCAGCTAGGTAATAAATGCTGGACACCCTGCAATGACAGTGTCCCTTGAGTGAATTAAAAAAAGTTGTGTGGAACAAGCCGGAAGATCACTTACATCACTTACCTATTAATGTAAGTTTATGAAGAAGGAGAAATTGATTGAATAGGAAAGCCATGATAATCAGTTGGGCAGAGGTGGTTAATAGGAAGGGCAGTTGTTAAAGGCTCTAAACTCTCAGTAATGAACTGGTTATCAGCTAGGCAGAGTGAAACAGAAAGGGTTGTGCAGTCAAAGGGTTTCATCTTTCACACGTCAGGACAGAATCTCAAGAATACCAAATCTCAAAGAGAACAACAATTTACACTGGAACAGGAAGAAGGCACTGATTGGTCACCAATTGATATTTAATATCCTAATGAATATAAGTTGAAAAGCCTCACCACTGTGTCTTTGTTTTTTTGAATGAATGAATTAGCTTTATTGTCGCATAAAGTCAGATGAGTAATGAGAAGTTTATAAGTTGCCACTCACAAAGGTATCCAAGTAGAACTTCTTTCGTTACAGATTAATTACATTGTAACAGTGTCACCAATACACAGTGCCATCTTACGTACAGAGTACCGAGGTATAATCCCTAGTTACGGTATAGAGAAATAAAGAAAACAAAAGTTACATTGCAGCTATACACTGTCTAACCACAGGTCAGAGAAACAAGAAGCGGAGTTAAAAAGACAAACATTGCAGTCTCTCTCCAAGGGCTTTCTGTGGCAGACCAGCACCAGGGGGGTCTCCACATGGTCTGACCACTGCTCCTCACTATTTCTCCGCACAATGTTTCAATTGCAGGGTATCTTCTGAATGCCGCCTCTAGGTGGCATAAAGTAAGCAGATGTTGTTCGCAAGTGATGGGAGCAGCCACCTGTCGAGAGATGGCACTGCAGGATATAAAATCAAGTACCCTGTACGACAAAATAAAAAGAATTTTGTTTGAAGTTGATATCTCTCGCTCTTCCAGTGCAGGCCAACAACACCCCGCACTGCAACGCCATTTCTGGTGGAGGTGAACACCCCACCTCCTCCATGCCCCTGCCACTGCCCCTCACTCCCACACGTACATTCCAGACCAACTTTGTGCCTTTGCTCCTGTTTCCCGTTCCTTCACTCCCAGGCACCCCACTCCCCTTCCAAATCCTGGTGCAAGCCAACATTCCTCTACACCGTCTCTTCAATGTTTCATGTGACACCCAGTTCTGCCTGTGCTCGGCCACTGACCCCTCATTGATGGTGTTACCCCTGCGCACAGATCATGGTGTCACCAATGGTGCAGATGCTTCTCCTGTCTCTGCCCAAGATCCCACTGGCTATGGTTGCACAGTCGCCATTTTGTGACACGGGATAATCACTCCAATTATTTTCAACAAACTTTAAATTCTTAAACAAATGGTATTACCGTTCCAGGAATGGCCTCCTATTGTGCCGCAATATGTAAGCTTTTAGAGTCATAAACACTTACAGCCCAGGCTGACGCCATTCGACCCATCATGTCGGCACTGCTCAACAAAGATCATATCACATTAAACCCATTTTCCAGCTCTTGGCCCAAAGCCCTTGTGGCTATGGCAACACAAGTGAATATCTAAACAACTGCTTAAATGTTGCGAGAGTTTGTGACTCAACCATTTTTATTTGTGAGCGAGTTCCAAACTCCCAAACACCACCTGATTTTAAAAAAAAGGATCTTCAGCTCTCCTCCTACCCTTCTACCTTGCACCTGAATCCATACCCCCTGGTGGATTGACCCATCTGCTCATGGAAAAAGGTATCTTCCTATTCACCAGATTAATACCTCTCGTAATCAACACTTCTATCAGGTTCCCTCTCACACCTTAAAGAAAAGCTGAAAGAACTGCAGATGCAGGCAGTCAGAAACAAAAACAGGGATCATAGAATCCTCATAGTATAGAAGCAGGCCATTCAGCCCATTGAGACCACACTGACCCCCTGAATAGCATTTCACCCTGCCCCCCCACCCCCTCCCCCGTTACCCTGTAACCCTGCATTTCCCATGACTAATCCACCATGCCTGCACATCCCTGGACACTATGCACAATTTCCCACCTAACATGTGCATGTGTGCACTGTGGGAAGAAACCAGCACAAACCTACATAGACGCGGGGAGAATGTGCAAACTCCACACAGACAGTCACCGCAGGCTTGAATCAAAACCCAGGCCCCTACCTCTGTGAGGCAGCAGTGCTAACCACTGAGCCAACGTGCCGCACCATTGCGAGAGAAACTCAGCAGCATCTGTGGAGAGAAAGCAGAGTTAACCTTCTGGTCCATTGACCCTTCTTCAGAGCATAACCCCAGCCTATTCAATTTCCCTCATAGCTCAGATACATGTTGAGGGTGAAATGGTGGGTTGTGGGCACTGTGGGGGTGGAGCACGCTGGGTTGATGTAGATGGGTTTGAGCATTGGTGACGGTTGAATGGGAATTAATGCTGGACAGGACACAGGCAGAAAACAACAGGCAAGATGGAGAGGGAACCACAGAGGTCAGGGGAAGGACTTGTGTGAACTGGAGATGGGTTATATGTGACCGAATGCATATTATAGCTAAACAGCAACACATTTCTCAGTTACAGCATTCTCTCTGACTCATATCCCTCCCCCATTAGAAGACAGTCAATAATTAGCACACTTCCTGTTATGTTGCATTACTTGATTCTTTTTGAATTGTGATTTTGCATTGGTAATTGGATTCTATATTTGGGGACACTGACTGAACGTTTTCAGCAAATAAAAATTGACTAGGTGGCACCACAAATGCAAGGAAAATCCCAGGAGATTTTATGGCAGTGATATCTTGGATTGGTTGTCAGCAAAGGGAGAGAAAGTGGAGAGTCTTTTCATCACTTGTACACGGGATGTGGGCTAGGCCAATATCTATTGCTCATTCCTAAGGGTATTTGAGATTCAACCATATTGCTGTGTGTCTGGAGTCACATGTAGGCCAGACCAGCTAAGGATGGCACATTTCCATCCCAAAAGAGCATTAGTGAACCAGATGGGTTTTCCCTGACAATTGACAATGGTCATCATTTTAATTCCAGATTTTTATTAAATTCAAATTTCATTCACCATCTATCATGGTGGGATTTGAACCCAGGTCCTCAGAACAACACCTGAAAAATAAAGAACACCATGACACCATCGCCTCATCAGGTTGCTTGTTTCTAATTGCCCCTGAACTGAGTAGCTTCCTAGGGCCATTTCAGAGGGCAGTTAAGAGTCAATTACGTTGCTGTGGGACTCTAGAGTCATAAATCTGCCAGACCAGGTAAGGATGGCAGATTTCTTTCTCTAAACGTCATTGCTGAATGCGATGGGATTTTACAACAATTGCTAAAAGTTGGCCACAGAGGTCACCATCACTGGCACTAGCTTTATATTCCAAATTTATTAATCTAATTCAAATAGCACGAGCTGCCATGAGAAAAGCACTGCCCTTCCGACATTGCAGCACAGGTTAATAGTGCTGGTAGTTATAGTCGGAACACCACCCCCTGCAAATTCCCTTTCTAACCAGTTAACATCCTGACATGGAAATATATTGCCGTTCCTTCAATGTTGCTGGGTCAAAATCTTGGAATTCCTTCTTTAACGTCATTGTGGGTCAACCTGCAGCAAGTAGATTGCAGCGTTTCAAGAAGTCAGCTCACCACCACCTTCTCCATGGCAACCTGGGACAGGCAATTTAAACCAAAAGAGCTGCTGATGCTGTAAATCAGGAACAAAAACAAAGTTGCTGGAAAAGCTCAGCAGGTCCAGCAGCATCTGTGAAGGAGAAAACAGAGTTAACGTTTCGGGTCCAGTGACCCTTCCACAGAACATGTTGTTGTTAATGTTGTTGTGAAGGCAATAAATGTTAGACCAGCCAGAAACACCCACAACCCATGAGTGAATAAAAAAAGTCCTGTTCTCCATCATGGGAACAGAGTAGCAGCTCAAATCTCTGTGGTGAGGCTTAATGCACAAGCTTTCTGACTCACAGAGAAGAATACCCTCTGAGCCACATCTGATATTTCCCCACTGAAATTATTTACTTGCAGTAATCCTACAGCTTAGTCAATGAGACTACAATTAGCTTCTTCATAACAAATGAATCGGCTGGACTGAAATTAGGGCCTTCTTTGAAATCTAAATGTAATAAGATATATTTACAGTGGGGGAGAGGGTGAGTGTGTGTGTGCAGCAAATATACTTAATCCCCTCTTTCAAGAAGAGGGAGTCTCAAAATCTCCCATCAAAATCAGCATCCGCTGTGAGCACATTGTCACTGTCATATCAGACTTACATAGGGAAGTTAACTCAAGTTCTCAACACAGTCCAACTGTTTTGCCTCAGATTGCAAGTGTCAGCCTTTGCTCAGTGGTTAGCACTCTGGCCTAAGGGTTAAAATGTCACATGTTCATGTCCCACTCTTTGTGTCTTAGCCCAAGCGATGAAGTTGTTTCTAATTTTCAGGGCTCTTGAGACACAGGGGTAGCATCCCTCCTTCTGAGCCTCTGGGCCTGTGTATAACTGAACATGTTGATAACAGACACAATCTACAATCTGGCAGTAGCGAAGAGGCAATGCTACATTGTCAGAGGGGCTTTCTCCAGATAACATGTTGAAGCGAAACCTAGCTACACTCTCTGCTGGCTGTAAAAGAGCTTGTATTTGTTACCACTCAGCTTGACTGTTCCAATGCATTCCTGATAAGCTTACTAGCTATTTCAGGAGGAGACTGACAGCTTTTTAATTAGTAATGGGTTGAAGGATTATGGAGAGTGGGCAGGAAAGTGGAATTGAGATCAGCCATGATCGTATTAAATGGCAGAGCAGGCTTGAGGGGCTAAATGGCCTACTCCTAGCTCCTGGCTCTTATATTCTTACCTTCTTTCCTGCATTAATTTGAGGTCATGTTGAGGTTATATGGCACCATAACGGAGGTCAGTTCATGTCCCAGTTTTATTATCTGAGTTTAAAGTGTACCACCTGGATTTGAACCCATGTTCCTTGAGCCTTAGCTTCTGGATTATAAGTCTGAAATAACTCCATGACAGCCAGTATCCAGTCGCCAAGACAGCCTTTATTCACATGTGCAGAGTACATACCACTGACCCAGCTAACTCAGAGACAGCTTCCAGCGTGAACACAACCCCCGACAATCCTGTTTATACCTGTCAGCCAGAGCTCCCTGACTGGACCAGGCTAACAGCCCCATTCAGGGAACTCATACTCTATGAAGTCGACCTGGCTGATCTTGTTCCAGTCACCACAGAGTCCATGTGCTAGCATTAATAGAACACCAATATCTACCTTTGTCCCTGAGAAGATGGTTCCAAACTTCCACCTTGAATTGCCACAGTCCATGTGGTGTAAGTCCACCTTCAGTGTTGTGAGAGATTGGGTTCCAGGATTTTAACCCAGTGACAGCTTTTTCCTCCAGGTAGTACAAGTTGTGGCTTTGGAAGGAGTCTGGATGAGTTTCTGTAGTGCATCTGGAGGAGGATGTGACTAGCAAGGCCAACATTTTTTGCCCATCTTTAATTGCCGTGGAAAGGCGGAGGTGAGCTGCATTCTTGAATTGCTGTAGTCCTTGGGTATAGGCTATCCCCACAGACGTTAAGAAGGACGTTCCAGGATTTGGATGGAGATACAATGAAGGAACTGAGATGTCATTCCAGATTCGGTTGGCACATGAGTTTAAGGGTAGGTAGCTGGCACTCTGCAAATCAGCGCTGACATATTGTGGGAGAAAGAGGAAATCTGGCAAGCCAACAGCTCAGAAATAGCCGCTATTCCTCTTCCATACCTGACCCTCCTTCTCCCTCACATGCAGTATCAACTCACCCTTTATATCTGTTTCGCCAGCTCAGTGAAGCTCAGACTTTTACAGTCACACTGAGTCCTCTCATGGTAACTTCAGCCAATGCAGGAACAGAACGCACATTGTCGGTTTCAGTCTGTGTCACAAACTAACCATCCAAACAATGGAAGGAACAAATCCCCAATGCCATAAGTCTTGTCACAAGGTACCATCGCCTTCACATTCCTGCAGTGACCCAAACTGGGACTGTGCTGTGAATAAAACACCTCCATTCAGTAGGACCTGATATTGTTTCAATTTTTTTTTCAAACTCTTCAAATTAAATTTTAAGATGTAGTCATGATTATAATGGAAAGCAAACTCAGCAGTCAATTTGTCAAGATCCCAACATAGAGCAACATAGTAATGGCCAGATAATAGCCTCGTACAGGAAGAAGCCTTTTGCCTACCATGTCTATGCTGACCATGGTCCTATTCTAAAATAATCCCACCTGCCTGCACATGGTCCATATCCCTCTATTCCCTGCCTGTTCTTGTGTCTGTCTAAATGCCTCTTCAATGTTGCTATCATATCTGCTCCTACCACTTTTCTGGCAGTGCATTCTGGACACCCTATCACACTTAAAAAGCTTTCCTCACACATCTCCTTTAAAACTTTCTCCCTTTCACATGACACTAATATTTCATATTTCCAACTTCATTTCAAAGTGCATAACATCACATTTTCTCACTCTGTATTGCATCTGCCACTTCTTTGCCCACCCTCCTAGCCTGACCAAATCCTTCTGCAGCCTCCCCACTTCCTCAATACTATCTGTCCTTCCACCTATCTTTGTGTCATTTACAAAAGTAGCAACATTGCTTTCAGTTCCTTTGTCCAGATCAATGTATAACATGAATAGTTTTGGTTACAGCACGGATCCCTGTGGAACTCTGCCAGTTACCAGCTTCCATCCTCAAAAAGACTCAATTATCCCCATTCTCTGCTTTCTGCCAATAATCTAATTCTCTATCCGTGCCATTACCCTGTCTCTCACACCATGGCCTGTTATTTGCAGACTCATGTACAACTCCTTGTCAAAAGCCTTCCGGAAATCCAAATACAGTTCATGATCCTTTTCAGCCTTCCTAATACATTGTTTAAGTACTTTCCTGCTTCCTTTGTATTCCTCAAGGGCCTTGTCTGATTTCAGTTTCCTAAACCTTACATATACTTCTTTCTTTTTCACGAAAGCTTCACTATCTCGTCATTCCAGTTCCCTAATGTTGCCATCCTTATCTTTCATTCTCACAGGAACATGCTGGTCATGAACTCTGATCAATTGATCCAATGATCAGGTGGGCCAATGGGCCAAGGAGTGGCAGATGGAGTTCAATTTAGATAAATGTGAGATGTTGCATTCTACTGAACCAAGCCAGGGCAGGACTTAATGATAGAGCCCTAGGGAATGAAGAGGCCCAGGAACGAGGAGTGCAGGTGCGTAGTTCCTTGAAAGTGGAGTTGCAGGTAGACAGGGTGGTGAAGAAGGCATTCAGCATGCTTGCCTTCTTTGGTTATAATATTGAGTATAGGAGTTGGGACATCATGGTGTGGCTGGATAGAAGCTTCTAGAATACTGCATACAACACCGATTGCCCTTCTATAGGAAGGACGTTGTTAAACTTGAGAGGGTGAGGAAAAGATTTAGAACAAAGAACAAAGAACAAAGAAAACTTACAGCCCAGGAACAGGCCCTTCAGCCCTCCAAGCCTGTGCCGATCCAAATCCACTGTCTGAACCTCTCGCCCAATTCCTAAGGATCTGTATCCCTCTGCTCCCCACCTACTCATGCATCTGTCCAGACGCACCTTAAATGAATCTACCGTGCCTGCCTCTACTACTTCTGCTGGCAACACGTTCCAGGCACCTACCACCCTCTGTGTAAAGTACTTTCCGCGTGTATCCCCCTTAAACATTTCTCCTCTCACCTTGAACGCGTGACCCTTCATTATTGAATCCCTCACCCTGGGAAAAAGCTTATCTCTAACCCTGTCTATACCCTTCATGATTTTGAAGACCTCAATCAGGTCCCCCCTCAATCTCCTTTTTTCTAATGAAAACAATCCTAACCTACTCAACCTCTCTTCATAGCTAGCACCTTCCATACCAGGCAACATCCTCGTAAACCTTCTCTGTACCCTTTCCAAAGCTTCCACATCCTTTTGGTAATGTGGCGACCAGAACTGTACACAGTATTCTAAGTGCGGCCGAACCAAAGTCTTGTACAATTTTAACATGACCTGCCAGCTCTTATACTCAATACCCTGTCCGATGAAGGCAAGCATACCATATGCCTTCTTGACCACTCTATCCACCTGTGCAGCCACCTTCAGGGTACAATGGACCTGAACTCCCAGATCTCTCTGCTCATCAACTTTTCCCAAGGCTCTTCCGTTTACAGTATAGTTCGCTCTAGAATTAGACCTCCCAAAATGCATCACCTCACACTTGCCCGGATTGAACTCCATCTGCCACTTCTCCGCCCAACTCTCCAGTCTATCTATATTCTCCTGTATTCTTTGACAATCCCCTATGCTTTCTGCTACTCCCCCAATCTTCGTGTCATCTGCAAACTTACTGATCAGACCACTTATGCCCTCTTCCAGATCATTTATGTATATCACAAACAACAGTGGCCCCAGCACTGATCCCTGTGGAACACCACTGGTCACCTTTCTCCATTTCGAGAAACTCCCTTCAACTACTACTGTCTGTCTCCTGTTGCTCAACCAGTTCTTTATCCACCGAGCTAGAACCCCCTGCACACCATGTGACTTCACTTTCTCCATTAGTTTACGATGGGGAACCTTATCAAATGCCTTACTAAAGTCCATGTAGATGACATCTACAGCCCTTCCTTCATCTATCAACTTGGTCACTTCCTCAAAGAACTCTATTAAGTTAGCAAGGCATGATCTCCCCTGCACAAAACCATGTTGCCTATCACTGATAAGCCCATTCTTTTCCAAATATAAATAGATTCTATCCCTCAGTACCTTCTCCAGCAACTTTCCCACCACTGACGTCAGGCTTACTGGTCTGTAGTTACCTGGAATATCCCTACTACTCTTCTAGTACAGGGGGACAACATTAGCAACTCTCCAGTCCTCCGGCACTTCACCTGTGTTTAAGGATGCTACAAAGATATCTGTCAGGGCCCCAGCTATTTCCTCTCTCGCCTCCCTCAGCATCCTGGGACAGATCCCATCCAGTCCTGGGGATTTGTCCACCTTAATATCCTTTAGCCTACCCAACACATCTTCCCTCCTTATGTCAACGTGATCCAGAGTAAACAAACTTCTATCTCTAATCTCAACATTCATCATGTCCCTCTCCTCAGTGAACACTGATGCAAAGTAATCATTGAGAATCTCACCCATTTTCTCAGGTTCGACACAAAACCTTCCTTCCTTATCCTTTAGTGGACCAACCCTTTCTCTAGTTACCCTCCTGCTTCTTATATATGAATAAAAGGCCTTGGGATTCTCCTTAATTCTGTTGGCTAAAGTTATTTCATGACCCCTTTTAGCCCGCTTGATTCCTCATTTAAGATTGGTCCTACTCTCCCGATATTCCTCTAAGGACCGTTCTGTTCTTAGCTGCCTGGACCTTATGTACGCTTCCTTTTTCTTCTTGGCTCGTCGCACGATTTCTCCTGTCATCCACGGTTCACGAATCTTTCCTTTCCTATCCCTTGTTTTCAAAGGGACATGCCTATCCTGCACTATCTTCAACCTATCTTTGAAAGCCTCCCACATATCAAATGTGTACTTCCCTTCAAATAGCTGTCCCCAATCCACATTTCCCAGCTCCTGCCGAGTTTTGATATAATTGGCCTTGGCCCAGTTTAGTATTCTTCCCTTAGGGCCACTCTTATCTTTGTCTACGAGTATTCTAAAACTTACAGAATTGTGGTCACTATTCCCAAAGAAATCCCCCACTGCAACTTCTACCACCTGGCCTGGCTCATTCCCCAACACTAGGTCCAATATGGCCCCTTCCCTAGTTGGACTATTGACATACTGCTCTAGAAAACTTTCCTGGATGCTCCTTACAAATTCTGCCCCATCCAGACCTCTGACACTAAGTGTATCCCAGTCAATGTTGGGAAAATTAAAATCTCCCATCACCACCACCCTGTTACCTCTACATCGTTCCATAATTTGTCGACCTATTTGTTCTTCTACCTCACGCTCACTGTTGGGAGGCCTGTAGTACAGCGCCAACAATGTAACTGCACCCTTCTTATTTCTCAGCTCTACCCATAATGCCTCACTGCTCAAGCCCTCCATAGTGCCCTCCTTTAGCGCAGCCGTGATATCATCCCTGACCAGCAATTTATAAGGATGTTGCCAGGACTTGGTTTTGAATTATAGGGAGAGGATAATTAAGCTGGGGCTATATTTCCTGGTGTATCAGAGGTTCAAGGGGTGACCTTATAGAGTTTTATAAAATCATGAGGAACATGGATAGGGTGAATAGCCTAGGTCTTTTTCCTAGGATGGGCGAGTGTAAAACTTGAGGACATAGGTTTAAGGTGAGAGCTAACTTTTTCCCACAGAGGATGGTGCATGTATAGAATAAGGTCTCAGAGGAAGTGGTCGAGATGGGTAAAATTAGAATATTTAAAAAGGCATCTAGATGGGTATGTGAATAGGAAGGGTTTGGAGGGATATGGGCCAAATGCTGGCAAATGGGACTAGGTCAGATTGGGGATATCTGGTTGGTACAGACAAGTTGGACTGAAGGGTCTGTTTCTGTGCTGTATGACTATGACTCAATGGCTCTACATCTAGCAATAATACTTGTGGAGAAGGACCTCCTGGTGTATAAATATGATGGTTATTTAGACTAATGGATTGAGAACCAACTAGAAAGTGTGTTGTCCTATTCTAGATGAGAAATGTTTAATTACCAATCTTGTTGACCTATGTCCGTTGTGGAAGAGTGAACATAATCTGGTGCAATGATACTTTGGCTTTAAGAGGTATATTTTGTCCTGGTATAACAAGGTGTAGAGCTGGATGAACACAGCAGGCCAAGCAGCATTAGAGGAGCAGGGAAGCTGACGTTTCGGGCCTAGACCCTTCTTCTGAAATGTTGTTCAGAAATATTTTGTCCTGGGCCTTTTTTATGAAGAGAGCTTGAGACAGAGGTAACGAGGGGTCTGTTCCAAGATGAACAGCTTGTGAGGACTTGGATTTATTTTTTAAAGTAGAAACAAGAGAAGCAACATGAAGGGATGGAGCAAGCTCCCACAGAGCCAGGATGTTAGTTTAACTTTCAGTTGCTGCTGGAGTTTTGAAGCTGCTGTACATCTCTCCCTACTGCTGCAAAGCACTGGAGCTCTCTCTCTCCTTGAGTTTTCTGTTAATGTTCTTTCATCCTGGACTGGAGAATAGCATGTGAGACAACCTAGTTTACTGAATTTGCCTTCGCCAAAGGTGTGTTTATAGAATGTTACTATATTTCAGCAGTTGCTGTTTAATATTTAAATCGTCTGTTATTCTTTTAATGTTTACAATACAGTTAAGTTATTTCAATTCTTCCTCTTTTGTTTGTATTTTAACTATAGTGGAGGAATACAGTGTGTTTTGCTTCAAGCCTGGAAGTTTGACAAATCAAATTGCATCCAGAACATAACACCTTACACTTGCCGTTAAAACTAAGAAAATGTTGGGGTCTAGGCTATCTTCTTAATATATTTTGAGGGGATTTAGTTTCATTCATAATACCGGAAGAATTATTCATTAAGGGGGTAACTGAAAGAGTTGAATCCAAAACTCAGGTCTTAAATCTGAATAAAGGAAACTGTGATGTGTGAATTGGCAAAGATACTTCCGGTCCATCAACCAGTTCTCATTCCACAGCAAAATATTATCTCCAATCCCCCTGTGGCTTGCTTGCTGTTGGCTTGGAGTCACATATAGGTCAGACCAGGTAAGAATTGCACTTCTTTTCCTAAAAGGGCATTAGTGAGCTAGATGGTTTTCTTTTTCTTGACATAATTAGATTCTTAATTCCAGATTTTTAAAAAAATTGAATTCACCTTCTACCATGGCAGGATTTGAACCCAATTCCCCAGATCACTAAAAACCGAAAGAACTATGGACTACTGATTTTGTTTCCAATTTCCACCCTGCCCTCACTTTCATCTGGTTTATCTGGGACTCCCCCCTTCCCTTCCTCGACATCTCTGTTTCCATTTCTGGGCATAAACTGGCCACTAATGTCCATTATAAAGCCACTGACTCCCACAGCTACCTGGAATATACTTCCTCATACCCTGCTTCCTGTAAAGACTCCATCCCATTTTCTAGGCTCCTCCACCTCCATTGCAGATGTTTAAATGAGGCCAACTCCGACAAGGAAACCTCTGAAATGTCCACCTTCTTCCTCAACAGAGGATTCCCCAGCACTGTTGTCGACAGGGCCCTCAACCGTGTCCGACTCATCTCCCGCTCTTCCGCCCTCACCCCTTCCCTTCCCTCCCGCAACAGCAATAGGGTTCCCCTTGTCCTTACCTAGCATCCCACAAGCATCCACATCCAGAAGATCATCAGGTGCCATTTCTGCCACCTCCAACGAGATGCCACCACCAGACACATATTCCCTTCCCCTCCCTTGTCCGCCTTCCTCAGGGACCGTTCCCTCCGAGACACCCTGGTCCACACTTCCTTCTCCCCCAACACCTCCCCATAGCCCTACGGCACTGGCGAAGGTGCAACACCTGCCCATTTACCTCCTCCCTCCCCAGTATCCAAGGGCCCAAACATACCTTCCAAGCGAAGCAACACTTCACCTGCATTTCCAAGAATCTAAGATAACAAGGTGTGGGGCTGGATGAACACAGCAGACCAAGCAGCATCATAGGAGCAGGAAAGCTTGACGTTTCGGGCCTAGACCCTTCATCAGAAATGGGGGAGGGGAAGAGGGTTCTGAAATAAATAGGGAGAGAGGGGGAGGCGGATAGAGGATGGATAGAGGAGAGGATAGGTGGAGAGGAGGCAGACAAGTCGAAGAGGCAGGGATGGAGCCAGAAAAGGCAAGTGTAGGTGGGGGGGGTGGGAGGAGATAGGTCAGTCCAG
>JAHRHZ010000249.1:4037733-4065187 GCA_024137785.1 Ginglymostoma cirratum
GATGGGGGTGGGGCTTGAGGTGGGAGGAGGGGATAGGTGAGAGGAAGGACAGGTTAGGGAGGTGGAGATGAGCTGGGCTGGTTTTGGGATATGGTTGGGGGAGGGGAGATTTTGAAGCTCGTGAAATCCACATTGATACCATTGGGCTGCAGGGTTCCCAGGCTGAATATGATTTGTTGTTCCTGCAGCCTTCGGGTGGCATCACTGTGGCATTGCAGGAGGCCCAGGATGGACATGTCATCTGAGGAATGGGAAGGGGAGTTGAAATGGTTCGCGACTGGGAGGTGCAGTTGTTTGTTGCGAACTGAGCGCAGGTGTTCTGCAAAGCGGTCCCCAAGCCTCTGCTTGGTTTCCCCGATGTAGAGGAAGCCACAACGGGTACAGCAGATGCAGTATACTACATCGGCAGATGTGCAGGTGAACATCTGCCTGATGTGGAAAGTCTTCTTGGGGCCTGGGATTGGGGTGAGGGAGGAGGTGTGGGGGCAGGTGTAGCACTTCCTGCGGTTACAAGGAAAAGTGCCGGGTGTGGTGGGGCTGGAGGGGAGTGTGGAGCGGACAAGGGAGTCGCGGAGGGAGTGGTCCCTCCGGAAGGCAGATAAGGGTGGGGAGGGAAAAATGTCTTTGGTGGTGGGGTCTGATTGCAGATGGCGGAAGTGTCGGAGGATGATGCGTTGGATCCGGAGGTTGGTGGGGTGGTACGTGAGGATGAGGGGGATTCTTTTTTGGTTATTATTGCGGGGACGGGGCGTGAGGGATGTGTTCCGGGAAATGCGGGAGACACGGTCGAGGGCGTTCTCGACCACTGTTGGGGGAAAGTTGTGGTCCTTGAAGAATGAGGACATCTGAGATATACGGGAGTGGAAAGTGTCATCCTGGGATCAGATGCGGCGGAGGCGAAGGAATTGGGAATAGGGGATGGCATTTTTGCAGGAAGGTTGGTGGGAGGAGGTGTATTCCAGGTAGCTGTGGGAGTCAGTGGGCTTGAAATGGACATCGGTTTCTAGGTGGTTACCCGAGATGGAGACAGAGAGGTCCAGGAAGGAGAGAGAAGTGTTGGAGATGGTCCAGGTGAACTTCAGGTTGGGGTGGATGGTGTTGGTGAAGTGGATGAACTGTTCGAGCTCCTGGTGGGAGCACGAGGCGTCGCCGATGCAGTCATCAATGTAACGGAGGAAGAGGTGGGGTTTAGGGCCAGTGTAGGTACGGAAGAGGGATTGTTCCACGTAACCCACAAAGAGGCAGGCATAGCTTGGGCCCATGCGGGTACCCATGGCCACCCCCTTTGTCTGTAGGAAGTGGGAGGAATTGAAAGAGAAGTTGTTGAGGGTGAGGACGAGTTCGGCTAAGCAGATGAGGGTGTTGGTGGAGGGGGAATGGTCAGTTCTGCGGGACAGGAAGAAGCGGAGGTCCTTTAGGCCATCTGCATGGGGAATACAGGTGTATAGGGACTGGACGTCCATAGTAAAAATGAGGTGTTGGGGACCGGGGAATTGGAAGTTCTGGAGGAGGTGGAGGGCGTGGGTGGTGTCACGGACGTAGGTAGGGAGTTCCTGGACCAAGGGGGTGAAAATGGAGTCTAGGTAGGTGGAGATGAGTTCGGTGGGGCAGGAGCAGGCAGAGACAATGGGTCGACCAGAGCATTCAGGTTTGTGGATTTTGGGAAGGAGATAGAAGTGGGCGGTGCAGGGTTGGGGGACGATGAGGTTGGAGGCGGTGGGTGGGAGGTCACCTGAGGTGATGAGGTTGTGGATGGTTTGGGAGATGATGGTTTGGTGCTCGGGGGTGGAGTCATGATCCAGGGGGCGGTAGGAGGAGGTGTCGGAGAGTTGGCGCCTGGCCTCAGCAATGTAGAGGTCAGTGCGCCATACTATGACTGCCCCTCCCTTGTCCGCAGGTTTTATGGTGAGGATGGGATTGGAGCAGAGGGAGCGGAGGGCTGCACGTTCTGCGGTGGAGAGGTTGGAGTGTTTGAGAGGGGTAGAGAGGTTGAGGCGATTGATGTCTCGACGGCAGTTGGAGATGAAGAGGTCGAGGGAGGGTAGGAGGCCTTGGGGTGGTGTCCAGGAGAAGGGCTTGTGAATCTAGTCTACTGCATTCACTGCTCACAATGTGGTCTCCTCTGCACTGGGGAAATGAAGCGTAGACTTGGTGACCGCTTCGCAGAACATCTATGTTCCGCTCGCAAAAAAAGACCCTGAACTACCTGTTGCCTGCCACTTAAATGCACCACCCTGCTCCCTGGCCAACATCTCTGTCTCTGGCTTGCTGCAGTGTTCCAGCGAAGCCCAATGCAAGCTGGAGGAACAACACCTTATTTTCTGCTTGGGGACCCTGCAGCCCTCCGGACTCAATATGGGGTTCAATAATTTTAGGGCCTGAACTTTCCCAAGTCCTAGCTCCATACCCCACACACTAGGCCTTGTTATCACATAGCCTGCCATTACACACCCTCTGTTGTTAGTCACTAACAATCCCCATTCACAGCTATTCACCCTCCCAGCCTGATCGTTATCCACATCTTTGTCTGTCCAATGGTTCTTCTCTCTTTGGGTTCTATCCTTTATCCTATCCTTTGCTCCTTACTCTCTTCACCCACCCTGTCACATTAAAACCAATAGTTTCCTATCTAGCTTCAGTCCTGAGGAAGGGTCACCAGACCCGAAACGTTAACTCTGTTTTTTCCTCCACAGATGCTGCCAGACCTGCTGAGCTTCTCCAGCAACTTTTTTTTCCAGCGACTGTTGTTTTTTCCCCCAGAACATTACCTTGATCACTAGGTCTAGCAATAATACCACGAGGTCATCAACTGTCTAGGTTATTTCGGTGATAAGGTAAGAGTTAATCACATAACGGTCTGGTGTCACATGTCAGCTAGATTAGATAAAGTCAGCAGATATCCTTTCCTAAAAGTTATTTGCGAATCAGACTTGCTTTTTCCTCCTCATGATTTCATGTCACCATGACTGAGGCTAATGTTTATCTCCAGCTTTTATTACTGGGCTTAAAATTTCCCCAGGTGACAATGGTGAGCATCAGCTTGGGCCTCTGATCCCAAATTCGGTATAACTAACAGAACAACACATTGTTCCCCCTAAAATCACATTAGTCACATTTTACCAATGGAGGAAAAAAGGAAGGGAGAAGGAAGTGAAGTCAACGGAGGATGTGGAGTGGAGCAGGAAAGGGGGTGTGTCAAGATGATGTTTTCAGGAAGGATGAAGCAGAGTGGGAGTCAATAGCGAAGAGGAGGCGGGCCAGTGATGGTATTGGGGAAAGGGTGCTTAAAGAGGAATGTCAGATGACAAAGTGATAAAGGAAGGTGAAGAGAGGGAAAGGGAGAAAGTGCAGGGGTGGCAAGAGGGGGCAAAGGAAGGGTAGTTGATGTAGAAGAGGAGGAGTAGGGTGGGGAAATTGCAGTTCAGGGGTCAGGAGGAGAGGGCGGGAGAGGATTGAGAATAGAGTGAGGGCAACAGGGAGGGTAGGACTTGGGAGGAGAGAGGCATGACAAGATTGGAAGGTGAGGAAAGCCTTTGAGGGAAGGGAATGGGGGAACGCAGGGAGACGAATGGAGAGAGCTGGTGGGGTCAAGCTGACTTGGGAGTAAAGGGGGGGAGAGGAAAAGATGGGGGTAGAGAAGAACATAGGCAAGAAGGAGAGGTTGAAGAGGGGTCAGTGAGTGAGGGAAAGAGAGTAGTGCAGATGGGGGCGAGTGAGAGTGAAGACTGAATATGAGCCTTCCCCACAATGATGACCTCTCTCGTATAAAAGACCGGGGTTTATTTAATCTGAGTGACAGTCTTTAGGGTGTCATCGAACTCTGTGACACGTGGCAGTTGTGCTGAGGAGGAGCTGTGTACAATGACCTTTTCAGTGGTTGCGGGCAGCATGCCTTCTACACTTTGATCCTGCACCCCACAGAGCTGGCTTTCAGATAGCAATGAGGCTGTGACCTCTGCTAAGGTTTTGAAGTGCAGCTACTACTGTGGAGTCAGCATTCACCTGTCCCTTGCTCACACGTCACATATTCTCTCAGATAGGCATCAGAGGGCCACTTCAGAAGAATCACTTCTCCTTTTGATGCTAATTGATTTGCTTCGACTGGGCCATCACCCATTTCGATTTGACTCAGATCCAGGGCAAAATGTGGTGAAAAGTTGCTCTTTCCCATTTTAATCTCCCAAAGGTGTTAAACTGCATTTCAGGAAGGAGGGAATGCAGGTTCACCTAGAACAATACAAGGTGCTTAAAGGGTTAATATGAGAGTAGACATTGACAAAACATGGCTTGCGTCCCCAAGGAGTTTGAGAGGTGATTTGAATGACTTTAAGATATGTTTACCATTGACCAGAAAATGTACTGCATGAGCCATATGAATGATCTGGCTAATAGAGCAAGTCAGAGTCTATCAATCCTGCAGAGAATAACTTACCTCCTGACTCCCCAAAACCTGTCCACCATCTACAAAGCACAAGCCAGGAGTGTGACGGAATATTCCCCATTTGTCTTGACGAGTGCAGCTCTAACAACACTCAAGAAGCTGGACACCATCCAGGACAAAGCAAACCCATGTGCTCAACACCCCATCTGCCGTCTTGAACACCTGCTCCTTCCAACACTGATGCTCATTAGCAGCAAGATGTAACATCTACAAGATGTACTGCAGAAATTCACCAAGAATCTTTGGACAGTACCTTTCAACCCAAGATCACTCCTATCCAGAGGACAAGGTCAGCAGATACATGGGAACCACTACCACCTGCAAGATCCCATCCAAGCCACTCACAATCCTGACTTGGAAACATATCACCATTCCTTCATCGCCCCTAGGTCAATATTCTGAATTCTCCTTCCTCATATCATTGTGGGTGCCCCTACAACCTGAGGACTGCAACAGTTCAAGAAGGTAATCACCACCTTCTCCTGGGCAATTAGAGAAGTGCAATAAATCCTCGCCCTCATTAGCAACACCCATATCCTGTGAAACAATTAAAAACATAACCAGGTAGAGAGCATTCCCTTCGTGGGACAAGAGAAATGAGGGAGATAATGTGAAAATTAGTGTTGGGCTGTTCTGAAATCAAATCAGGAAGCATTTGTTCCCAGAAAATGATGTGCAAATCTTAAATTCTCTCCCGCTAAAAGCTGTTGTCAATTCCAACTTTCAAGGCTAAGCTCGACAGAGAAGTCATGTGTTGGGTAGGCTAAATAGGAGCGTAGAAGCCAGGAAAAGTCGGCCACTTGGCCTTTTGAGCCAGTTCCATCATTCAGTGTGACCATGTCTGATCCTCCATGTCTACACACCCACCCCGATGCCTTTAAAATCAAAAATAAAAATGATCAGAGATAGTAGGAACTGCAGACGCTGGAGAATTCGAGGTAACAAGGTGTAGAGCTGGATGAACATGGTGGGCCAAGCAGCTGATGAAGGGTCTAGGCCCGAAACGTCAGCCTATCTGCTCCTATGATGCTGCTTGGCCGGCTGTGTTCATCCAGCTCTACACTTTGTTAATAAAAATGATCAATCACTTTCTTGAGTATAGTCACTGACCTGGCCTCCACATTCTTCAATGGTAGAGAATTCCACAGGTTTATTACGCTAGAGTGCTGACAGAATCGTTGAGTGGTTACGACACAGGAGGACACCATTCATGTCATCCTCTTTTTTCAGCTCTTGTCTTGTGCCACTTCTTGAGATGTGAGTGCCGGTGGCTAGGCTAGCATTTATTGTCCAAGCTTAATTGCCTTTGAAGGGTGGTGGTGAGCTGCCTTCTTAATCTGCTGCAGTCCTAGGGTGCAGGGACAACTACAGTGCTATTGGGGAGGGAGTGCCAGGGTTTTGGCCCAGCGACAGTGAAACAGTTCCAAGTCAGAATGGCGACTTCTTGAAGGGGAGCTTGCAGTTGATGGTGTTCCCACGTATCTGCTATTGATCTCCTTTCAGGTGGTAAAGCTAGCATGTTTGGAAGGTGCTGTCTAAGGAGCCTTGGAATGTTGCTGCGGTTCATCCTATAGATGGTACACACTGCTGCTATTGCGCATCAGTGAGGTATTGAGTGAAGTTGATATTGAGACACTATTATGGCCTCCAATAGTATTATATTTAAGAAAACCAGTAGGTGAAAGACAGTTTGGACCTTTCTACAGAGAGAAATGTTACAAACATTAACCATCAAATTCAAACACACCACAACTTTAATAAGTGTCTTTTCATGAGACAATTAGCCTTAGTCCATGCATGGATGACAGCACATCCAAAAGAAAAAGAGAGAAAGACAATTAATTATAA
The DNA here is from genome assembly GCA_024137785.1 of Ginglymostoma cirratum. Lineage (NCBI taxonomy): Eukaryota > Metazoa > Chordata > Chondrichthyes > Orectolobiformes > Ginglymostomatidae > Ginglymostoma > Ginglymostoma cirratum. Next base: position 4,044,023 of record JAHRHZ010000249.1, read on the forward strand.
AGCTTAAAGGATACTTCTGCACATCAAACTTGGGACAAGGTGTGTCGACAGGCCCCCACGAACTACACCAGAACATGGAGTGCAGAGATTGAACCTACATGATTGATATCCAACAACAGTGCGACAAGGAGTGGGGGAGTATAAATTAAGTCTCCAGTCCCTGGAATAAAGATGAGATAGAGCAAAGCTTACTTTCCTCCATTGGGGGGATGGGTAAGCAAGGGGTTTCCAGAACAAGTCAGAACAACCTCACAATCAAATGTAGGCCCACACAAAGGGTGTTGATGTGTGAAACTCCCCAGATGAAAGGCGGTAGATATGAACTGACTGAATACATTTAAACCTGACATTGATCAACATTTTGTTTTGCTACCGACTCCATTCAGGGACACGGAACCAAGGTGGGTGCTATGTTCCTATCGAATGATCCAAATCAGGATCAAGGGTTTGAATGGCTTCTTCCTGATGTGTGTCCATACTCTTGCATGCTTCACTACTCATTGCATTCAGGCTTGTTTGCTGTGGTAACTCCAATGCATGATAAATGCCACTATGTCTGAATCTAATGTAGAGAAAACAATGAGATCATCCAATCTGATGGCATTGAAGTTTGAGTGAAATTCAAGTAAATCCAAGACTCAGCCACCAACATTGGATGAAACAGAGTAGATGAAGAATCTAGATACGTTGGAGAGCGTGCACAGGGGGCTTCCTGGAATGACAGCAGATTGAGGCATTCAAAATTTTACCAGGATGTTGCCTGGAACAGAGGGAAGGTCTTACGAGGAAAGGTTGAGAGAGCTGGGGCTTTTCTCTTTAGAACAACGAAGGATGAGAGGTGACTTGATAGAGGTGTACAAAATGATCAGAGATATAGATAGAGTGGACAGCCAGAGACTTTTCCCTAGGGTGGAGGTAGCTATTACGAGGGGGCATAGTCTTAAAGTGAGTGGAGGTAGATATAGGGGAGAGGTCAGAGGTAGGTTCTTTACTCAGGGGGTGGTAGGGGTGAGGAATGCATTGCCGGAGAGGGTAGTGGAGTTGGCCTCATTAGGGGCATTTAAGCAGCTATTGGATAGGCATATGGATGATAATGTAAGGTAGGGGTGGAGGTGAGATAGACCTTAGTTTTAGGGTAAAAGTTTGGCACAATATCGTGGGCTGGAGGGCCTGTACTGTTCTATGCTCTATGTTCTAAAATCATGAAGATTGGTGTCAGATAAGGGTCGAAAATCTGATTCTATTGGCAGATTCTATTGGTTACCAAAGGGCACAGAATTAAAGCAAATTTCAAAAGAGACAAAAGGGAAGGAAGGAGAATTTGTTTTAATGCAGCAAGTAATAATGATTTAGCATGACAGGATGCAGATTCACAATTAACTTTCAAAAGGAAAACTTGAAGGGGAGAAATTAGGCATTGCTGTGGCCACACAATTCAATAAACACAGCCCCCACCCAAAGATGAAGACTCCTGGATTTTACAGTATGGTATTTGATTAACCTATGCCCATTGCTTTTGATGCAGGCAACAGCCAAACATTGCACTGCCTTTTGATTTATGTAATTACAGCATGCAGCCAACCCTAAACACACAGTCGAGTGGCTGCCCAACTGTGCGCAGGGTCAATAATTATGAAAGGTCAGCTCAAGTTCAAGCTGGACTGTACCTCTTAAAAGGGGCAATATGCTTTGAATTGAATGAGTTGATTAGCATTATCATCAAATGCAATCAGATGAGTGCAGTGAAAAGTTTGCAATGTCGCCGCTTCCAGTTTTAGGTACAAGATACCTAGGTACAGGCACTTAAGCATTTGGTACAAAAATTAAAAGCAGAATAAATAGAAGTGCAGTGTAAGAATAAAAAGGAAATATAAAGTACCCGAATTACAGTCCTTTCACCCCACTCCGTGCCAGCACCGAACCTCCATACCACGCCAGGACAAGTTTGAAGACCATGCCAGGTTTCAAAACTCAAGGTCTGACCGCCCCCGTGCCGACCTCCTGTCCGGGACTGCCCTCCCCCTTCGCCGGCCTCCTGTCTGGGACTCTCCTCCCACCGAGCTGGCCTCCAGTCCAGGACTCCCTTAACCCCGTGCCAGCCTCTTGTCCAGGACTCCCCTCCCTCCACGCCAGCCTCTTGTCCGGGACTCACCTCCTTGTGCCAGCCTCAGGTTCAGGACTCACCTGCAGTGGCCTCAGGTCTGGGAGTCGCCTACTCCATTCCCGTTCAAGTAAGTTTAAAAAGTTAAAAGTTTGATAAAAACATTCCAAAGAAAAGAGAAAAAGAAAAAAAAACAGAGGTGGAGCAGAGGAGCTCTGGTGGGAGCGTCCCACTCTGCTGGCACCTTTTAGTGGGAATACATTGATTTGATTAGAATGGCGGATAGATGTTTTTTCCAAATGTGAATTTGACCCGGGCTAGATACAAAGATGCCATTGTACAGTACAGTGCCATCCACCAAGATTCTCTGACGTAGCCTTGGAGACTTTTGTGCTGGGTAAGGGATGAGGTGAGAGGTCATAGATCCACATGCAGAGGGCTCTTCAACAGACACTTTGAAGGAAGTGAGAGCAGAACACCATGGAAGTCAATGCCAACAATCCAGCCTCCTGTGCTGCACCCGAGGAACTTGGTGCAATGTTGCAAGGAGTTTAGTGTCAGTAGTCAAGGTCAGTGAATGTATCTTCGAACACCAATACTCACGTGATTGCATTGTTGCATCACCAACCTCTTGCTGAGCTCAATGCAGCACATTCTCATCGTACATTGACCTACAATCTTTGGGAGCAGGTTCAGAATCCCACCCCATCCTCACATACCCAGCAGCTGCTTCAAGCTTTACTCTCTACAGACCACAGGCCTGCTGGCTTTTCAGCCACATCACCGTAACCATATTTCTCCACACATTTTCCGTCCCGCTGAGCATATTGGGGTATATTCCGGGGTACGTGGGTTTTTTTTATTCACTTGTGGGATGTGGGCATCGCTGGCTGTGGCAGCATTTATGGCCCGCCCCTACTTGCCACTTGAGAAGGTGGGGGTGAACTGTCTTCTTGAACCGCTGCAGTCCACCTGCTGTAGGTTGACCCACAATGCCCTCAGGGATAAAATTCCAGGATTTTGACCCAGCAACACTGGAGGAACGGCGATATATTTCCAATTCAGGATGGGGAGGGCCTTGGACAGGAACTTGCAGGTGGTAGTGTTTCCAAATGTTTCCTGCCCTTGTCCTTCTGGGCGGAAGTGTTCGTGGATTTGAAAAGTGCTCTCGAAGGAACTTTGATAACTTTCTTCAGCGCATCTTATAGATAACATGCAATGCTGTTACTGAGCGTCGGTGGTGGAGGGAGTGAAAGCTTGTGGATGTAGCGCCAATCAAGCGGGCTGTTTTGTCCTGGATGGTGTCAAGCTTCTTGAGTGTTGTTGGGGCTGCACTCATCCAAGCAACTGGGGAGTATTCCATCACACTCCTGACTTGTGCCCTGTAGATCGTGGACTGGTTTTGGGGAGTTAGGTGGTGAGTTACTCACTGCAGTATTCCTAGCCTCTGAGCTGCTCTTGCAGCCACTGTGTTAATGTGGCGAGTAGCGTTCAGCTCTGGTCAATGGGAAACACGCCAGATGTTGATGGCCACTTGGCACTTCTGCCTGAAGATTGCTGTGAAGGCTTTTCATTGGTCTTTTCAATCACTGAGGATGGGGATATTTGTGGAGCCTACTCCTCCTCTTCCAGTGGGTTGTTTAATTGTCCACCACTATTCACGACTGAATATCACATGACTGGAGATCTTCCATCTGATCCATAGGTTGTGGGATCACTTAGTTCTATCTATCACTTGCTGCTTATGCTGTTCAGCGCGCATGCCGTCCTGTTTGGTGGCTTCACCAGGTTGATACCTGATCTTTGGGTATGCCTGGTGCTGCTCCTGGCATGCCCTCCTGCACTCTCCATTGAACCAGTGTTGATCCCCTGACTTGAAGGTAATGGTTGAGTGGGGGATATGCCAGGCCATGAGTTTGCAGATTGTGTTGGAGTACAATTCTGCTGCTGTTGATGGCCCTGACACCTCATGGATGCCCAGCCTTGAGCTGCTAGATCTGTTCAAAGTGTGAAGATATAATGGCTTAAACAGATATATTTTGTCCTGGTTTTTTTTCCCTAAAGAGACATTAAGACGGGGTACCAAGCAGTCTGTTTCATTCCAATAAAGTGAACAGCTTAGAGTTGGAACAATAGAAACAGCCTGAATGGGTGGGATCAGACTCCCAAACAACAAAACACTGGAGTTCTCTCTCTGTGTATGTCTGTCTGTCTCTCTTTTTCTCTCTCCCCCCCTCAGACTTTTCTCTTGATGTTGTATTTTACTGAACTTGCCTTTGCCAAAAGGTGTTATGATATTGGAACAGCTAATCAGTGGTGGGGAACATATATGTTATCTTGTTAAGTATTTTTGGTAGAGTTTCAGTTAAGATAATGTTAGGAATTCCCTATTTTGTCTGTATTTTAACTGGATCCTTAAGAATAAAGTGTACCAGAGATAATAGGTACTGCAGATGCTGGAGAATCCGAGCTAACAAGATGTGAACCTGGATGAACACAGCAGGTCAAGCAGCATCATAGGAGCAGGAAAGCTTGACGTTTCGGGCCTAGACCCTTCATCAGAAATGGGGGAGGGGAAGAGGGTTCTGAAATAAATAGGGAGAGAGGGGGAGGCGGATAGAAGATGGATAGAGGAGAGGATAGGTGGAGAGGAGGCAGACAAGTCAAAGAGGTGGGGATGGAGCCAGTAAAGGTGATTGTAGATAGGGGGGTAGGGAGGAGATAGGTCAGTCCAGGGAGGACGGACAGGTCAAGGGGGCGGGATGATGTTCGTAGATAGGAGATGGGGGTGTGGCTTGAGGTGGGAGGAGGGGATAGGTGAGAGGAAGGACAGGTTAGGGAGGCGGGGACGAGCTGGGCTGGTTTTGGGATGCGGTTGGGGGAAGGGGAGATTTTGAAGCTTGTGAAATCCACATTGATACCATTGGGCTGCAGGGTTCCCAGGCTGAATATGATTTGTTGTTCCTGCAGCCTTTGGGTAGCATTGTTGTGGCACTGCAGGAGGCCCAGGATGGACATGTCGTCTGAGGAATGGGAGGGGGAGTTGAAATGGTTCGCGACTGGGAGGTGCAGTTGTTTATTGTGAACCGAGCGCAGGTGTTCTGCTTCAAGCCCGATAGTTTGACCAATTGAATTGCATCTGGAACACAACACCTTGCACAACAAAATTAAGAAAAAGTTGGGGTCTAGGCTGTCTTTTTAATATATTTTGAAAGAGTTTTGTCTGGTCCATAACAAAAATCTGTCCCATTTAGCACAGTGAAAGTGCCTGATGGAGGGTGTTCTCAATGTGAAGACGGGACTTTAATGGCTGAGAATAGGGAGATGATGATTGTTGCTATGACTGAGGCTGTGGCCAACAGTAGGGCTGAACCCATCAGAGAAGATGGTTTGCTCAGAATTCTCTTTCTCACATCCTGCTCTCCTCTCACCCATAATCTTTTGATTTATAGGTCTGTGGTTGGTGCTTTATGCCCTCCCTCTCAACCACCCTGATACCCCTCTCCTTTCAAATACTCTATAACAGCTATTTGGGCCACACAATGGTGCATCCAGAGGAAAGAGACTGATATTGAAGAAACACCATCAACTCACCTTACACAGCCACCAGCTCACATCCTAACACTATGCTAACCTTAGAGACGAGCTCTAAGGAAGGATGGCCACAGTGAGACAGAGCACGAGAGATGACAACCTGGGAAGGTGTATCAGTGTGAGCTTTAATGAGGACCCCTGCAGAACAGCTTGGGCAGGTACAGGGAAAGGGCAATGAGTCTACCCACTGATAGGATTTGTGCATTAACAGATCTGCAGGTCATAAGGCAAATAGAATTTTGGTGTTTATTGCTAAAGGAATGGAGATCAAAAGTAGAGAAGTGATTTTTTTGTTAGTAATTCTCAGGATGCTAGGCCATCACTTTTTGTCCATCCCTAATTGCCTGGTGGGCTGTCAAGAGTCAACTACATTGTGGTGGGTCTGAAGTCACATGTAGGCCAGATTAGACAGTTTCTTTCCTGAAAGGACATAACGTTGCAATTTTACAAGGTGTTGGCGAGTCCCAATCTGGAGTATAGCATATAGTTTTGCTCACCTTACTTGATGAAGGATGTAATTGCATTGGAGGCAAGTCAGACAAAGCTCAGTCAGTTAATTCCAGAGCTGAAAGGCTTGTCTTATGAGGAGAGGTTGAGCAGCTTAAGCCTATACTCAGTGGAGTTGAGGATGGAAGGAGATCTAACTGAGGTATATTTTATGCTTGAGGGGATTGATAAAGTAGAGCAGTGAGGGTGTTTCCTCATGTGGGGCAATCTAGAATGAGAGGTCATAGCTTTAGGACAAGGGGTAACATATTTAAAACAGACAGGAGAAATTAGACACAAAAGCAGGTCTGAGGAAGGGTCATCAAACCCAAAACAGCAACAGATTTCCCTCTACAGATACTGCCAGACCTGCTGAGCTTTTCCAGCAATTTCTTATTTCAGATTTCTACCATTTGCAGTTCGCTCCATTTTTATGAGAAGTGACTTTTCTCCAAGGGTCATGAATCTGTAGAATTCGATATCCCAGAGTGCGGTGAATGTTGGGATGCTGAATAAATCTAAAGAGGAGATAGACATTTTTTAATTAGTAATGGGTGAAAGGATTATGGAATGTGGGCAGAAAAGAGGAGTTGAGGCTGAGATGAGCCCAGCCATGATTGTATTAAATGGTAAAGCAGGCTTGAGGGGCTGAATGGCCTACTCATGCTCCTAGTTCTAAGTTAACATTTGTGATTCATAGAGGAAGCCAGCATTAAGATTGTGGATGACTTGTGCACAGTCTGGAGCCTGTTATTTCCCATATTCAGGTGCTGGTCTATGCTTTTTGTGGTTTGTGACCTAATAGCTGCAGCAGAAACATTGGATTGCTGCAGTGAAAGCTCAGACTGCAACCATACAGCCCAAAGCATTACTGTGTAAGCTCAGACTGAAGACATGAGTTTCAGGAACCCATGTCCCAGCAATAATATTGAGTTGATTAAGTCTTGAGGAGAGACAGTTATTGAGAAAAATAGCAGTGAGTGAATGCACAGATATTTCAAAAAGACAAGTTATTACAACTGTGGCAGATCAAGCAATTCATGACTAAGCAGAAGAGACAGGAGTGTCTGTGGTGAGAAAAGAAATTTCAGGGTGGTATATTTCATAAGACTATCCAATATAGGAGCAGAATTAGGCTATTTGGCCCATCAATGGTGGTTTGCCATTCAATCATGGCTGATATGTTTGTCAACCCCATTCTCCTACATTCTCCCTGTAATCCTTGACCATTTACTAATCAATAATCTATCAATCATTGTCTTAAATAGACTCAATGACTTGGTGTCCACAGCCCTCTGCAGCATTGAGTTCCACAGACTCACCACCCTCTAGATGAAGAGATTCCTCCTCATCTCAGGGACAGTGTTTAAGAGCCATGAGGTTATGCTGCAGCTCTATAAAACCCTGGTTTGACCACACTTGGAATATTGCGTTCAGTTCTGGTCACCTCATTATAGGAAAGATGTGGAAGCTTTAGAGAGGGCGTGGAGGAGATTTACCAGGATGCTGCCTGGGCTCAAGGGCAGGTCTTATAAGGAAAGGTTGAGGGAGCTAGGGCTTTTCACGTTGGAAGGAAGAAGAATGAGAGGTGACTTGATAGAGGTGTACAAGATGATGAGAGGCACAGATGGAAAGAGTCTCTGGCTGTTCTCTAAGGGCGGAAATGACTATTATGAGGGGGCATAATTTTAAGGTGATTGGAGGACGGTATAGGGGAGATGTCAGAGGTAGGTTCTTTACACAGTGGTGCGTGCGTGGAATGTACTGCCAGCAGTGGTAGAGGAGTCAGATATGGTAGGGATATTTAAGCAACTCTTGGATAGGCACACGGATGATAGTGAAATGTAGGGTACACAGGTTGGTTTGCTCCTAGAGTAGGAGGATAGGTTGGCACAACATCATGGGCCAAAGGGCCTGTACTGTTCTCTGTTCGATATTCTATTTCCTATTCATGTACTTACCTAAATGTCTTTTAAACATTGCAACTGTCCCCACATTTACCACTCCCTTTTGAAGTGAATTCCACACAAGTATAAAATAATTGCCCCTCATGTCTTTTTAAAACCTTTCTCCTCACCTTAAAAATATCTCCCCTCATCTTGAAATACCCCACTCAAGGGAAAAAGCCCCTGATCTATATCCCACATTATTTTATTAATCTCTACAAGGTTTCACCTCTCAATCTCCTACACTCCAGTGAAAAAAGGCCTAGCCTATCCAGCCACTCTTTGTAACTCCAACTTTTAGCCCCAGCAACATTCTGGTAAATCTCTTCTGAACCCTGTCCAGCTTAATAACCTTCCGATTACAGGGCAACCAGAACTAGGCACAGTACTCTAATCTGGATGGATCACATTTGATCAGGATTGGGACCTGGGGTGGAGGAAAGGGCGTCAGGGAGCTACTGTATGCTCATTCTGTTGGGGGAGGGTTTAAAAAGAATGGCAGGGGGTTGAGAACCTGAGCAGGGAGTCAGTGAAGGGTGAAACAAGGTTCAAAATGAAGGGTGGAAAAATAGGAAGCAAAAATGGAAACTGCCCATGGATACTGAGATACTGTTTAGCTGTACACAACGTAGTGGTCTTTTGGAGTAAGCAACGAGCCTGAACCCACCAAGTATTCTCAGGTTTCCATGTTGAATTTTCTTGACATCTCCCATGCTTTGGTGAAATAGGAACCCAAATATTACTGAGCTGAGTCGTGCTGTTCACAAGGCATTGAGCAAGAAATTATCCCTCATACTTGGCAACTCGCCACCACCTCATGAGAAACTCCCTACATGGTGTTTGAAAAGCCTTCAAGATGCAGCAAGTTGCTCCCCAACATCGAGATGGGCTTTGTTGAACAGTCGGCTGCTAAGTTTTCCATCGCCCTCATTGCTCAGACCTCTAAGATTCCGCCTTTGTCTATCTCAGCTTTGACTCGGTTCAGTGGCTCAGCCTTCACAGTGCCGTGGGCTAAAGGGCTCTACCATTACTAAAGTTTTTTTAATAATAAGGTTCAACCAACTCAGCCTCTCCTTTAAAGCCAGCCCGTTTATCCGTGCAATGAACCTTCTTTAATCTGCCACCAACACAGTTAAACACAGTACCTCCTTAAATATGGAGACAAAATTGCATGCAAAACAGTTTCACAAAAGCCTGTGTATTTGTAGCAGCAGTCTTCTACTCCTACGCCCCTTATAGTAAGGCTTGATCTTGCATTTGTCCTACATACTAAATGCTGTACCTGCAAGCTACTTTTTGTAATTCACATACAAGGGCACACAGATTCATCCATACTGTAAGATGCTGCAGTCTCTTCAACCGAAACAAAATTGCTTTCCAATTCTTCCTACAAAGGGCCAAATATCACATTTTCCTAAATTAAACTTCATCATTCCACTCAATCTATCTACATTCCTTTACAGACACTTTGCTCTTTCTTTGCAATTTGCTTTCCCACCTATCATCAGCAAATTTGTCTACTGTGCACTTTGTCTCTTCAACCAAGTCATTAATGTAAAGTTATTGACCTGCTTAGGAAATTGACCGAGCAGCAGGAGACCTAGACTCAGAATAATTGATGTCCTGTAATTGGCAGGATGTGACTAGTGGTGACCCACAAGGGTCCATGCTCTGGCCTCAGCTATTTATTGTGCTCATTAGTGGTGAGGTGATGAGGCAGAAAGTCACATTCAAATCGGCTGATGACATAAAAACGGATGATGTAGCAAGGTACGCAGATGGAAGCATAAAATAACAAAGCGATATTTATAGACTGAGCAAATCTGAGAGAAATGGATTGCTATGGAGGCAAATGGGAGGCCAAACACTTTGGAATGAGAACTGATAGAACAGGGCTCTTTTGAAATGAAGAGGAGATGTAAATTTTGGAGTTCTAAAGACACTTGGGTGTCCAGCTATATGGATCTTTAAAAGATCTTGAGATGGTGAAAATAATCAAAAAGGCTAATGTAATACTGTCCTTTACGATGAAAGGATTAGAATGCAAGAGGTTAGAAGCCATGCTTCATTTATACAAAGCCTTGGTTAGACTACACCATAAGTTACCCTGAGCAGTTCTGGCTAGCACATCCTAAGAAGAATATACTGGACTTGGAGGAATTGTGGTACATGTTTAATGGAATGTCACTTGGAGACTTGAGTTTTACTTCTCATTGGTGTTGGGGAGTGGATTTAACTGTGTCTCACACTGGACCAGTTGGCAGAGCTCTGTTCTCCCACAGATCATTTTCACTGCCTGAGGAAACTCTCCCAGCAGCAGATGGAGTTGGAGAGATGGGGAAACAATGTTCCAGGCAGGCTCGGAGCTCCCACCAACTTTCCTGAGGAAGCGGCGTGGCTGCCAAAGCCATTGTTAAATTACATTTTAGAAAAGTCACAGAAAGAAACAGACAGAAGGCACTTCTATTTTGGAGCTCCTCCCTCACTCACCAGCCAACATAGCTTTCTGCTGCAAACAAGCTTACAAGCCTCCCTTGCTGGCACTCCAACATCGAAAGCCCAGCTTCTCATCAGTAAGATAATTGGCTCACCCAGCCTTTGGCTATTAACAGGCTCCCTTGGAGTTTAAGGGCAAGACGTTCCTTTGAAGATTCTGAACCCCACCATTAGGCTGAAATACAAATCAGAAGCTTGTACTGTGTAGGGAAAATCAGAGAGAACAACTGCCCTTAAACTCTAACGGTTAAATCACATGGAGAGGCTGTACAAACTGGGGTTGCATTCCTTTGAATTTCATGTGTTAAGTAGTGATTTGGTTTCCACAATGCCCTTAGGTTCTTATGTCTCTGCACTCTTGCTGCTTTTCAGAAAGTTCCCACAATGAGTGCACAGCCTCAAAAACACTTTGGCTGTAAAGTGCGTTGAAAATGTGAACAGCACAAGACACATGCCTTCCTTTTTTCCCCCTTTATTCATTCATGAGATAAGGGCACTGCTTACTAGGCAGCACTTATTGCCCATCCCTAATGGCCCAGAGGGCAGTTAAGGGTCAACCACATTGCTGAGGGTCTGGAGTCACATGTCAGCCAGACCAGGTAAGGATGGCAGTTTCCTTCCCTACAGGATATTAGTGAACCAGATTGATTTTCCTTGACAATCAGCAATGGATTCCTGGTCATCATTAGACTCTTAATTTCAGAAGTTTATTGAATTCAAATTCCACCAGCTGCTCTGGTGGGATTTGAACCCAGGTCCCCAGAACATTACCTAGGTCTCTGGATTAACAGTCCAGCAACATTGCCTCCCCAGTTTAGATTTGTAAGGAGCCAAGGGTTGCCTTCTTTATGAGCTAATATTCAATCACCTCATGTTTCCAGGCAGTGGTGAGGAAGGTTAGGAAAAGGTGAAGGAGGAAATTTTGACCTTTTATCATTCTATCATGAGATATGGGCATGGCTGACAGGCCCAGAGGTTATTGCACATCCTTAATTGCCCTTAAATTGAGACTTTCTAAACCATTTCAGAGTCAACAACATTGCTATGGGTCTCAAGCCAGACCAAGTAAGGGTGGCTGATTCCATCAATGACCCAGGTAGATGTTTGCAACAACCGATGTTATTTTCATTGTCACCATTGAGACATGAGCTTCATATTCCAGACTTATTAATTGAATTTATTTAGTTCATTCCTGGGATATGGGCACCACTGGGCTGGCCAGCAATATTGCCCATCCTTAATATCCCAATGAGTAATTAAGAACCAAAATTGTTGCTGTGGATCTGGAGTCACATGTACACCTAGCACAGCAATGACAGAAGATTTCATTCCCCAATTTGCACACAATCAAGGGATTAGAAGTAGCACAGGGAGCTGGGCCAATCAGAGACACCCTGTTTCCCTAGTTTCTGACCCTCTTGCATATCTTCTCCTTGTGACCCCTAACAACAGAGTACCCCCCAAAAATAGCACTTACTTGTCACTTTAGTTCTCACCAAACTGAGCATCCTTCCATAAGTCACCAATGATTGATTAGAGGAAGATATAGCAGGGCCTATCTCTGAAAACAAAAATAGAAATTGCTGGAAAAACTCAACAGATCTGGCAGCACCTGTGGAGAGAAAACAGAGTTAACATTTTAGGTCTTAAATAGCTCCAGAAAGATTGGTATCCCATCACCAATTCACCCTTTATTTACACATGGAGAGACCTTAACCCTGATCCAGCTTCCTCAGATTCAACTCTCAGAGTGAGCAGAACTTCTGACACTCCTGTTTATATACCAGGGCTCCCTGATTGGGCCAGATTAGCAGTCCCAATTGGGAAACTCATATTCTATGAGATCCACTTGGCTGACCTCGTTATAATCACTACTTCCCACCCACCCCAAGTCCGAGGTCATAGGCTGGTTCTTTTATTTGTAGGTCCTCCTGGGACGTTTTAGTATTGGGTCAGGTTTCTGCAATTCTGCCTCTCATACAGGTTGTGTGTAACAGACAGTAGCTTGCCTTTTGCACCCAGAGTGTCTCGGAAGAAATTCATTCCCCTCTTTAGGTCACAAACACATTGAGGCAGCGACATCACCACATCTGTCTCAGATTCCAAGGTACCTTCAATGCCTGACGGAGAGACCCATTAGGTTCTAGAACAGTCAGAAAGGTAGTTGAGGAGCTGGACGTGCTTTGCTCCTGCACCGTTTGTGAGTTTGCAGCTTTCATATGGTCCATGTGCTTGTCCAGGACTGCCACATCTACCCGAGCTTAGTGCATCACTGGACCTGACCTCGTGTCGACCATGCCTCTTACCCATGCAGGGCCATTCCTGTGGCTCCTACACCAAACTTTTGCCCCTGAAATATACTGTCTCTTTCGCTTAGCGGAGTCTTGTGTCCGGCATTGGCGTCCCTGATACCGATTCATCCTCCGTTGAAGGCCCGGGAAGATAAGACTTAACCCGATGTGGAGAATTCTTGCCATTAGCAATTCTGCAGGAGCTATCCCTGTAGTTGCACAAGGGTTCGCCCTATAATCAAATGGGAACCGGACAATTTTGGTATCGAGTGACACTGTAGGTTGTTTCTTTAAGCCTGCCTTCAAAGATTGGACTGCTGTTTCTGCTAGACCATTGGATGATGGATGGTATGGAGCTGTCCTTCGATGACAAATATCATTTGACTTTATGAAACACTCAAATTTCCTGCTAGTAAAAGTCCTTTATCTGTGACCAAAACTTCCTGGAGTCCATGTGTTGCAAAAGAATGCACTTAATTTTTTTATCGTCCTCCCCGTGTCTGACAAGTGAACTCTAAGCACGTCCAGTGAGTGTCCACAATGACTAAGAACATTGAGCCCACGAAAAGACCTGCAGAGTCGACGTGTAACCGAGTCAAGGGTTTGCCCAGCCATTCTCATGAATATGGGGAGCTGCTGGGGTCAATGTTTGTCCTTGTTGGCACCCTGGGCACTGCCCCACTAATGCGGCTATGTCTGCATTGAATCCTGACCACCAGACGTAACACCTTGCCAACATCTTTATTTTGGAAACCCCTGGATGACCCTGGTGGAGTTCAACCAGTATCTGGCAGCAACATTTGCTTGGGACAATCACTCTTGCTCACCATAATAATATACCATCTTCTGCTGTGATCTGGTCTCTGCGGATCCAGAAAGGGTTCAATTCTGGTTCTGATGGCTCTTTGGTTTCCCCCATCACCACCAGCTGCTTCAGTTTTGCCATGACTGGATCTTTTTGCATCCCCCCAAAGCCTTCAAAGGCAGGATTGAATGAATCAAGTTTCCCAGATAATGGCTTGATGCCAGAAATGTTTCCCCCCAACTCAAAGATGACTGTTGCAAGGGTATTTCTTCAGCACTGTGGTTTTTTTCTCATTGCCACTGAAATCAGTCCACAAAGGCCGGTATCCCGTCACCATGTCACACTTTATTTACACGTGCGTAATAGTTTACACTGGTTCACCTTCCTCAGGGCCAGCTCTGAGTGAACAGGAACCTCCGTCACTCCTGTTTATATCTGTCAGCCAGGGCTCCCTGATTGGACCAGATTAACAGCCCCAGTCAGGGAATTCACACTGTATGTGGTCCAACTGGCTGACCTTGTCACAATCACTGCAGGGTCCAGTCACTGATTTCCGTTTTCTGCAGTTCTTTGTTATTTTTTTGTTTAGCCTTTCTCCAAGTGGTTAGCTTGAGTGACCTTTAGAACAAGCGACTGAGACATCCGATAACTCAGGAAGATCCTGGCCTGTCTCCTGATCGAACAGAGCATTAAGTTAGAAAGGTGAACTCCCATTTGCCAAAATCTTTAATGATCTATAACCTGTAACCTCCCCCAGCTCCATCATCCCCAAAAGTATCTGTGCTCTTCCCATTCCAGCCTCTTGAGCCCCGTTACATCAATGAATATGCCTCCAGCTGCTTAGGCCCCAAGGTCTGGATTTCCTTCCCTACACCTCTCTGCATCTCTAACTCACTTTCCACCTGTTGTCTACCTGAAAATTTCAAATATCAGTGCGGTTTTTGCTTTGTAACGCCCCCGTGAGGTGCCTTGGCACATTTTATTAAATGCCCAAAACCTTTTGCAGATACAAATTGTCCTTTTTGGTGACCAGGCCACAGACTCCATGGAAGTGCCCTATTGAAAAGGTCAAACTACTTTTCATTAGACTTACGAGTTGGACTGACAATGAGTATCAATCCAACGACGCAGACTGGAGTCTCCACGGTCAAGACAAAACAGTAGTAAACTGAAATGACCATAAATATGAGTACCATGCTGCAGCGAAGCCGATAATCTCTTTACATTAACAGTCATTAAGTAACGTGAGGGATGGTTCTGGCTCCCTTCCGATGATTGATTGTTTGACCTTTTTCTGTCTGCAGAATTGGTGTGTATTCAATGCAAATGCAACACCTGATACAGCTTGAGCTACCTCAGTATTTGCTTTCTGCAGATTAATTGGTGAGGCTGCTTTCTTATCCCATTGTTATTCCCTCTCAATGATCTCTCTCCCTGTCTTTCAACGTGTGTTTTTTTTAATTCATTCACGGGATGATGGTATCACTGGCTAGACCAGCATTTATTGCCCATCCCTAATGTCAACCGCAGTGTTATGCATCTGGAGTCACATGGAGGCCAAACCAGGTAAGGATGGCAGTTTCCTTCCCTAAAGGACATTAGTGAACCAGATGGGTTTTTCTGTCAATCAACAATGGCTTCATGATCATTATTAGACTCTTAGTTCCAGATTTTTAATGAATTCCACCATCTGCCGTGGCGGGATTTGAACCCACATCCCCAGAACATTACCTCATCCTCTAATTAACAGACGAATGATAGTACTGCTAGGTCGTTGCCTCCTCCCTATTGAAGGAGTTTGAAGAATTGAAACAGGGTCAGTCTATGTGGCTCACTGAATGGGAGCAGTTCCCTCCCTAATGGCATTGTGGGCATACCTGCAGAAAATGAACTGCTGCCATTCAAGAAGAAAGCTTAGAACTATCTCCTCAAGGGCAATTAGGAATGGGCAATAAGTGCTGTCTCAGCCAGCATTGCCCATACCTCCTAAATGGATAAAAAAAACGAAGTGAGCAGCATCTTCAGACTTGCCTGAACAGAAACAGATCCTGTCTTTAGTAAAACTATAAATGGTATGCACCTATAGCAGTCACTATGTTATGACCAATAGATGGAGAATGGATGATAGTGCAATTGATTATTTTTGGATCAGAAGTAGACCAGAGGAAGATTGGATTCCACTGAAGTGCAGAAGCGGGAAGGGCTAGTGACTTTTCATTAAGTTTATGACAATGATAAATAGTTCATTTCAGTCTTTGATTACATCCTTGGCCCTGTGAGATATGGTGGGCCTTTTTGTAGAGCAATTTGCAATTCCAGTTCTTTCGCTGACCCATTTCAACTATCTCTCGGGGTATCTTTTCCTCCCACACTGCTGGTCATGTTCATTGTTGTTTATAAACACAGTTATTAGATTTTAGGGTTATCAAAGTCTTCGACATACAAAGTCCTGTGATGGCTAAGAAGGAAGGGGAAATGTCTTAAAAAATTCAAAAATGTACTTTAGTGCAGTCACTATCTCATTGTAGGAGGGTTCTTCTTAGGAACATACCCAATCTCCCTTGGGAATAGAGGTGGACCATTCAACCCATCAAACCTGTTCTGATGGTCAATTAGAGCAGGTTTTAATTTCATCAATCAGCCTTGGTTCTGTGATCTGAAATCCACATGAGCTTGAATTAATCCTCAGCTTTTTTGCGGGGAGAAATTTGTAGATTACTATAATACTTTCTGCAAAATCACAGCTTCCTAACATTGCATCTGATCAGCGGGCTCTGATTTTGAGCATATGTTTCTTAGAGCTGCACTCTTTGCCAGAGAAAATGATCTCTCTCTGTCTAACTGAACAATTCCTTTAGTCATCTCAATTTTTTTAGAAATTCATTTACAGGAGGGATGTGTCGCTGTTTAGGCAGCATTTATTGCCCACTCCTAGTTGTCCTGGAGGAGGTGGTAGTGAGCACTCTTCTTGAATTGCTGCAGTCCATGTGCTGCAGGTAAATCCACAGTGCTGCGGGAGAGGGGGCTCCATGAGTTTGGCTGAGCGGCAATGAAGGAACATCATATGGTCTCAAGTCTGCAGGTGAGTGGCTTGCAGGGGAACCTGGGTGGTAGTGTCCCCATTTATCTGTGGCACTTGTCATTTTAGGTTCTGTGGGTTCTGTGGGAAGATGCTGTCTAAGTTACTGAAGTGCATCTTGTCGATGGTACATGCTGCTGTCACTGTGTGGTGGAGTGTGTGGATGTTTGTGGAAGTAGTGCCAATCAAGTGGGTTGCTTTGCCCTGGATGGTGTCAAGCTTCTTGAGTGTCGTTGGGGCTGCACTCATCCAGGCAAGTGGGGAGTATTCCATCACACTCCTGACTTGTGCCTTGTAGATGGTGGACAGGCTTTGGGGAGTCAGGAGGTGTATTAAGTGTTTATGACTGTATATTATAAAGTGATGACTTTATGATTTATGGCTTTCTATAATAATTTCTCTGCAGGAGATTAAAGTTGTAGGGTCCCTCACATAACCAAAAAATTGTTATGGTGTAGAGGAAGGCTATTCAACCCATTGTGTCTGTTCTGGCCTTTCGAATGAACATCATGACTTATTGACATTTTCCCACCTTTTCCCATAAGTCTGAACATTGTTACGATTTAAATAACCATCCAATGCCCTCTTGAATGCCTCAAATAAATCTACCTCCACCACACATTTATGTAGTGCACTCCAGACCATTATTATTCAGTGGGTGAGAAGTTTCTTTTACGTTGCATTTACATCCTTTGTAATTTACTTTAGACACCTGTCCTTTCATTCTTGATCGTTTTTATAAACTGGGACAGTTTCTGCCTATCTACTGTGAGCAGCATGATGGCTCAGTGATTAGCACTGTTGCCTCACAGTGTCAGGGACCTAAGTTCGATTTCAGCCTTGCAATTGGAGTTTGTACATTCTCCTTCTTCTGCGTGACTTTTCTCCAGGTGCTCCAGTTTCCTCTCACAGTCCAATGATGCCCAGGTTAGGTGGCTTGGTCATGCCAAGCTCTCTAAGGATGTGTAGGTTAGGTGGATTAGCCATGGTAATTACAGGGCTGGGTCTGGGTGGGTTGGTGTTTGGAGGTTGGTGGAGGCTCAATAGGCCAAATAGCTTCTTTCCACATTGCAGGGATTCTATGATTCTACTGTGTCCAACAGTCTTAATTTTGAAAACTTCAATTAACTCTTCTTTCAGCCTTCTTCTCTCTAAGAAGGCAGCCCAAGATTATGCAACCTATTCTTATTGCTGGGGTTTCTCATTACTGGAGCCATTCTCTTTGCTGGAACCAATCTATTTGGCACTCTGTCTAATGCATTCACATCCTTCCTAAAGTGTAGTGCCCAGA
This sequence comes from Ginglymostoma cirratum, assembly GCA_024137785.1. Lineage (NCBI taxonomy): Eukaryota > Metazoa > Chordata > Chondrichthyes > Orectolobiformes > Ginglymostomatidae > Ginglymostoma > Ginglymostoma cirratum. The sequence goes on from JAHRHZ010000249.1 coordinate 4,062,112, forward strand.
ACAGTACACAATGATGCACTTTGGGAAGAATAACAGGAAGGCAGAATACTGGGTCAATGGAAAGAATCTTGGTAGTGTGGATGTGCAGAGGGATCTTGGTGTCCAGGTACATAGATCCCTGAAAGTTGCCACCCAGGTTGATAGTGCTGTTAAGAAGGCATACGGTGTGTTAGGTTTCATTGGTAGAGGGATTGAGTTCCGGAGCCGTGATGTCATGCTGCAACTGTACAAAACGCTAGTGCGGCCTCACTTGGAATATTGCGTACAGTTCTGGTCGCCCCATTACAGGAAGGATGTGGAAGCATTGGAAAAGGCGCAGAGGAGATTTACCAGGATGTTGCCTGGTCTGGAGCGAAGGTCTTACGAGGAAAGACTGAGGGACTTGGGTCTGTTCTCATTGGAGAGAAGAGGGCTAAGAGGGGATTTAATAGACACCAACAAAATGATCAGAGGATTAGATAGGGTGGACAGTGAGAGTCTTTTTCCTAGGATGATGACGTCGGCTAGTACGAGGGGGCATAGCTGCAAATTGAGGGGTGATAGATTTAAGACAGATGTCAGAGGCAGGTTCTTTACTCAGAGAGTGGTAAGGGTGTGGAATGCCCTGCCTGCCAATGTAGTTAACTCAGCCACATTAGGGGCATTTAAACAGTCCTTGGATAAGCATATGGATGATGATGGGATAGTGTAGGGGGATGGGCTTAGATTAGTTCACAGGTCGGCGCAACATCGAGGGCCGAAGGGCCTGTTCTGCGCTGTATTGTTCTATGTTCTATGTTCTAATACGCCAGCAGAGGCAATTAGTGTCTTCTTCATAACCTCCCTGTTCTTTTACTTTATGCCCCTATTAATAAAGCCAAGGATACTGTATGTTTTATCAACAACACTCTCCACCTGTCTTACCATCTTTAGTGATTTAGGCATATATATATATGTTATATATACACACACACACAAATCACTTGCTGCTGTACACCTTTTTAAGTTATACTAACTCTCCATAATCTTTATACTAAAATGCATCACCTCACTAAGTGATGGTCAAGTGGTATTATCACTGGACTAGTAATCCAGAGACCCAGATAGTGTTCTGGGGACCTGGGTTCAAATCCTGCCACAGCAGATGGTATAATTTGAATTCAATTAAAAAAATCTAGAATTAAGAATCTAATGATGACCGTGAATCCATTGCCGATTGTTGGGGAAAAACCCATTTGGTTCATTAATTAGGGAAGGAAACTGCCATCCTCACCCGGTCTGGCCTACATGTGAATTCGGACCTGCAACCATGTGTTTGACTCTCAATTGCCCTCTGGGCAGTTAGGGATGGGCAAGAAATGCTGCCTGGCCATTGATGCCCTCATCCCGTGAATGAATGAATAAAGAAAAAGAAATCATGTTAGCTAACTGCAGAGTTGAGTCACTTATAGAATCTTGACTTAATCTAGAGTTCCAGTCATAGTTCTACAGGCCCAACACAAAATGCCATGCATCATGTCCTCTCCCTGTAACCTTGTATCAGACTGCCCTGGGGCTTCCCAGTCATCTGTGAGGATAATAATCTAAAGGGCTAATGGAATGCTGGCCTCTAAATTTAAGGAACTGGAGTAGTAGGAGGTGGAAGTCATCCTTCAGCAGTTCTGGGCACCACCCATTAGAAGGCACAGTCAAGCCTTGGAGGGTGTGTAAATTTCCCAGACCAATCACAGAATTGTTCGCATCTCGAAGGAGGCCATTTGGCCAATGAAATTGCACCAGCATTTTGAGCACTTTAACTGAGGGCCAATCTCCTGCTCTTTACCCCTGCACATAGTTTCAATTTTTAAAAATCCTCTGATGGCCTCTTGATTATATTGCTTGAATTTGCCTCAGCCACACACCAGACGATGCATCTCAGACTCACATGTGAAAAAGTACTTTTGATTTTGTCGCAGTGCATTTACCTTTTTTTTCACTTTAAATCTGTGTCCTCTCATTCTTAATTATTTTACTTGCAGGAACAGTTTTTTTTCCCCCTGTACACTCTGTCAATGACCTCTCATGACTTTTAATGTTGTCTTACCCTTCTCCACTGACAAAACTGTCTGAACTTTTTCAACTGCTCTTCACAGCTGAAATTTCTCGACCCTGGAACCACTTCTGTAATCATCTTCTGCGCTCTGTCGCATGCATTCACATCCTTTCTGTAATTCGGTGCCTAGAACTGTATGTAATACTCCAGCTAATGTTAATTAATGTCCTATATAAGTTCATCATAACCTCTCTGCTCTTATACTCTAAGTCATCATTGTTAAAGTCTTGAATATTTCTTTATAAACAGCCCTTCATTACTGTCCTGCTACATTTAATAGCTTACATCTGAGGGGAGGTTCCAGTGTCTTGGTTATATCCTTTAAGGGGAAGAGTTGTATTCTATTCGCCCTGCCCATTGCCCCCAAAATCTTATACACCTCTACCAGATACTTTTTCAACCTTCTCTGCTTTAAAGAAAAGAACACCAGCTTTCCTGAATTCAAGATGATGCTGACACCAGGCGACTCTTTATGAGAGCACCACAGCAGATCTTATTCTAACATTTCTTATAACCATTTCACACTTTTACAACTAAATTCTAAGTCCTGGAAAATTTATCCAAACAACGTTGATCTTGCTTTGCGCACTTCCTTTGCAGTTGTAACTTTGTGTGCTTCACTCTGTCTAAGCACCCTGTGATCTGTATGTCCTTGTTTGTTATGATCTGCCTGTACTGTTTGCAAAACAAAACTTCTCACTCTGCTTAGGTACATGTGACTACAACAAATCAAATCAAATCAAAATATCCAGCCTCTCTTCATAGCTGAGATGTTCCATCTCAGGCATCATCCTGGCGAATTTTCTCTGCACCCGCTCCAGTGAACTCACATCCCTCCTATTGGTTTAGCCAAAGTTCTGCACCGCTCCAACATAATCTCCCTAACTCTTATAATCTATGATGTCCCATGTGCCTTCCTAACTGTCCTATTAACCTGAGATAAAAGGTACTGCAGATGCTGGAGAATCCGAGATAACAAGCATGGGGCTGGATGAACACAGCAGG
>JAHRHZ010000249.1:4080187-4114587 GCA_024137785.1 Ginglymostoma cirratum
CCGAAACGTCAAGTTTTCCTGCTCCTATGATGCTGCTTGACCTGCTGTGTTCATCCAGCCCCATGCTTGTTATCTCGGATTCTCCAGCATCTGCAGTACCTTTTATCTGTAAAGAAATAACAGGAGGTAGTCAGCCAGCCATTTTAGGTTTATTCAATACATTTGCATCAGTTGTGTGACCTTTTGATCTTTTACTTGTATATTTCCATCTTGAAGCTTCTCACACTGCACCTGATGAAGGAGCAATGTTATGAAAGCTAGTGTTTTCAGATAAATAGTGTAATCTTGTGTTGTGTGATTTTTGACTTTGTCCAACCGAGTCCAACACCGGCACCCCCAGTGTTAATACTGGTCTTATCTCGCGCATGTCCTGTGTGGATGTTACCTGTATGCCTTTTTCTGTCTAAGTTTTTTTTTCACCCTATGGTCTGTGTGTCCTTGCTTACTGTGATCTGCCTCTACTGCTTGCAAACAAAGCTTTTCAATGCGACTAGGTACACGTGACAATAAATCAAATTAATCACTTCCTTGGAGGGGAATGGAGGAGGTGACTCTTAGACTAGAAGCCATTGTGGGAGGTGAGTCCCGTACAGGATGTTGTCATGGGGATGTGAGCACTGGAGCGGAGGCTGTAGCAGGGAAATGGGTCCTGGACCAGAGGCCATTGTGAAGAGGCGAGGTCCTTGCGGACTGGAGACTAGGTGCCGACACAGACTGGGGTGAAAATACTGTAATTCAAGTACTCTTCTCTTTTTTCCCTTTTTATTCTTTTATTTATTATTCTTTCAATTTTATACCAAAGACTTAAGTATCTGTACCTCGGTATCTTGTACCAAAGATGACACCATTAACGACAACATTGCAAGATTTGCACTGCACTCATTTGAATGCACATGACAATAATGTTAATTCACTTTAATTAATAGGCAACTGCTCTGCCCAAGACCACAAGAAACTACAGGGAGTTGTTAATGCAGCCCAGCACATCACGCAAACCAGCCTTCCTTCCATTGACTCAGTCTACACTTCAAGCTACCTCAGGAGAGCAGCCAACATAAACAAAGACCCCTCTGACCCCAGTTATACTCTTATCCACCACCTTCCATTGGGCAGAAGGTACAAAAGTTTGAAAACACGTACTAACAGATTCAATAGCAGCTTCTTCCCTGCAGTTATCAGACTAATGAATGAACCTCTCATAAATTAGAGTTGATCTTTCTCTGCACCTTCTCTGTAGCTGTAACGCTGTACTCTGCATTCTGTTCTATTACCCTGATGTACTTATTTAAAGTATGATTTGTCTGGGTAGCACGCAAAACAATATTTTTCACTGTATCTAGGTCCACGCCACAATAATAAATCAAATCACATCAAATAAAATCTTAAACCTTGCTTAGGTGAGTGTATGATATCCCCTGACTATATTTTGAAGCAGAGTAGGGGAGTTGTTGTTGGGTTGCCCATGAACACACACACAAAAGAATTAATGATCATATTAGCATATTATTGTCAGTGGGAGCTTGCTTTGAGCAAATTGGATCCTGTGTTTTCTATATTATAACAGCAACTACACTTGAAAAAAACAAACATACTTATTTGGTTGTGAAATAATTTGATGTCCCATAGTCATGAAAACGCTACCTAAGTGTAAAATATTTGTGTTGCGAAGGTAACAGGAACCTTATTGCGCACAGTTCTGGTCACCACACTACCAGAAGGATGTGAATGCTTTGGAGAGGGTACAGAAAAGGTTTACCAGGATGTTGCCTAGTATGAAGCATTTTATCTCTTAAGAAAGTTGGATAGACTGGGTTTGTTTTCACTGGAACGCAGGAGGTTGAGGGGCGACCTGATAGAAGTTTATAGGATGGTGAATGACATGGATAGAGTGGAAAGTATGAGGCTTTTTCTCAGGGGGGAGGGATCAATCATGAGAGGATACGGATTCAAAGTTTAAAAGAGATGTGCGAGGCAAGTTTTTCACACAAGGGGTGGTGAATGCCTGGAACGTGCTGCCAGAGGAAGTGGTAGAAGCAGACACAGTAGCAGCATTCAAAAAACACCTGGAAGAATACAAGAATGGGAAAGGAACAGACGTAGTTGTTTCAGAGATAGAAGGAACTGCAGATGCTGGACAATCTGAGATAACAAGGTGTAGAGCTGGATGAACACAGCAGGCCAAGCAGCGTTAGAGGAGCTGATGCTGCTTGACCTGCTGTGTTCATCCAGCTCTACACCTTGTTATCAGGGAACAGAGGGATACAGGTTGTAGTCCAACAGGTTTGTTTGAAATCACAAGCTTTCAGAGTGCTGCTCCTTTGTAACCTGATTGGATTATAACCTGGTGTTATGTGACTTTTGACCGCGATTCATTGGGACAAGGGATCGGAAATAAAGGATATGGAGACGAGGTATTTGCAATCAGTAGAGAGGCTCTGGGAAAATACTGAGTAGAAAGAACACGGGTGTGGGAATTACTATTTGGCACGTTCGCCAGCATGTTGGGCTGACTGGTCTTCTCCTGTGCTTTCTAATCTCATCATTCCTCAGATGGTGTTGCAAAGAGCTGCCTGAAGGGATAGCTGTGGGGGTAGTGACAAGAAGGACGGGGGGATGGGAGGGGGGTGAGTGGAAGACGAAACATCTTCAGTCAGAATTACTAAAAAGCTTGTCTCGGGGACAAGCTGCTGATGCATTGAGAGTATCGCTACAGGGCAAAGTGAAGAAGCCGAGGAATGCAAGGAGCAGAAATAAAAGGCTGCAGCATACACAAACCATTCAAGCATTAAAGTATTGAGGCACTACATATTGCACGCACCATCTGATCGTCTCAGTAATGGGCCCGAGCTTCAGGCAGACATATGGAAAAACAAGTAAGCACAAAAATAAATGGATCAAAGCCACAGACATTTCACTACAGAAGGGAGCCATTTGGCCAATTACGTCAACTACTCCAATCCCATTTCCCTGTGCCATTTAATCTATTATTTCTATTTGCTCCAAAGACGTGGGCAATAGCTTATAAATTGTGTATTTCTCGTTTTGTGCAACTGTGTGGCAATTTAGGATGCTAACAGTCGATGTATATCATGGCATACAGTCACAGTTATTAAAAAGATAGGCTATGCATTCTTAGACAGATTGCTTTCCACTGGTTTACAAGGCTTTGTTTCCCTCATCCCAGCCCACGAAAGATCAGACTTTTTATTTCATTTCCTTGTAAATCCTAAACTCAACACCTTTGTTTTTTGTTTCAGTACCAAGGATACAGAAAAGCAGATCGCTCAGTCCCTCGAGCTTGTTGTGTCATTCAGTGAGATCATTTTTTAATTATATATTCACAGGATACAGACAAGGCTGGTGAGGCTGGCATTTAAGGCCCATCCTTAACTGCTCAGAAAGCAGTTAAAATTCAACCACATTGGTGTGGGCCTGGAGTCACACATGTGCCAGACCAGGTTGGAACAGCAGATTTCCTTTCCTGAAGGACATGACTGAGCCAAATCAGATTATTTTTTACCACCAACAATTGGCATCGGTTTTATGGCCGTCCTTAGGCACTTAATTCCAGATTATTGAATTCAGATTTCGTCATCTGGGACGGCTCAGTGGTTAGCCCTTTTGCCTCACAGTGCCAGGGACTCAGGTTCAATTCCAACCTCGGGTGACTGTCTGTACGGAGTTTGCACATTCTTCTGCGTGGGTTTCCTCCGGGTGCTCCGGTTTCCTCCCACAGTCCAAAGGTGTGCAGGCTAGGTGGATTGGCCATGCCAAAGTTACCCCATTGTGTTCAGGGACCTGCAGACTAGTGGAACAGGCATGGTAAATGGAGGTTGTGGGGATAGGGTGAGGGGCTGTATATGGGTGGGATGCTCTTTGGAGGGTTGTTGCAGACTCGATGGGCCAAATGGCCACTTTCCACACTGCAGGGATTCCACGATCTGCTATGGTGGGATTTAAACCCGGGTCTTGGGAAGAATACCTGGGTTAATAGTCCAATGATAATACCACTGGGCACCCCTATGATTGACTCAAGTCTTAAATTCATTTATTTTGGCTTCCACAGCCATTACTATCTTTTCCTAACAGAATTCTACTAATCTCAGTTTTGAAATTTTCAGTTGACCACTCTAGCCCCCACCTTCAACCAGCCTCAACAATCTTCTCGGGAAGAGAACATCAGATTTCCACAATTTAAGAAGTGCTTCATGTTGTCATGCTCAATGGCCCAGCCCTAATATTCAAGGCCTTGTTGTGTACTTCCTTCATCATTCCATCAAATCCCGAGTGCCATAATTATTCCTAACTCCGTGTACAAATTTCATTTCATACTGGCGAGGCCACACGAGATTACTGTGTCCAATTCAGTCTACTTATGAAAGGAATGATATGCTCGCCCTGGTAATTACATTGTATATTCACCAGACTTGTTCTTAGGATAAGATGGTTGACCTACGGGAAATAACTACGTAGACTAAGCTCAAAACACCTGAGAGTGTCTGCGGAGGGAAAGCAGAGTTAACATTTTGGGTCCAGTGACCCTTCTTCAGAACCGATTACAGCCAGGAAAAGGTTGGTATGTTGGCTAAAGATGAGGTGGGGTGGAGGGTGCAGGAAAAATAATGTGTGAATATGGAGCACAGAGAGAGAAAGAACAGCCTTTGGCAGACAAATGTCAAGTCTTGAAGAGTTTTAAATTCTTCACCTCAGAGACCTGAGGACACTCAGTTAACAAGCATAAAAGTGTGAGGCTGGTATATCTTTGGGTACAAAGGGAAGTTAGGGATAGGGGATCATTTGGCCAAGTAGAGTTGCAAGATAAAACAGTTATGACTTTGTTGAATGGCTCAGCCGTCTTGCAAAGGCCTCAGACGCCAACACACCACCTACTCCCACACCAACGTCAAATGAACAGGACATTGGTTAGGCCGCTTCTGGAATACTGTGATAACAACGTGTGGGGCTGGATGAACACAGCAGGCCAAGCAGCATCATAGGAGCAGGAAAGCTTGATGTTTCGGGCCTAGACCCTTCATCAGAAAACAGCCCCACACCTTGTTATCTCGGATTCTCCAGCATCTGCAGTACCTTTTATCTCTGGAATACTGTGTTTAATTCTGGTCTCCCTGCTATAGGAAGGATGTTGTGAAACCTGAAAGGGTTCAGAAAAGATTTACAAGAATGTTGTTGGGGTTTGAGCTACAGGGAGAGGCTGAATAGGCTGGGGCTATTTTCACAGAATGTCAGAGGCTGAGGGGGAGACCTTACAGAATTTTATAACATCATGGGGGGCATGGACAGGGTCAATTTTTTCACCAGAATAGGGGAGTCCAAAACTAGTGGGTATAGGTTTAAGGTGCAAGGGGAAAGATTTAGAAGTTACATAAGGGCAACTTTTTCACGTAGAGGATGGTGCATGTATGGAACAAGCTGCTAGAGGACGCGATACAGGCTGGTACAGTTGCATAGAATAGAATTATGAAACCATAAGTCATAGAATCCCTACAGTGTGAAAACAGGCTCTTTGGCCCAACAAGTCTACACTGACCCTCAGAGCATCCCACCAAGACCCATCCCCTTATAACGCACCTAACCTACACATCCCCGAACACTATAGGCAACTTAGCATGGCCAATCCACCTCACCTGCAAATCTTAGGACTGTGGGAGGAAACCGGAGCACCTGGAGGGAACCCATGCAGACTCGGAGAGAATGTGCAAGCTTCACATCACTTAAAAGCCATCTGGATGGGTTTATGAATTGGAATGGGCTAGAGGGATGTGGGCCAAATGCTGAGAAATGATTAATTTAGAATATCTGGTCGGCATGGATGAGTTCGACCGAAGAGCCTGTTTCCGTGCTGTTTAACTCTATGCTTTTATTTTCAAGCTGGAATATGGGATCATCTCTTGTTTAAGAAAGGAGTGAGGAATGTTTAAAGGAGTCGAGCAACTTGGACTATCCCTTTTTTAAAGACATGAGTCATTCAGTCACAACAGGGCACTCTGCTGGGCCATATGGCTGAGAAGCTGATGAGTCCCACTCCTACTGAGGCTCACGGGTGACCAGGCAGCTCCAGGACGCACTGAGCTCTCAAACAGCTGCTGGTATTTTTATTTACGAGCTCTGCCTCTAATCACCTCTTTGGGGACTTTCTCGAGCAGGGAATCCAGCTACAACGGAAGTAAAACAATGTTTCAGAAATAATGCCAAAGCACAAATTTAACCACGGTTTTCCACTGAGGATGCTGAAGATTTTAAATAGAAAGAGAAATTACTGGAGAAACTCAACAAATCTGGCAGCATCTGTGGAGAGAGAGAAAAACAGAATTAACATGTTGAGTTCTTTGGAACTGATAGTCGCGAGGAAAAAGTTGTATTTATTCTGATGATGGTATTGGGGGGTAGGGACAGGTGGCGGATGTGGAAAGGGATGAATGGACAGGTGGAGAGCCCATGGACAGAGAAAATACAGTTAGGCAGATAAAGGGAAGGTTCATAGTAACACAGGGAAGGAGAAAATCTGATAATGGGGCCAGTGAGTTGGTGAGAATGGGTTGGCTGTGCTAAATGCAGCCCATGACAATGACAAGGCCTGAGGTGTGGGGGTGGGTGTAAGGGTATGGAAGAAGGTGTTCAGGCCCTAAAATTATTGAAGTTGCTATTGAGTCCTGATATTGAATTCCCAAATAGAAAATGAGATGCTGTTCTTCCAGCTTGCTTCGAGTTTCGCTGGAGCATTGCACCAAACCTGAGACCACACTATTGGCCAGAGAACATGGTGGTGTGCTAAGTGGCAGGCAACTGGAAGCTCAGGGGGTCATTTTGTTGACAGAACATTCTGCAGTTATTTTAATGTGTTTGTTTAGATAGAGAGGAGTTACTTCCTCTGGTATCGAAGTCCTTCCAGAATAAGGGAACGTATTCTTAAAATTAGAACCATCCATTTTGGGGTAATGTCAAAAGCACCTTTAAACAATACAATATAGCACAGGAACAGGCCCTTTGGCCAACTAATTCTGTGCTGATTCATAACCCTTATTTGGACCCACTACTTATTGCCTATGCAAAGTATCTATCCCTCTGTTTGTCTCCCACTCTTGTGTCTATCAAGATACACATTCCTAGTGTGTCTGCTTCCACAATCTCCACTGACAGTGCATTTCAGGAACCCACCACTCTCTGGGTGAAAACTTTTTCCCACAATTTTCGCCTAAACTTTCCCCTTCTCACCTTGAATCTGTGACCTCTTGTAGTTCACCTTTCCACTCTGTGAAAAAGCCTCTGAATATCCACCTCTATCAGGTCGCAACACCCCCCAACCTCAGCCTCCATCTTTCCAGTGAAAACAATCAGAGTTTATCCAACCTTTCCTCATAACTAAAACCCTCCAATCCAAGGCAATACCCTTGTAAGCTTGCTCTGTGCTCTGTCCAAAGCATCCATGTCCTTCTGGTAGTGTGGCGACCAGAACTGCATGCAATATTCCAAATGTGGCCTAACTAAAGTTTTATGTAACTGTAACAAACTTGCCAACTTTGATATTCGCTGTGAACAAACAGAAGGCTGGAAAAGTGCAGCCAGCCAGGCAGCTTCCGGAGGAGTAGAAGTCAACATTTCAGGTATTACCCTTCTTCAGGACTGGATGTGGGGGGAAGAGGGGCTAGGGTCATGGAATGATGGTGATAGGTGGACACTGGTAGTAGGTACAACCTGGTTGGTCGCTGGGAGTGATGAATCCGGTTGGCTTCTGGATTGGATGGGAGGTGGCGATAGATAGAATGGAAGGGTGGGGTGGGGGTTGGTAAGGGAGCCGGGGGATGGGTGGGAAGGTTATTTGAAATTAGAGAAGTCAATATTTAGCTAAGGCTGTATCGAGTAGATTGTTATTACTATTTTCCACACGACCATCAGAAATAGGAACAGGAGAAGGCTGTTTGATCGTTTGAACCTGCTCGGTCATTCAGTAGGAACTTGGCTGATCCGACATTCCTCATGTCCATTTTCCTGCATTTTCCCATAACCCTTGATTCCCTTACTGATCAAGAAACCATCAGTTTTGGTGGGATAAACTGATTTCATTTCTCTACTCCTCCCCAATCCACCAAAAAAAGTTTGGATTTAGTAAGACTAATTCAGCATCTGTCTGACTGTACATAGCTCAGTGTCAGACCACAACCCTTCAGTAACAAGTATAGAACTGGTTAATTGCAAACAAAACTTACTCAAAGAAAGATATGAAGATGTCAGCAAAAGGTTTAAATTGTGCAGGTATATGCTACTACTCTTTGTGAAAGACAGAATATAAACACATTCTTCAAGTCAGGGAAAAGGAAACTTTACAGCTCTCCAGGTTGTTATCTTAAAAGTTAATCTTGCCAAGTAACACTTACATTCAAGAAAAATAATTATTCACAGTGTATTCAAATGTTAGTTTGTAGCTAAAGTCACTGCTCACAAGTTGTTGGTACTGGGATTTCTTCCTGGATTAGTCATGACTGGCTGAATTCTGTTTGTCTGGAGATGGCAGTGATAGATTCCAAATTCTCTGATAGGAGTATTCAGGTCACATCAGTGAAGACTGTTCCTCGTGGAGCCATTGACTTGTGCTGATGAAGTATTCCAGTGGATTTGAACTCACAAACTTTGAGGAGAATGAGTTTAAGATAAAAAGTACTGAAGGGGAATAGGTTCTTGATCCAGGCAACTTATCTCTCTAGTGCCCTGTGTTGACACTTTTACACTTTTGGGACTGGAGGGTTTGAGTTACAGGGAGAGGCTGAATAGGCTGGGGCTTTTTTCCCTGGAGTGTTGGACGCTGAGGGATGGGCTTATAGAGATTTATAAAACCATGAGGAGCATGGATAAGGTGAATAGACAAGGTATTTTTCCCAGGATAGGGAAATACACAACTAGAGGGCATAGGCTTAAGGTGAGAGAGGCAAGATTTAAAAAAATACATGAGGGGTATCTCTTTCACACAGAGGGTGGTGTGTGTATGGAATGAGCTGCTAGAGGAAGCAATAGAACTGGTACAATTACAATATTTAAAAGGCATTTGGATGGGTATATGAATAGGAAGGGTTTTGATGGATATGGGCCAAATGCTGGCAAATGGGATTAGGTCAGACTGGGATAACAAGGTGTAGAGCTGGATAAACACAACAAGCCAAGCAACATCATAGGAGCAGGAAGGCTGATGTTTTGGGCCTAGACCCTGTCTGGTCAACATGAATGAGTTGAACTGAAGGGTCTGTTTCTGTATTGTATAGAACATAAGAACATAAGAACCAGGAGCAGGAGTAGGCTATCTGTCTCTTCGAGCTCGCTCTGCTGTTCAATAAGGTCATGGCTGACCTTTTCATGGCCTCACTTCCTCTTACTCACCCTCTCACCATAACCTTTAACATATATATTACTATGACTCTATAAATATTCTAAACTAAATACAAATCATCCTCTGATGCTATTAAAAGATCAACAGGGAAGTTATTCCCAGTGACTTGAGCAATATTTATGATTCACCAGTATGAGTAAAAGTAAAACATCTGTTTATTATCACACTATCATTTGTGGGAGCTTGCAATGTGTAAATTACAATAATTGAATGGGGTAGTAGATATTGGGTTTGTCTGAAGATGTGAAAGGCACTACATAAATTTATTCATTCAAACTCACTTCAATAATATAAACAATGATTCTGTGAAATAAGTGGAGATGTTTGCCAGACAACTGCATGACTTTAATGTCAAATTTGTAAACTCCCCATGTTATTGTCAATTGATCTCTGATGAAGCCAAATTCACTCACAGATCTAGGCTGGGTTCCAATCCAAATCCCAGAGATAAAAGTAACTGTGTTTGATTTGTGGCCCACTTGTACTTCAGAAAACTGTCTTGCAAAAGGAAGAAATTACATTATATGGGGAGGCTAGCTAGAAATATAAAAATAGATACTAAGAATTTCTACAGATAAAGGGAAAATATAAGTAAAGTGAGTACTGATCCCCTAGACAGTGACAGTTTAGAACTAATGGTAGGTAATAGACAAAATAATGAGGGCTGAGTAGGCTGGGGCGGACTAGGGAAGGAATTTACCAGAAAAGAAGCCAAGGAATAAAGACAGATATTTAAGGAAGTAGTTCATCAGTCAACAAGAATATACCCCAGTATAAAGAGGGGGATAAATCAAACATAGATTACCAAGGAAATTACGGATAATATCAATTTGAATAAGAAAGCATAAAATGATACAATGATTTGTAGTAAGTCAGATGATTGGAAAAGATGACCAAAGTAAAAACTAAGAGGAAAATAATTTGGGAACAAATTTGCAAGTAATATTAAGTTGGACAGCAAAAGCATCCCTAAGTATATGAAAGGAAAGACAGAGGTCAAAGTAAAGATAGGTCTCTTTCATAATGAGGCTGGGGAAAATGAGGAAATAGCAGAGGAGTTGAATAAGTACTCTGGTCTTCTTGGTAGAAGGCACTAGTGGCATTATAAAAATACTAAACAGTCCAGGGGCAAAGGTGGGGGAAGAATAAGCATAATAACTACCACAAGAGAAGATGTTCTAAGGGAACTAATGAGATTAAAAACCAACAAGCCGCCAGCACCCAATGGGAAGCAACCTGGAATAGTAAAGGAAATATTACAAAGGGAGTGGATGCACTGGTAGTAACTTTTCCAGAATCCTTAGATTCTGGAAAAGTTCCAGGGGATTGGAAAATTGCCAAGGGAAGGAGACAAAAAAACAGGTGACTCTAGGCTAGTTAGCTTAACATCTATTATTGGGAAAATGTTGGAATCTATGATAAAGGATGTAATAGCAAAGCATTTAGAAATGCATAATATTACCACTCAGAGTCAACCATGATGCTTGACAAATTTATTAGACTTCTTGGAAGAGGTAGCAAGGAGGAAATGTAATACATTTGGATTTCCAGGATGCTTTTGATAAGATACCAAGTTTTGGGCAATTTATTAAGATAAGAATCTATGGTGTTGGGATAATTATATTAGCAAAGATAGAAGATTAGCTAACTAATAGAAGACAGAGAGTTGGGACAAAGGGGCAAGCTGTAACTTGGGGAGCGCCACAGGGACCACATATTCTCAGAATATATACTAAAGACTTGGATGAGGAAAGTGAATACTCTATAGCCAAGTACATGGATGACATAAAACTAGGTGGGAGATCAAGCAGTGAGAATGGCACGATGTGTCTATAGAGTGATATAGACAGGTTGAGTGAGTGGGCAAAAATCTGGCAGGTGGAGCAGAATGCAGGAAAATGTGGAGTTCATTTTGGCAGGAAAAATTAAAAAATCTGAAAAAATTTAATTGGAGAACGACTGCAGAATTATGAGGAGCAGAGGAATTTAAATGTTCTGGTTCTTGAATCACAAACTGTGTGCAGACACAACATATAATCAAGAATGCTAATGGGATGTTATCCTTTATTACAGGAAGAATTGAATGTAAAAAATACGAATTTTGTTCTTCAGTTATGCAGGGTATGGGTGAGACCACCTTTCGAGTGCTGTGTGCAGTTTGCATTTGCGAGCATATAAATTAATTGAAGATGGTTCAGAGGAGAGTTACTAGATTGGTAGTTTGCATGTCAATGATATATTGGAATGAGCTGGTTGTCTTATGAGGTAAAGTTGGACATGCTGGGCTTGTTTCTACAGATATTTAGAATGGTGTGGAGTGACTGGATTGAGGTGTGAAAAATCCTGAATTTCTGGATAAGATGGACATGATAATGATGTTTCCAATCCAGAATGAGAGGGCACTGTTTTAATATCAAGGGTCACCTTTTTATTCGGACAGAGATCAGTGGAAATATTTTTGCTTAGAGGATTATGTGATTTTGAAACTTTGTCTCAGAAGGAATTAGAGGAAGGGGGTTTGAAATATTTTTAAGGTAGATAGATTTTTGTTAAGTAAGGAAATAAAAAGTTATTGTGGATAGTTGGGAATATAGAAATTGATACAGAAGTGGCTCAGCCATGATCTAATTGAACGGTAGAGCAGCCTTAAGGGATAAATGCTCGATCCACATGCCCTCTTTGGGAGATTTTGTTGCAGCTTCTTGGTAATATATTGGGGAGGCGATGGCCTAGTGGTAATAGCGATGGACTGTTAATCCAGAGGCACAGACAACGCTCTGGGGACCTGGGTTTGAATCCCACCATGGCAGATGGTGGAATTTGAATTCAATAAATATCTGGAATTTAGATCACCATGAATCCATTCCCGATTGTTGGGAAAACCCATCTGGTTCACTAATGTCCTTCAGGGAAGGAAACTGCCATCCTTACATCGCCTGGTCTCCATGTGACTCCAGACCCACAGCAATGTGCTTGACTCTTAACTGCCCTCTGGTCAACTAGGGAAGGACAATAAATGCTGGTCCAGCCAGTGACACCCTTATCCCGTGAATGAATATAAAAAGAAATAAAATTTGATTATGTTGTTAGAGGTAGGAATGTCTATTGTTATATGCAGAATATTAATTACTGAATCTTCCACTGTCAACTTCCTGGGAGTTCCACTGACCAGAAAATGAATTGGACTAGCCATATAAATACTATGGCTGTAAAAACAGGTCAGGAACCTGGAATTTTGCAGAGTGTAACTCACCTCCTTTCCTCCCAACATCTGTCTTCCATCTGCAACGCATAAGTCAGGAGTATATAGGAATATGCTCCACTTGTCTGAATGTGTGCAGCTCCAATGATACTCAAGAAGCTCAACACCATCTGTGATAAAGCAGCCAGTTGGATTAGCAGTCCACCCATCATTTTCACTGTTCACTACTGGCACACAGTGACAACAGCATGTACCATCTATAAAATGCACTGTAACAACTCACAAAAGGCTCTTTAAACAGCTCCTCTTGACATCAAAGCTGCATTTGACCGAGTGTGGCATCAAGGAGCCCCATCAAAACTGGAATCAATTGGTATCAGGGGGCAAACTCTCCGGTGGTTGGAGTTATACATATTCCCCGATGATTGCACAATGTTCGGCACCATTCATGACTCCTCAGATACTGAAGCAGTCTGTGTTCAAATGCAACAAGATCTGGACAATATCAAGGCTTGGGCTGACAAGAGGCAAGTGGTATTCACGCCACACAAATGCCAAGCTATGACTGTCACTAATAAGAGACAATCTAACCACTGCACCTTGACATTCAATGGTGTTACCATCACTGAATCCCCCACTATCAGCATCTTGGGGGTTATCATTGATCAGAAACTCAACTGGACTCACCACATTAACACAGTGGCTGAAAGAGCAGGTCAGAAGCTAGGAATACTGTGGCAAGTAACTCCCCTCCTGACTCCTCAAAGCCTGTCCGCCATCTACAAGGCACAAGTCAGGAGTGTGGTGGAATATTCCCCACTTGCCTGGATAGGTGTAGCCCCAACAACGCTTAAGAAGCCTGACACCATCCAGGACAAAGCAGCCTGCTTGATTGGCATTACTTCCACAAGCATCCACTCCCTCCACCACTGACGCTCAGTAGCAGCAGTGTGTACTATCTACAAGATGCACTGCAGAAATTCACCAAAGATCCTCAGACATCACCTTCCAAATCTTCCACTTAGAAGGACAAGGGCAGCAGACACATGGGAACACTACCACCTCCAAGTTCCCCTCTAAGCCACTCATTATCCTGACTTGGAAATATATTGCCGTTCCTTCACTGTCGCTGGGTCAAAATCCTGGAATTCCCTCCTTAATGGCATTGTGGGTCAACCTACAGCAGGTGCACTGCAGCTGTTCAAGAAGGCAGCTCACCACCACCTTCTCAAGGGCAACTAGGGTCGGGCAATAAATGCTGCCCTAGCCAGCGACGCTCACATCCCACAAATGAATACAAAAGAAACCTTCCAAAGCCACAACCTCTACAATCTAGAAGGACATGGTCAGCAGATACACCATAGTGTCATACAGTCATACAGCTTGGAAACAGGCCCTTCAATCCAACTAGTCCATGCCGAACATAATCCCAAACTAAACTAATCCCACTCGCAAGTTCCCTACAAGTCACACACTATCCTGATGGAATTATATCACTGTTTTTTCAAAGTTAATGGGTCAAAATCCTGAAATTTCCCTCTGAGTAGTACAGTGAGTGTCCCTACACCCAACGATAGCAACAGGCCAACCATACAACTCACCACCTCTTTCGCCAGGGCTATTAGGGATCGGCAATAAACACAGGCCTAACCGGCATATGGTGAATTAGTAATAAAAAATAATGGATTTGGAACAAACACCCTGAACTATGAACTTTGAATCTTTTACTCCTTACATCATCGTGCCAAAGGAATATTGTACGCGGGAAGATAGAAATTGATAAATGAAAGAAATATCAAATTTAACCTGTTTGCCTTCCAGTATCTTGGCTGTCACCCAATACATCAATAATGGAATGGTCTGACTATTCAAAATGATCAATCTCTGTCAATTAGTGTACTTTTGGGAAAAAAAAAACAGTAATTGAGAGCCATCGCCACCTGTGTCATCTAAGCATGTTGCATTTTCTCACTTTTACTTCTCGAGTTTCTCATATGCTGCATCCAAAAAATGGCTAATATCCAGCTTAAAACCTATCTAATTTCCATTTTAATGAATCAGTATTAACTACCTCCACTTCTTAGAAGGTTGCTCCATGAACTGAGAACTTGTAAGACGTTGTTTTCAAAAGTTTGATATGAATATACCTCCATCAAGCCCCAAGCTTTGTGTTATACTCCTGCTGAATCTTCTTCTTCATCAGTGGGGTGGCACGGTGGCTCAGTGGTTAGCACTGCTGCCTCACAGCACAAGGAACCCAGGTTTGATTCCAGCTTTGGGTGACTGTGTGGAGTCTGCACATTCTCCCCGTGTCTGCGTGGGTTTCCTCTGGGTGTTCTGGTTTCCTCCCACAGTCCAAAGATGTGCAGGTTCGGTGGATTAGTCGTGGGAAATGGAATGGGTCTGGGTAGGATGCTCTTTGGAGGAGGTGGTGTGGATCCAGTGGGCAGAATGGCTTGCTTCCACAGTGTAAGGATTCTATGAAAAAGTTGATTAAGGTCTGCATTATCTGCAGAATCCTAAAAACAATAATCACCTCTCAACCTTCTCTGTTCTAGGAAGGACATGCCCAATTCACCTAATTGCTCCTCATAATTACTACAGTCCCTCAATTATTCTGATTACTCACTTCTGCATAACAATATTAGCTGTAATGTAATTTCCAAAGCGTTGGGACCAGAATTGCACACAGTGTTCTAAGTGCAGCCACACCAAAGCTTGTAAAGTAATGAGTTACCTCACCATTTCAAATTGATATTAACCTTTGGGAACATTCTAACATTTGATTTTGTTTCATTCTCTGCTGAATATTGAATCTGTCACTGTATCAGTTGCCAAGGTAACACAATGCTTATTCTGATAGTGCACTGATAATCACTTTGAAAGCATATTTCTTGTCAGCATTAAGAGTTAACGGTATTTGAAACAAAGATGATGATCATAAATATGGCAGACAAAATTTATCTGGACTATGTTACCATGGGGTAGCAACACAGTGAACTTGTATCTTTTTTTGTGAATTTGAATTCTATCCTTTCAAATTTGGACATACAAAGCTGATAGACTCAGTAAAGGTTAATGTTACAATGTGATAGTGTCTGGCACATAACTTGGCAGCATCTCATAGCTCAAAGGAACCAACGGGACAGATGTAAAGCAACAAACAGATTCAGCAAATGCCCTTTAGGGGAGAAAGGCTGCCATCCTTAGAGGTTTGGGCCTGTGCGTGAGATTCCCGTCTCAGACTGCCATTGTTGAATCTTAGCTCTGCATAAATATCACGAGCAGGCTCTGGAACACTTAGGTGAAGCACGGATCATCGTATCAACTGAGGAAATTTGTTAACTTTTCACACTGGGTAAAGAGATGATGTTGAGCAGAACTTAATTAAAATTTTTGTCACTCAGGTTCTGGAACCTGGCAACTTAAAACCATAAAACATAGAAGCAATTGTAGGCCATTCAGTCCATCGAGTCTGTTCCAACATTCAATGCGATCATGGCTGATCTGATAAGGTTAGTAACACTTTTATGCCCTTTCCCCATAACTCTTGATCTATCATAACCTTGATTTTACTAAGTGATCCAGCTTTAACAGCCCTCAATGGTAAAAAAATCATAGATTCACAACTCTCTGAGGGAAGAAATTCTTCCTTATCTTTGTCCTATGTGTGTGACTCCTAACGCTGAAATTATCTTGTCTGGTCCTAGTCTCTCCCACAAGGGGAAACAACATTTCCACATCTACCCTGTCAAGACCTCATAGAATCCTGTATGTTTTAATAAGGTTGTTTCTCGTTTTTCTATATTCTAATAAGTATAGGCTCAACCTACTCTGCCTCTCCTCATAAAACAGCCCTTCCATACCTGGTATCAGCCAAGTTAACCTGACATCATCTGATATCAGAGATAACAGGTACTGCAGATGCTGGAGAATCTGAGATAACAAGGTGTGGAGCTGGATGAACACAGCAGGCCAAGCAGCGTCATAGGAGCAGGAAAGCTTGACGTTTCGAGCCTAGACCCTTCATCAGAAATGGGGGAGGGGAAGAGGGTTCTGAAATAAATAGGGAGAGAGGGGGAGGCAGATAGAAGATGGATAGACGATTATGAGAGAGTTGCAGTGGGAGAGAGATCCCCTGAGGTTTGTCTGGATGGAGGAGGGTAACTTCTTCAGGGTAGGCATCCTTAGAAGAGGCTTCGCAGTGGGGTTAAAATTGTATCAGAGATAATAGGTACTGCTGATATCACTGATGATCCAGTCCAGCTAGTAACACATAGATATTCCTCCCACGCACGGCAAACTCCCTTCTGAAAGGCAGCGTTCAATTGCATCAAATCGTTAGAAAAATATCTAAGCGATCAAGAATATCTGCAGTATTGAGTGCAGATTTGGTCTCCTTATCTGAGTAAGGAAGTTCTCACTATGGAGGGAGAGTAATGAAGGTTTACCAGACTAATTCCTGGGAATGGCAGGACTGACATGTGAAGAGAGACTGGATTAGTTAGGTGTATATTCACTGGAGTTTATAAGAACTGGGCGGATCTCATGGAAACCTATAAAATTCTAACAAGACTCAACAGGGTAAATGCAGGAAGGATGTTCCCAATGAAAGTCCTGAACCAGGGGTCACAATCTAAAGTATGGTGTAGGCCAATTGGGGCTGAGATGAGGAGAAATTTCAGACAGTGGTGAGCCTGTGAAATTCTCTGCTATATAAAGTCACTGAGGCCAAAGCATTGAATGCTTTCAAAAAGGAGTTAGATATCATTCTTAGAGCTAAAGGAATCAAAGGACATTGGGAGAAAGAGGGAACAGTGTACTGCTCTGGATGATCACCCATGATCATACTAGAGTATATTCAAAGGGTTGAATGAATACTCCTATATTCTCTTAAGAGGGACCACTCCTAGCTTCTCAAGGAAACCAGGGATGCCTACATCCTGAAGTGAGTTTTAAAAGATGTGGATAGCATTCCAACTGTGGCAGCTTCTAAAGTATGGATGCCTTGGTTAAAAGCCTGGAAGGGTGTGTTCACAGCTTTAAGGATATAGAGATCTGAGTCACAAATCTTCGCCAGAGCTTTTCCTCTGATTTTTGCTTGTCAAAAGGCAGACAAATTATCAGACAGAACTTGGTTCCAAGCAAACTTCCATTAGCTGCATTGTTCTCCATTACACTCACAGCTCACTGTAACAATTCACAAGAGATGTGTGCGACACATTTAAGTAAGTGCAGGTGAGCTCCAGCTGTTCTCCAACTGTTCTGGATGGATACAAATCTCAGATGCTTATTTGTACAAAGTAGACCACTTGTTTGCGGCAGCAGTACAAGTTACAGACGGAAATGGAGTGCTAAGGAAATGCTAATGCTCAGCTGTTCCATCGATTCAGCTAATTTAGTGGATAGCTCAAAAATCAGAACATCATAGGATCTTTAAAGTAGTAGCTATAGAGGTAAAGGATGTATTATTGAAAATTTTCCAAAAATATTTGCATTCTGGAGAGGTTACAGGAGGATTTGAAATCTGTCAACATGATAGTCTTAGAGAACGAGGCAAAATGTGGGTAGCTGTTGGCTGATTAGCTTAACATCTATTGTTGGAATAATGTTGGAATCAATTCTTAAGGAAGTAATAGCAGAACATCTAGAAAATCTTAATTTAATCAAGCAGAGTCATGGTGGCTTCAAGAAATGGGAAATTTATTAGAGTTCTTCAAGGGAGGTTGAACCAGAGTAGATAGAGGGGAACCAATAGATTTTGTTGTATTTGAATCAAAACTGAAAGAACTGCGGAAGCTGTAAATCAGGAACAAAAACAGAAGTTGCTGGAAGCTCAGCAGGTCTGGCAGCATCTGTGAAGAAAAAAATCAGTTAACATTTCGGGTCCAGTGACTCTGAGTTTTCCTCACAGATGCTGCCAGACCTGCTGAGCTTCCAGCAACTTCTGTTTTTGTTTTTGAAATTCAGAACATGTTCGGCAAGGTACCTCACGAAAGGTTAAGTCATAAAATAGGAGCCCATGGTTTATGGAGGTAGTATATTGCATGGATAGAAAATTGGCTAATGTGGAGGAAACAGTGAGTGGGTAATAGGTGGTGCTTTTGCAGGGTTTGGCAACCTCTAACTTAGTGGAGTTCCACAGGGATCAACGCTGGGCCCACAACTGTTTACAATATTCATTAATGCCTTGGAGGAAGGAAGCAAATGTCCTGCAGGTTAAGTAACTGGACAAAACATTGGTGTATACGTGGGAAAATGTGAAGTTATTCATTGTGGAAGGCAGAATAAAGAAAATTGTTTAAATTGACAAAACTGCGGAAATCCGCGACACAAAGCGTTTGGGGGGTACTAATGTACAAAATACAGAAAGCTAGCACACAGGCTAATGGAATGTTCGCCCTTATTTCAAGGGGGTTGGAATATGAGAGTGGGGAAGTCATACTGTAACTGTGCAAGGTGTTGGTGAGACCTCATCTGGAGTACTCTGTGTAGTCTTGATCCCCTTATTTGAGGAAAGATATCATTTTCTTAGAGGAAGTTCAGAGGAGCTTAATGAGGATGATCCTCTGTGTGGAGGGAATGTCTACTCACTGGAGTTTAGAAGAATGGAAGGCGACCTCTTTGAGACAAATAGGATTCTTAAGATGTTTGGCAGGGTAAATGCTAAGAGGATGTTTCCCCTTGTGGGAGAGTCTAGGATCAGAGGGCATAGTCTCAGAGTAAAGGGTGCCAATTTAGACTGAGATCAGGAGGAATTACTTCTCTCAGAGGGTTCAGAGTCTTTGGAACTCCTTGCCACCAAGAGCTGTGAGGGTAGAGTTCTTTCAGCATATTTAAGGCTGAGATAGGCTCTTGATCATTAGCAGTATGGGGAAAAGGCAGGAGACTGAACTTGAGAAATGTCAGATTAGACATGGTCCTATTGAATGGTGGAGCAGGCTTGAGGGGGCCTACTCCTGTTCCTATTTCTTATGGTCTATAGACCATTACAGCACAGGCATTTATTTAAGCAACAAAAACTGAAACATGATCTTCAGATGCAATTAAATGTCACCGTGAGGATGAAGTGCATGTTATTGAATAAATTCAGATTGTTTGCTGTTAGGTAACAACGAGAGTTAGTGAACATATTTACATCTGTAACATTACATTATAAAACTAAATTGGTTATTTTGAAGACTTCCTATTCAATTACTTTCGTGGACTTCACCTTGATGGATTGTGGATAGCTGGCTCGTCAAACGAACAACATTGAAAAAACATTGGAACTTTCTTTTAACAAGGTATTTCCTGTGATAATTGGTTGTTTACTGGAGATCACTTACCTGAGTTTATGACTGTCAAATAGCAGTTTCGAACTTGAATATTAATAGGAGCCATTAAAGGAAGCCTGTTAAAAACAAAGAAGCTTGCCAGCTTTCCTATTTATAGTAAAGAACGCTTGTTGTGGGTTCAGTGTGGCGCTTGGAGCATTGTTCTTGGGTTGGAAACCTCTGAAGGTTTCATCATATACCATGAATGACTTTGTCTGCAAAAGGTTCCAACAATAGTTGCATGTGTTCAGCATCAGTAGCCTTTGTGTGCCAGCAATCTGAATGTCTCACAAAGCTTGGAGACAGCAAGAACTGCAGATACTGGAGTCTGAGTCAATACAGTGTGGAGCTGGAGGAACATAGCAGGCCAGGCAGCATCAGTGGATCAAGAAAGTTGACATTTCGGGTCTGGGCTCTTCTTCAGAAGTGGGGGAGGGGGAAGGGAGCTCAGAAATAAATCAAAAGAGGAGGGGCGGGGCTGGGAAAGGTAGGTGGAATGGTGATAGGTGAATGCAGGTAGGGAATAGTGGAGTTTGGTCAGTTGGAAGGGTGGGGTGGGTAGGTGGCAGAGAAGATGGACAGGTTGTGTTGGGTCAAGGACGTAGGAGGGAGGGTGGGTGTGGCTGGGGAAAGGTAGGTGGGGTGGTGATAGGTTGGATGCAGGTAGGGGTAGTGGGGATTGTTTGGCCGGAAGGGGAGGGTGGATAGATGGGGAAGAAGACGGACAGATTGTGCCTGGTCAAGGAGGTGGGGATAAGGGGGAAATTTGGACATGGGTTGACGCCAGGGGTGGGGAGATTTTAAAAGTGGTGAATTCTATCTTTAGGCCATTGGGCTGTAAGGTCCCGAGGTGAAATATGAGTTGCTCCTCCTCCAGTTTGTGGGTGGTGTCATTGTGGCCCTGGAGGATGCTCAGGAAGGAAATGTCACCCAGGGAGTGGGAGGAGAAGTTAAAATGGTTGGCAACCGGAAGGTGTTGTAGTTTGTTGCATATAGAGTGCAGATGCTCTATGAAATAGTCCCCGAGTCTGCGCTTGGTCTCACCGATGGAGAGGAGGCCACATCAGGAGCGACGGATACAGTAGACCAAGTTGGAGGATGTACAGGTGAATCCCTATGGATATGAAAGGTTTGCTTTGGGCTTTAGGTGGAGCTGAGGGGGGAGGTGTAGGGGCAGGTGTAGCACTTCCTGCAGTTGCAGGGAAAGGTGCCGGGTGTGGTAGGGCTGGTGGGGAGTGTGGAACGGACAAGGGAATCACAGAGAGAGCGGTCCTATGAAAGGCCAATAGGGGTGGGGAGGGAAATATCTTTTTGTCTTGGGGTCGGATTGTAGGTAGTGGAAGTATTAGAGAATGGTACACTGGATGCAGATGTTGGTGGGATGATATGTGAGGGCCAGGGGGCTTCTGTCTTTATTTTTGTCGGGGGGAGGGGGTTTGAGAGCAGAAATGCAGGAAATGCAAGAGATGCAGTTGAGGGCAGTTTTGAGAGCATTTGAGGGGAGTGGAATGCTCCATCTTGGGAGCAGATGCAGCGGAGACAAAGGAATTGGGAGTAAGGGATTGCACTCTTGCAAGAGGGTGGGTGAGAGGAGGCGTAGTGTAGGTAGCTATAGGAGTCAGTGGGCTTGAAATACATGTCAGTGTTGAGGTGGTTACCATAGATGGAGACAGATAGGTCTAGGAAGGGGAGGGAGGTATCAGAAATGGTTGGAGATAAATTTGAAGTTGGGCTGAAAGGTGTTAGTAAAGTTGATGAATTGTTTAAGCTCCTCGCGGGAGCACGAGGAAGCGCTGATACAGTCATTAATGTCATGGAGGAAGAGGTGGGGGATAGTGCCTGTGTAACAGCAGAAGAGGGGCTGTTCCACA
This sequence comes from Ginglymostoma cirratum, assembly GCA_024137785.1. Taxonomy (NCBI): domain Eukaryota; kingdom Metazoa; phylum Chordata; class Chondrichthyes; order Orectolobiformes; family Ginglymostomatidae; genus Ginglymostoma; species Ginglymostoma cirratum. The sequence goes on from JAHRHZ010000249.1 coordinate 4,101,974, forward strand.
TATTTTACAAAAAGGCAGGTACAGCTTGGACCCATGCGGGTGTCCATGGCCAACCCTTTAGTCTATAGGAAGTGGGAGGAGTTAAAGGAGAAGTTGTTCTGGGAAAGGACGAGTTCTGTCAAGCAGATGAGGGTATCGCTGGAGGGGTCTGGTTGAGCCTGTGGGAGAGGAAGAAGCGGAGGGCTTTTTAGGCCATCTGCATGGGGAATGCAAGTGTACAGGGATTGGACGTCGCTGTGAAGATGAGGTGTTTGGGGCCAGGGAATTGGAAGTCTTGGAGGAGGTGGAGGGTGTGAGCGGTGTCCCGGATGTAGGTGGGGAGTCCACCGGGGGGAGAAAACAGAGTCAAGGTAAGCAGACATGAGTTCAGTGGGGCAGGAGCAGGCAGAGACAATGGGTCGTCTGGAGCAGTCAGGTTTGCGGATTTAGAGAAGGAGATAGAAACGGGCGGTGCGGGGTTGGGGAACAATGAGGTTGGAGGCCGTGGGTGGGCGGTCACCTGAGGTGATGAGGTTATGAATGGTCTGAGAGACGATGGTTTGTTGGTCGGGTGTGGGGTCATAATCGAGGGGGCAGTAGGAGGAGGTGTCAGAGAGTTGACACCTGGCCTCTGCGATGTAAAGGTCAGTGAGCCGTGAGCCATACCACTACTGTGCACCCCCTCACCCCCATCTTATCCGAAGGTTTGATTGTGAGGTTAGGGTTGGAGCTGAGGCAGTGGAGGGCTGCATTTTACCTTCAAGTATGAAGGCTTATTGGCCAAAAGAGTTATATTATTTATTTTTGTTGAAGTGTATCTCTGCAGGGAGAAATCTGTTTTATTTTTGTTTTCCTTCGCTTGATGTATGTGTTTGTATGTTTTGGATTATTTAGAGAATAAGCATTTACATTTCCACATTGTCAACTGAGTGTTTTGACCGGTCTGGCACCTTCATAGATTAAGTTTTACAGTAAACTAGTTATTTCATGTTTATCAAAGAAATCTGTTTGATAGATATTTTACTTCAATGTTGAATGTACAGAAAGCATATGACAGACTACATCGGAAACTGCGTGTTGGGCCCTGCTGCTACATAGCGTCAGTGCTGGAAGGAGTGAATGCCTGTGGATATGGTGTTACTTAAGTGGGCTGTACTGCCCTGGATGGTGTCAAGCTTATTGAGCATTTCTGGAGCTATCTTCTCCCAGGCAAGTGGGAAGTATTCCATCTCACTCCTGACTTGTGCCTTTTAGATGGTGAATAGACTTTAGGAGCCACGAGACAAGATAGTCTCTGCAGGTTTCCAACCTGCTGTTGTAGTCTACTTCAGTTCTGGTCATTGGTAATGCCAAGATGTTGATAATGGAGGAATCATTTGGAATCAATACAGGGGAGGGGATGGCCTTACGGTGTTATTGGTACAGTTAATCCAGAAACTCAGGCAATGTTCTGGGGACCTGGGTTTAAATTCTGCTATGGCGGAGGATGAAATTTGAATTCAATTTTTTAAAAAATCTGGAATTAAGACCATGAATCCATTGTCAATTGTCAGGAAAACCCCAACTGCTTGTTAATGTCCTTTAGGGAAGGAAACTGCCATCCTTACGTTGTCTGGCCTCCATGTATCTCCAGACCCAGAACCATGTAGTTGACTTCTAACTGCCCTCTGGGCAATAAATGCTGGCCTAGCTGGTGACGTCCTATTCCCATTAATAAAATAGCTGTGAATGAAGCGGCTAATGAATTAAAAAAAAAGCGATGATGATACATTCAATGTCGAGAGGTGATGGCTAGATTCTCTCTTGTTGGAGATGATCATTACCTGACACTTGTGTGGTACAATTATTACTTGTCTAGATATAATCCATGATGTGGAAGTGCTGATGTTGGACTGGGGTGCACAAGGTCAGAAGCCAGATGACATCAGATTATAGTCCAACAGGTTTATTTGAAATCACAGACTTTCGGAGCATTTTCCCTTCATCACGTGAAGTGAGAGGGAAGCACACAGGCACAGAATTTATAGGCAGAGAGATCAAAAGATCATACAATGGTGTGAGTGGAGTGCCAAATAATATGTTTCTACAGGTGATCAAAAGTGTCAGACAGGGTGAGTAAAGTGTCAACAACTGAATAACAACTGAAGGGATGACCTCTAATCTGATTAAATGAGGCAGAGAGATAATTACAAAACATTAAAAATAAGGTGTTGTTGGAGACAAACCAAATGGCTGAAATAACATAATAGGTGTAAGATTCGCATGCTGAGGGTCTAACAAAAGTCGTAAGGAATCCAAAACTGTACAAACTAATTAAGATAGAGAGATCATAACAATTTATCAAGGTGGTTGTGTCAAAACAGGACGGTAAGGAAAATTTTACAGATAAAGAACAGTGTTGGGGGGGGTCATACGTAGCACGACATGAACACAAGATCACGGTTGAGGCTGTCTTCATCAGTACGGAACCTAGTTATCAATCTCTGCTCAGCAAGTCTCCGTTGTTGTGTATCTCGAAGGCCGCCTTAGAGGACACTTAGCCAAAGATTGGAGGCTGAATGCCTTATATAATCCAAGTCTTGCTGCATTTAGACATGGGCAGCTTTGGTATCAGATGAGTTGCAAATGGTGCTGAAAGCTGTGCAATCGTTGGTGAAGACCCCCACTTCTGACCTTATGGCAGAAAGAAGGTCATTACTGAAACCTCGATGAAGATGTTTGGCCTGAGCATACTACCCTGAGAAACTCCTGCTGTGATGTTCTGGAGCAGAGATGACTGACCTCCAACATCCACAACCATCTTAATATGTCTTAGGTATGACTCCAACCTGTTAAGTGTCTCCACCACCAATTCCTATTGATTTAGTTCTATTAGAAGTCCTTAGTGGAGCATAATCTCAGTGTTGCTTTCACCTCACCTCTGGAGATTAGCTCTTTTGTCCATTTTCGGACAAAGGCAGTAATGAGTTCAGGAGCTGAGTGGCCCTGGAAGAATCCCAACTTTGCATCAGTGAACAGGTTATTGCTAAGCAGCTGCTTCTTGACAGGACTGCCAATTTATGAATAAGGTGAAGAATAATTTCTTCTCTCAGATTCTTCTAATACTATTTTCCAGCACTTGGACCATAGCCTTGTATGCTATGGAATTTCAGGTGTTCACCAAACTAACGTTTGAATGTCTTGAGGGTTCCTGCATCACCTATCCTTTAGCAGTGAGTTTTAGGTACTCAAATCCCTCCAGTGTAATTTATTTTCCCTAAACACCCTCTAAATCGCAACATCCTTTCCTTAAAACAATGTCTCCTGATTATTGATCCCTGGACCATGGGGAAAGGAAGACAAGTGCGAGGTGATGCATTTTGGAGGATCAAATTTGGATGTGAATTATACTGTAAATAGCAGAACCCTCAGGAACATTGACATTCAGATGGATCTGGGTGGGCAGGTTTGCAGTTCCCTAGAAGTAGCGACACAGGTAGCCAAAGGCAAAAAGGAAGGCATATGGCATACTTGCCTTCATTGGCCCAGGGCACGGAGTACAAGAGTTGGCAGACCATGTTGCAGCTATATAAAACTCTTGTTAGGCTGCATTTGGAGTATCGTGTGCAGTTTTGGTCACCACATTACCAGAACGACATGGAAGCTTTGGAGAGAATGCAGAGTAGGTTCACCAGGATGTTGCCTGGTCTCGAGGGCATTGACTATGAGGAAAGGTTAAAAAGACTAAGACTGTTTTCACTGTAAAGACGGTGGCTGAGAGGAGACCTGATAGAGGTCTACACAATTATGAGAGGCATAGGTAGGGTAGATAGTCAGAGGTTTTTTCCCAGGGTTGAAGTTTCAATTACAAAGGTGCACAGGTTCAAGGTCAGAGGGGGAAAGTTTAAGGGAGACGTGCGAGGAAAGTCTTCACACAGAGAGTGGCAGGAGCCCGGAATGCACTGCCAGAAGGGATGGTGGAAGCAGGTACATTGGTGACATTTAAGGGGCATCTGGATGGTTACACAACTAGGGAGGGAATAGTGGGATATGGACCGAATAAGGGCAGAAGGTTTGTTTTTCAGTTCAGTTAGACTATGATGACTGGCACAGGCTTGGAGGGCCGAAGGGCCTGTTCCTGAGCTGTAATTCACTTTTGTTCTTTTGTTTCTCCCAATGTGCCTTGTCTATGACCCCCAGAACTTTGTACACCTCATTAAGATGCCTCAAAAGCCTTCTCTGCTTTAAGGAACACAACCCCAGCCTGTCTAGCTTCTTTTCACATCTAACTCTCTACAGCCCAGATAAACTGCTGGTGAATCTCCTCTGTGCCCTCTCTAGTGCAATCACACCATATCCTGTAGTGATCAGATACACAATACTCCAGCTGTGGCCTAAATAATGATCAATACAGCTCCATCATGACCTCCATGCTCTTATAATTCATGCCTTGACTAATAAAGGCAAGTATCCCATATGTCTTCCTATCTACATGTCCTGCTGCCTTCATGGATCTATGGATATATACACCAAGGTCCTTCTAAAACAGTAAAATGCTGTTTTACTATTGTAATGTCTCAAAAACAAACCCCACTCTCAAATTTAAACAGGAAGATCAAAGCTGACATTGCTGAGGGCAGGACATAGGAAGTGCCAGATGCACCATCTTTCCTTAAGACTTAAACTGAGACCCTGTTTGCCTGCTCAAGTGGATGTAAAAGGTGACACAGTACTAACTTGGAGAAGCAAAGTTTGCCTGTCCTTCAACAACTATCACAAGAACAGATTATCAATTCATTATGCGGTTGTTGTTTGTGGGAACTTCCTCTGAGTATATTAGCTACTCTTTTCCATATTTTACAAAAGACGCAGTTGATCAAAATATCTAATTGGCTGCGAAACAACTCTCCACTTATCTTCTCCTCTATCCATCTTCTATCCGCCTCCCCCTCTCTCCCTATTTATTTCAGAACCCTCTTCCCCTCCCCCATTTCTGCTGAAGGGTCTAGGCCCGAAACGTCAAGATTTCCTGCTCCTATGATGCTGCTTGGCCTGCTGTGTTCATCCAGCCCCACACCTTGTTATCTTGTGATGGCTGCTTGTTGTGAAAGGTACTAGACAAATGAAAGTCTTTCTTTGTTTGCATACATGAGCCATCTTTCAGTTTTCTGACTAATTTTGATTGGGGCACGAAAGAATTTCTTCGAATAGTGTCATGGAATTTTTTATATCCACCTGAGAGGACACAATGTTTAAAGTCTCACCCAAAAAGGCAGTGCCTCTGACAGTGCAGCATTCACTCAAAACTGCACTGTCAGCTTACATCACGGCAGTAAGTATCTGAAAGTAAGATTTGAGCTCACTTGAGTTTTGGCACCAAATGTACTGATCCATATTTGTCATCAAGACTGCAGGCCATGTCCTTTCTGTTATCTCAAAGCCAAACGTGAGGTGCTGCATTTTGGAAAGGCAAATCAGGGTAGGGCTTATACACTTAATGGTAAAATCCTGGGCACTGTTGCTGAACAAAGAGACTTTGGAGTGCAGGTTCAGAGTTCCTTGAAAGTGAAGTTGCAGGGAGATAGGATAGTGGAAGAAGGCATTTGGAATGCTTGCCTTTATCGATCAGTGCATTGAGTATAGTAGTTGGGAGGTCATGTTGCGGCTGTGCAGGACATTGAATAAGCCACTTTTAGAGTGTTGTGTGCAATTCTGATCTCCCTCCTAGCGGAAGGATGTTGTGAAACTAGAAAAGGTTACAAAAAGATTTACGAGTACGTTGCCAGGGTTGGAGGGTCTGAGCTAAAGGGAGAGGCTGAATCAGCCATTTTCCCTGGAGGGTCGGAGGCAGAGGGGTGATCTTATAGAAGGTTATAAAATCATGAGGGGCACAGATGAGGTAAATAGGTGAATTCTTTTCCCCAGGGTTGTGGAGTCTGAAACAAGAGAGCATAGGTTTAAGTTGAGAGGGGAAAAATATAAAAAGAACCTAAGGGGCAACTTTTTTCACACAGAGGTTGGTGCATGTATGGAATGAGCTGCCAGAGGCAGTGCTGGAGGCTGGTACAATTACAAGATTTAAAAGCCATCTGGATGGCTGTATGAATATGATGGGTTTAGAGGGATATAGGCCAAATGCTGGCAATGGGACTGGTTTTATATAAGATATCTGGTCAGCATGGATGAGTTGGACCGAAGGGTCTGTTTCCATGTGTATATCTTTATGACTCTAAGTGGCTACTCTTCATATGGGCTGGACAGTAAAATTTTAGTCTCTTTACCAAAGTGTACTTGCTGCTAGGCAGTCCTTGGATAATGCTGAGCAGCTCTGAGGCACTGTCTCAAATTCTGTCTCTCTCCTTTCGGTCCCATGAGATTTCAGTGTGACAGCTTGATACTGCAGGCGGGGATTGAAGACAGCAGAGCACATTGCACAGACTGGACGCGTGATCTGAGAACAAATGGCTCTGGAAAATGTTGCAGTGATTTGCAAATATTGTACTGGGCTTGGTGACTGTATCCGAAATCTGGAACTGAATTTAGAGACAAGAATGCAGCAAAAGGCTGTAAATAAACAGCAAGCTGATCAGCATGTACAAGAGAAGATGTTATAGACCCCTTCATGCCCTCGAGTTGCCCTTGAGTACTTAACAAGTTAAGTAGCTCTGGGACTACTGCCGTTGGTGTGATGTCAGAAAAGCAGCAATGAATATGCACACAGCAAGCACCTTCAAACAGCAATGAGATAATGACCTGATCTTGACTATTAGACCCATAAGAAACATAGAAACATAGAAAATAGGAGCAGGAGGAGCCATTTGGCCCTTCAAGCCTACTCCACCATTCTTCATGATCATGGCTCATCGTCCAACTATAACATAAGGTATAGGAACAGAATTAGGCAACTGAGTCTGCTCCACCATTTCACTACCATGGATGATATATTTCTCAACCCCATTCTCCTGCCTTCTCCCCATAACCCTTGATGCCCTAACTAATTAACAATGATGGCTCAGTGGTTAGCACTGCTGGGTCACAGTGCCAGTGACCTGGGTTTGATTCCACCCTGAGGTGACTGTCTGTGTGAAGTTTGCACATTTTCCCTGTGCCTGCGTGGGTTTCCTCCAGGTGCTTTGTTTACCTCCCACAGTCCAAAATGTGCAGGCTAGGTGGATTGACCAAAATAAATTGCTCATTGTGTTCAGGGATGTGCAGATTAGGTGGGTTATGGGGGATGGATCTGGGTGGGATGCTCTGAGGTTCAGTGTGGACTTATTGGTTCGAAGGGCTTATTTCCATACTGTAGGGATTCTATAATCTATCTATCTCTGTCTTAAATACACTCAATGATTTGGCCTCCTAAGCCTTCTGTAGCAATGAGTTCTACAGATTCACCACCTTCTGGCTGAAGAAATTCCAAATCATCTCAGTTTTAAAGGGTCGTCTCTTCAGTCTGAGGCTGTGTCCTGGGGTACTAGTCTCTCCTACCAGTGGAAACATCTTCTCCACATCCACTGTCAATATTTTGTAAGTTTCAATCACATCCCTCCCTCATCCTTCTAAATTCCATCAAGTACAGGCACAGAATCCTTACCTACTTCTTATATGACAAGCCTTTCACCCTCAGGATCATTCTTGTAAATCTCCTCCAGACCCCCTCCAATACCAACACACCTTTCCTTAGATTCGGGATGCAAAACTGCTCACACGTTAACATGTTTTGCCACGACCTGACCTCCAGTGGGATATTTTCAGAGGTGGTTCACTGGATGGATTCTAGAGATGAGGGTTTTGTCTTACGAAGAGAGATTGAGCAGTTTAGGTTTGCACTGTCTTTAGTTCAGAAGAAGGAGAAGAGATCTAATTGAGTTATATAAGATACTGAAGTGATTGAGGAAATAGATGTAGAAAGAATGCTTTTTTATGTGGGACTATCTAGAGAGATCATAATTTTGAGGTATTTAAGGAGTAGCAGATTTAAAACAGAGAAAGGGAAGAATTACTTCTGTCTACTTCTGTAGAACTCACTACTGCAGAGTGTGGTGGATGCTGGAACATTGAGTATGTGTAAGGAGAAGGCAGACAGTTTTTTAATTAGGATTGGGTTACAGAGTTAAGGGCAAGTAAGCTCAGAAGTAGAATTGGGGACTGCGATGAGATTAGCCAAGATCATAGTAAATGGCAGAACAGTTTCAAAGGGCTGGATTACCTACTCCTTCTCCTAGTCCTTATGTTCTGAATATAACAGAAGACACTGGGTGTGGGTATCATGTTGTTGACAAATCCAATAAATATGTATTACAATTAACTACTGTGCACAAAAGTTAGATTCCCTTTTCTTTTGATTTATTGTCCATCCGTAGTTGCCCTTGAGAAGTTGGTGGTGAGCTGCCTTCTTGAACAACGACATCCCTTTTGCCTTAGGCACATAGGTGTCTAAGCACATGAGCAATGAAGTTATAACAGAACAGCATGCTTCGAATAGAGTGACATACTTCAGATAATGTGAGATAAGATGGAACATGAGACCTTTAAATGATATAGTGATGTCTCTTCAAGGAATACTGCCATACTGTGAGGCCTAATGCAACAACAACCCCTTCTCCCCCAAGATGAACACTTCCCTTGAACAGATGTACCTGGTGTTGTCAATTTGATTATTACGCAGACAGGTAAAACATAATTTACAAGACCAACATATCATTTTTAAATATTATGTCTTGAAAGATGATAACTCATCATTATCTAGTAATTATATACCCACCTGGAGAGGTACACAGAGTATACTTCTGAACTTGTTTGTCAGCCTGGTTGTCTGGAAGGACATTTCTGATGACTCAGCAGTCCAGAACCAGCACCTACAGTCTAAGGATAAGGTGTGGGCCATTTAAGACTGAGGTGAGGAGAAATTTCTTCACCCAGAGCGTGGTGAACCTTTGGAATTTGGTACCACAGGAAGTGGTTGATACCAAAGATTTGAATGTTTTCAAGAAAAACTTAGATATAGTTCTTAGGGCTAAAGGGATCAAAGGGTGTAGGAAAAGAAAGCTGGAACAGGATACTGATTTGGATGATCATCCATGATCATACAGAATGATGGAGCAGGCTAGAAGGACTGTATGACCCACTATGGGCCTTGAGCAGCAGCAGATTCATACTCCGACACAATCTGCAACTCATAGAATGAAATATCCTCCATTCATCATTACTATCATGCACGGAATCAAACCTAGTTCAATGAAGTGTGCAGGAGGGCATGCCAGCCGCAGCAGCAGGCATATGTAAAAATGAAGTGTAAGCCTGGTGAAGCTACAGGACTACCTGTATGCCAAACTGTATAGACAGCAAGTGACAGATAGGGATAAGTGATTCCACAGTCAGATGTAAGCTCTGCAGTTCTGCCACATCCAGTCATGAGTGATGGTGAACAATTCAACAACTCACTGGAGAAGGTGGCTTCACAAATGTCCCCATCCTTAATGATTGAGGAGTCCAACATATCAGTGCAAAAGATAAGGTTGAAGCATTCGCAGCAATTTTCAGTCAGAAGTGCTGAGTGATCCACTGGAGCAGGCATATGTGCTGGAGCTCTCTGTAGATCACTCTTGGCCTCAACAGAGATCTCTAGCATCACAAATGCCAGGCTCCAGTCAATTTGATTCACTCTGCACGATATCAAGAAATAGCTGGAGGTAGTATATACTGCAAAGACTATGGGCCCTGACAATACTCCACCAATGGTACAGAACATGTTTTATCCCTAACCAAACTGTTCTGGAGTAGCTACAACATTGGCATTGACCTGACAATGAGGAAAATTGCCTAAGCATGTCCAGTACATAAAAAAGTAGGACAAATCCAACCTAGCCAAATACCACCCAAACAGCCAAGACGTGATCATTAGTAAACTGATTGCTACTTAGCTCCTGACCTCATTATAGTCTTGATCCAAACATGCACAAAACAGCTGAACTCCAGAGATGAGGTGGGAGTACTTGCCCTGAACACACTTGACATCGAGGCTGCATTTGACTGAATGTGACATCAAAGAGCCCACCCAAAAATGAAGTCAATGGGAATCAGGGAAAAATTTTCTGTTGATTAGAGTCTTACCTAGTGCAAAGGAAGATGGTTGTTGTTGGTAGAGGTCAGCCATGTCAAGTCAGAGGCATTTCTGCAGGAGTTCCTCAAGGTTGAGCCCAACCGTCCTCAGTTGATTTATCGATAACGATCCCTCCTTCAATGTGGGAGTGTTCGCTAATGATTCCATAATGTTCTGCACCATTTGTAATTCCTCAAGTACCGAAGATATCCTTGGCCAAATACAGCAAGACATGGACAATATCTAGGTTTGGGCTGACAATTGGCAAATAACATTCACAACACGCAAGTGTAATGACCATCTCAGCAAAAGAGAAATGTCCCTTGATTTTCAATGGCATTACCATCATCGAATTTCCCACTATCAACATCCTTGGTGTTGCAATTGATTAGGAATTGAACTAGATTAGCCATATAAATGCTGTGGCTACAAGAGCAGCACAAAGGCTAGGAATCCTGCAGCAACAGGTCAGCTCCTGACATCCCAAAGCCTGTCCACAAGGCACAAGTCAGGAGTGTGATGGAACATTCCCCACTTGCCTGGATTGGTGCAGTTCCAGCAACAATCAAGAAGCTTGACCCCATGCTGGACAAAGCAATCCACTTCAAGAAGAGGGGATAGCGTAGTGGCAGAATTGCTAGACTATAATCCTGAGACCCACTTAATATGCTAGTGAGCTGTCTTCAAATGCCACCATGGTTGATGGTGGAATTTGAATGCAATAAAAAAAATCAGAAATTAAGAGTCCACTGATGACTATGAATCTGTTGCTGATCGATGGAAAAACCCATCTGATTCACTAATGTCCTTTAGGCAGGGAAAGTGCCATCCTTACTTGGTCTGGCCTACATGTGACTCCAGAGCACAACAATATACTTTACCCTTAACTGCAATTAAGAATGGGTAAAAAATCCTGGCCTAGCTAGTGACGTTCACATCCCAAGTATGAATAGAAAACGAAACTTGGTTGGCACCACATCCACATGCATCCATCCCCTCCACCAATGACACTCAGTAGCAGCCGTGTGCACTGTCTACAAGATGCACTGCTGAAATTCACCAAAACTCCTTATGTAATACCTTCCAAACCCTGTACCATAATCATCAAGAAGGACCATGGTAGTAGAGACATTGGTACACCACTGCATGCAAGTTTCCGTCCAAGCCGGGTCTAGAAATATATTGCTGTTCTTTCAGTGTTGCTGTGTGTAAACTCTGGAACTCCTTCCCTAATAGCAAGTGGGTGTACTGCAACAAATTGACTTCAGCAGTTCAGGATGGCAGCTCATCACCACCTTCCCATTGCAATACAGATGGTCAATAAATGGTGGCCCAGCTAGCAACGCCCACATTCCATGAATAAATAAAAGAATTTCTCACGTCAATTTTAGCTTTATGTGTGTGCCATCCTGCTGTTTCAGGACATGTGATATTAATGGCGGATAGTAACTTCTGAAGACCTGATATTGTTGACATGGTGTGAAAGCTTGGACTCCTTCTGAAATTTGCCTTTCATTTGGTTGATTCTGAACTCCATTGATGCAATTTGTTTGTGCATCTTCCTTTCTGCCAATGTTATGGTGTTATACCATCATACTGGTCACTTGTGTTTCTTTCTGGGGTGTGACTAAGCCTTTGGAATCAGATTTCCTGCACCAGCTCACCCAATGTCTCTTGGTGCCACATACTTTACAAATATCAAGAAAAGCTGCAAAGATTTAGGGTAGTAAAAAGTATTGAATCTATTAGAGGTTTTGTTTGTTTGGTGGGCACCACTCAATGTAGCAATCATGATAGCTGCACCTGAAGAATGTAATCATTATTGGTCCATCACAATGGCTTCAAGCAGGTATCCGTCCTGAGGTAATGCTCAAGCATATGGCCCTATTCTTGGCCAAGACATACTTCTCCAAGGTTTTAATTGGTGTAGAACTGATGACTAACTCAATGGGTTTCTCTGGCGGTTCCTCTTCTGAAAGGTCTGTGTCTCTATGTCTATCAACAAACTGGTCAATTCACTCTTGGGGTTTGTTATCTGAATGACATTAGATAGATTGTGTTAATCCTGATGTTGATTCTTGCCCTGTGCTGCTCTTCGAAAACCTTCAGGAGTTTTTTTGCAGTCTTTCTGATCAGGCATGGAAGGTTGTTGATATGTAGAGGGACCTTGGAGTGCAAGTGCAAAGCTCCCTGAAACTGTCAATACAAGGGGATAAGGTGGTAAAGAGGACATATGGCATGCTTGCCTTCATCGGTCAGCACATTGAGTACAAAAGTTAGCAAGCCATGTCGCAGCTGTATAAAACTTTAGTTAGGCCACATTGCTATTATGAACAGCTGTTACTTATACGTTAACTACCAAAAACAGAGCATTATTACCTTTCAGCTTTCTATAATACACTGCAGCTGAAAAGTACCTTTCATTTTTCAATTTTTTAAAAAAAACTATGACATTTCTTTCATCTTGGAAGAACTTACATTCTAATCAAAAAGAATTTAGCTGTGATAACAAGGTGTGGAGCTGGATGAACACAGCAGGCCAAGCAGCATCATA
>JAHRHZ010000249.1:4124587-4145716 GCA_024137785.1 Ginglymostoma cirratum
GGGTTTAGGCCCGAAACGTCAAGTTTTCCTGCTCCTATGATGCTGCTTGACCCGCTGTGTTCATCCAGCCCCATGCTTGTTATCAAGGTCATATTATAAGCGGTTTAAGAATTAAATCTAAGAATTCAGATCAATGCATGGACTGCAGTAGTTCTTCCAAAGGCAATTCAACACAAATGTCTCAAGGGCGAGCCTGCCTTGAGTACATTGAGTACATTAGTACAACCCACAAAAAATAATTTGAGAAAATATGTTCTTAAGGCTGATTTCAATGTGATGAGACAGAGAATGCAGTAAACATGGCCAAATCTGCTAATGAACAAAATGACAGAAGATCAGTGGGATGTGTTTAACTAATTTAATGTGATACAAAATCAGTTTATACCCCTAAGGGAAAAGTGGTCTCCTTGCCAAATTAAAAAAAAAAAATCAGGGACAACTAAAGAGATAACTGAATTTAAAACCAAAGTAAAAAGTTGCAAAATCTATCTGGAAGGGAGAGATAAAAGGCAACAAAAGGTAACAGAACAGATAAATTGGATGGAACCTTGTTGAAGTGTCATGGGCCTTACTTGCTGGATGTAAGCTGATGACCCATCTCAGGAAGGCTTGCTGAAGCACAAGCCAACCAATCAGAGCAAGACTACCAGCGGCCTTTCTCCTGGAAGCTCTCAATCCTTAGGTTTACCAGTGTTTATGGGAGCTTTCTGGGCCTTCCCTTTATATCTTATACCATCCTGGATTTTCTTTCTTGCTGATGTCTGACTGACATTTTGGATATTTATGCCTTGTGTAAGACACCACCACAGAAATTCACTTACACATATTGTATATGAACACTCACATTAATATTTGCTGCCCTTTGCTGTTCCTTAGCTCTACACAGTTTCCATATTTTATTCTTCTGCTCTTGTTATCCTCCCTTACTAATGTACTGATCCCATTCCTTATTATCAATGCAACACCACCTCTTTTCCCTTTGTGTCTGTTATTTAAAATTGGGTCAGTTAGCTCAGGTGATGGGATGGCTGGTTTGCAGTACACAATGATGCCAACAGGCAGGTTCAATGCCTGGGTGAAAGTCACAACTTCTTATCCTTACCCCATGCCTGAGGTGTGGTGACTCTCAGGTTAAAATCATCACCCAATTGTCTGCCTCTCTCTAATGGGAGAATAACCCCATGCTCCCCTGGGACTCTGATGGTTTTCCCTGCACTTCAACTTTTTTAAATGGTTAGTTCCTAGTTTTGGTCACCTTACGGCCCAACAAGTCCACACTGACCCTCAGAACATACCACCCAGCCCCAACCCCCTAAAACACACCTAATCTACAGATACCTGAACACTATGGGGCAATTTAGCATGGCCAATCCATCAAACTTGCATATCTTTGGACTGTGGGAGGAAACAGGAGCACCCGAAGGAAACCCACACAGACATGGAGAGAATGTGCAAACTCCACACACACAGTCACCTGAGGATGGAATCAAACCCAGGTCCCTGGGGCTGTGAGGCAGCAGTGCTAACCACCGAGCCACCGTGCTGTAACAGAGTGCTGGTAACTTCATGTTTTTTTTGACATTATTCTACATTTGTGGTAGAGGTGTTGGAGAAGTAGCAATGTCAATAATCCAGAGTTCCAGGCTAATGTTTTGAGAACATAGGTTCAAATCTCAGAATTGTGGATGATGAAATTTGTATTCAATGGAATACAGAATGTTAATAAAAGCTAGTCTCGTGATGACCTGTAACCACTATTCTGCCATCCTTACCTTAGAAATATGCCCCCTAGTCTTGAAAACCCCTGCCCTAAGAAAAAGATACTGGCCATTTATCCTATCCATGCCTCTCATGATTTTATAAACCTCTATAAGGTCATCCTTCAACGTCCTACACTCCAGTAAAAATGCTACTTATCAGTCCTAGTCTGAGTGTTTACTGCATGGTGTTATGAACCACTTCTGTACCTTAGGAGTTGTGAATGGAACTGAACATTTTGCAATTATAAGCCGATATCCACACTTCTGAAAGTATGTTGTGTTGGGGGAGGAGAAGAACGATGTGAAAATATATGAAAATGTTTGGACCTAGGACACTCCACTAAAAGTTAGGCAGTTATGTCCTGCAACTGGGTGATTGCTCTCCTACAGTCACAAACATCTTCTTTTGTACTGGGTACAATGAAGTTTCCCTGATTTCCATTGACTTTCACCTTACCATGGCTCTTTGATGCACACTTAGTCAAACGCCTTCTTGATGTCAGGGGTAGTCACTCTCACCTCACCTCCAGTGATGCATTCTTTTGTTTATGTTTGGATCAAGTCTGTATTGAGACCTGAAACTGGATTGTTCTGGTGAAATCTAAATTGAGCATCAGTGAAAATGTTATTGCAGTATAAATGGAGCGTGGTATCACTGTCAACGACTCCTTATATCACTTTGTTGATGATTGAGAATAGACAGATAGGGCAGGAATTAACTGAGTTGGATTTGTCCAACATTTTATAAACAGAATGTTCCTGGGAATTTTCCACAATGTCAGATAGATTCCAGTATTTTAGTTGGAAAGGGAGAGCTTCACTAGGGACATGGATAGTTCTGGAGCATAACATTTCTGCACACTTTCAGTCAGGAGATTGTTGGGCCTATAGCTTTTTATCATATTCATAATTCCAACCATACCTTGATATGATGCAAAGTGAATCAAATTGGCTGAAGACTGGCATCTGAGTTGATGGGCACCTCAGCAGGAGGCTAAGATGGATCATAGATTTCAAACTTCAGGTTGCAAATATTTAACCTTTCCTTTTACCCTCATGTACTGAAGCTCACTGTCCTTGAAGATGGGGATGATCATGGACTGACCTCCTCTGTTAACTATCTAATTGTTTCCCATGAATCATGACCAAATGTGGGGGGATGTTTTTATCTAATCTATTGGTTATGGGAACACTAATCTCTGTTTATAGCATGCTGCTCTCAATTACAGAATACCAATTAATCAGTTGAGATGTGGTAATCAGCACAAGATATCCCTGCATGCCAATGGTTGACTTGATGTTTTTAGAATCTATTAGAGGAGACTTCATGAGTTCTATGACTCGCACGTCTTTCCTAAGGACCGCATACATCTGCACTGCCATCTCCGGTAAGCCTGTCTTACAAATGGGCAAGGACATACTGAGGGATGATGACAGAAGTGTTTGGTAGATTGTTTTAAGTTATAATTTAATAAGTATGAATATGTAAAGCTATTTCTTGAGTAGTCTATGGAACAGTTCTCCCAATTTTGGCATAGCTTCCAGATATCAGTGAGGAAGACTTTGAAACGTTGTCTGGGCTGGATATGCCTTTGTCATAGCTAGAGCTAGATTATTGTTGGGTTTTATATCTGACTTTATCCTTATTAGACTTTTTCACAGCTGACTCACCCAAATGAGTCCTTTGATGAGCCATTTCAGAGAACAGTTAAGAAGCAGCTGTCACAGTTTGTCATAGCCCTGGTCCGACTCCATTTTTCCCATGATTCAAGATAACGGATCAAGCTTAAGATCACCCAAAAATCTGTTGCTTATGACTCGACTCACATCAACTCTACTATTGGTGCCTATGTCTTAATTTGCCACATTCTTAAACTTTGGCATTTTCTCCCTAAATGCCTGTGTTTTTGTTGCTTCCTCTAATAGATTCTAAAATCATCAATCTTTCATCCAGCTTTTGGTCACTTGCCCTAATTTCTCCTTATGCAGTTTGGTGTCAAATCTTGTTTGATCTCACTCCTATGTTTTACTGTTAAAGATAGTATGAAGTTGTGGTTGACATTGTTGAGCTGAAAAACAAAAGTCAATGCTGGCATGTTCTTAAAGAATTCGCATTTCCTTTAATTCTAATGATAAACTAATCATACATCTGTAAGGTAAAGTTGCCATTGCCCCAGAAGACATCAGGGCTGCTCTCTCATTCGGGAGTGAGAGATGACTGGCGGTGGTTAAACCTGAGGGTCACCATGCCTCAGGTGAGGGGTGAAGTTGAGAATATTGGACCTTCATGGTGACCTTAGCCAGTGTGGAAATTGAACCCATGCTGTTTACATCACTCTGTAAGCTAACATAATCAACTGAGCTAACTAACCTCTATACCTGTGCAGGGCTGAAGGATTGCTATGCTTTCATAAATACCAGAGTCAGTCCTCTGACTCTGAATCTATTGTGGCCATTGTTCATTTCGTTATTGTTATCCTTTGCACCTCAATGCTTCTCATTCCCAATGGACTTTGTCCTATTCCTTACACCACCAATCTGATCCCATTCCTTTTCAGAAAAATTGAAAGAACGGCAGAAACTGTAAATCAGGAGCAGGAATAGAGTTGCTGGAGAAGCTCAGCAGGTCTGCAACATCTGTGAAGAAAAAAAAATCAGAGTTAACATTTCGGGCCCGGTGACCCCTCCTCATACACAAAATGTGAACTCTAATTTTTACTTCATAGATGCTTCTAGACCTGCTGAGTTTCTCCAGCAACTTCAGTTTTTGTTGCATTCTTTTTCATTATCCTTTATGAAATCAAACACAAGGCTAATGGTGGAGCATACATTTTAAAGTCTCTTTCTCCAGAAGTTGATTTGCCAATTGAAAAATGCTGGAACTGAGATTGATACAGTTTCCTAGGCTAGGGTATTAAGGTTATGAAAGTAAGTTGGGCAGATAGATTTAAACACAAAGCAGCCAAGATGTGATTAAAATTGGCGTATTGAGTTTACTAATATTGTAGAAGAGTGTAAAGTGTATGTTAGTGTTTCAGCTGCTTGTTTTACATCTCAATTAAATTTACTTTTGGAAGTCAAATTTGGGGCAGTGATGTGAAAACAAGCTGATAATTTGTTTCCAGCCATGTTACAATATTGCATTAATCATAGAGTCATGCTGTATATTCTACTAGTGCCAGCTCTTTGAAAGAACTAGCCAATCTGTTTCAAAGTCATTGATGTTTCACCAGAGCATTGAATAAATTCATCTGATGGTTATATCTGCTTGATTTTTGAAATTTATTATTCTAACAGCTGCCACCACATGCGCCACATTCTGTTACTATTGGCTACCTGCTTCCCCCAGGATGCCCGCTAAGAATTAATGACAAAAATCCCATATTTCTGTCTCAAAAAGGTTATTTCCTGATGAATAAATTGGAGATGGAGTCTCAAGTTTCAAGTAGAAGTACAATGAATCCAGATGCTTTTTAAATACACTCAGATCCCTTTCACCCTTTGGGACATTGGTTTTCAGGAATCACTTGATATAGAATGAAAGAAAATCCAATGCCAATCATAGCTCTCCTCCTTCTCTGAAAGGAGATTAAGAATGAAAAATGGTTAAAGAGGTGAGCTACGCTAAACAAATGTAATGTGATTATTCCTTTCTATATGTTATTTGTAAACAGAAGATACTTATTTTCAAGACATCACTATTTTGATTTCTGAGAGGTGAATACCACTTTCAGGCAAAAATGTTTTGAAACTTAAAATTTGGGACAAAAATAGACAATTCAGGAATTTTGATGGAGATCAGGTTGCATGAACAAAGTTATTCCCAAATTTTTGTCTTCACAGAATCTGCCTGACCCCTATAATTGTTTCCAAAATGTCCTATTTTTGTAGAATAGGCCATTTGTTAATCACACCAGGAACGCAAATAGATTTTTAGTTGAACAGCTGGAATTCAAGACCATGGTGTTCTATAGCTCCCTTTGACACTGGCAAGATTAGAAATTCAATTAGTTTTTTTTTTCCAACTAATAGTGTACTTCTTTGATTTTGCACATAGTTTAATTTACATATTTTTTAAAAAATGAGTACAATCTCCAACAATTGGAAGCTTAAAATATCAGTTTTGTTGCAGACATTTTCAGATATATCATTTCAGTACCACACTGTGACTTGGATGTCTGACTACATTTTTACTGAAATTTGATGAGTTAATTTGAAGCAACATCTCCAATGTTGCCAGCCTTCAGTTTGTAACATTCACAGCCCTGGGTCTGAAGATAATGAGATCAAATCCCATTCAAAAGCACCAAATTTGGGATGACAAACATTAGTGTAGCTTTAAGGGAGTGCATTGTCAACAGTGCTATCTTTCAGTTGAATTATTAAGTGAATAAAGAGTTTTCCCAGTGTTCTAAGAAATATTTATCAGTCAGGCAATGTGACAGAAACAGCTTTTAAAGGAAATGGTGTATAAAAAAGAGAACTTTCGCTAAAATCAATCAAGACACTAGTTACATCACAGCTGACATGTTAAGAACAACTGTGGGGCCTTTTTTTAAGGAAAGACGTACTGATATTGGAAGCAGCCCAGGGAAGATTAACTAGGTTGATCTCAGGTATGGCGAGACTGTCTTATGAGGAGATATTGAATAGTTTAGGCCTGTGCTTATTAGAGTTTAGAAGAATGAGACTCAACTTTATTTAAACAGACAAGATTCCTGGGGGACTTGACAGAGTAAATATTGAAAGTTGTTTTCCCTTGTGGGACAGACTAGGAGGGTATAATCTCAGAGTGAAGGGCTGCCCAATTAAGACAGAGTTATCAAGAAAATTCTTCTCTCAGATGGTAATGAATCACACAATTCCTTACCACAGTGGGTTAAGGATCATTAAGTATATTCAAGGTTGAGATCGACACATTTTTATTCAGTAAGGGAATCAAGGGTTATGGAGATAAGGAAAGAAAATAGAGTTGTGGATTATCTGCTCCTATGTCTTTTGGTCTCATAAATTATGTAATGATTATTCTGTGATTCATTGCTGTATGCAAATTGGCCACTGTTTTTCCTATACAGTTGCAATGGTCTTACGTCAAAGATGTTTCACAGAGTGCGAAGCACTTTAGAATTTTGTGAAGTTATGAAAGGTGTCACATCAATGCAATTCCTTTCCATTCTCTATTTCAATGGAAATCACTTTCATAGAATATTAACATTTTGTACTTTAAAAAGTGGCCATTCAGCCAATTGTCTATGCACTAGCTCTTTGAAAGGGAAATGTAATTAACCTTACTTCTCTTCTCTTTCTGTATGACCCTGCAAGTATTCTCTTTCGTGTATACATTCATTGTTTTTTAGCAGTTAATATTGAATCTACTTCCACTGTCCTTTCAATCAATGTATTCCAGATCACAACAACTCATTTCCTAAAGAGAAATCTAACTCTTCTTCCTCGTTCTAATCACAGTGCTCTTTAGCACAACAATTAATGTGTATAAATAATGATAATGATTATAATGAGTTTGGGTTGAAAATGTAAGTTTAGCTAACTTAATGTGAGCAATTCACCTCTGATAAAAGCCTGAAGGTATGCGTTTATATTTTGGCTTTAGTCTGGTTCTCAACTTGAGGCATGCAAAGCTTTGGTTTGCAAAGAGTTAAGTCCTCTAAGATTACAGCATCAAAGTCCGAGGGTGAGGTGTGAAATTAGTTGGTTATCGTTTTTCCAGACACTGGGCAAAAACCTAATGTTCTTGTCTTGTTGAAATATTTATTTTTTTAAAATATCCAGGTTTTGATTATAACAAACTCCAATACCCTCCCCTTTCCCCACACCCCACCCCACTACTTTCCCTTACTCCCCTCTGTTTGAAGTCTGAACTTCCTATTTCAGCACTAGAGCAACGTGAGCAGCTCATCTGCTCGAACCTCCGACTTCCCACCTTCAGCATCATCGCATACCGGACAGCTCCTCCATTCAGCTTCAACGCCACAGCTCCGCAAACTGCTCCTCGGCTGGAAATTTGACTTTCCAGTTTCGGTTCCACAGACCCGCTGATAACATTCTGCTCGAAGCTCTGGATTTTCAGATTTAGCGCGACCGATCCCGGGACAGTTCCTCAGGTCGAAGATCTGACTATCCAGTTTCAGCACCAACACTTTCCGGACAGCTCCTCAGCCCGAAACTGCAGCTTTCCAGTTCAGCACCCGGATCCCGGACAGCTCCTGTGCTCGAAGCCCTGTCTTTCCAATTTCAGAACCATTGCTGCCCGGACAGCTCTACCGGTCGAAGCTCTAAGTTTCTATTCGGCGCCACTGACATTCTACGGCTCCGAGAGCGGCACTTATCAGCACCATGAACAGCTCTGGCGATCAGTTGGAATACACCGGAGGGTTCCCTGCGCTAGAGGGAGAAGAACTGAAAGTAGCCCTGCCCGTCATCTTGGGGGTCATCTGCCTGGTTGGTTTGGTGGGCAACAGCCTGGTGGTGATGGTCCTGCTGAGGGACCTCAGGCAAGGCAAGAGTACAGCAGTCCATGGCTTGATCCTGTTGCTAAGCGTCACTGAACTCTTTCTACTGTTGTTATGCGCTCCCCTGCGTGTCTCCACTACCCCCAGACAAGACTGGTCACCAAGCTGGGTGCTGTGCAAATCATCAGAGTACCTCCTGCATGTCTGCCTCTTGGCTAAAAGCTTCACCTTGGCAGCGGTGGGGCATGCCCGGTACAGGCATGTGAGCCACTTGGCAAAACACAGCCATCCAGTCTGCCCACGGGTGTGGGTGTTGGCATGCAGTACATGGGTGTTTGCCCTTCTCTTGCCTGTCCCCCAGTGGCTCTTTTCAACTGCTGGACACAAGCACCAGTTTGCATCCTGTGTCTTTGAGGTCCCACCAACTGCTGCTAACTTCATGAGTGCCTATGGTGTGGCTTACCCACTCATTG
The DNA here is from genome assembly GCA_024137785.1 of Ginglymostoma cirratum. Taxonomy (NCBI): domain Eukaryota; kingdom Metazoa; phylum Chordata; class Chondrichthyes; order Orectolobiformes; family Ginglymostomatidae; genus Ginglymostoma; species Ginglymostoma cirratum. The sequence goes on from JAHRHZ010000249.1 coordinate 4,133,291, forward strand.
CCTATGGGATTCCCATGACCTTTGCCATCGTCTACCACCTCAAAGCCCTGCTACTTCACACACCCAGGAGGGATCGTACACCCAACCGCAGGGAGCCCCAGGCCAGAAGGGTCACCCTTCTGCTGTGGGGGCTGAGTGTTGCATTCACTGTCATGTGGCTGCCAGACTGGGTGGTGTGGACGTGGGTCAGACACAGGAAACTCAGTGGCCCCCGTCCACCCAATGGTCTGCTGATCCTGGCTCAGCTGCTGCTTTTTGCCAATGGTGTTGTCAACCCCCTGGCACTACTCACTGCCTCCCAGGACTTCAGGGATGGTGTGAGGAGCATCTGCCAGATGGCCAGCCATGGTGTTCCCAGGGCTAGAGGGTCTGAAGGGACTGCAGTATTGCCCAGCACTCTGGGCCAGAAGAGCTTGGGAGCAAACAATGCCCTGCCCACCATCTCAGGTTACCGAGAGGTGCTTACCTGTCAGGATGTGGTGCAGAACATCCCACCTGATGTGCAGCACTTCTGGCAGGACAGGAAAAATACAGCACCACCAGAAAACAATGACCCAATTCCCTGGGAGCGTCAAGGAAGCTCCTAACCAATAATATAGACTTGTGCCAAGAACTGAAATATTGTGCTGTTCCAAATTTTCCCAATTTCAAGTAAGTCATCCTTACTTTTGCGAGACTTTAAAAATTATATTCTTTATTTTGCCATGGTATAGAATTCGAGTCCAATGCCCACAATCCTTCTGAGAAGTGTCAGTTACAAACCTTGCTTACTTCACCAAGTCTCCAAATGGATTGGACTGTCCAAGTGAAATTTTAACCTGCCTCCTGAAACACCTAGACAAGGGTCTGTGACTCCCTCATCTTTAGAGCTCCATCTGATCCATACATCCCCATTACAGAATTTGGATAATCTTGTTTAACTTTTTTGTTGCTGTTGGTAAGTTTAGTCCCTGTAAGTGACAATTGAATTTTATGAGAAGTTTTTTCAATTGCAATGGTTTGGATGAGAATGCCGCCAGGTGGAAGAATAGTCCAGCTGGTCACATGTTGATCAAGAGGCTTCAAGAATCAAACAGACCTATGGAGGTCTGGGTGGATGTGAATGTGAGTTTAGCACATTAGAAAAGGAATGCGGGTTTCATTATCCATACATCAAGCAACTCTCATACTTTATTCTGAACATCAATGACAATAATCCTGATGGCATATTAGTGATTGCTGTGCACACTGAAGTTTGCTTCCATTGACAGTATACAAACAAAACAATGGTTAAAGTTCTGTCCTGGGTCGAATTTTGTTATACTGAAACTCAAACAAGGAAATTGCATACATAGAAGGGAAGCCATTTTCATTGACCAGCGATAATAAGCCAGCCAGCAGCTCAGTCTGGTGGATTCAGATAGTAGCACTCACAGACAATTGGATAAATACTTGAACAAGAAAATTACTGCAAAATACGGAGAAAGAGTGATGGAATTGGATTAACGGGATTGTTCTGCAAAAGTGTCAGCACAGACTGAATGGAATAACTTCATTCCTTGTGTGGTAGCTTCTGATTCATGTTGTTACACATAGCAACCAGTTCAATTCTATGTTACTGTTCTGCTATTAAAGACTTTTGATCAGGTTCATCTTGGAAATGAACACTTTCTGCTCTGATGTGATAATGTTTTTAATTGTAAACCAAAACAAACGAGAGAAGTTTAATGAGCTGAATTGCATTCTCTTTTGTCTATGTTAGCTTAACATTTTGTTGTTTGCTCATTTTATGCTGCAGAACTCTCATTTTGTGAGTTTTATCTATTGTGGGATAAAATTGCTTAAAATGAATTTTGTTTGTAATATTTACAATATAGAGTGAAAGAGAGAGGAGACAATTAGAATTCTGGGTTGTGTTTGAACTTACAGCCAATGTTCTCCACACACCCATCAACCCATCTCCCCACTTATGTTCTAAGCCATCCTGAGATAACACGTCACAACTCGCCATCATCTTTCTAAGGGCAATAAGGGATGGGCAATAAATGCTGGCTCAGCTGTCTGATCCTCATATCCAGTGAAAAGATTATCATGCAGTTATCATTTAAAGAATTGATTGCATTGATATATCACTTTTCCCAACTGTAGAATATGTAAAAATTTTAGAGAGTCAATGGCGTAAGCCCTGTGGTGTGTGGTAAATACCTTTTGAATAAAGAAGATTTCTTCGTAACTTGCAAAATACTTTGAACCTGTAAAAGAGAAAAACAAGGCATAAGAGCTCAAAATGCTATGTTATACTGCTCTCAAATTGATAATAATGCTTTCCATCGAATTTTCCTCATGCTACATTGGCAATGTCACTCATTAGGGTGCAAATATATTGTGTTGTAAAGTTTGCGGGAATAAATTTGAAGTTTTCAATCCAGTTAGTTTCATATTCAAATGGGAAAGTACACATCAATAATTAGATAACTTCCTGAAAAGATAGCAAGTGAGGGAAAGGTTCATCAATTAGCTTAATGATCTTTTACTATTTTAACATAGTCAAATTTTTTAGTAAATTCCCTTTGGTGAAAGGATAGAGAAACAGAAAGCCTATATTTTAATTAACTGGTTAATGAAATAAATAACAATATGAGGATTTTTTTTTAATGCAGTAGGTTATTTAGAGTTTAAAGTACAATTTCTGAGAATGTGGTGACAGTAGGGTAAATAATGGCTTTTAAAGGTGACCTCCCTATCTCGAGCACCACCTGCAACTCTGCTAACCTAACAATTACATGCACTCTTCAGATTCTGGCCTTGTTTTGATTTTAACTTCCTTGATTTTAACTAGTTTGAAATTGCTGCCTGTACATTGTTTCTCTCTTAGCTTGGAGAATCCCCAAATGAAATCTTTCTTCCCTCCTGGCTCTCTTTCACTTGTTAAAATGATATTTCAAGTCTAAATCTTTGGCCAAGCTTTTGTCTGTCACATTTCATCATCGTCCTACGGGGCTTGGTGTCAAATTTTGTTTGATAATTGCAGTTGTGAAGCATTTTGGGATATTTTACTTCTGTAAAGATGATGTACAATTGCAAATTGTCATTGTTAACTGTTTAATTGCATTGCCTAGAAAAGGAGAAAAAGAGATTTTAAAAATAAAATGATGTAACCTCATTCAAAAAAGTTGCTGTGTCTAGTCTCTTATTAGTATTTCAATCAGCTAACTGATCCAATCCAGTTACTTATGGATCTGAATTTGCAACTCAAACATCCTGCTACCCAGAATGAAAATGCCAGTAAGTTTCACTTTTCTAAGGGACTTTTCTAAGAGACATAGAAAAGAATAGACTAAATGCAGGCGCTAGGCCACAACTATGTGCTGGTATAATGGCAAAGACTCTGCCTAGTAATCTAAAGGTCTAGCTTAATGCATTGGTGTAATGTGTCTGAATCCTACCGAGGCAGCTGGAAGATTTTAAATTTATTTGTAGTAAAATTGACCATTGATATAACAAAAACCTGGTTCACAAGAGGGAAGAAAATCATCTGGCTAGCTTTATAAGAAGGCAGCTCACCCGTAAAGGAGGTTTTATTGTATAACTAACCTGTAATTTGTAAGTGCTAACTGGAACTTTGGTCTTTACCTAACCCACTCTGGATCTTAACTCGGAGTTCTTCAGAGTGAGCCTTACTTCATGTTGAATCTGTACAATACATAACATGAGTGTTTTGTTTAAAGTTATTGATAAAGTGTTTTATTCTCCAGCATTGAGATCCTGTGCCTTGATGAACAAAAACAAAAAAAGAATCATAAATAATTTTTTTTTGGTTATATGGAAGCATGTTTTGTGGCGCAATGGTTTCATCCCAAATTCTGGGTCAATGAGTCTGGGCGCAAGTTCCACCTACAAAAGGAGCGTGTCATAGCATGTCAGTGTAAGGTTAGAAAAAATCATTAAGTGCAAATTATTTCTATCCACTTATCCCTGGGATGGTACAGTAAGAGATTTATCTAGTACTATATTGTAAAATGTTGCAGGTGTTAAAAGAAATGTTTAATGTATACATAGTCAATAATATTTAGTTGTTGGGTCATGGGGGTGGATTTACTCTGTTAGTGTTACACGTGTGATGTACATGTTAAGATTATTTTATATACTTCTTTACACATTGGAAGCATTTTCACAGTCTTGTTGATTAATTCCATCAAATGGTAGTGTGAGTATTTGTAACTCTGTCGTAATATTCCATGTTTGGAGTTGAATAAATATTTAATAAATATTCACACATATTTTCATGTCTTCTTGTTGCCATGAACTAATTACAGAATCTCCAAGCTGGATGCAACTAACCTCCAAAGCTGGTCTTGTACTGGCATAATCGCAAATGTGCTGTTGGCTCTCAATATTCTGACATTAGTTCATCACCATCATTATTAGGTGGAGACCCACATACAGGTTTTCATATGTTTAGGAATTAGGCTGAAAATTATGTGGGGAACATTTAAAGTGAGGGTGGACTTCATGGAATTGAGATGACAACAATGGATGCTAACAAAGAATAATGGAGAAGGTAGCCCAAGGTCTAGGTAGTCAATGCTTTCAAATACCTTCATGACCTCACCTCACCTTATTTCCGCCTGCCCTACAACTCTCTTAGATCTCTGCTCTCTTCTAATTCTGGCTCCTCATGCTTCCCTATTTAAATTGCATTGTCCTTCATAGCCATGCTTTCAGTTGGCTTGGTCCTCAAATTTGGAATTGCTTCCATTCACCTCCTGACTTTACTACCTCACTTTCTTGTCCCTTAAGATACTCCTTAAAACTTCCCTCTTTATCAAAGGTTTTGCTCATCATCCCTATAGTTCCTTACCTGACTTTATGGTATATGTGATATGATCACTCTCCTTGGGAAGCGCCTCTGATAAAGACATTGGATAAATATCATTTGTTGTTAGATTGGAAATTATAATGCATTAGAATGTTTGATGACATGTTTGGGAAGAAGTTTTGTCCTTTGTACATTACACTGCCCCATGCCTATCAGTTAACTTTGGTACAAAGGCGCTCAGTTCGCAACAAACAACTGCACCTCCCAGTCGCGAACCATTTCAACCCCCCCTCCCATTCCTCAGATGACATGTCCATCCTGGGCCTCCTGCAATGCCACAGTGATGCCACCCGAAGGCTGCAGGAACAGCAAATCATATTCAGCCTGGGAACCCTGCAGCCCAATGGCATCAATGTGGATTTCACAAGCTTCAAAATCTCCCCTCCCCCAACCGCATCCCAAAACCAGCCCAGCTCATCTCCACCTCCCTAACCTGTTTTTCCTCTCACCTATCCCCTCCTCCGACCTCAAGCCACACCCCCATCTCCTATCTACTAACATCATCCCGTCCCCTTGACCTGTCCATCCTCCCTGGACTGAACTATCCCCTCCCTACCCCCCTACCTACACTCACCTTTACTGGCTCCATCCCCGCCTCTTCGACTTGTCTGCCTCCTCTCCACCTATCCTCTCCTCTATCCATCCTCTATCCGCCTCCCCCTCTCTCCCTATTTATTTCAGAACCCTCTTCCCCTCCCCCATTTCTGATGAAGGGTTTAGGCCCGAAACGTCAAGTTTTCCTGCTCCTATGATGCTGCTTGACCTGCTGTGTTCATCCAGCCCCATGGTTGTTATCTTGGATTCTCCAGCATCTGCAGTACCTTTTATCTTTGGTACAAAGGAGTTGGGTCAATTTTTAGCCCATTCTTATTTATCGATGTATATTCAAAATGAAAAAGGTAATATGACCATCTGAGTCATCAAAGCAACCCACACAGCAATGGTGCAAATAGAACATTACTGACCTTGTGCTACCATTGACCTACATTTTCTGACCTCCTGAAGCAATCAATTTCCAAGAGACAGTGGTATCACAATTATTAGCTTTTTCACAAAGGCCTGTTTATAACATGAAATGATTTCGTCTTTTAGGAGCTCATTCAGGTCCTTTACAGGGACTGCAGGGAATCAAATTTCACCATTCACTTTAGTCGTTTGCTCCAACCAATGATGCTGCACTTTACAAATACTTCCTGACATTGAACCAATACCTTACCTAATGTTATTGTAGGTATGCTATCTTGTTCTACCTTCTCATTTCAACTGATCAGAAATAATAACTTTCAACATTTTGAAATCATAGAATCATAGAATCCCTACAGTGTGGAAGCAGGCCATTTGGCCCATCGATGCCAAACTGACCCTCTGAAGAGTACCCCACCCATACCCAACACCCTAACCTATCCCTATTGCCCTGCATTTCCCATGGTTAATCCACCTAGCCTGCACATCCCTGGACACTAACGGGCAATTTAGCATGGCCAATCCACATAACCTGCACACCTCTGGACTGTTGGAGGAAACCAGAGATCCCAAAGCAAACCCACGCAGACACCAGGAGAATGTGCAAACTGCACACAGACAGGAAATCTTCAGTTATTGTTTTTTTTTAAGAAATGGCAGTAACCATAACTTCAGCTCAGCCTGAGAATTGAAAGTATTCAGATTAGTTATCACGTAGGATCCCATTTTATTGATTTATTTATACATATGGGCTCACTGGCTCGGGCAGCAGTTATTGCCCAATGTTAATTGCCCTTGAGAAGGTGGTAGTAAGCTACTTTTTTGTGCCTCTGCAGTCCATGTAGTGTGTGCACACTCTGTTACAAAGGAAATTCCAGGATTTTGGCCCAGCAACAGGAAAGAAACAGGAAAATGGTTTCAGTTTGGGCTTGGAGGGGGCAGCTGGTGTTCCTCTGCTCCTGCTGCTCTTCTCCTTTTCGTGATATAGGCGCGAAGTTGGAAGATGCTGTCAAAGGAACCTTAGCAAATGTTATAGTGCATCTTGTAGCTGTTAAATGCAGCTGCTTTTTTGCATCAGTGAAGGGAGGAATGAATGATAAGGTGATTGTAGGGGTGCTTTTGCTAACGCTGTTGGGGAGGGTTTAAACTAATGTTGCAGGGGGATGGGAACCAAATGAGGAGGTTAGTGGACAGTAAGGAGGTAGTAACTAAAGCCTGTAAGGAACTAGATAATGAAGTCAGTGTGACTAAGGGGAAGAGTAGGCAGAGAGCGGATGATGATCGCAAAGGGACAGGTGGTCTGAGGTGCATTTGTTTTAATGCGAGAAGTGTAGTAGTTAAGGCAGATGAACTTGGGGCTTGGATTGGTACCTGCGAGTATGATGTTATTGCTATTACTGAGACTTGGTTGAGGGAAGGGCAAGATTGGCAACTAAATATCCCAGGATATAGGTGTTTCAGGCAGGATAGAGAGGGAGGTAAAAGGGGTGGAGGAGTTGCATTACTGGTCAAAGAGGGTATCATAGCTGTGCTGAAGGATGGCATGATTGAGGACTCGAGCAGTGAGGCAATATGGGCAGAGCTCAGAAATAGGAAGGGTGCAGTAACAATTTTGGGCCTGTACTACAGCCTCCCAACAGCGAGTGTGAGATAGCGATACAAATATGTAGACAGATTATGGAAAGATGTCGGATCAACAGGGTGGTGGTGATGGGAGATTTTAATTTTCCCAACATTGACTGGGGTTCACTTAGTGTTAGGGATTTAGTTGGAGCAGAATTTGTAAGGAGCATCCAGGAGGGTTTCATTGAGCAGTATGTAAATAGTCCAACTCGGGAAGGGGCCAGACTGGACCTGGTGTTGGGGAATGATCCCAGCCAGGTGTTTGAAGTTTCAGTAGGGGATTACTTTGGGAATAGTGATCACAATTCCGTAAGTCTTAGAATACTCATGAACAAAGACGAGAGTGGTCCTAAAGGAAGAGTGCTAAATTGGGGGAAGGCCAACTATAGCAAACTTCGGCAGGAGCTGGGGAATGTGGGTTGGGAGCAGCTGTTTGAGGGCAAATCCACATTTGGTATGTGGGAGGCTTTTAAAGAGTGTTCGATTAGAATTTAGGACAGACATATCCCTGTGAAAGTGAGGGATAAAAAGGGCAAGATGAGGGAACCATGGATGATAGGTGAAATTGTGAGACTAGCAAAGGGGAAAGAGGAGACATACATAAGGTCTAGACGACTGAAAACAGACGAAGTTTTGGAAGAATATCGGGAAAGGAGGACCAATCTGAAACGAGGAATTAAGATGGCTAAAAGGGGTCATGAAATATCTTAAGCAAACAGGGTTAAGGAAAATCCCAAAGCCTTTTATTCGTACACAAGGAGCAAGAGGGTAACTAGAGAATGGGTTGGCCCACTCAAGGACAAAGGAGGGAAGTTATGCGAAGAGTCAGAGAAAATGAGTGAGATTCTTAATGAGTACTTTGCGTCAGTATTCACCGAGGAGAGGGACATGACAGATGTTGAAGTTAGGGATAGATGTTTGATTACTCGAGGTCAAGTCAGCATAAGGAGGGGGGAAGTGTTGGGTATTCTAAAAGACATTAGGGTGGACAAGGTCCGATGGGACCTAGGTGTAGAGCTGGATGAACACAGCAGGCCAAGCAGCATCAGAGGAGCACGAAGGCTAACATTTCGGGCCTAGACCCTTCTTCAGAAAATCGTCAGCCTTCCTGCTCCTCTGATGCTGCTTGGCCTGCTGTGTTCATCCAGCTCTACACCTTGTTATCTCAGATTCTCCAGCATCTGCAGTTTCTACTAGCCCAATGGGATCGATCCCAGGTTACTGAGGGAAGCGAGACAGGAAATAGCTGGGGCCTTAACAGATATATTTGCAGCATTCTTGAGCACAGGTGAGGTCCCAGAGGACTGGAGAATTGCTAAAGTTGTCCCCTTGTTTAAGAAGAGTAGCAAGGATAATCCAGGTAATTATAGACCAGTGAGCCTGACGTCAGTGGTGGGGAAGCTGCTGGAGAAGATACTGAGGGATAGGATCTATTTACATTTGAAAGAAAATGGGCTTATTAGTGATAGGCACCATGGTTTTGTGCAGGGAAGGTCAGGTCTTACCAACTTGATAGAATTCTTTGAGGAAGTAACAAAGTTGATAGATGAGGGAAGGGCTGTAGATGTCATATACATGGACTTCAGTAAGGCGTTTGATAAGTTTCCGCATGGTAGGCTGATAGAGAAAGTGAAGTCGCATGGGGTCCAGGGTGTACTACCTAGATGGATAGAGAACTGGCTGGGCAACAGGAGACAGAGAGTTGTAGTGGAAGGGAATTTCTCAAAATGGAGAACTGTGACCAATGGTGTTCCACAGGGATCTGTGTTAGGACCACTGTCGTTTGTGATATACATAAATGATCTGGAGGAAGGTATAGATGGTCTGATTAGCAAGTTTGCAGATGACACTAAGATTGGTGGAGTAGCAGATAGTGAAGTGGACTGTCGGAGAACACAGCAGAATATAGATAGATTGGAGAGTTGGGCAGAGAAATGGCAGATGGAGTTCAATCCAGGCAAATGCGAAGTGATGCATTTTTGAAGATCCAATTCAAGAGCGAACTATGTAGTTAATGGAAAAGCCCTGGGGAAAATTGATGCACAGAGTGATCTGGGTGTTCAGATCCATTGTACCCTGAAGGTGGCAACGCAGGTCGATAGAGTGGTCAAGAAGGCATACGGCATGCTTTCATTCATCGGACGGGGTATTGGGTACAAGAATTGGCAGGTCATGTTACGGTTGTATAGGACTTTGGATCAACCACATTTGGAATATTGCGTACAGTTCTGGTCGCCACATTACCAGAAAGATGTGGATGTTTTGGAGAGGGTGCAGAGGAGGTTCTCCAGGATGTTGCCTGGTATGGAGGGCGCTAGCTATGAAGAGAGGTTGAGTAGATTAGGATTATTTACATTAGAAAGACAGAGGTTGCGGGGGGACCTGGTTCAGGTCTACAAAATCATGGGAGGTATAGACAGGGTGGATAGCAAGAAGCTTTTTCCCAGAGTGGGGGACTCAATTATGAGGGAGCACGATTTCAAAGTGAGAGGAGAAAAGTTTAAGGGAGATATGCGTGGAAAGTTCTTTACACAGAGGGTGGTGGGTGCCTGGAACGTGTTGTCAGCGGAGGTGGTAGAGGAGGGCATGATAGCGTCATTTAAGATGTATCTAGACAGATACATGAATGGGCAGGGAGCAGGGATACAGATCCTTGGAAGATAGGTGACAGGTTTAGATAGAGGATCTGGATCGGCGCAGGCTTGGAGGGCCGAAGGGCCTGTTCCTGTGCTGTAATTTTCTTTGCTCTTTGTTTTTTGTTCTTTGTTCTTTGTTCAGCCTGGCACACATTGCCGTTAAATATTCCATCCCTGGGCTTACTGAATATTCAAGTCTTGTGTCACTGTTTGGGAGAAATCATTGATGCCATTTTGTAGATGGCCAATTAGGGTTTGTTGCAATCAAATACATGATTTTTGCTTGGAGGAGTGATGAGGGGAACCTGAGTGAACCAGCTCGTCTTGACTTACCCAACAATTTCAGACTGGGACAGGCATGTCAAGCATGTTTTAAACAATGTACTTCCACAGACTAAAATTCCAGATAATTCAGAGATAGACTCTTCTGTAAAATTGTCACGCTAAGCTTTGAAAGGTCATTTGCACATAATTACCTCGGGCAAAATGAAAATTAGCAGCATGCCCAATTGGTTGAATCACTAAGTTCTTGCTTCCACGTGCATGGTTGCAGCGTATCTTACAAGTTAGCATGCTCATGAGGAATTTCAATCTGGCTTTTCATTTACATTCAAAATTAGTTTGCAGAAGTTCAATTGCAGAACATATTATTTTAATAAAGCAAAGTGCAAAATCTTCACCTGTAATTTAAGTTGCAAATTATTTCTTAAAAAAAGGATGCACAATCCAGGGCTCCCAATATGCAGAGACTTTTTATCATTAAAGGATACTTGTAGTAAAGAATTAAAATGTGTGACCAGAATTGTTGTTGTGCAAAGTGTCAGCTACATAGAAAAGGCTTTTCAGCAAAACACGATGGTGCTGGGGTTTATGGTCCACATACGCCTCCTCTCACACTATGTCATCTAACACCATTAACATATTCCTCTCTGCCTTTCTCCCTCTTGTGCCTGTCTAACATTCCCTTGAAAGCATCTTTGTTATTCGCCTCAAGCACTCCATGTGCTAGCGAGCTCCATATTTTCAGCACTCTTAGTGAAGAAGATCCTCCTGAGTCCTTCAAAGGATTTCTCAGCAAATATCTTATCTTTAAAGTATCTAGTTCTACTCTCAACTGCAAGTGGAACAACTTTTCTGCAGAACCAGTTCAAGTCCTGTCATAATCCTGCAGACCTCTCTGTTTACTCATTTCTGGAGAACAGAGCCCCAGACTGTTCCATTTTTCATCGCTCGTATTATTTTGTAGTGGCTCAGTGGCTAGCAGTGCTGTCTTTTAACATGAGGAACTTGTGTTCAAGTCCAGTGGTGGGTAACTGTTTGTTTGGAGTTTGCATATTCCCCCTGTGTCTATGTGGAATTGCTCCCACAATCCAGAGGAGTCACCAGACCAGAAAATTAACTTTGATTTATTTTTGCTTCACAGATGCTGCCAGACCTGCTGAGCTTTTCCAGCAACTTCAGTTTTTGTTCCGAAAATGCCCAAGTTGTGTGGACTGGTCATGCTAAATTGTGCCATAGTGTGCAGGCTAAGTAGATTGGCCACAGTCATTACAGGGGTGTTCATTGGGTTATACAGCACTGAAACAAACATCTTGGTCCAACTTGTCTATGCTGACTAGATATCCTATATAAATCCAATCCTATTTGGCCCATATCCCTCTAAACCCTTCCTCTTCATGTACCCATCCAGATGCATTTTAAATGTTGTAATTGTACCCACCCCCACCACTTCCCCTGGCAGCTCATTCTATACACACATCACGCTACGCATGTAAACTTTGCCTGTTGTAGTTGGTTGGCTCACTGGCTCGTTGTTTCGCAGACGTTTCATTACCCTGCTGGGTAGTATCATCAGTGCAGCCTCCGATGAAGTGCCGTTGTGTTTTTCCGCCTGTTATTTAAACTCTGGGGTCCATTGAGCTGGATTACCTCACTTCCGGTTTTCCTTCGCAGTGGAGTGTGTATGAGGTCGAGCTCTATGTGTTTGTTGATGGCGTTCTTCGTGGAGTACCACGCTTGTAGGAATTCCCGTGCTTGTCTCTGCTTTGATTGTCCCAGGATCTTGGTGTTGTCCCAGTCGAATTGGTGGTTCTCCTTATCCATGTGGATAGAGATGAGTGACTATTGGTCGTATCTTTTTGCGGCCAGTTGATATTCGTGTACCCTTGTTGTTAATTTCCTTCCTGTTTGTCCAAAGAAGTGTTTGTCACAGTCTCTGCAGGGAATCTCGTATATGACATCGGTCCTCTCCATAGTGGGTAGTGGGTCTTTGGTCTGTGTGAGCAGTTGTCATAGCGTTAACATAGAACATAGAACATAGAACATAGAACATAGAACATAGAACAT
>JAHRHZ010000249.1:4145726-4160650 GCA_024137785.1 Ginglymostoma cirratum
AACATAGAACATAGAACATAGAACATAGAACATAGAACATAGAACATAGAACATAGAATAGTACAGCACAGTACAGGCCCTTTGGCCAGCGATGTGCCAAAATTTTACCCTAAATTTAAGGTCTATCTAAGCTCTACCCCTACCTTATACTATCATCCATGTGCCTATCTAATAGCCGCTTAAATGCCCCTAATGAGACCGACTTCACCACGTTCCCTGGCAATGCATTTCACACCACTACCATTCTCTGAGTAAAGAACCTACCTCTGATGTCTCCCCTATATCTACCTCCACTCACTTTAAAACTATGTCCCCTCGTAATAGCTACCTCCACCCTAGGAAAACGTCTCTGGCTGTCTACTCTATCTATACCTCTGATCATTTTGTTCACCTCTATCAAGTCACCTCTCATCCTTCATCGTTCCAAAGAGAAAAGCCCTATTTCTCTCAACCTTTCCTCGTAAGACCTTCCCTCCATTCCAGGCAACATCCTGGTAAATCTCCTTTGCACCTTTTCCAACGCTTCCAAATCTTTCCTGCAATGAGGCAACCAGAACTGGACACAATACTCCAGATGTGGCCAAACCAAGTTTTTGTATAGCTGGAGCATAACTTCACGGCTCTTGAACTCAATCCCTCTATTAATGAAAGCTAACACACCATACGCCTTCTTAACAACTCTATCCACCTGGGTGGCAGCTTTCAGGGAACTATGGACATGAATCCCAAGATCCTTCTGCTCCTCCACACTGCCAAGAATCTTTCTGTTAATCCTGTATTCTGCTTTCAAGCTTGTCCTTCCAAAATGAATCACCTCACACTTTTCAGGGTTAAACTCCATCTGCCACTTCTCAGCCCAGCTCTGCATCCTGTCAATATCCCTTTGTAACCTAGAACAGCTCTCTGCACTATCTACAACTCGACCTACCTTCATATTGTTCACGAACTTATTAATCCACCCATCCACTCCTACATCCAAATCATTTACAAAAATCACAAATAGAAGAGGACCCAGAACAGATCCTTTTGGTATACCACTCGTAACTGAGCACCATGTTGAATATTTTCCATCCACTATCACCCTTAGTCTTCCACGGGTCAGCCAATTCTGAATCCAATCTGCCACTTTTCCTCCTATCCCATACCTCCTTACTTTCTGCATAAGCCTACCATGGGGAACCTTATCAAACGCCTTACTTAAATCCATGTATACCACATCCACTGCTCTACCTTCATTCATGTGTTTGGTCACCTCTTCAAAGAATTCAATAAGGTTTGTGAGGCATGATCTACCCCTTGCAAATCCATGCTGACTATCATGAATCAAGCTGTGCCTTTCCAAGTGATCATAAATCCTATCTCTCAGAGCCCTTTCCAATAATTTGCCCACCACTGACATAACATTAACTGGCCTGTAATTTCCGGGATTATCCCTGTTCCCTTTTTGAACAAGGGAATGACGTTTGCCTCTCTCCAATCTTCCGACATTATACCCGTGAACAGTGAGGACGAAAAGATCATCGCCAAAGGTCCTGCGATCTCATCCCTCGCTTCCCATAGAATCCTTAGATAAACTCCATCCGCCTGGGGGACTTATCTACCTTCAAGTTCCTCAAAATTCCTAGTACATCTTCCTTACTAACATCCACCTCCTCTAGCCTACCCAGCCTGTTTCACACTGTCATCCTTTACAACTAGGTCCCTCTCAGTTGTGAATACTGAAGAAAAGTATTCATTGAGGACCTCTCCTACCTCTTTAGGCTCTGCGCACAAATTCCCTTTACAATCATTGATTGGCCCTACCCTTTCTCTGGTCTTTCTTTTATTCCTCACGTATGTGTAAAAAGCCTTGGCTATCAGACAAGGTTTTCTCATGACCCCTTATAGCTCTCCTAAGCCCTTTCTTCAGCTCCTTCCTGGCTAACTTGTATCCCTCTAGAGCCTTTTCCAATCCTTGTTTCCTAAACCTTATATAACGTTCCTTCTTCCTCTTAACCAGTTGTCCGACCTCTCTTGAGAACCAAGGCTCCCTCACTCGACCGCATCTTCCCTGCCTGCTAGGGACAAACATATCGAGCACACGCAGTATGCATTCCTTAAACAATCTCCGCATTTCTATCATGCTCTTCCCTGACAGCATCTGTTCCCATTTTATGTTACCCAGTTCTTGCCAAACAGAATTATAATTACCCTTCCCCCAATTATAAACCTTACTATTAATTATAAACCTGCTGCATGTACCTATCCTCTTCCATGACTACTGTAAAAGTAACAGAGTTATGATTGCTACCACCAAAATGCTCTCCTACCAACAGGTTTGACACTTGGTATGGTTCATCACCAAGCACCACATCCAAAGTGGCCTTATTTGGAAAGTTGAAGTCACCCATGACTACAACCCTATGTACTTCTGCACCTTTCCAGTATCTGCCTCCCAATCCACTCCTCCACTTCTCTGCAACTATTAGGGGGTCTGTAAAAAACCCCCAACAATGTTACCGCTCCTTTCTTGTTCCTGACCTCAACCCAAACTGACCTGTAGACATATCATTCTCGAACTGCCTTTCAGTAGCTGCTATACTAGTTCTGACTAGCAATGCCACTCCCCCGCCTCTTTTACCACCCTTCCTATTTCTTTTAAAGCATCAAAAATCCCGGAACTTCCAACAACCATTCCTGTCCCTGAGTTGCCCAAGTTTCTGTCATGGTTGATGCGGGTTTGTGTGCTACTCTGATGCCCAGTGGTCGCAGCAGTCTTGTGGTCAGTTCAGATGTGTTCCTGATGTAAAGCAGCGTAATGAGTGTGTCCGAGATAACAAGGTGTGGGGCTGGATGAACACAGCAGGCCAAGCAGCATCATAGCAGCAGGAAAGCTTGACATTTCGGGCCTAGACCCTTCATCAGAAAAAAGGGGCTGGTTGTATCTTCCTAGTGTTGTTCGTGTAATAGGCATCTTCTGACCCAGTTTTTTGGGTATCTCAGTGTGTGTGGCTTTCCTGTGTAACTTTGTTTGGAATTCTCCATTTGTCCTGCGCTCTACCATGACGTTCCAGTGGGATTAGAATAGTTAGGTAGCTGTTTTAGACCAGTACAGAGTTGGAGGACTGAAGGGCCCTCATTTGTGCTGTTGTTCTCTATGATTCTACTTCCGTTCCTCTGTCATATTAGCAGTAATTGGGCCTACTCTGGAATTGATTAATGTTCTATGCACCTTCAAGCCTTGAATTTTCTTTGTTTCAGTGTCGATATTTGTTTTATGCTTATGGAAAGCACCTTATGCTGTATGAACAGCCGGATCTCAAAATGCGGGCTACATTGGTGTGGAGAGTACCAGGAAGATGTTCTTCCATTTCTCTTGGCCCACAAACAGTGCGTAAAGGTACTTGCCTTCTCCCTAAGGTTGTTTTCACCTCCTTTCAGTTACTGAGTGCCACTGGGTTGTGAATTGTTAAACCTGCAAAATTCATTAAGTTAGAGCTGCCAGCCTGATTGAAATGTTTAATTCATCAACTCACTCTCTTTGCAAAGGGTTAGTCATTTGAACCTTGTCCTGTCTCTCTGAAACTGGAATATGGATTACTGAAAGATGAAATAGGGTCAAGTTTCAGATTTTAAAATTTGATAGTAAGTCATTTAGGAAACCTGTTGCAATTTTGACCCACTCATTCTTGAGTGCGAATGTTCAAGTCAATCACCCTTCGTCTATCTTAATATTTGTTTAGGTTTCTATCTGTCTTTACTTATTGGCAATCTAGATACAGATCCATCAATCTATTGACCCTTCTATGTGTCCATCATTCATGTTCAGCCTATCTCTTCCTCTGTCCCTAACTGCTTTCATCCTAGCTTCTCTGATTTACATCACTCTGTTGAATGACACCTCAGTTGACTCAGAGAAGCATGGATATGAGACACACATAAGGAATGGGTGCCTTGCTTACAGAATATGACAGCAGAAGTTAGAAGAAAAATGATTAGGAGATGTAAAGGATGTGAGGTATTTTGATCATCAGCCCTCAGCAGTATCCATAGCAACCACAAACCACAGTTTAGAGGGTGACATATTGGATGAACACTAGCTGAAATGTAATTTCAATTTACTGTGATTGGAATTGCAATATAGAAGGGGACAGGGCAGAGAAGCAGTCATCCAATTTAACATTTGACAATAGCTCCCAGAACTTGCATCAGAGTAATCATGTAATTACATATTGCATCATAATATATACAAAACTTATAATTATGATGCAACATGCAATTACAAACAGATCTCTTTTTTCTTTTATTGTTCATTAAACATTTCTTTTCTCATTATTGAAAAGAATTGCATTGAATATACAGCACAGGCTCAGGTTATTGATTCGGTGATGGCCACTGGAATTATTGCTGCACTCAGATAATGTTCTGGGGACCCAGGTTTGAATTGTGCCATGACAGGTGGTGGAATTTGAATTCAATGAAAAAAATCTGGAATTAGGAGTCTAACGATGACCATGAACCATTGTCGATTGTCGGAAAAACCCGTCTGGTTCATTAATGTCCTTTAGGAAAGGAAACTGCTGTCCTTAAATAAAAAACAAAAGAGCTGCGGATGCTGTAAATCAGGAACACCATCAACATTGCTGGAAAAGCTCAGCAGGCCCGGCAGCATCTGTGAAGAAAAATCAGAGTTAACTTTTCGGGTCTGGTAACCCTTCCTCAGAACTGATGGTGGCTGGGAAAATATCTGTTTATATGCAGAGAAACACAAAACCTGAACCATCCCCACCCACCACCACCCTCCTCTGCTTGGCTGAGCTCGTCCTCACCCTCAACAACTTCTCTTTTAAATCCTCTAATTTTCTTCAGGTGAGAGGGGTGGCCATGGGTGCGCACATGGGCCCTAGTTATGCCTATCTGTTCCTGGGGTACGTGGAACATTCCTTGGGGGCCCTTGGGGGCCTATTCCGGGCCCCACCCACAACTCTTTCTCCGATACATTGATGATATCATCAGTGCTGCTCCTCTCTCTCATTCGGGATTGGAAGACTTCATCAATTTCGCCTCCAATTTCTACTCTGCCCTCACTTTCACCTGGTCTGTCTCTGACTCCTCCCTTCCTTTCCTTGACATTTCTGTTTCCATTTCTGGGGATAGACTAGCCACTAATATCCGTTACAAACTCACTGACTCCCACAGTTACCTGGACACACCACTTCCTGTAAAGACTCCATCCCATTCTCCCAGGTCCTCCGCCTCTCTCGTATATGTTCAGATGAGGCCAACTTCAACACGGGAGCCTCCAAAATGTCCATTTTCTTCTTCAACTGAGGATTCCCCAGCTCCGTTGTTGACAGGGCCCTCAACCAGGTTGGACTCATCCCCTGCACTTCCGCCCTCACCCCTTCTCTTCCCTCCCGCAACAGCGATAGTGTTCCCCTTGTCCTCACCTACCATCCCACCAGCATCCACATCCAGAAGATCATCAGATGCCATTTCCGCCACCTCCAGCAAGATGCCACCACCAGACACATATTCGCCTCCTCTCCCTTGTCTGCCTTCCACAGGGACAGCTCCCTCCTGGTCCATACTTCCTTCACCACCAACACCCCCCCAAAGCCCCATGGCACCATCCCCTGTAACCGGCGAAGGTGCAACACATTTACCTCCTCCCTCCCCACTATCCAAGGGCCCAAACCCACCTTCCAGGTGAAGCAACACTTCACCTGCACTTCCCAGAATCTAGTTACTGCATTCGCTGCTCACAATGTGGTCTCCTCTACATTGGGGAAACGAAGCGTAGACTGGGTGACTGCTTCACAGAACATCTACGTTCTGCTCGCAAAAAAGACACAACTGCCCGTTGCCTGCCACTTTAACGCACCACCCTGTTTCCTGACTGACACGTCTGTCTCTGGCTTGCTGCAGTGTTCTAGCGAAGCTCAACCCAATCTAGAAGAATAACACCTCATTTTCCACTTGGGGACCCTACAGCCCTCCGGACTCAATATTGAGTTCAACAATTTTAGGGCCTAAACTCTCCCATGTCCCAGCCCCTACCCCGCACACCAAGCCTTGTTACCACATAGCCTGCCATTACACACTACCTGTTATTAGTCACTAATAGTCCCCATCAACAGCTATTCACCCTCCCAGCCTGATCGTTATCAACTCTTTATCTGTCAAACTGTTCTTCTCTCTCTTTGGGCTCTATCCGATTATTTACTCCCTACTCCATCCCTCTCCCCTTTTATTCTGCATATAAACTGATGTTTTCCCAGCCACCATCGATCCTGAGGAAGGGTCACCAGACTTAAAACGTTAACTCTGTTTTTTGCCTTCCCAGATGCTGCCAGACCTGCTGAACTTTTCCAGCAACTTTGAAACTGCTGTCCTTACCTGTTCTGGCCTACATGTGACTTCAGGCTCACACCAATGTGATTGACTCTTAACTGCCCTCTGGGCAATTTGGGATGGACAATAAATGCTGGTCTAGCCAGCAACGCCCTCACCCCTTGAATGATTAAAGAATCCCAACAGGATGAAACCAGTGTCCATGCTTCACACAAGACTCCTCTCATTTCTGAAGAAGGGTCTAGGTCCGAAACGTCAGCTTTCCTGCTCCTCTGATGCTGCTTGGCATGCTGTGCTCATCCAGCTCTACACCCTGTTATCTCACTCCTCCCATTCTGTCTCTTTCATCTAACCTGATCTACAACTGATAACGTATTATTCACCACTACCATAATGAAAGTGTCGTACTTTTACTCAGAGTGAAATTGTGATCTGTTCTCAAAAGAAGAAGCATCCTATATTTATCTAGAAGCTCTGTGCTTACTGAAATCCATGATAGAAGGTCCCAAATCATAGACAAAAACAATGAGTGTATGGCAACAACATTTCCTCCAATGTAAACACAGCATTTCTGATGATTTCTGATGAAGGGTTTAGGCCCGAAATGTCAAGTTTTCCTGCTCCTATGATGCTGCTTGACCTGCTGTGTTCATCCAGCCCCATGCTTGTAAACGCAGCACTGAGTGTGTATTAACATTCTTTCTTCATTTCTGGATCAAAATCTTGGAAATTCCCATTTGAGTCATTGTTAACCTTTGTACATTACTGATTATAGATTCAGCTGGTATATTGGAAACAAAATCATAGGAGTTGAGAGATCATGTTGCAGCTGTACAGGACATTGGTTAGGCCACTTCTGGAATACTGTGTTCAATTCTGGTCTCCTTGCTCTAGGGAGGATGTTGTAAAACTTGGGTTCAGAAAAGATTGACAGAGATGTTGCTGAGACTGGAGGGCTTTGGGTGGGCATGGTAGCACAGTGGCTAGCCCTGCTGCCTCACAGTGCCAGGGACCCAGGTTCAATTCCACTCTCAGGTGACTGTGTAGAGTTTGTATGTTCTCCCTGTGTCTGTGTGGGTTTCCTCCCACAGTCCAAAGATGTGCAGACTAGATGGATTGGCCATGCTAAATTGCCCCTAGCATTCTGGGATGTGTAGATTGGATGGGTTTTCAGGGGATGGGTCTGGGTTGGATGCTCTGAGGGTCGGTGTGGACTTGTTGGTCTGAAGGGCCTGTTTCCATGCTGTAGGGATTCTGTGAAAAACAAAAGTCATTTGAAAAGCTCAGCAGGCCTGGCAGCATGTGTGATGAGAAATCAGAGTTAACATTTTGGGTCCAGTGACCCTTCCTCAGAACATTGATATATTGGAATCAGTTCTGTCCAGTGTACCTTATGATGTATAGGCCAGACAGCTGATGCAGAGGAGATTTACAGGAATGAGAGACTCCATTATTATGGTGAGGATGGAATTGTTTTCTTTGGGCCAGAGACATTGATGGGGAGATTTGATTGTGAATGAGAACGATGAGGAATTTGATAGAGTAAATATGGAGAGACTGCTCCCAATGGCAGAGAGCTGGAAAACAAAGGATACAGATTCAAGGGGATAGACAAAAGAGTAATGCAATGAATTGTTTGGATCCAAAATGCAGAGGGTAATGGAGGATATTGAACAGTAACAAACAAAAGGAATCACATAAATTTTTGAAGGAAAGTATTTGCAGAGATATGAGAAAAGGGGAATAATTGAAGGTGTGAAACTAAATTGGACAGATATTTCTGAGGTCGAAGGTGCAATGAACTAAACACCTCCCTTCTAAGTTTGATGACTTTATGATTCTAATATTATTATATGAGAACTGTTCCGAAACATAACCTTAGTATTTCAAGAAGGCGGCCACTTGAAGAGCAGCGAGGACTGAACAACAACTGCTGAGCTTACTAGCACCATGCATACCCTGAAAGAATTTTTAAATTGTATAGAAATATAGGAATCAGTTTTTTGGTAGTACAGAATTGAAATATCTTTAAAAGAGAGAGATCTTCCTGAAACTTTTGTCTTGCAACTATTGGGAAAAATGTGAGAATGTCAAATTTCAAACAAGCACATTAATTTATACTACTGGAGAAAAAGGAACTTGGTTGACAAGTCATCATAGAATCCCTGCAGTGTGGAAGCAGGCCATTCAGCCCATTGAGTTCACACTGAACCTCCGAAGATCATTCCACCCAGACCTACAAGCTGCACACCAGCCCCCCTCCAATTCCCATGGATATTTCACTTAACCTGCACACAATGGACAATTTAGTATGGCCAATTCACCTCACCTGCACATCTTTGTGGGAGGAAACCAGAGCACCCAAGGGAGACTCACGCAAACACGGGGAGAATGTGCAAACTCTAAACAGACAGTCGCCCAAGGCTGGAATCAAACACAGGCCCCTGGTGCTGCGAGGCAGCAGTGCTAACCGCTGAGCCACCGTGCCACCCATGCCACTAATTGGCTAAGACATTGCCATGGAGAAATTAATGGGAGCAACAAACATTCCAGGCTCACGAGTAATGCAAAAATGCACAAAACTTGGACATATTCATTTTGTCTGCAGATCATGTGTTAATCTGTGTCACTTGTGGAAAGTACAAAAGAAAAATGCTAAGAAAATAACTGATCATTTTAAATTGATTGTGGGTGTAGTAATTAGCATACTTGGGATTGTTCAGCAGGTGCTGTTCAACTACAAAATCCCATCTAAAAATACATGGCGAGAAAATTTACACAATGATTGGCATCATATTCCATTGCAGTGCTGAAACATTTCCATATCACAACATTCCCCTTTTGACCTTATAATGGAGGTAAGATTGTTGATGGAGCCACTGAAGATGATTGGTCTTAGGGCAGTACGGAGAGAATGAAAGGGGATACTTTATCAATCTGTGGAAATATTGGTTCTGTTGTCAAGATGCATTTTGCTTCCTTGATCATACCCATGTAGCACAACAGATCATTATCACTGCACTTTAATTATTCCTTTGCAAACACTTAGTAGTTTATTGCAGATTAAATATTGATTGCAATGGAGATGAATCTAAATCAATTGCTTTGTTACTGCGTCTGGTTTGTACAGGAGTCTTATAAACTGCACTGAACAACAGTATAAGTGTGCGAATTGTCTCACAACTGAAAATACCAATTGTTTCAGAGTCAAAGGTCAGAAAGTTTTTCTGTCAAATCCACAAACCCAACTGCCCTGGTTGACCCATTGTCTCTGCCTGCTCCTGTCCCACCGAACTTATCTCCACTTACCTTGACTTCTCCCCCCGGTCCAGGAACTCCCCACCTATGTCCGTGAAACCACCCATGACTTCCACCTCCTCCAGAACTTCCGATTCCCTGGTCCAAAACACCTCAACTTCACTATGAACGTCCAGTCCCTACATACCTGCATTTCCCATGCTGATGGCCTAAAAGCCCTCCACTTCTTCCTGTCCCGCAGGCCCGACCAGTCCCCCTCCACTGACACACTTATCCACTTAGCCGAACTCGCCCTTAGCACAAACGACTTCTACTTCAATTCCTCCCACTTCCTACACACAAAGGGGGTGGCCATGGGTACCCACATGGGCCCAAGCTATGCCAACCTCTTTGTAGGTTATATGGAACAGTCCCTCTTCTGTAGCTACACTGGCCCTAAACCCCACCTCTTCCTCCATTACATTGATGACTGTATTGGCGCCGCCTCGTGTTCCCATGAGGAGCTCGAAAAGTTCATCCACTTCACCAACACCTTCCACCCCAACCTTAAGTTCACCAGGACCATCTCCGATACCTCTCTCTCTTTCCTGGACATGTCTGTTTCCATCTCTGGCAACCATTTCAAGCCTACTGACTCCCACAGCTACCTAGAATACACCCCCTCTCACCCACCTTCCTGCAAGAATTCCATCCCCTATTCCCAATTCCTTCGCTTCCGCCGCATCTGCTCCTGACATGAGGTGTTCCACTCCCGGACATCCCAGATGTCCTCATTTCTCAAGGACCGCAATTTCTCCTCCACAGTGGTCGAAAACGTCCTCAACCACGTCTCTCGCGTTTCCCGCAACTCATCTCTCACTTCGCCTCCCCGCAATAACAACCAAAAAAGAATCCCTCTCGTCCTCACGTACCACCCCACCAACCTCCGGATCCAACACATCATCCTCTGCCACTTCCGCCACCTGCAATCTGACCCCACTACCAAGGACATTTTTCCCTCCCCACCCTTATCTGCCTTCTGGAGGGACCACTCTTTCCGTGACTCCCTTGTCCTCTCCACACTCCCCACCAGCCCCACCACACACGGCACTTTTCCCTGCAACCGCAGGAAGTGCTTCACCTGCCCCTACACCTCCCCCCTCACCCCAATCCCAGGCCCCAAGAAAACCTTCCACATCAAACAGATGTTCACCAACATGTCTGCTAATGTGGTATACTGTATCTGCTGTTCCTGATGTGGCCTCCTCTACATCGGGGAAACCAAACGGATGCTCTGGGACCACTTTGCAGAACACCTACGCTCGGTTCGTGATAAACGACTGCACCTCCCAGTCGCGAACCACTTCAACTTCCCCTCCCACTCTTTGGACGGCATGTCCATCCTGGACCTCCTCCAGTGCCACAATTATGCCACCCGAAGGCTGCAGGAACAGCACCTCATATTTTGCTTGGGAACCGAGCAGTGCAATGATATCAATGTGGACTTCACAAGCTTCAAAATCTCCAGCACCCCCAACCTCATCCCAAGCCCAGCCCAGCTCGTCCCCGCCTCCTTGACCTGTCCGTCTTTTCTCCCACCTATCCACTCCTCCCACCTCACTGACCAACCCCCACCCCCACCTCCTACCTACTAGCCTCATCCCCACCTCCTTGACCTGTCCCTCTTCCCTCAACTGACCATCCCCCATCCCAACTTCCTACCTACACCCACCTTTACCGGCTCCATCCGTGCCTCCTTGACCTGTCTGTCTTCCGTCGACCTAGCTGCTCCTTTATCCACCTTCCATCATCACCTCCCCCTCTCTCTATTTATTACAGAGTCCCCTTCCCGTCCCCCATTTCTAAAGAAGGATCCAGACCTGAAACGTTAGCTTTCCTGCTCCTCTGATGCTGCCTGGCCTGCTGTGTTCATCCAGCTCTACACCTTGTTATCACAGACTCCAGCATCGGCAGTTCCTATGATCTCTGAGTGCGTTTATCTGTGAAAACTGGTTGTCCTTTCAAAATAAATGTCGAAGCTTTTGTCTCAGTGTCGCTAGAATGACGAAACTGAACTTGAGCTGGGGTAAGGGAGGTTGTCATGAGCATCCATGCCAGCAGTTCAGAGGGCATGGTCAATGCTAGATTTGGTGGGTGGAACCCATCTCCTTTCTAAACTGGTCTATGAGATTGGCTGGAGAGTCTAATATCCGACAAAGCAGCGGCTCTCAATGGAAAACAGCTCATCGCCAAAAGGGGAAGATGTGACAAACACTTAAAAACTAGCAGATGGCAAGCGAAACACAGGGGAAATCGAACAGAGTCAGTGCCGCAAAGGGGCCAGCTTTGACTCTTGCAGGTGGCAACGGGG
Organism: Ginglymostoma cirratum; assembly: GCA_024137785.1. NCBI lineage: Eukaryota > Metazoa > Chordata > Chondrichthyes > Orectolobiformes > Ginglymostomatidae > Ginglymostoma > Ginglymostoma cirratum. The sequence continues at coordinate 4,157,668 of JAHRHZ010000249.1, forward strand.
TCAAGCTGTTCTCCCAAGAATTTTGGCTCTCATGCCTCTTTGAAATGGCATTTCAAATAATCCTACTCTTCTGGTACTCCCACAGTCATGCAAATGTTACCTTTTCAGCATCTTATCCAATTTCTTTTTGAAGGGAGTTAATGAATGTTAGAATCACAGAGGAGGAGGTTACTCAGCCTATTAACCTCAGTGTCAGCCCCAGCATCCATTCCGACAGTACATTCCGGGTCATATCAGCTTACTTCTTTCCCCGTTGTTATGTAGCTCATTACCTTAAATCTGTGACCTCTGATTAGTGAACAGCCTATCATTGGAAACAGCTTCTCCTAAATTACTCTATCACTTGGTTGTTTTCTGAGCTGCTTCTTCCTGAGCAAGTTGCCAAGTAACAAAAAAATAACTTTTATTCATTTGGTACACCACATCAGGCAATTCCAAAATGCTTTCTTGGAAGACAATTATCATAGGAAGGAATGGAGTGACCACTTTGAAAGCAGCAAACCCCTACGAACACAAATGGGATAAATAAGCAGATTTGAGGAAGGGTCACTTGACCTGAAACGCTTAACTCTGATTTCTCTCCACCGACGCTGCCAGACCTGCTGAGCTTTCCCAGCAATTCCTGCTTTTGTTTCTGGTTTACAGCATTTGCAGTTCTTTTGGTTTTTAAATAAGCAGATCATCTGTTTTTTCAGTATTGTTTGAGTAATATGAATATATACTAGTGTAGAAAACGGGGGAGAGTTCTTTGGGGTTTCTTGAAGTAGAACCACAGCATCACTTAGGTCTGCCTGAAAAGATACATGGGAGTCTAATTAACATTTAATATCAAAAGTGGCATCATAAATAGTGCAGCACTCCCTCACTACTTGAGTTGGTTAGCTCTTTAGGCCTAGCTGGCCAGTTTGCGGTGTAGACTGTATGGAGTACAATGTTGATAAGTGTGAGGTCATCCATTTTGGTCAGAATAACAGCAAAATGGACTATGTTTTAAATGGTAAAAAAATGCAGCACACTGCTGTGCAGAGGGACGTGGGTGTCCTTGTGCATGAATCGCTAAAAGTAGGATTGCAGGTGCAGCAGGTAATTAAAAAGGCAAATAGAATTTCGTCTGCCATTGCTAGAGGGATGGAGTTTAAAAACGGGGAGGCTATGCTGCAGCTGTATAGGGTCCTGGTGAGGCCGCACCTGGAGTACTGTGTGCAGTTTTGGTCTCCTTACTTGAGAAGAGATATACTTGCACTGGAGGGGGTGCAGAGGAGATTCACTCGGTTGATTCCAGAGTTGAGAGGGTTGGATTATGAGGACAGACTGAGTAGACTGGGATTATACTCATTGGAATTCAGAAGAATGCGGGGAGACCTTATAGAAACATATAAGATTTATGAAGGGAATAGATAAGTTGGAGGCAGGGAGGTTGTTTCCGCTAGCAGGTGAAACCAGGACTAGAGGGCATTGCCTCAAAATAAAGGGAAGCAGACATAGGACTGAGGTCAGGAGGAACTTCTTCACCCAAAGGGTTGTGAATCTATGGAATTCCCTGCCCAGTGAAGCTGTTGAAGCTACCTCGCTGAATGTTTTCAAGGCAAGGCTAGATAAATTTTTGAACAGTAACGGAATGAAGGGTTATGGTGAGTGGGCGGGTAAGTGGAGCTGAGTCTCAAAAAGATCAGCCACGATCTTATTAAATGGCAGGGCAGGCTCGAGGGGCCAGATGGCCTACTCCTGCTCCTAGTTCTTATGTTCTTATGACTGATACCAACATCGTGGACTCAATTCCCACACTGACTACAGTCAGTCTCCTCAACCTCCCTCTTGCCTGAGGTGTGGTGACTTTCAGGCTGAAGATACCTCTTTAATGAGCAAGCAGCCCTATGGTATGGTAAAAGAAAAGTAATTTTACCTTACTGTGAATCTCAGCCTCGACTCCATATTTCAGGTGGAACAGATCTTGGGTTTGGAACGTGTTGCTTAAGTATCTTCCAAATGTGTGACTTGGATATCCTCCTGTTTTATATCATCTGGGCCTGTATATTATTGGGGTCTACCTCTAAGATGGCCTTGTTCACCTCTCCTTCATCTATAGGTTGCATTAATTCACATTCCTCACTCCTTCCTGCGTATTTTGAAAAACAAATATATTTTCCTTATTGTTCCGCGCTGACACTTGCTGGTGGCGGGGGGCGGGGGGGCGGGGTGCGGGGGTGGGAACCTTATAGAGGTTTATAACACCATGAAGGACATGGATAGGGTGAATAGCTAAGGGGGAGTCCAAAACTAGAGGGTTTAAGGTGAGAGGGGAAAGATTTAAAAGGGACCCAAGGGGCAACATTTTCATGAAGAGAGTGGCGTGTGTATGGAATGAGCTGCCAGAGGACGTGATGGAGGCTGGTACAATTGCAACATTTGAAAGGCATCTGGATGGGTACATGGATAGGAAGGGTTTAGAGGGATATGGGCCAAATGCTGGCAAATGGGGCTAGATTAGTTTAGGATATCTGGTCAGCACAGACGAGATGGGCCAAAGGGTCTGTTTCCGTGCTGTACAGCTCTATGACTCTATGAGTTGCTTTGGTACAACTTGTAAATGGCACAAATGCAGTTGATCGTGCAAGGAGTAAATGATTGTTGTGTATGCAACATTTTGTGTATTTCCATATCATGAAAAGAGATTCTAAGGTACTTTAATAGGAGTGTTAACAAAAACATTTGACACAATAATTTGATTCTGCAAAAGAAATCAGTCCTGACAACTTTCAGGCAATACAATGTGCTCCTGAATTAACTGCATCCCTAGCCAGGTTGTTCCAGGACAGTTACAACACTGGCATCTACCTGACAATGTGGAAAATTGCCCAGTTACATCCTTTTCACAAGAAGCAGGACAAATCCAACTCAACCGATTGCCACCCCATCAGTTTACTCTCGATCATCAGTAAAGTGACAGAAGATGTCACCGGCTGAGATAACAAGCACGGGGCTG
>JAHRHZ010000249.1:4165650-4190636 GCA_024137785.1 Ginglymostoma cirratum
TTGATTACAGGAGCTGTTGTTGGGCTTCCATATTTGTCTGCGACCTTAAAGCAGTCTGTCAATGTCATGACATTTCCTTTTGCCTAAGAGGTCTTTTTGGAAAGCTGCCTTCATGTCGATTATTCAAAGCACGTCTACATTCTGCAAAACACAAGCCCGAATATGCTGGAATACTCTTCACTTATCTGAATGAGTGCAGCTCCAATACTACTCGAAAAGCTCAATATCTTCAAAGGCAAATCAGGCCGTGCTGATTGGCACCCCAGATGCTGCTGTAAACATTCACTCCTTCCATCACCAATGCCCATTGACAGCAGTGTGTGCCTTCTGCAGGATGCACTGCATTAACTCACCAAGGCTCCTCCAACAGCACCTTCCAAATCAGCAACCTGTTGCACTTTGAAGGAAGAGGGCAGCAAGTATGTTTCCATTTCAAGCACCATTGTGACTTGGTACTGTATCAATGTGTTGGGTCAAAATCTGGACATCTTTCTCCAAGAGACTCCTCAACAAGAACCTTAGCGATAGAATAATGTGGCTCATCATCACTTTCTCAGGAGCAATTAACAATAGATTGCAAACACTGGTCTTGGCAGTGATCCCATTAAGGAATTAGGAAGAAAGAAAACCCTCAAGAGGAAACATGGGGTCGTCGTTTGATTTCAGTAAGTCCACTTTTGGATGTTGACTCCTCGAACTGTGCCCAGTTTTTGGACTCTGTACGTGGTGAAAGATACTGAACTGACACTGAGAGGACTACCAAGAATGGTATTGAAACTTCTTGATCTTCATTAAAAGTATAGGATGCAGAAGATTATCTATTTTGCAGAAACGGGTTGTAGGGAGATATGACTGAGGGATTGAGATCGGTCACTTAAGATGCCTATGGGGAAATGGAACAATGAGCATTTAACATTAGGAGGTGATGGAAGCAGATTCAATGTAACTTTCAAAATGATTAATACTTCAAGGGGAAAAATGTCATATGGTAATGTGAAAAGAGCAAGGGAGAGAGGGGCCAACTGAGACTGGACAGCCCCGGAGACATAAGGAAGCAGGGCTGAAGCAATGGTCAACTATAATCAGCCTTCATAATGTTGTCTATTCCAAAGAGACCACCTCTCATTTTTTAAAACTCCAGGAAGCCTCAATCCAGTTTACTCAGCCTCTCGTCATAGGAGAACGTTTTATAATCCCAGGGACCAATCTTGTGAAATTGCACTGTATTGTCTTCATCTCAAGTAAAGCCTTCCTTAAATTTGGGGAATCTAGAATCCAGATGATAGGAGGGATGTGTTGGCACTGGAGATGGTGTGGATGAGATTTACCAAGATGTTGCCTGACTTGGAGAGTTTAGTCTATAAAGAGAGGTTGGATAGACTGGGGTTGTTTCCCTTAAAGTTGAGAAGACTGCAGGGTACTATCGAAATGTATGAAATTATGGGGGGCATAGATAAGGTTGACTGGAAGAAACTTTTCCCCTTAATGAAGGGATCAATGACCAGGGGCATAGACCTAAGGTACAGAAAGGAGATGTGAGGAATCCCAGAGGGTGGTAAGAAACTGGAACTCACTACTTGGGAGTATTTAGGCATCCTCCTGCTCCTATCTTCTATGTTTCTATGTTTCAATGTTTCTGTGTTGCAATGTCAAGACATTCAAGGGCGAAGAGGTGGAAAATAGGATTAGAATAATTAATTAGCTGGTTGTTTTTGACTGGCACAGCCTCAATGGGCCAAAGGGTCTTTTTCTGTGCTGTAGCTCTCCATGCCTCTATGATATGGAGGCCAAGGCAGCACACAGGTCTCACCAATGTCCTGCACTGTTGTAACATGACTTCTTTGTTCCTCTACTCTAATCATGTTTCAACAAAGACCAAGATACCATTTGCTTGCCTAATTGCTGTCTGCAGCCGAATACTAACTTTCTGTGTTCATCATATGAGTACAGGTCTCTCTAATCACTAACATTTTCAAGTTTCACATCTTCTTAAAAAACTTTGGTTTTCTATTCTTATAACCAAAGTAAATAGCTTCACACTTCTCCACATTACATTCTATCTACCACCTTGTTTTCCAAGTGTTTATGCAATAAGTTTTGATTTTACATAGAACAGTACAGTACAGTACTGGCCCTTCGGCCCACGATGTTGTGCCGATCTATTATCCTACTCTAAGATCAATCTACCCTGCATACCCTACATTTTACTATCCTCCATGTGCCTATCCAAGAGTCGCTTAAAAGTCTCTAAAGTGTCTGACTCTACTACCACTGCCGGCAGCGCATTCCACATGCCCACCACTCTCTGTGTGAAGAACCTACCTCTGACATCTCCCCAATACCTTCCTCCAATCGACTTAAAATTATGCCCCTTCATGATAGTCATTTCCGCCCTGGGAAGAAGTCTCTTGCTATCCACTCTATCTATGCCTCTCATCATCTTGTACACCTCTATCAAGTCACCTCTCATCCTTCTTTGCTCCAATGAAAAAAGCCTTAGCTCCTTCAACCTTTCCTCATAAGACCTGCTCTTCAGTCCAGGCAGCATCCTGGTAAATCTCCTCTGCACCCTCTCTAAAGCTTCCACATCTTTCCCGTAATGAGGTGACCAGAACTGAACACAATATTCCAAGTGTGGTCTAACCAGGGTCTTAAAGAGCTGCAGCATAACCTCACGGCTCTTAAACTCAATTCCCCTGCCAATGAAAGCCAACACACCATACGCCTTCTTTACAACCCTATCAACTTGAGTAGCAACTTTGAGGGATCAATGGACATGAACCCCAAGGTCCCTCTGTTCCTCCACACAGCCAAGAATCCTGCCATTAACCCTGTATTCTGCATTCAAATTTGACCTTCCAAAATGAATCACTTCACACTTTTCTGGGTTGAATTCCCCTGTCATTTCTTTGCCCAGCTCTGCATCCTGTCAATGACCTGTTGCAACCTATAACTCCACCAACCTTCGTGTCATCGGCATATTTACTAACCCACCCTTCCATTTCCTCATCCAAGTCATTTATAAAGATCACGAAGAGCGGAGGTCCCAGAACAGGTCCCTTTTTCTGACAAAGTTAGAGATGGAAGGGGGATGGAACTGAGTCCAACTCTTTGATGAAGCTTTTGGCATTCCATCCTAAGAAGGCTCCTTCTTTGACTTATCCTCAATATTCTTGTAGAATGATGCTCCCATGAAGTAACTTCGAATGTTTACTCTATTAAATGTCCAATATAAATGTAAATTAATGTTTGCAGACTGGCATAGCTGAAGCTGTTTGGGCACAGATAAGGTCATTGTACACAATGAGATGGAGACAGGCTTAAAACAGCAGGACAAATGTGACAGGTTGGGGGCCAAATGTGAAATGTCATTTATAGGGCAAAGAGTTTTAATCTGTTTTCTGTGCAGTACGAATAGAAACAACCTTACCATCTATTGTAACCACTGTATCACTGAGTTAATCACTTCAATTTGTCCTTTATTAGTTGCATTCAGCTTCCTTGCTGGCCAATTAATTCTCTTGCGAAGGAAGGTTTTGTGACATTTACGGACATGATATGTTTGCCGTGAGTAGAATCTGTGCTCTGGCATGAAACAAACACAATTATTGTGAAACCAAGTAAAATAGCAAAGGAGGATAATTAATGCGGAGCTGTCACACAGAGGTCTGCTCTGCAACGAATATATTAAAGCTTGACTGAAAACACGAATAGCCACACAATGTGGCCCTGTCCACCCCCGCTCTTCCCTTTCTGCTCGCATTTCAAAACATTCCTGCAGACAAAACAGTGACCAACATGAAGGAAAAGATAAGAATATTCGGAAAAACAAAATGTCATTTGGCTTAAAGAAATTTCCAGGGCTTAAAATACTTGAAATATTTTCTTTTCTGACGATTGGCAGTAAAGAGATTTGGACGTCCATTCATGTAAATAACTATAAGCTAGCACACAGGTACAAAAAGCAATCAGAAAGGCTGATGGAACATTGCCTTTAGCTCAAACAAATTGCAGTTTGAGAATGATGATTCTGTCATACACAGTCTTGGCCAGATCCCATTTGGAACACTGCATTAAGTGCTTGGGCACCGAGGGAAGATATACTGGTCTTGGATAAGCTGTGACACAGAATCACCAGAATCATTGCCAAGGTGTAAAGCTATGAAGACAGATTGCATACACTTCTCTTATATCCCCTTCAAAATAGGCAAATGATGGGATGAACTGATCCAAGTCTTTAAGACGATGGAAGATACATGCGGAAAAGCAATTTCTTCATGCATGGGGTAATCCAGAACAAGGGGGCAAAACTGTAATGTTCAAGCTATGTCGCTCAGCCAGCAAACCAGGAAACACCTTTCCAGAAAAGGGTTGTAAAAGTCCAGAACTTTCTCCCTACAATAAGGCCGAGAAGCTGGTGGCCATTTTAGATTTGAACTTAAATTGCAGCAGTTCAAAGAACATCTACTAGGCAGATTTCTGGACTGAAGTTTCTCTTATAAGAAACGTTTAGCAGTTAGGGCCTCTACACAGTGGAGATTATATGAATGAGAATTGATTATATTGAAACACATAAGTTCCTGAGAAGGCTTGATGGGATAGATGTAAGGAGGGCGTATCCTCTTGTGGGGGAATCTAGAACTAGGGGACACCGTTTAACAATTTCCCATTTAAAATGGAGATGTAACAGCTTTTAGTCTTTGGAATTCTCTACTCCTGAGAGTAGTGGTGGTTGGGTCATTGACAGCAGCATCAGAGAGACTTCTGATTGTTGAGAGAATGAAGGGTTGTGGCAGATAGACAGCAAAGTGAAGTTACGTTCAAAATCAGATGGTGGAACAGGCTTGAAGTGCCAGCTGGCCTTCTCATGTTCCTATATCTTATGACCTTACGATAACTGTTCAAAATCAAAGTTGATATACTCTTATGAGTAAAGGAATCAAAAAGGTTATATCACACAGGTGATGAGATGGACTTGAGGCACAGATGAGGTACAATCAAATTGAATGACTGGTGGAACAAGGCAGAATAGTGTTCTCCCGTGCCTGAGATATAACACCTTGGAATAAGAAGGGTCTGGTCTGAGCAACGTGCTCACTAAACCTCAAGCAAAGCCATTGCTCCTGGGTCTGTAGGATACAGCTCAGTTTTACAGGAGGGTTTGTAATCACCCTCAGTCAGCATTGCTGTGCATCGTGAATGTCTACTTCAATGCAAATTTAGGTCGCCTTTGAATGCCTCCCATCCTTTCCACGCAGCCCTCACTCTTTACACTTATCATAGACATTGATATCTCCAAGTTATGAAATTAATGGGCAGGAATGACTAGCTGGTTCATCAAGCCTACCCTTACAGGGTGATGACTGGATCAACATGGCTGCACATCCCTTCCTTCACTTGGCCTTTTAACAGACCCCTCCACCACCACCAGTCAAACCCCACTTCCTCATACTGAAACTTACAGCCATGTAATTGCCTGATAGAGACAAAAATGCACAGGGGCAAAGGATGTACTTTGGAAAATTCCTCTCCAACTCCCTCAGGAAATTGCCACCGGTCCAGAACCTCAATTTCACCGATTTAGAACACTCACGACAGTGCTATCGTTGTTATTTGTAATCGTCTGCTCTATGATCCCAGAGATTTTCATTCCACTTACCCAGGTTCACCTGTGGCTGTTGAGAAGTGAAGCCTCATTAAACTGTTCAGAAGAACTCTACCATCAGCCATCTCCGTGATAAGAAAAAACCTGGAGCAAACTGTGATTTTTAAAGGATTCATCCCAGAGGCTGTCTTTCAAGTAGGACTGATTGAGTAGAACATTTGTGCTAATCGTTAGTGATGACAGATGATGACACATGTAGCTGGAGCCTGAGACAGGAAGGCTCTGATGACGTCTAGCAACAGGCTAATTTGTAAATTATTTATGCATGTTCATACAGCCAACACATATCTATCAGTTTACAAAAGTAGCATTTCCAGATCTCTTCCAAGAAAAGCACTCACACCCTGGTTGTGACAGTTATGCAGTCTTCGTCACCTGATAAAGGAGCAGTGCTCTGAAAGCTTGTTGGGCTATAGCCTGGTGTCATGTGACCTCTGACTTTGACCATTCCAGTCCAACCTCGGCACCTCGACATTGTAGTCTTCTGGAGATATAGATCAGAGCAAATGGCATAGAAGTGTGCTCACTGAGGTGGTGCAGGGAAATGTCAGAGTCATGTTGTATCAACCCACAATCAATCAATGCCTTTCATCATCTGTAATTACATTTTGATGAAAGGGCTGGGAATTCTCCTTTTGTCCATGAGGCAGTAAGCAATAGGAACAGGAGTAGGCTGTTAGTCCCTGTTTAGCCACTCAATCAGATCTGACATTCCTCATCACCCGCTTCCCTGTCCTTTCCCCATAATCCTTGATTCCCCAGCTGATCAAGTGTTCATCCATCTCGGCTTTAAGTGTACACAGGGACTCTGCCTCCACAGCTCTCTATGGCAAGCTGTTCCAAAGACTCACAATCTATTGAGAGAAAAAAATTCCTCCTCAGATCAGCCTCACATTGGCACCCCTTTATTCCGAGACTGTGCCGTTTGGTCCTAGATTCTCCCACGAGGGGAAACATCCTTTCAGCATTCACCCTGTCAAGTCCATTGAGAAATCTGTGTCTCAATGAGATCCCCTCTCATTCTTCTCTGAACCGTCTCCAACGAAATGATATCTTTCCTCAAATATGGGCCCAAACCTGCACTCGGTACTCCAGATGCATTCTCACCAGCATCTGTGCAGTTGCAGTGAGACTTTCCTACATCCTAGACCATAAGAACACAGGAAACAGGAGCAGGAGTAGGCCATTTGCAACCTCCCCCACCCCCTAACCTGCTCCGCCATTCAATAAGATCGTGGTTGATCTTTTAGTGGACTTAGCTCCACTTAGCCGCCGGCTCACTTTCACCCTTAATTCCTTTACTGTTCGAAAATCTATCTTTGCCTTAAAAACATTCAGTGAGGTAGCTTCAATTGCTTCACTGGGCAGGGAATTCCACAGATTCACAACCCTTTAGGAGAAGCTCCTTCTGAGCACACTCCTAAATCTGCTCTCTCTTATTTTGAGGCTATGCCCCCTAGTTCGAGTTTCACCTACCTTTGGAAACAACCTTCCTGTTTCTATCTTATCCATTCCCTTCGTAATTTTATTTGTTTCTGCAAGGTCCCCCCCTCATTCTTCTAAATTCCAATGAGTATAGTCCCCTAGTCTGACCAATCTCTTCTCATAAGCCAAACCTCTCAACTCCGGAATCAACCTAACAAATCTCCTCTGCACCCCCTCCAGTGCAGACTCCATTCTCCTCGAGAAAGGGGCCAACATTCCATTAGCCTTCCTGAACTACATGCTACTCAGCAACACCACAATCTGTACATTCCCCTCCAAGACGCACACTATCCTGATTGGGATCTATTTCACCATTCGTTCATTGTTACAAGGTCAAAATCCTGGAACTCCCCTTTTAGCAGAACAGTTGGTGCACCCGCACCACATGAAAGGCAGCAATTTAAGAAGGTGGTTCACTACCATCTGCTTAAAGGCAATTAGAGATCAGTAATAAGTGCTGGTCTTGTCTCTGACGCCCACATGTACTGAATGAATAACAAGAGAAGAACAGTTAGGCTATATAATTACAAGTATCTTTCCCTTACTGTGGGCAGTGATATGTTTGTGTGCAGCAGGTGTTTTACCAGTTCCATTACAAACCTGTGCAAAGGTTTTATTAAAGGAACACATTCTCTTAATGGAAACTGAAACACGGCTCCATGGAGTGAGATTAGCTTTGTCAGCCCTGGGTAATTTGGAGTCGTCTTATTTATGAATAGGTTCAGGAAAGGAAGCGAGGGAATGAGAAAGAAAGAAAATTAAAAAAAGGAAGCCAGGAAAAAAAAGAGCAAGATAGAAAGAAGGAAAGAGCAGGGAAAGACAGACAAAGGAAAGATGGAAGTGCAACGGTGGAAGTGAGGGGCAAGTGGGAGAAGGTGAGGGAGAGAGGTTAGGAGGAGCTAGTCTGCACAGATGGAAGGGTATGAGGGAGCAGGGCAAGAAGGACTGTGTAAGAAGAGGGAATGAAGCGAAAGCATGCAGGAGGGGAAGATAAGAGAAGGACAAAAGCATAAAAACATGTCAGATAAAATAATGATTTGAGCAATACAATGAACTGATAGATCAGAAACAAAAACAGAAATTGCTGAAAAAGCTCAGCAGCTTTGGCAACATCTGTGGAAAGAAATCAGAGTTAATGTTTCAGGTTGAGTGACCCTTCCTCAGAACTAATGGTAGCTAGTAAAATGGTGGCACAAGCTGGAATAACATCACCTCATTTACTTTTTGAGGACCCTGCAGCCTTCCGGGTTGTAGGAATTACTTTCGGGCTTGAGCTCTGACATGTTCTTATCCCCATCCCAACACGCCAGGCCTTGTTATCACATAAAGATACCAAGAACTGCCAATGCTGTAGTCAGAGTCAACACAGTGTGGAGATGGAGGAGCACAGCAGGCCAGGCAAAATCAGAGAAGCAGGAAAGTCGATGTTTAGGGTCAGGACCCGTCTTCAGAACTCTGAAAAGTCGACATTTCAGGTTGGGAACACTCTTCGGAAGGGTTGACTTTTCTACTTCCCTGATGCTGCCTGACCTGCTGTGTTCCTCCAGCTCCGCACTGTCTTGTTACTTGTCTTGACTTGTTCACACACAGTCTGCTATTACACACAACCCATTGTTAGTTCCTAACAGTCTCCATTAATCGCTGTTCACCTCCCTACCTAGATCGTTATCCACTCCTCTGTCCGTCTAATTGTTCTTCCCTCTCATTGGGGTCTATCCTCACCTATTGTTTACTCCCTACTCCCTCAATCCACCCTATCATCTGCATATAAACTGACATTTTCCTAGCCACCATCAATTCTGAAGAAGGGTCACTTGATATGAAATGTTAACTCTGATTTCTTTTCATAGATGATGCCCGACCTGCTGAACTTTTCCAGCAATTTCTATTTTGTTTCTGATTTACAGCATGTGCAGCTCTTTCAGTTTTTATTGAGCTAATATAACACCCCGATGTGGTGAATAAAGAAGAGACCCTCCAGTGTAGGGTTGGCACTTCCAAATAATGGAATTGCTCTGGTTGACCTCTTACAAAGAAGGATGAGCATGGGAGAATAAAAAAAAATTAGAAAGTGCTGGAATTATTCAGCAAGTAGCAATCAATACAAACAGTGTAGCTATGTGACTAGACCAATCAGTTCAACAGGCTGGATTTCCGTCCCAGAGAAATGGGTTCAAGTCTCACCACTGCATCTGGGGAGTTGTAACTTTATGACTTAAATAAGTCTGGAATTTTATCTTAAAAAGACACAGAGTATCATTAATGGTGACCATGTAGTTAGTGAATTGTCACTGGAATTTCTAATGTCGTTCATAGAATGAAGACTGCTCCCTCACCTGGTCTGGTCCACAAGTGACTACAGACGGAAAACAATGAACCTGCCAAGTTGAAAAAACACAGCTGAAATGTTTCTCATGGCTTTCCCCGAGAATGTGCTAGTGCAAGTGTGCACTGATAATGTGCATTCCACCCTATCCACACTACCCCCACCCCCTCCACTGCAATTGTTAAGTTAGGGGAATCAATGGCCCAGTGGTATTATCATGGGAATATTAGTCTAGAGACCCAGAAAACATTCTGGCAACCAGGCTCAAATTCTGCCATAGCAGATGGTGGATCTTAAGATTCACCTGAATCTAATGATAACCATGAATCCATTAACTTTTGTCAGGAAAAAAATACTCGTCTAGTTCATTAATGTCCTTTAAAGAAGGAATCTGCCATCCTTACTTGGTCTGGCCTACATGTGGCTCCAGACCTACAGCAAGTTGGCTGATGCTTAATTGGCCTCCGGGCAATTCGTAATAGGCAATAAGTGTGGCCTAGCCAGCGATGCCCTCATCCTGTGAATAAATGAAAAAGACTTGTCAAATTTCCAGTTGGGATTCCTTCAACCTGGTTCCACAGTGTTAGTGAAAGTGCAGCGTTCTGTTACTGAAAGGGTTTTGCTCAATTATTGAATTTTCAAAATACTGATGGTGGATCTTGAGAAAGGGCTGAACATAGTCATTTAAGACCATAAGACAGAGGAGCAGAAATTACACCATTTGGCCCATTGAGTCTGCTCCGCTATTCAATCATGGCTGATAAGTTCCTCAACCCCATTCTCCTGCTTTCTCCCTGTAACCCTTGATCCCCTTGATAATCAAGAACCTATCCATCTCAGTCTTAAATGTGCTCAACGACCAGGCCTCCACAGCCTTCTGTGGCAGTGAATTCCATGGATTCACCACTCTGTGGCTGAAGAAGTTTCTCCTTATCTCCATTCTAAAAGGTCTTCCCTTTACTCTAAGGCTGTGCTCTCAGGTCCTAGACTTTCCTACCAATGGAAACATCTTCCCAACATCCACTTTATCCAGGCTATTCAGTATTCTGTAAGTTTCAATTAGATCCCCCCTCATCCTTCTAAACTCCAATGAGGATAGCCCCAGAGTCCTCAAACGTTCCTCATATGTTAAGCTTTCCATTCCTGAGACCATTCTCGTGAACCTCCTCTAAACCCCCTGCAGGGTCAGTACATCCTTCCTGAGATATGGGGCTCAAAACGGCACACAATACTCCGAATGTGGCCTGACCAGAGCCTTATAGAGCCTCAGGAGAACATCCCTGCTTTTATATTCAAGTCCTCTCAAAATAAATGCCAACATTGCATTTGCCTACCTGACTACTGACTCAACCTGCAAGTTTACCTTGAGAGAATCCTGGACTAAAATTCCCAAGTCTCTTTGCACTTCAGACTTCTGTATTTTTTCCCCATTTAGAAAATAGTCCATGCTTTTATGCTTCTTACCAAAGTGCATGACCTCACACTTTCCCACGTTGTACTCCATCTGCCACTTCTTGGCCCACTCTCCTAACCTGTCCAAATCCTTCTGCAGCCTCCCCATCTCCTCAATACTACCTGTCCCTCCACCTATCTTTGTATCATCCGCAAACTTAGCCAGAATGCCCACAGTCACTTCATCTGGATCATTAATGTATAAAGTAAAAAGTTGTGGTCCCAGCACTGACCCTTGCGGAACTCCACTTGTCACCAGCTGCCATCCAGAGAAAGACCCCTTTATCCGCACTCTCTGCTTTCTGCCAGACAGCCAATCTTCTATCCATGCTAGCACCTTGCCTCTAATGCCATGGGGCCTTATCTTACTCAGCAGCCTCTTGTGCAGCACTTTATCAAAGGCCTTCTTGAAATCCAGGTAGGTAACATCCATTGGCTCTCCTTGGTCTACCCTGCTCATTACTTCCTCATAGAATTCTAGCAGATTTGTCAGGCATGACCTCCACTTGATGAAACCATGACGACTTTGCCCTATTTTACCATACACTTGCAAATATTCAGCAATCTCATGCTTTACAATGGACTCCAAAGTCTTGCCCACGACCAAGGTTAGGCTAATCGGCCTGTAATTCTCTACCTTTTGCCTTACTCCCTTTTTAAACAGGGGCGTCATGTTAGCGGTTTTCCAGTCCTCTGGGACCGTCCCTGACTCTAGCGATTACTGAAAGATCACCACTAACGCTTCCACTATCTCTTCAGCTAGCTCCTTTAGAACTCTGGGGTGTAGTCCATCTGGTCCAGGTTATTTGTCCACCTTCAGGCCAATCGGTTTTACTAGCACCTTTTCCTTGGTGATGGCCACCATACTCAGCTCTGTCCCTTGACTCTATTGAATTTTTGGGATTTTACTCGTGTCTTCCACCGCGAAGACTGACACAAAGTAATTATTCAGTTCCTCAGCCATTTCCTTGTTTCCCACTACCATCTGTCTACTATCATTTTCCACTGGTCAAATGTCCACTTTTGCCTCTCTCATGCCCTTTATATATCTAAAGAAGCTCTTACAGTCTTCATTTATATTACTGGCCGGCTTACCCTCATATTTAATCTTCTCCCTCCTTATTTCTTTTTTTGTTGCCCTCTTTGTAAGCTTCCCAATCCTCTGGTTTCCCACTGCCCTTCGTCATATTATACGCTTTCTCTTTTGATTTCATGCAATCCCTGACTTCCTCAGTCAGCCATGGTTACCTCATCTTCCCTGTACCATGCTTCTTTTTCCTAGGGATGAATTTCTGCTGCATCTCCTGAATTACTCCCAGAAACTCCTGCCATTGCTGTTCCCTGTCTTTCCTGCTCGGCTCCTCTTCCAGTCAATTCTGCCCAGCTCCTCCCTCATACCTCTGTAGTCACCTTTATTCAGCTGTAATACCGTTATCTCTGATTCTATTTTCTCCCTCTCAAATTGCAGAGTAAATTCTATCATCTAATGATTACTGCCTCCTAAGGGTTCCTTTACCTTAAACTCCGTGATCAAGTCTGCCTCATTGCACAACACTAAATCCAGTATTGCCTGTTCCCTTGTGGGCTCCACCACGAGCTGCTCCAAAAAGCCATCTTGTAGACATTCCACAAACTCCTTTTCTTGCAATCCACTACCAACATGATTTTCCCAGTCCACCTGCATATTCAGATCCCCCATGATCACTGCAACTTTGCCTTTCTTACACACCTTTTCTACCTCCTGGTGTATCTTGTGCCCCAGCTCCTGACTACTGTTTGGAGGCCTCTACGTAACCACAACTATGGTTTTTCACCTTTGTAGTTCGTCAATTCTACCCACACAGATTTTACACCATCTGACCCTACTTCGTTTCTTCCTATTGATTTAATTTCATTTCTCACTAATCAGGCAACCCCACCCCCTCGGCCCACCTGCCTATCTTTTCGATAGGATGTATATCCTTGGATATTCAGTTCCCAATCCTGATCTTCTTGCGACCACTCTCCGTGATGCCTACCACGTCAAACCTGCCAGTTTTGATCTGCGCCGCAAGCTCATTTACCTTGTTCCTTACAGTTTCCGCGTTAGGAGAAATCTTACTTTTTTTTCATTCACTCATGGGATGTGAGCGTCATTTGCTGAGCCAACATTTATTGCCTGCGCTCCCCCCCAAGTTGCCCTGGAGAAGGTGGTGGTGAGCTGCCTTCTTGAACCGCTGCAAGCTGTAGGCTGACACACTTAGGGAGGGAATTCCAGGATTTTGACCCAGCGACAGTGAATGAATTACGATATGTTTCCAATTCGGGATGGTGAGTGGCTTGAAGAGAAAGTTGCAGGTGGTAGTGTTCCCATGTATCTGCTGCCCTTTTCCTTCTAGACGATAGACATCCCATCAGCAGGAGTACAAAGTGCCAGTAAAGGAGCACATACCTCCTAACTTTGGAAAAGAGCAGGACAGTTCTCCCCAAAGTTACACCATTGTATGAGATTGTGTCCTTAAGTACGAACGTTCAGAGGTTAGAAGTCCATAAATTGGGAACCCACCCTGTCCCTGTATTCAAATTGACTTGAGATTCAGCCTAGATTTATGTACTGCAGTCTCTGGACTTGGACACAGAACATCATAGCTACAGAGTTGAGGGAGTCACTGAGTGATGGCCAACGTTTTCCTAATTTCTAGCTGCTTGGTAGCTTTGTGATCGAACTTGACAAACCTTCACATTCATCTGAGTGAGAAAAAAGGGAAACAAAGTGTTAAAGTAGCCCAGATCGGTGGAGTTTGAGTGCTGTGAAAGGATCCCACATGGTTATAGTCTGCCATCTAGTGTTGACTGGGAGAATGGTCAGATGTGAAGTGACCAACCTGGTTCAGGGTCTAGGCCCGAAATGTCAGCCTTCCTGCTCCTCTGATGCTGCTTGGCCTGCTGTGTTCATCCAGCTCCACACCTTGTTATCTCAGATTCTCCAGCATCGGCAGTTTCCACTATCTGTGGTTCAGAGTGATCCTCTGGTGGGTCGGATCTGTGGGCAGCCCGCTACCTTTAGCATATTCAGGGAACGACCATCAGTAAGGGCAGATGTGGACATTAACATAATATTCAACAATAGGGAGAACGAAGTTCCACTTATTAGAAGACAAGGGGACATTCGAAGTCTGGAAATAATTGAAGGGAATGACGTGAACGGGGTGCTGTCAGGGCTGGAACAGGACAGGACGGAGACGGTGTGTGTGATGGGGTGGGTGTTTAGGAATGATGTGGGGTGGGGGAAATGGAATAGGGTGAGATTGAGGAATTCGATGAGAAAAGGAGGTGCTGGGATAGGAAGCAGGTGGGATGAGAAGTGGTTGGCCAGGCAAGGGATGGGGGATGAAGTGGAATGGGGCAGGAACAGAATCAGGCAGGAAAGGAATGATGTAGGAAGCAGATGGAGTATGTTGCATCATTATTTATGGGATTTAACTTTTGTAAGTGTCCCATGTACCTGAGTCCATGGTACTTTCTGAGAAAACTCTTTATTTACACTGTGTTTGCCACTCTGGTTCTCAGGCCAAGCATCACCACTCACCTTGCCACAGTTCGCTGCTTCTCCAATCGCAGACTGTTTTTCTCCCACATTTACTGCTGAAAGACTCTGCTGTGTCTGGGCTTTAAGGCCCTGGTGCGACTTTCCAACAAAGTCAGGGAGTTGCAGCACACTGGGCCTAAATAGCAAGGTGTGGGTGGAGTCTGTGAGATGGATAGAAGTGGGAAGCTAGTTGAGAGTAGGGTCTTTTAATCATGCAAAAGTAAGATTAGAGTCTGATACATCACAGATTACCATGTATTAAAGAATTTACTACAAATAATAAAGATTTCTAAAGAAGTCTGATTCTGTAGACAGTTCTTCACTTTGCTTTTCCTTTGACTACTCTGGCCTGAACCTAAACCCATGGAAGTGAGCATAAAATCACACAATAAAGCAGGATCAATATGAGCCTCGGAGCAGTGGAAATTTCAGAAAACTGATTCATTCACAGCGCTGTTCAAAACACTGGATGTGCCAGGCCCCCTCCCTGTGGGGCCATAATTTAGAAAATCCTGCTGGCTGTAAATAAAGTAGGAGAGATTGTGGCCCAGTGACCCATAAATTCAGATCATGTGTGGGACACCGTAGCAGATGGGAGAAGTTAGATTCAATAAAAGTTTGGATTTAAGACCAATAATGGCCATTAAACCTTTAGCAGGATGAACATGTGAAGAGAGTTTGGATTGGTTAATACCATATTCACTGGAGTTTAGAGGAATCAAGGGGGAAAGAAGCCTATCAAATTCAAGCATGACTATGATGTGGAGGTGCCGGTGTTGGACTGGGGTGGATAAAGTCAGAAATCACATGGCACCAGGTTATAGTCCAACAAGTTTATTTGAAGTCACAAGCTTTCACAGCACAGCCTCTTCGTTGATATCACGATGTAGTTGTTTCAGTGATCCCTCGCCATGAGCCCAAAGGAAGAAAATGTCGTCAATGTACCTGGTGTGCAGCGTAGGTTGGAGGCCCTGTGCTGCAGAGAAGTCTTGCTCAAACCTATTGGACTATAACCTGGTGTTGTGTGATTTTTGACCTTACCCACCCCAGTCCAACACAGGCACGTCCACATCATGGCTACTAGCAACATCACAAACTGCCTGCTCAAAGTGGAGAGGATCTCCATGAAGATCATACAAGTATCGATCAAATATACACCCAGGTATGCCAACATTTTAATTCACAAGTTCAAGCAAGAATATTTGCTGCACAGGACCTCTGACCAATGCTATACACCAGATATATTGAGGAAATTTTCTTCCTTTGGACTCATGGCGAGGAATCACTGAAACAATTACATAGTGATATCAATGAAGGGGCTGTGCTCCGAAAGCTTGTAATTTCACATAAACCTGTTGGACTGTAACCTGGTGTCGTGTGATTTTTGACATCGAACAGGACTAGACAGGGTAAATACAGGAAAGGTTTTCCCTATGACCTGGAAGTCCAGAACCAGGGGGTACAGTCTGAGGATGTGGGTTAAATCATTTAGGACAGAGATGGTAAAAAAATTCTTTACCCAGAGAATGGCAAGCCTGTGGAATTGTCTGCCATAGAAAGTGGTTGAAGCCAAAACGTGAATAAGAAGGAGTTGGATATAATTCTTAAGGGTAAAGGGATCAAAGACTAAGGAGAAATAACTGGAACAGGGTACTGAATTGGATGCTAAGCCAAGATCACACTGATCATGGAACAGACTCAAAAGGCTGAATAGCCTACTCCTGGTCCTATTTTTGATGTTTTGATGAAAACATTAACTCTGTTTCTCACTCCTCAGACGTTGCCAGACCTGATCGGTTTTCCCAGCACTTTGTTTTAATTCCAACTTCTGGAATCCACAATACATCGCTTTTATGCCGATCTAAAATAACTTCCATTCCTGATTAATTAGTTAATTAGTTGAATTTAAATCTCGCAGCTACCATGTAAAATCATACTTCTGGAAAACTAGGTTTGGGCTCATCTAAACTTACACAGGCACCCGTCAGCCTTGCAGCTGCAAGACTAAAACGTAGTGTTGTTTTCTTCACTCTTCTTGCATTGTCAAAACCTCGTGAAATGAAGCTAAGCAAAGTAACATGATGTTACAATGTCAAGATGTATATTGTTTGTACTTAAGCAGACTCTATAATATCAGATTAATCAATGAATCTATTGATTATGTGATTTTAATTAAACAAAATTGATCATAAAAAATTAGTTTCCTGACTAATACCCTACATATTATGGTCAGTCTTTCCCCAGGGGCTTTGCACAGTTAGTTTGCTAATTATTCCTTTCTCACTGCACAATTGAAACTTACAGAATACTGAATGGCCTGGACAGAGTGGATGTTGGGAAGATGCTTCCATTGGTAGGAGAGACTAGGACCCGAGGGCACAGCCTTAGAGTAAAGGGAAGACCCTTTAGAACGGAGATAAGGAGAAACTTCTTCAGCCAGAGAGTGGTGAATCTATGGAATTCACTGCCGCAGAAGGCTGTGGAGGCCAGGTCATTGAGTACATTTAAGACTGAGATAGATAGGTTCTTGATTATCATGGGAATCGAGGGTTACGGGGAGAAAGCAAGAGAATGGGGGTTGAGGAACTTATCAGCCATGATTGAATAGTGGAGCAGACTCGATGGGCCAAATGACCTAATTTCTGCTCCTATGTTTTATGATCTTATGGTCTTATTCAGTACATAATCGCCTGTTCTCCACTTAGTTCTCCAACATATTGATCCAGTAAACCATCTGCGACAGCTTCAGGAATTCCTCCACTATGACAATGTTACTGATTTGATTTGCCTATATCCTTACACAGACTAAAATTGCCAATAATTGCAACTGTGCTTTTTATTGGGCAAATTGATGCAGTGACATTACTGCGATACATCTATTCTCTAGATTAGTGAGGATTCAGAGTCACCTCATTGAAGTGGTTACGAACAGTAAACGAGGTCATCAGGTACATAAAGAGAAATCGCTTTGTTTGCCGGGATAGTCCAGAGCAAGGAGATATACCCTGAAAATTAAAATTAGCTCATTGAGGGGCAATGTCAAGGCACAGTTCTTAACAAGAAAGAGTAGGGGGCATCTGAAATCCACTCTCGCTAAAGGACGGACCTCAGTAAGGCTTTTTACAAAGTCTCACATGGCTGAATGGTTAAGAAGCTATGGGCCCTTGTTAATTTGACAAATTGGATGTGGAATTGGCTTCGTGGCAGGAGGTGGAGGGTAATTGTCGAAGAGGGTTTTGTAATGAGAAGCTTGTGTCCAGGGGCATACCACAGATTTCGGTGATGCATCCCTTGTGATTTTTAGTGTACATTAATGATCTAGACATAAATATAGGGAGGTGGGACCAGTAAGTTTCCAGATGACACAAAAAGTAGTGTTGTGATGGGAATTATTGAGTCATAGAGACATAGAGCTGCACAACATGGAAACAGACCTTTTTGTCCAACTCCGTCATGCCGACTAAATATTCGATATTAATCTAGTCCCACTTGCCAGCATTTGGCCCATATCCCTCTAAACCTTCGTATTCATGTACCCATCCAGATGCCTTTTACATGTTGTAACTATACCAGCCTCCACCACCTCCTCTTGCGGCTCATTCCAAACACACACCACCATCTGTGTGAAAATGTTGCCATTAGGTCCCTTTTAAATCTTTCCCCTCTCACCATAAACCTACGCCCTCTGGTTTTGGGCTCCCCTACCCTGGGAAAAAGACTTTGACTATTCATCCAATCTATGGTCTTCATGATTTTATAACTCCAGTAAGGTCACCCCTCAGCCTCCGATGCTCCAGGGAAAGTAGCCCCAGCCTACTCAGCCTCTCCCTATAGCTCAAACCCTCCATCCCTGGAACATCCTTGCCAACCTTTTCTAAAACTGTTCAAGTTTCATAACATCCTTTCTATAGCAGGATGACCAGAGTTGAATGCAGTATTCCATAAGCGGCCTAAGCAATGTCCTGCACAGCTGCAACAAGCCCTCCCAACTCCTATACTCAACACACTGAACTAAAAAGACAAGTGTACCAAATGCCTTCTTCAACATCCTATCTATCTCTGACTCTGCTTTCAAGGAACAATGAGCCTGCACTCCAAAGTCTTTTTGTTCAGTGACACTCACTTAGACCTTATCTTTAAGCATATAAGTCCTGCCCTGGTTTGTCTCACCAAAAAGCTACACCTCACATTTATCTAAATTAAGTTTCATCTGTTACTCCTCGGCCCATTTGCACATCTCATAGAGTCATAGAGTAATACAGCATGGAAACAGGCCCTTCAGACTAAACTGGTCCAAGCTGGCCATTGTGTCCACTCAGCTCGTTCCAATTGCCCGCATTTGGTCCATATCCCTCTCAACCCTCCTCATCAATGTACCTATTCAAATGTTTTTAAAATGTTGAGATTGTACCTGCCTCAACCACTTTCTCTGGCAGCCCATTCCATATGCACACCACTCTCTGTGTGAAGAAGTTGCCCCTCAGGTCCTTCTTAAATCTTTCCCCTCTCACCTTAAACTTATGCCCTCTAGTTTTCAATTCCCCCTCCCTGGGAAAAAGACTTTATGCCTTGATCCTAGCAATGACCCTTATGATTTTATACACCTCAATAAGGTCACCCCAAATTCTCCTATGTTCCAAGGAATAAAATCCTAACTTGGTCAACCTCTCCCTATGACTCCCTAAGTCCTACCTTGGTTTGACTTTCCAAAGTGCAACACTTATCTATATTGAAGTACATTTGCCAATCCTCAGCCTGCTTCCCCATCTGATCAAGTTCCCTCTGTAATGTTTGACAACCTTCCTCGCTATCAATGATACTTCCTAATTTTGTATCGCCTGCACACTTACTAATCATGCCTTGTACATCCACGTCCAGATCATTCAAATAAATAACGAATAACAAAGGTCCCAGTACTGACCCCTGTGGCACACCACTAGTCACAGGCCTCCAGTCCGAGAAACAAGCTTCAACCATCACCCTCTGCTTCCTACCGTCGAGCCAATTTTGAATTCAGTTATCTAGCTCTCCCTGTATCCCATATAATCTGGTCTTCTTGACTAGCCTGCTATGCGGGACCTTGTCAGAGGACTTACTAAAGTCCATATAGACAACATCCACTGCCCTACCCTCATCTCTCCTCTTGGTTACCTCTTCGAAAAACTATAAATTATTTATCAAACATGACTTCCCGCACACAAATCTATGCTGACTATCCCTAATCAGACCTTGACTATCCAAATATTGGTTGATCCTGTCCCTCAATATCGTCTCCAATAACTTGCCTACCACTGATGTCAGGCTCACTGGCCTATAGTTCCCTGGCTTGTCTTTGCTACTTTTCTTAAACATTGGAACAACATTAGCTAGCCTCCTGTCTTCTGGAACTTCACCAGTGGCTAAAGATGAAGCGAAAATCTCTGCAATGTCCTCTGCAACTTCTTCCCTAGCCTCCCACAATGCCTGAGCATGGATTTGATCAGGCCTAAGGAATTAATTCACCTTAAAGCGATCTAAGGCTGCTAACACCTTGTCTCCGGTAATATGAATGCAGTCCAAAATACCCCCACTTGTTTCCCTTATTTCCTTAGCATCCATGATTCTCTCCTCAGTAAACACTGAGGAGAAATATTCATTAAAAATCTCCCCAATCTCCTGTGGCTCCACACATAGACAGCCACGCTGACATTTAAGGGGACTTAGTCTCTCGCTAGCCACCCTTTTCTTCTTAATATAGCTATAGAACCTCTTGGGATTAACTTTATCTGCCAGATCCATCTCATATTATCTATTTGCTCCTGCGATTTCCCTCTGAAGTGTGCTCCTACACATTTTATATTCATCTAGGGATTCACTTCAGCCTGATAACTTAAACTCAATGAATGCCTTCTTCCTTTTCCTGACCAAAGCCTCAATATCCCTCATCAGCCAGGGATTCCTAAACCTGCCAGCTTTTCTCTTCACCTTAACAGAGACATACTATTCTTATACGCTTGATATCACACTCTTAAAAGTCTCCCATTGGCCAGTCATTCCTTTTCCTTCAAATCGATCCTTCAAATATGCTAGATCCTGCTTAATCGCCCCAAACTTGGCCCTGCTCCAGTTTAGGACCTGAACCTGTGGGCCGGTCCTAATGTTGGTAAATGGAATTTAATCCTGACAATTGTGAAGTGGTGTATTTGAAGAGGACTAATATGGCAAGCAGTAAACATTGATTAGTAACACCCTAGGAAGTATACAGGATCAGAAGAACTATGATGTCCTTGTCCATAGACCCTTGAAGCAGCAGGACAGGTAGATAAGGTGGTTAAAAAGGTATATGATATACTTGCCTTTATGAGTCAAAGTATTGAATACAAAAGCAGAGAGATGATGATGGAGTAATATAACAGTAGTTAGGCCATGAACAAAAACAGAAGTTGCTGGAAAAACTCAGCAGGTCTGGCAGAATCTTTGAAGTAAAATCAGAGTTAACATTTCAGGTCCAGTGACCCTTCCTCAGTAGTTAGGCCATAGCTGGAGTACAGTGTACAGTCCTGGTCGCCACACTGCGGGAAGGATGTGATTACACTAGAGAGGGTGCAGAAGAGATTTGCCAGAATGGGTTGGAATGGTTCAGCTATGAAGAGACTGGAGGTATTTTCCTTACAGTAGAGAAGGCTGAGGGGATAACTGGTTGAGGCGTACAAAGTTCTGAGGGGCATGGGCAGGGTAGATCAGGAGAAACAGAAGTTTCTCAGTCATTCCTTTTCCTTCAAATCGATCCTTCAAATCTGCTAGATCCTGCTTAATGGCCCCAAACTTGGCCCTGCTCCAGTTTAGCACCTGAACCTGTGGGCCGGTCCGAATCAGGAGTCTTGGCATCAAAGCCTGTATAGTTTTTTTTAAAATAAGGAGCAAGAAGTTTAATAAGCCTCACAGAATTAGGAAAGAAAGATCACATCTGGAGTGAGGCACAGTATATTTCTGGGATTTTTGTTTTGTGTGGGAATTTTGTGCAGCGGGTAAAAAGTGCTTTCGCTTGCTTTGTTGGTTCCTTGTTCAGAAAGTCTTGTTAACAGGATAAGTTAAAGCTCAGGTTTGGGGGCCCAGCTCAAAACAAAGAGTGATATCACAGGAAAACTGTATGTTTGTTGGTTGGTTGGTAATAGTTGCCAATTTGACTATCTAATTTACTTTCAGATTAAAAGTAAGTAGAAGAAATATTTTTCAGTGTGAAATCTAAAATACCTGTAGGATTTTGTTTTCAAAAACACACAAATTAATAGCAAATCATATAAAATAGAGATGCCAGGCCAGGCAAGGTGTTGTACCTTTTTTCTGTAGGAGTCGGTGGACCCCATTTAGGCTCATAGTGACCTCTTCTGTAAGAAGTGTTGTTTGCTGAAGAACTCCATCTCAGAGTTGATGAGCTGGAGTCCGAGCTTTGAATTCTGCAACACATCAAGGAGGGGGAGAGTCACAGGAGCTAGTAACACCCCTTAGATTAACTACCTCTAATTCGGTCAGTAGTCAGGGGCAAGAGGGTGTGACTATAAGCAAGGTAAGTAGAGGGATCCAGGAGGTAGTGCTAAAGAAAAAACCTCAGCCCTTAGAATTGTCTTAACAGGTTTCAGATTCTTCTTCCCTGTGTGGGTGAGACTGGGGGCAATAGGGAGCAGGAGCAAACTGACCATTGCACTGTGGTAGAGGGAGACATTCAAGAGGGAAGTAAAGAGAAATATAGTTGTAATTGGGGACAGTATAGTCAGGGGAATAGACATTATTCTCTATGGCTAGAATCGAGAGCCCCGAAGACTGTGCTGTCTGCCTGGTACCCAGGTTCAGAATATCTCATCTGGGCTGCAACGGAACTCGAAGTAGGAGGGGAAAGATCCAGTTGTCATGGTCCATATATGTACTAACAATATGGGTAGAAAGAGGCTTTGCTGAGGTAATATAAGCAGCTAGAGTCAAAATTCACATAGCAAAACCAAAAAGGTTCTGGATCACTACCTGAATCACAAACTAATTGGCATCGGGTCAACAAGATTAAAGAGATGCATGTGCAATTTAAAGATTGGTCTGGGAGAAACGGGTTCGAATTCATGGGACATTGGCACCAGCACTGAGGAAGGAGGGAGCTCTTCCAATGAGAAGGGCTTCAACTGAATCATGCTGGGACCAGAGGCCTGGCGAACTGCATAACTAGGGCTTTGGAATGGCTTTAAACTAAACAGCTGTGTGTAGCAGGGGAAAGTTCATTTGCATGGAAACTGGAAAATCGAAACAAAGGTGAAGATAGGATTGCAGGTCAGTGATGGGGCTAACCGTTAACAGAAAATAAAACGAAGGGACAGAATGTGTGAATTATGTGAGTCATATTGTACCAAGAGGGCATAAAAGTGCAGAGAAATTTTAGAATAAAACAAACTTAAAGGCTTTGTGCCCGAATGTATGAAGTATTGGGAATAAGGTAGACAAACTGATGGTGCAAATGAAAGGAAATGACTGTGATCTCGTATCCATTATGGAAATATGACCACAAAGGAATCAAAACTAAGAACCTAACATTGAGGGATTTTTCACCTTTCAGAGAGACATGAGGGACAGAGAAGGTGGTGGGTAGCAGAGTTAATAAGAGATAAAATGAGGACAGTTGTGAGAAATGATCTGGGATTGGATGATATAGAGCTCATTTAGGCAGACGTTAAAAAACAGCAAGTGAAAGAAGGCATTGGTAAGAGTAATGTACAGGTCCCCTAAACAGTAGCCACTCTGTAGGAGAGGCTATAAATCAACAAATAGTAGGAGCATGTGAAATGAATAGCAGAATAATTATGAGTGAATTTTGTATTCACGTTGATTGGTTTAATCAAATTGAAAAGAGTAATTATGGCAACAAATTCGTAGAGTGCTTTTTAAAATTACATTATGGGATGAGGGTGTCACTGGCCAGGCCAGCATTTACGGCCCAGAGGGCAGTTAAGAGTCAACCACATTGGGTGTGGAGTCACATGTAGCCCAGAACAGGTAAGGATGGCAGTTTCCTTCCCTAAAGGACATTAATGAACAAATGTTGTTTTTTCTAGACAACTGGCAACAGTTTCATGGTCATTATTAGACACTTAATTCCAGATTTTTTTAAAATTTGAATTCATATTCCACCAAGGCAGGATTCAAACCTGATTCCCCACGACATTACCTGGGTCTCTACATCAGTAGTCCAGCAATAACACCACTAGACCATTGCCTCCCCTCAATTAGGGGTGGTCTCCTAGAGCAACATGTCATGGAGGCAACAAGGGAGCAGGCGATCTTGGATCTAGTAATGGGTAATGAGGTAGATTTAATAAATGACCTGTGAGGAAAAGATCCTGGATGAACTAATGATCATAAACAACAAAAACAGAAGTTACTGCAAAACCTCAGCAGGTCTGGCAGCATCTGTGAAGAAAATATCAGAGTGAACATTTTGGATCCGGTGAATCTTCCTCAGAATGTGAGTGGGAGGGGCAACTTGTGTGAAGATGCAGAGGATATGGGAAGAATCTTAAGTGATTTTTTTTTGTCTCCGCATTCACAAACGAAAGGGATGGTGTGGATAGAGTAATTCAAGAGGAGTAGCATGAAATATTGAAGAAAATAATAAATGAGAGAAGATATGTTTGAGCACTTGGAATCCATGAACGTGGATGGTTTGTTCCCTAGACTGTTGAAGAAGGACGTGGGGGCGGAATAGGAGATGTTCTTAGGATTATATGCTAATCTTCACCAGAAAGAGATGAGGTGCTGGAGGACAGGAGGTATGCAAACGTAGTTCCGCTGTTTAAAAAGAGTACAAAGGCATACAATTATAGGATAACAAGCATGGGGCTGGATGAACACAGCAGGTCAAGCAGCATCATAGGAGCAGGAAAACTTGACGTTTCGGGCCTAAACCCTTCATCAGAAATGGGAGAGGGAGGCTCTGAGCTGGGGGAGTCTTGACTGTAGTGCCTGGAGGTGCCTGCGCATTGCTGAAAGTGTGTGTTTCAGGAGTCGCAGGGAGAAGCGCTTCTGGAGGGTCTCAATGTTTTCCATGTAGATATTGTCACGGTTGGGGCCAAATTGGGAAGGCTTGAATGTGGATTGTAGTCCATTGGGGATGATCTGGTTCCGTAGGCAGGTACTGAGAAAGGTGATGTGGCTGTGGTACCTGGTTTGCTTCAGGACGTGGTCGAGCAGTTTCAAGGCCGAAGAGGTGATGAGAGAGTTGCAGTGGGAGAGAGATTCCCTGAGGTTTGTCCGGAGGGAGGAGGGTAACTTCTTCAGGGTAGGCATCCTTAGAAGAGGCTTCGCAGTGGGGTTAAAATTGTATCAGAGATAAAAGGTACTGCAGATGCTGGAGAATCCGAGATAACAAGCATGGGGCTGGATGAACACAGCAGGTCAAGCAGCATCATAGGAGCAGGAAAACTTGACGTTTCGGGCCTAAACCCTTCATCAGAAGGGTTTCTGATGAAGGG
>JAHRHZ010000249.1:4200636-4225403 GCA_024137785.1 Ginglymostoma cirratum
TTCCACATCAAGCAGATGTTCACCTGCACATCTGCTAATGTGGTATACTGCATCCGCTGTTCTAGATGTGGCCTCCTCTACATCGGGGAAACCAAGCGGAGGCTTGGGGACCACTTTGCAGAACACCTACGCTCGGTTCGCACTAAACAACTGCACCTCCCAGTCGTGAACCATTTCAAACCCCCCCTCCCATTCCGCAGATGACATGTCCATCCTGGGCCTCCTGCAGTGCCACAACGATGCTACCTGAAGGTTGCAGGAACAGCAACTCATTCTGTTTGGGAACCCTGCAGCTCAATGGTATCAATGTGGACTTCACAAGCTTCAAAATCTCCCCTCCCCCTACCACATCCCAAAACCACCCCAGCTTGTCCCTGCCTATATCACCTGCCCTTCCTCTCTTCTATCCCCTCCTCTCACCTCAAGCCCCACCCCCATCTCCTACCTACTAACCTCATCCCACCCCCTTGACCTGTCCGTCCTCCCTGGACTGACCTATCACCTCCCTACCTCCTCACCTACACTCACCTTTGCTGGCTCCATCCCCGTGTCTTTGACCAGTTTGTCTCCTCTCCACCTATCTTCTATCCGCCTCCCCCCTCTCCCTATTTATTTCAGAACCCCCTTCCATTTCTGAAGAAGGATCTCGGCCCAAAAAGTCAAGCTTTCCTGCTCCTCTGATGCTGATTGGCCTGCTGTGTTCATCCAGCTCTACACCTTGTTATATGGGTCTTGAACCTGGTTCTCTTGGTCCAGAGGTATGGACACTAGCACTGCACCACAAGACCCCCTATAATTCTAGATGGATATTTTCTGATTGTCCTGTTCAAAAATGTTATTACACCTTTCTGGACCAGGTGGGACTTGAACCCACCTCCTGGTCCAGATGTGGGTACACCATCACTGCCTGTACACCCTCTGTTGCTCTATCACTCAACATCTCCCACCAGCATCAACACTTCTTTTTGGGCATTTTCTGCTCCACATCATGCTCCTTCAGATATTCAGTCCAGGCCTAACCTTCTCAGTCTGAGCTCTGATATTTCACATATGACACTCTAGGTCCAAAAAAATTTCGGCTGCTTCACCATTGACCGACTTACATCGTAAGGTTAGAAGTGGGGAGGTTCGCTGATGATTACACAATGTTCAGCATCATTTGCGACAACTCAGATGTTGAAGCAGTCTGTGTTCATAATCAACAAGCTCTGCACAAAATCCAGGCTTGGGCTGACAAACACCAGGCAATGACCACTTCCAATAAATGACAACCTAACCACTGTCCCTTGACATTCAGTGGTGTTACCAACATTGAATCCCCGACTGTCAACAACCTGGGGTTACCATTGACCAGAAACTGGACTGGATTCACCACATAAATACAGTGGCTACAAGATCAGATCAGAGGCCTGGAAAATAGCAACAGGCAATTCATCGCCTGACCCCCCCAAAGTCTGTCCATCATCTACAAGGCACAATTTGGGTGCCTGATGGAATACTTGCCTGGATGAGTGCAGCTCCAACAATACTCAAGAAGCTTGACACCATCCAGGACAAAACAGCCTGCTTGGTTGGCACCACATCCACAAACATCCACTGCTTTCACCACTGACACTCAGTAGCAGCCGTGTGTACTGTCTACAAGATGCACGGCAGAAATTCACCAAAGATAGTCAGACAGCATCTTCCAAACCCATGACCACTTCCATCTTGAAGGACAAGGGCAACAGACATATGGGAACACCATCACCTGCGAGTTGCCTTCCCAAACTACTCCTGACTTGGAAATATATCGCTGTTCCTTCACTGTTACAGGGTCAAGATCCTGGAATACCCTCTCTAGTGGCATTATGGATGTGCCTAAAGCAAATAGGCTGCAGCGGTTCAAGAAAACAGTTTACCATCAACTAGGGACAGGCAATAATGCTGGCTCAACAGCCCCCACCTTCCAGAGTAAAGGAAAAATAATAAAAAATTTTGCCAACTAACGTATCCCATTTATATGTTTCTGTAATAACAAGGTGTAGAGCTAGATGAACACAGCAGGCCAAGCAGTATCAGAGGAGCAGGAAAGCTGACGTTTCGGGTCTAGACCCTTCTTCAGCAATCTGCCAGCATCAAATCATATATGTTTCCCTAGACTCCTTATGTCCTCTTTATAACTTTCTTACCTATCTTGCTGTCATGGGCAAATTTGACTACCATGTATTTAGTGTCATCAGCCAAATTGTTGATGTGGATTGTAAATTGTTGAGGTCCCAGTGCTGACTTCTGTGACTCTCCCTTGGATACAGTTTGCTAGCCTGTAAAAGATGCATTTACCCTTGCTGCCTGTTTTCCGATAGATAATCAATAGCTTTTCCCTGCCAATATCTCCGTACACCAAGCGCTCTTCTTTCTTATTCCTGTATGGGATGTTGGTGTCACTAGGGAGGCTAACAGTTTTTTTCCTGTCCCTAGTTGCCCTTGAACTAGGCCATTTCAGAGCATAGTTCAGTGTAAACCACATTGCTGAGCACCTGGAATCACGTAGACCAGATCTCAAGACTTAAAGACATGTGGTAGGGATAAACCAGAGAATTACAGACCAGTAAATCGCACATCAGTGGTAGGGAAACTATTGGAGAAAATTCTGGAACATATAATTCATCTTCACTTGAAGAGGTCAGATTTGACTCTGAAAAGCATAAGATTTTGGAAGAAGTAACATGACAAGGGAGTATGCCAGGAATGGCAGGACATGAAGGAAGCTCAAATGAACAGAGGAATCTTGAGGTGCTTGTCCATTGATTGCTGAAGGTGGCTAAGTTGGTTAACATTCTTAACAGAATGGTTAAGAAGGCACATGGGACACAATCATACATCAATTATAACAGTAGGAAAGGACAGGACAGGACTTTGGTCAGGTCACAGCTGGAATACTGTGTGCAGTTCTGGTCACCACACTATAGGAAGGATGTGATTGCACTGAAGGGGGTGCAGAGGAGATTCACGTAATCGGGGGCATGGATAGGGTGAATAGCCAAGTTCTTTTTCCTAGGGTGGTGGAGTCCGAAACTAGCGGGCATAGGTTTAAGGTGAGAGGAGAAAGATTTAAAAAGTACCTGAAAGGGTACATGCGGAGGTGGTGTGAATATGGAACAAGCTGCCAGAGGCAGCTGTGGAAGTGGGTGCAATTACAACATTTAAAAGGTTTCTGGATGGATACATGAATAGGAAGGGTTTAGAGGGATATCGGCCAAATGCTGGCAAATATAGCGAATGCTGGGAACTAAAGACTGGTGAGCCTGATGTCAGTGATGAGTAAGTTGTTGGAAGGGATTCTGAGGGACAGGATCTACATGTATTTGGAAAGGCAAGAACTGATTAGGGATAGGCAACATGGTTTTGTGTGTGGGAAATCATATCTCACTAACATGACTTTTTTAAAGAAATATCAAAGAAGATTGAGGGCAAAGTGATGGACGTTGTAAATATGGACTTCAGCAAGGCATTTGACCAGGTTTGGCATGGTAGACTGTTAGCAAGATTAGATCATATGGAATACAGGGAAGCGAGGCATTTAGCTACAAAGGTAGGAGACAGAGAGCAATGGTGGAGGGCCGTTTTTCAAACTGGTGGCGAGTAACCAGCGGTGTACCACAAGGATCAGCGTTGTGTCCACTGCTTTTTCTCATTTTATATAACTGATTTAGATGTGAATATAGGAGGAAAAGTTAGTAAGTTTGCAGATGATACCAAAACTCGTGGTGTCGTGGACAGAGAAGAATGTTATCTCATAGTATAAGGGACCTTGATCAGATGGGCCGAGGAGTAGCAGATAGAGTTTAATTTACAAAAGTGTGAGGTGTTCCACTTTGGAAAGGCAAATCAGAGCAGGACTTCTACACTTACTGCTAAGGTCCTAGGAATTGTTGCCAAACAGAGAGACCTTGGGGTGCAGGTTCATAGTTCCTCGAAGGCAGAGTCACAAGTAGACAGGGTAGTGAAGAAGGCGTTTGGTACACTTGCATTAGTTGATCAGTACATTGAGTATAGGAGTTGGGATGTCATGTTGTGGCTGTACAGGCCACTTTTGGAATACCATGTTCAATTCTGGTCTCCCTGCTATAGGAAAGATGTTGTTAAACGTGAAAGGGTGCAGGAAAGATTTATAAGGATGTTGCTAGGGTTGGAAGGTTTGAGCTGTAGGGAGAGGTTGAATAGGCTGGGTCATTTTCTCTCGAATGTCAAAGGTTGAGGGGTGACACATGCTTGTAAAATCATGAGGGGCATGGATAGGGTGAACAGCCAAGGTCTTTTTCCCATGGTAGGGGAGTCCAAAATTAGAGGGCATGGGTTTAAGGTTGGAGGGGAATGATTTAAAACGGAGCTGAGGGACAACCTTTTCACACAGAGGGCGCTGTGTGTGTGGAATGAGCTGTCAGAGGAAATGGTGGAAGCTGGTACAGTTACAACATTTAAAAGGAATTTGGTTAGGAAGGGTTCAGAGGGATATGGGCCAAATTGCTGGCAAATGGGACCAGATTAATTTAGGATATCTGGTCGGCATGGACGAGATAAACTGAAGGGTCTGTTTCCATACTGTACCTCTCTCTGACTCTAAGTGGGACTTGGTCAGATTGGGATGTCTGGTCGGCACAGATGAGTTGGACTGAAGAGTCAGTTTCCGTGCTGTATGGCTGTGTGACCAGGATGTTGCTTGGAATGGAGCGTGTCAGGTCTGAATGGAGGTTGGATATGGTCAGGCTATTTTCTTTAAAGTAGACAAGACCAGGGAGGGGGTGGCATGGGGACTGTGAGCAATATTATTGTCTCAACTGCTGTTGTATCTTGTGAACAGTTCAGAGATTCTTGGAGAAAATTCATCTATTTGGAAATACGTGGTGTCACTCTGCACAGAATTCACAGCTCAGCAACAGACCATTCAGTCTGTTTGATATAGTTTGGTGTTGAAGCTCACCTTGAACCTCAATTCATTCCATCAGAATGACCTACTACCTCCCACTCCTGTATGAACTTGTCTGTATCTTCCCTTAAATACGTTTCTACTCTCCTCCAGATGATGGCAGCATCCACATTCTCAGCATCTGCAGTTCATTCGGTTTTTATTCCACATTCTCAAACTCTAGGTGGAGAGTTATTTTTCCTGAATTCCCTCGTTTATCACTATCTCATAACTACATTCCCTCATTCTCTTGGTAAACACTGTTTACCAGCTACATAAGTTTTGGGACTTTCCTTAGTGACAAGGCTGGATAGACAAAATTTTAACCGGTAAGGGAATCGAAGGTTATGTGTACGAGACCGGAAAAGTGAAGCTGAGGATTATCTGAGTAAAACGAAACACTGTGGATGCTGGAGATCAGAAGCAAAACAGTAATTGCTGGAGAAACTTGGCATCACTGGCCGCATCTGTGGGAAATAAGCAAAGTTAACGTTTCAGTCTGTGGACTTTCCATCAGCTAATGCTGTTGGGGATTATCGTGATCTCACTGAATGGTAGACCAGACTTGATGGAGCTGAATGGCCTACATTTTGTCATTTTTTTTTTATTACTGATTTATAGATTTCTTTTTTCAAAAATGGTAAGTTCCCCTTTCACCTTTCTGCTGTAAGAGAAACTTTGCAGAACTTTTTTAAATTCATTTATAGGCCGACATTTATTGTCCATCCCTAATTACCCAGAGGGCAGTTAAGAGTTAACCACGTTGTTATGGGTCTGGAGACACATGTAAGGCAGACCAGGTAAGCATAGACCATAGAACGTTAGATGGCAGTTTCCTTCCCTAAAGAACATTAGTGAACCAGATGGGTTTTTCCTGACAGTCAACAATAGTTTAATGGTCGTCCTTAGACTCTTCATTCCAGATTTTTACTGAATTCAAATTCCACCATCTGCCATAGCAGGTTTCGAACCTGGGTCTCTGGAAACAATCCAGCAATAATACCAATAGGCCAGTGCCTCCCCTCATTTCTCTTCCTCTTGCCCTTCTTCCTCTTACAACAAGAGTTTTGTCCGTCAAGAACCTCAGTGGACTTTATTTTCACAGTAAGACTGGTCCAAGACCAGTGCAGAGCAGCAGTAGCAGCCCTTATAGCTGGCCTCCTTTAGTCGTCACGTAGGCCTTTGACCTTTTCAATCGGGATGGATTGTGGAGCATTCTCCTGAAATGCGGCTGCCTGTGGAAATTCTTCATCATGGGCGAGACAATGGCTTAGTGGCTTATTATCGCTAGACTGTTAATCTAAGCACCTAAGTAATATGCTGGGAAGCCAGGTTTGAATGAGCCATGCCAGATTGTGAAATTTGAATTCAGTAATCAGGAATTAAGACTCTTAAAGCTGACCATGAAACCGTCGTCTATTGTTGAAAAACGCATCTGGTTCACAAATGCCTAATTACTAGTTCAGTAAAGGAAACTCTTACCCTTACCTGGTCTGGCCTACTTGTGGCTCCAGAGGAAAAGGTAATGAGGTTTATTCTTAAGTGCCCTCAGCAGTAAATGCTGTCCTGGCCAGCGATAATGAATAAAAACACTAATTCCCCACCAGCTGCATGGAAGTATGTGAGAAATGATCCTCCGACGGATTCAACACATGCTCAATACTTGTACAAATTGGAGTCCTGCCAGGCTGGGTCATTGCACCAACACTGCTCTCCATCTGCTTTCTCTCCACAGACTGCTGCCAGACCTGCTGTGTTTTTCCAGCAACTGCTGTTTTGTGTCTCTTCTCTGTCTTCACCGCTGCAATACTCCTCCACATATCCACAAAGCTCCTGTCCTGTACAACCTGCATTGCTCAAGTGCAGAACCAAGATCACCCCAATCTTCCTTATCAAGTAGCAGGATACAAACAAAGTCTGTGCGCGTACGTGCGTGCATTCATGTGTGTTCACATTCTGAGCTCTAAGCTGTCATGGATGCACTCATACAGGCATTTGAGAGAATGGGTCGCAGACTGTACACCCGGAAAACAAAGGTCCGGTAATTGCTAGCTCCTGTTCCAGAACACTTCATCCACCTGTGAAGATCCACAGTGAGTTACTGGACAATTTCCATACCTTGCGAGTGTCCTCTTCGGGAGGACAGGCGTTAACAGGGAAAATTCACCAACATCTTCCATGTGCCATTACAGCCTTTGGCCACCTGAGGAACGCGTGTTTGCTGACAAACCTTAAACTGGACACCAAGTTCGTGGTCAACAGAACTGCAGAGTTCCCAGCTCTCCGGTATCTGCCAGAGACACGGACGGTGTGCAGTAGACAAATCCTGGAGAAGTATCGTCAATGATACATCTGACAAATCCTGTAAATTCACTGCCAGGTTCCCTGGCCGACATGCCCTGCATTTGAGGCCCTGGTTGCAGTCAATCAGCCGCGTCTATGCGTTTGACACAAGGTTTCGGAAGTGAACTCTCCACCTGGAGCTTCGTCATGACAACGGGTTACCAGGAGGGTGAAGGAAATAAGGATCAAGGATTTCCTTAAAGACTCTCTGAAGGATTATTACAATACCTGCATTAGTTCGTGGCAATCTGTAGCTCCAGTCTGCCTTAACCATAGGTGAAGCAGCCATGAAGATGTCAGTCATTCTGAGAGTCTCCAACAGGCCCAGGTGGAGGCCAGGCTCAAACAGCAGAAGGAGCGTGTGAAAACCTGAACTTCCCATCCACCCAGGGGTTTATGGGGCACGTCACCTCAGGATCCATAACTCTGGAGTGGAAATAGGTCATTTTCAATCCCAAGGGATTGCCTAAGAGAAGGAAGGATTGGTTATAGCAGAGATCTTTGCAAATTCAAGAAAAAAATGGGTGACCATGAGATACAGGTGTGTGGGCTGAGGACTGTAGGATTAGTTTTGGTTTGCTCAAGTAATGTGCAAAGAAGTCTACAGTGGCAGAAATTTCAGGTCACCACAGGGTTTCTAACTATGTGCCTCCGAACCAGAGTATGTATGGACTCCCTCCACTGGACTGTCACTTGTTTCTTTTGTAACACCCTCACACTTCCATTTGTGCTGAGCTCTGTTACACTTCTGTTTCACAGGTCACCTTCTCAGTGCGTTTGTGCTTATGTTGCCTCTCCAGCATTTGGTGAAGCTGTACCTGTATTTGCTGACTGCCTCATTGCTGTACATGGGACACCAGACCTGCAGGTGAGTGTCAGACAGGTTTGTGGTTCGGCAATGCCCACGCTTGTGTTCCTTGCCTCTGGCTTCAGCTCTGTGTCACTTAGAGCTTAACCTCAGCAGGTTGGTAAAGTTGGGTGGGGCTTTCACAATGGGGTTGAATTTAGTTCCGAGTACATCTTGCTCCATTGAGCACTTGACATTGGCATTGTTTTGCAATATTGAGTTGTTTATTGTTGTCGTGTGTACCGAGATACAGTGAAAAGTCGTCATATAATCCTATTGTCTTGTGTTTCGGCAGAAATTAAATTTGAACTTTGAGCTTTGCTATTGCAAGTTCAACTCTCATCTGGCAGATTTGACATGAGGGCAGAAACATTACCATATTCCCTTTCACCATTAAAATTAGATAAAATGAGCTACAAAGTAACTGGTCATTTGTTCAACTGATTGGATCACTTGATTGGCACCCCATCTACCACCTTCAACCTTCACTTCCATCACCACAGGCTCTCAGTGGCAATGTATACCATCAGAAGATGTTTGCATCCGCTCACCAAGGATCCTTCTCAAGCTCATGAGCTCTAGAATGACAAGGGCAGCAGATACATAGGAACAACATGATTTGCAAGATCCTTTCCAAGCCACACACTGTCCTGACTTGGAATGATATCCTCTTTCCTTCACTTTGCTGGGGTCTAAATCCTGGAACTCCCTCACTGACAGTATTGTGGATTTACCTACAGCGAGTGGATTGCAGCGGTTCGAGATGGTGGATCACACCACCTTCTCGAGAGAAATTGGGAATGGGCAACCAGTTATAGCAAAGCCAGAGGAATCCACGCCCTTCGAAAGGGTAAAGAAAAGCGTCTATTAGATCATTTACACTCCACAACCGTCGCCTCCCATAGAATCATAAAATGATCACAGTGCAGTAAGAGACCATTCAACCTGCTGTATCCATGCTGGCTCTCTAATAGGAGCTCAACTTGTCCCATTTTTGCATCCTCTCCCTGTACCCCTGTAAATCCTTTCTCTTGAGGTAATTTATCTGATGTCATTTTAAAAGTCACAATTGAATCTGCCTCCACTGTACACACTGGACCAGTGCAGTCAATATTCTATACAATGGCTATGTTTTTAAAAAAGCTTTATCCTCATGTTACCTTTGACAGTCACCTTGACTCAGTTCCCTCTGTTTCATGACCCTTTGTCAATGGTAGCAGCTGTCCCCAATCTGCACTCACCTGACTTCATCTTATCTGGCCTGCAAATCATTTTCAGCAGAAAGTTTTATTACTGACCACCATTTGTGGCCCATCCCTAATTACCCTGGAACTGAGTGGCACGTTAGGCCATTTTAGAGGGTGGTATAGAATCAGTCTATGGATCTAGAGTCACAGGGAGGTCAGACCAGGTAAAGACAGCAGAAGGAAGTGAACCAGATGCTTATTTTTTTAAATGACAATCAACAATGAACAAAGAACAGTACTGTACAGGAACAGGCCCTTTGTCCCATCAAGCCTGTGCCAATACACGATACCTTTTGAAACGGAAAACCTTTACTCAATCAACAACCCTCTATTTCCTGCCTATTCACGTATCTGTCAAGATGCGTCTTAAATATTGCTATTTAAGCTGTATCTGCTTCTACCACCTCTGCTGGCAATGCATTCCAAGCGCTCGCTGCTGACTGTGTAAAAGCACTTACAAATAACAAGTGTTTCAGCACTGATCCCTGCACAACATCACTGGTTACAGATTTCCAGTCAGAAAAACACCCTTCCACCACTTCTCTGTCTTCGATGACCAAGCCAGTTCTGAATCCATCTTACCAGCTCACCTCAGATGTCATTTCACCTCTTGTATCAGCCTGCCATGAGGGACCTTGTCAAAAGTCTTGCTAAAGTCCATGTAGACAACATTCACCGCTCTGCCCTCGTCAGTCATTTTTGTCTCTTGCTCAAAAAACTCAAATCAAGTTTGTCAGACACAACACCATGAAACCGTGTTGCCTATTGCTAATCCAGAAGCTGGCGATGGCCGAGTGGTATTATCGGTCGACTGTTAATCCAGATCCGCAGGTAATGTTCTGCGGGACCTGGGTTTGAATCCTGCTGTGGCAGATGGTGGAATTTGAATTCAATAATAATCTGGAATTGAGTCTAATGATGACCGTGAAATCGTTGCTGATTGGCAGGAAAAACCCATCTTGCTCACTAGTGACCATTACAGAACAAAATCTGCCCACGTGTGACTCTAGACCCACAGCAATGTGGGTGACTCTTAACTGCCCTCTGGGCAATTAGGGATGGACAATAAATGCTGCCTAGCCAGTGATACCCACATCCCATGAACAAATTTTAAAAATATCCATATTTTTCCAAACTAGAGTAAATCCTGTCCCTGAGAATCTTCTGCAATAATTTCCCTACCACTGTTGTAAGGCTTGCTAGCCTATAATTTCCTGGATTATTCCTGTTGTCCTTAAGCAAAGGAACAACATTGGTTCTTCTCTAGTCCTCTGGGAGCTCTCCTGTGACTAAAGTGGACACAAAAATTTCGTACAAGGTCCCATTTGCTCCCTTGCCTTCCTCGGTATTCTGGGATGGATCCCAGCAGGTCCTGGGGACTTGCCTACCTTTATTAAAAACCGAAAGGACTGCAGATGCTGTAAATCAGGAACATAAACAAGAGTTTCTGGAAAAGCTCAGCAGGTCTGGCAGCATCTGTGAGGGAACAATCAGAGTTAACGTTTCAGGTCCGGTGACCCTTTCTCTGATTTTTCTACATATATGCTCCAGGACCTGCTGAGCTATTCCTGTTTTTGTACTTGTCTACCTTTTAGTGTTTTTAAAAGCACTCAACATGGTCAACATTAGGTTCGTTTTTAGTTCCAGGTTTTTATTGAACTTACATTTCACCAGCTACCTTTTGAACCCGAGAACCACAGAACATTCGAACAAGGGCCTGGACATATTATCCCTGTCACTACCTCCCCAAATGGTATGCAATGGTACAGATTCAATTAAGAGGAAGCTCGATAGGTGCTTGAGTGAAAAAGAATGAGGAAAATGAAGTGCTTGTGGAACATTACAACATGACATGTACAATTGGGCCAAATAGCCTGGTGTTGTGTGCTGGTTTCTATCTGATAATTATTTGGAATTGGTGCAATAACTTGCATCAAAAGCAGTATTATGGGAATCAGATTGATTTAATTGTATTTGTTCCTGGAATGTGGCTATCTCTGTCAAGGCCTATCATTTATTTTGCATCAATTAATTGCCCTTGAGAAGGTAGTGGTGAGCTACTTGCTTGAACCGCTGCAGTCCACCTGCTGCAGGTTGATCCACAATGCCATTAGGGAGGGAATTCCAGGATGTTGACTCAAGGACACTGAAGGGACGGTGATGTATTTCCAAGTCAGGATGACTGAAAGTGTTGGATGAGGTGGGAAACAAGATGGTTGCCTTGTCCAGACAGTGTTGAGTCTTTTGAGTGTTTTTGGAGTTGACTTCGTGCTGGATGCTACCCATGTTATGGGCCCTGATGACATTCCAATAATACAATGTCGAACTTGAGCTCCAGCACTTACCGCTCTCCTAACCAAGCTGTTCCAGTACAACTACACCACTGGTGTCTACGCAGCAATGTGAAAGATTGCCCAGACAGGTCATGGACACAAAATGAAGGACAAACCCAACCTAGCCAGTTACTGCCCAGCCTGTGACACCCACAACCTGTGAATAAATAAAGAAAACAAAGTTGCATTCAGGCAATTAAATGGCTCCCTGGGCATTGTTGGCTAATTCTCTGGTGTTTTGCTTTCTTCAAAGGAACTATGTTCTCAAAGAGCTTGAATCTGGGTACGATGGGGCAGTGTATCTTGACTTAGTGGCACTTCAGCGTTTTGTCAGTGCACTAACAGGTAAGGAAGAAGGTATTCTGCTATCACTAACAGGAGAGGCTGCATCTCTTTGGGAAATTGGAATGTGTGTCTGTAGTTATGCAAAGAACCATCAGCATAGTAGGAGGCCATGTAGCCCACTGTGTTAGGGCTGGCTGTTTCCAAAGGCTTTCTGTTGAGCTCTGCACCCTGAAAACCAGGTCCCAACTACCAGGTTCCCAATGTTGACCCCAAACCATCCTTAAGTCATAAGTGACATTCAAGAGCTCTCTTTTTTCCGTTTAAATACTAATCTGTTTTGATGTCTGTTGCTGTTTTTAAGTTGTATTCCTTGCTTCTTGAGAAGCCAGCGAGGGGTATTAGTCCCAGGAAACGGACCCAGGCTTGTAGCCATCCGTTGTCTCTTTGGCACTCTAATCCTGGCTTGTCTCACATCCCAGATCTTCATCGCTCCATGTTTGGTGTCCAAGTCATCAGTGGTTTAGATCTCTAGTTCTGGAATCCCCTCCCTCAGACATTCCTGACCTAGCTTAATGTCAAGCATGAAACCATTGTCGTCTGTTGGAAAGCCCATATGGTTCACT
Source organism: Ginglymostoma cirratum (assembly GCA_024137785.1). NCBI lineage: Eukaryota > Metazoa > Chordata > Chondrichthyes > Orectolobiformes > Ginglymostomatidae > Ginglymostoma > Ginglymostoma cirratum. The sequence continues at coordinate 4,213,263 of JAHRHZ010000249.1, forward strand.
ACCGGCTTCAGACAAGGAAATCTACCATGCTTATCTGGGTCTGACTGCATACCCACAACAATGTGGTCGACTCACAACTGCCCTCTGAAATGGCTGTGCAAAGTAGCTGAGTCCCAGGACAATTAGGGTTTTGTAATAAATGCTGACCTAGCTAGTGACACCCAAATCCTATGCATGCATTAAAAGGAATCCACCTCTCTATCTTACATAACAAGGTGTAGAGCTGGATGAACACAGCAGGCCAAGCAGCATCAGAGGAGCAGGAAAGCTGATGTTTGGGGTCTCGACCCTTCTCTATCTTTCTGTCTCTCTCTGACTCTGTGGCATTTCTTAAAACCTATCTTTTTCACTGAGGGTATCGTAATCTGCCCTAATGTCTCTTTATGAGGCGTAATTTCAAATTTGTGTTTGATAACACTTCTGTGAAGCCCCTCAGGACATTCTTGTTCGTTAGGGTCACTGCATAAACACAGGAATCTTTCGCTTGTTGGCCTACCACAATAGCCGTGTGTGCAGAAAAATTAAACAAACAACTGCAGATGTTGAACATCTGAAACAAAACAGAAATTACTGGCAAACTTCAGCAGGTCTGATAGCATCCAAGGGAAGAAAGCAGAGTTAATGTTTCAAATCCAGTGAGTTCAGAACGGGAGGCCAATGACAACTTGCAATTATGTAGAGTCTCCAGCACTCCACAGTTCTTGATGACTATCAAACAACATTTGTAAAATAGACTCAAGGGGATATTTGGCGAAATGTTTGGTCAAAGAGATTGGTTTTAATGAGCCTGCTCAAGGCGAGCAGCAACATTAGAGAGATGGAGCAGTTCAGGGAGGGAGTTACAGAACTTGGGACCTCAACAATTAAAGGCATAGCCATCACTGATGTATTAAGGAAATTATGGATGTTGGAAAGAATTTTATAAGTCAGAGGACTGAGGTTAATGGAGGAAGCTGTAGAGATAGGAAAGGGCAAAACCATAGAGGGACTGGAATACCAGCATGATTTCTGTGGGTAAGAAATGCTCCTCATGCTAAACTTTGAATGTTTCTGTTTCTGCAGCTCAACTCCTGGTCTTGTGTCTCAGTTCTTTCTTCATGAGGCCCAAGCCATTCTGGTTGTTCTCTGCCCACCTGGTCCCTTTGCTCGCCAGGCTCTGTATGGTACCCCTCACCGCCCTCCTCATCCTCAACAAGTTGACAATCATCTTCACCAGCCTTGAGGTGCTTTACTTCCTGCTGTGCAACATGTTTGTGCCTTACAACCTGGCCAAGTCTGCCTACCGAGAGATTGTGCAGGTAGGACTGATCCAAAACCACATTCAAGTTAAGGGTAGATGGCAACATCATTTCTTCTGCTGGGGGTGTGCCACGGTAAGGGGTGGTACGACCTTCGGATCGGAGCGAGGCCATTCAGCTTGATACAATGGTGCTGGAAATTCGGGATTCTCATCGTCAGTGACAGAGTATAGCACCCTGAGTGTAGCAAAACATCCCAAAGTGCTTCCTTTATCAGACGAGCATTGACACAGACATACCAGGGCAAGTGACCAAAAGCTTAGACACTGAGACTAGACTTAAAAGACGAGGAGGAGCTTGGGAGATTTTGAAAGAGAATTCCTGAGCTCAAAGGACCAAGTTTCTTTAAAAGAAGACAACTTTTGAGGCCAAGGGGAGTGGGGGTAGGTGGGCAATGAATTAAAACTACTAAAACAGAGATTAAGTTTGTTTTTGTTAGATAGGAGTGTTATAAAAGCCAGCTGAATAAGAAGGTGTTATGGATAGAGCAGCCTGATTTAATTGAATGGTGAAACAGGCTTGAGGGCTGGCCTTTTTGGGGGGTAAAAGTAGTGGGGTGATTTTCTGCCCATCTCTAATTGCCCTGCTAGTCCATATCAGACAGCAACCATAACGTTGAGAGTCTGAAGTCGTATGTAGCCTGGACAGGGTAAGGATGGCAGATTTCCCTGAAGGAGATTGGTGAACTCGATGGGGTTTTTAAATTCATTCATGGGACATGAGCGTCACTAGCTCAACCAGCATTTGTTGTCCATCCCTAATTGTCTAGAAGACATTTAAGAGTCTTTGCTGTGGGTCTGGAATAGGTAGGTCAGACCATATGAGATTTCCTCCCTTAAAGGACATTAGTGAACCAGATGAATTTTTCCTGACAATCCGCAATGGTCATCGTCAATCAATTCCTGATTTTTATCGAATGCAAATTCCACCATCTGCCATGCTCCCCAGAATATTACCTGGGTCTCTTGATTAACAATCCAGTGATAATCCCACTAGGCCATTGTCTACCCCCTATTTTTACAACAATTGGTTTCGTGGTCAACTTTACTGAGATTGGTTTTGAATTCTAATTAATCAAATTTAAATGGCACAATTTATGATGCCTCCCTCGCTGTTATTCTTTTGTTCTATTGGGCATGTCTTGTCAGAAAGAGCCAGGTGTTAATGGTAGGGATGGGGCCTGTTTGAAAATCATCAGTGGCTTTTCTGTGTGAGCTGGACCTCTTGTTTCTATTTGCGTTTGTGTTTCCTTCTGAAATTGCTCTTGTTGGCCAGTTATAATGAGAAACAAATCACATCTTGGACTGACAGTGATAACCTAATGGGGCATTGGTTTTGTATCTCCAGCTCCCAACTTTGGTCTGTAATGCTTTTCCTTTTAATCCCTCTTTCCAAAGTTGAGCTGCTGCAGATGTGGCATCTTTAAAAGGGATTATCGTTAAACAAAGAGTGAAATTGTGTCAAACTTGGGTTGGATGGCTTTTCAGGTTGTAGTACAAGCACTCTGAATGTTTCTGGTTTCCGTAGTCTGAGACAGATGTAGAAGCTGTGGGGAGCATGCAATGATTATTTCAAGGGGCAGTATCAGAATGGAGAGAAAACTGCTGTGGGGAAAGATTGAGCAGATTGAGGTGTTGTCTTTCAAAAATAAGATAGAAACTGAGAGGTCAACTTATAGCAGTTTTGGGCAGGGACCAGTAGAGCTTGGAAGGTGGCCATTCATCCCGTTGTATCTGTGCTAGCCTTCTGAATAACTCTGTGCCAATTCAATGCCTTTCCCAAGTAGCTCAACCAATTGTTCCTTTGCCAGCTGATGATCCAATCCCCTTTCACATGGAGAGCCAGCTCTCATGAGTGCAAGAATCCAAACGTTGGATTTGTAAGTGCAAGCTCATCACTTGTGAAGGCAAAGGAGAAGTGTCTTTACTCGGTGGTGAGGGCATGGGACTGACTACCACAGGGAAATGTTGAAGCAAGTATCTTGTAGATGCTGTGAAAGGAAAGCCTAAATGTGGGCATTAGAGGAGAGATCTGTTGAACAGGCTGAGATGAGGCAGATGGAAGCAGAGGAGATTTATGTGGAGTGTAAGGACCAGCATATATTGTTCGGGCTGAGTGGCCACTTTTGTATACTATAGAGCCTGTAGATACGGATATGCCATTATATTTTGTTATATATGTAATAGTGTTGACCCTGTTGTATCTGAAGGGCACTTTGGTTAGTTTGGGATAGGCGAGATTGCTGCAGTTAAATTACCCTTTTGTTGGTCACCGCTCAGTGAAAGGTGATGGAGGTGATAGACGAGAGGTGAGGAGGTGAGGTGTGGTTTGCAGATGGGTGCATTCCCATGGAATGGAGATGAAGGGAAGTGGGTAGAGCCCTGGTGGGGTGGCCGCTCGAAGAGGCAGTGCGCAGAGTCGACTGGTCATGGCTGGTTGTGTTTTTTTTTTGTTGTGTGTGCGTGTGCAGGAGAGTGAGCTGTACGGAGTGCTGGGCCTGGGCATGATGCTGTGGAACCAGTTTGCAGTGCCAGCTCTCTTCACCACGTTCTGGCTGGTGCTGTTTGTCACCGAGACCTACTTCTACCTCAGCTCGCACAACCAGCAGGGGGCATCGCAAGAGGGCCTGGTCTTCGCCTTCCTCACAAGGTAGCTTGTGATCAGAAAACTTGAAAGTCTTCTGTTTTTAAAAAATAGGAGACGGCAATCCTCTTTGCCCATTGCTTGCAGTATGCTGATTCGCCCTTTAATTTTTCCCAGGAAAGAACTGCATTTGTTTTGAACCATTTCCAACCTCAGCACGCCCCAAAACAGTTTGTGACCAATGAGGTCATTTTGGAAATGAGGTCACTATTATAATTCGACCATTAGAAGTGTGAACAGGAGTAGAGCATTTAGCCCCTTAGTCCTGCTCCACCATTCTTCATGACAATGGCGGTTCTTCACCTTCCTACCTCCTGATTCCCTGAGAGACCAGAAATCTGCCTATCCTAGCCTTCAGTGATGGAGCATCCACCACTGTCTGGGCTGGAGAGTTCCAAAAATTCACAAGACTTTTGGGTGAAGAAGTTTCTTGTCATCTCAGTCCTAATTGATTGGTCACTTATCCTGGGCCTGTGCTCCAGTGTTTCCAATTCTTCCCTGACAGGAAACAGCCTTGCAGCCTCAACAATCTTATACCCTTCAATGAGATTGTGCCTCTAAACTCTGGGGATATTTCTCTGGTTGACTCGATGTGCAGGCGATGTTGCGATGCCTGGTCAAGTGACTGCTTTCATGTAATTATCCCTGGGAATTAGCGATCTAATTGAACGTGTCACCCTCAAGGATTTGTGTCCCTGAGCTCCCTGGATCTCCCTGTGTTTCCTCTCTAAAACATGTAAGTTGGAGAAAATGAGGCCATTAGGTTCCTTTGAGCCTGTGCTGTCTTTGGATAAAATCATACGTCTCTGATTGTGGCCTCAACTACCTTTCCTACTTACCCTCACTACCCTAAATGCGCAGAGATAACAAGGTGTCGAGCTGGAGGAACACAGCAGGCCAGGCAGCATTGGAGGAGCAGGAAAGCTGACGTTTCGGGTCTGTATCCTTCTTCAGAAAATGCTTTCCTGCTCCTCTGATGCTGCTTGGCCTGCTGTGTTCATCCAACTCTACACCTTGTTATCTCAGATTCTTCAGTGTTGGCCCTTCCTACGATCCCTAAATGCGCGTATGTTTCTTTTTCAATGTGGAATTGTCGTGAGTCAGAAAATATTTGATGAATTTAAGCAAATCATTGTAAATCTCCAGCATGCATGTTTATCTCTTGCATATCCGATGCTGCACTGTATCAAGTAGAGTTGCATTGGCCTTGTCAGATGTTCAGAGCCTCATTGACGTCCTGCCTTTTGACCTCTTGCAGTGTAGCTGGATGCTGTGTTACTCCGTACTCTCTAGTGGGCCTGACGTTCACAGTCTCTCGGCTGTCGCTGGGCTTGCTGACTCTGTGCAAGTTTTACCTGCAGGGATATTCAGCCTTTGTGAATGGCAACCTCATGCACAGGTAAAGGAACTTCAGTGGCTTGATCCACGCCCTCAAACAACCAACCAACCAACAAACAGTGAAAGAACTTACCTGTCTGTTGAACCTGTCACACCCACTGCAGGACATTGCAAAATGTTTTACGGCCTTTTTGAAGTGCAGTCGCTATTAATAACATTGGGAGAAGCTGTTACCAATTTTCCTGTGGTAAGATCCCCCAGTACACAGATGATGTGATAATGATCATGGAGTGTTGCTCCTCCAGAGACTGAGAATGAGGAATTGGTAGTGGACAATAAGGAAGTTGAGGATGGAATTAAGCTTCTGCCTTCGCTATAGAGGCTTCTTCCCCGCTTGTCATAGATCAGGACCGTAGATCATGGATCATTGAATAGATCATAGAATCCCTACAGTGTGGAAACAGGCCCTTCGGCCCAACAAGTCCATGTTGAACCTCAGAGCATCCCAGCCTGACCCATCCCCCTATAACCCTCATAATCTACATATCCCTGAACACTTTTTGAGGCAATTTAGCATGGCCAATCCACCTAACCTGCACGTCTTTAGACTGTGGGAGGAAATCAGAGTACCCAGAGGAAGCCCATGCAGACACAAGGAATATGTGCAAACTCCTCACAGACAGTTGCCCGAGGGTGGAATTGAACCCGGGTTCCTAACACTGTGAGGCAGCAGTGCTGACCTCTGAGCCACCGTGCCGTGTCATTAGACTTCTGAATGGACCTCTCAAATTACAAATCTAATGTTAATCTTGCTTTCTATGCACCTTCTTTGCCAGCTATAACTTTGTATGCCTCGCTGTGTTCAATCACACTGCAATCTGTATGTCCTTGTATGTTATCTGCCTGGACCGCATGCAAAGCAAAACTTTTCACTATTTGGATACATGACAGTAATAAATGAAATCAAATATTAAAAACATTTTCCAGTGATAGCTGTCAATCAGGAAGTGGGAGTGAGAAAGGAACTTTGTGAAAATGCCAGCACGAGGAAAGTTGTGTAGTGCGTGCATATGAATTTGCAGGCTGACAAGTCTTTGCCTTGGGCTTTTAAAAGAGATGGCTAATGAGGTGGTAGACGTACTAGTGTTAATTGTCCAAAATTTATCAGATTCAGGAAAGGGTCCATCAGAGTGGAAAGTTACAAATATGTTCATGAAGGAAAAGAGGCAGAAAGTGGGTAACTGTAGGCCAGTAAGCTTGATGTCTGTTGTGAGGAATTGATCGAATCAGTTATGAAAGAGATTTTATAGCTTTTTACTGTTTTCCAGCATCCGCAGTACTTTGCTATTAAAGTGGATGTAGTCCAGGTCTTGCTGCATCTACCTTTAATCGATCGAGATCTCGTTGACTGGCAGAGTAGGCCTGAGGGCTGACATGTTTGGCAGAGTCATCGAATATCTTAGTTTCCAACCTTTGCGATTAATGCCCTTTCTTGAAATTTTAAAACGACAATTCCACGCACAGGCCTGATGCTGGTTTTTACCCTGCAGTTATTTTCTTCTGTGCACAGAGGTGTGACTGAAGGGGTGACCTTTCTGCTGCTGGCACTACAGACTGACCTCATTGACCTGCACATCTTGCAGCGTACCTTCCTACTCAGCATCATCCTGTTCATTATAGTTGCCTCCATCCTACAATCGATGCTGGAGATCACTGACCCCATCGTTCTTGCACTGGGAGCTTCTCGGAACAGGTGAGGGAGTGAAGTGGGCGATGGGGCAGTGAGGGGAGGATGGCAGGGGGTGGGGTTCTTGAGGTGAGGGTGGTAGGGGGTAGGGAATACCCTTTACCCCAGAATCGGGGCATGTCAAACGAGCCCCTCTCCGCTCGCTCCTCCTTGCTGCGCTCTGCTTCCCAGCCTGTGGTCCCAAACATCTGTCTCTTTTCACTTGAGATTCAGTGGCGAGGCAGGTTGACTGTTAGCGACCTTGCCACCAAACTCCATCCCTTCCTGGCGTTGATTTCCATGTTGGCATGTTAGGGAATGACTGGGTGGTGATAAGGAGCTGGGAGTTCTGACCTTGTGAACTCCTGTCCTTGCCCTTGGACACTGAGGCCAGTTGTGGCCTCGTCTTGCATTCAGCTGTGAGCAGGGGCTGAACCTCAGAATTTCCTTGAGACTGGATAATCTGTCTTTGCAACAGGGAAAGTTTATGATGATTTCACAAAAGGGTCACAGCAAAACCATTGTCTGATTTGGAGTATGTTCATCAGTCACAAGAAGTTTCCAGCGTGGAAGGTGACCCTTCAACCCATAACAACTGTGCTGTCCCTTTCCTGGAGCAATGAAGACCCTATCCCATTATCCTGATCTGTCTCCTGTATCTCCCTCTATTTCAAAACCGTCATTCATTTTTTCCTTGAAAGATGGAACGTTCTCCATTTCAGAAAAGACCCTTTGGTAAAGTAATCACAGAATCCCTACTGGCAGATAGAGGCCATTCGGCCCATTGAGTCTGCACTGACTGTCCAAAAAGCATCCTAGCCAGAACCCCCCCCGACCCCCATCCTATTCCCTGTAATCCGGCCTTTTCCATGGCTAACCCACCTAACCTGCACATCTTTGGACTGTGGGAGGAAACTGGAGCACCCGGAGGAAACCCCTGTAGATGCAGGGAAAATGTGCAAACTCCACACAGACAGTCGCCCGAGGCTGGAATTTGAACCCCTGGCGCTGTGAGGTCGCAGTGCTAACCACTGAGCCACTGTGCTGCCTGGGGTCTCCCTCTGGGAACCTGGTCCGTCATCCCTTTCAAGGACCCAACTGAATCCTGGGATATTCCATGTGATATAAGTGGAATTTGATAGGACCTAGTAACACCTATTTCTGCTCAAATACCTAATCTTTCTGCTTCTTCAGGAGTTTATGGAAGCATTTCCGGGCAGTCAGCATGTGTCTTTTCCTGTTGGTCTTTCCCAGTTTCATGGCCTACAGGATTGCACAGTTTTTCGAGATGGACTTCTGGCTATTGATCATCGTCTCCAGCAGTGCACTGACTTCTCTCCAGGTGGGTGGCCACTGTTTGTATCATGAGTTGGGCTTGGATGAGGAGGGCATCATTTCAAAGGTTGCAAATGGCACAAAAACTTGGAAATATCAGTGAGAAACATAAAACATAGAAGCATGGAAGATGGAGCAGGAGGAGGCCATTTGGCTCTTCGAGCCTGCTGTGCCATTCATCACGATCATGGCTGATTGTCCAACTCAATAGCCTACTCTTGCTTTCTCCCCATAACCTTTGACCCCATTTGCTCCAAGTGCTGTGTCTAGCCACCTCTTGAATGCATTCACTGTTTTGGCATCAACTACTTCCTGTGGTAATGAATTCCACAGGCTCACCACTCTTTGGATGAAGAAATGGTTCCTCATCTCCATCTTAAATGGTCTTTTCTGAATCCTCAGACTGTGACCCCTGGTTCTAGACACACCCACCATTGGGAACATTGGCTGGACATTTACCCTGTCCAGTCCTGTTAGAACGTTATAAATCTCTGAAGTCACCCCTCACTTGTCTGAACTCCAGCGAAAACAATCCCAACCTAGTCAATCTCTCCTTATCTGTCAGTCCTGCCATCCCTGGAATCAGCCTGGTAAACCTTCACTGCCCTCCCTCAAGAGCATCCTTCCTCAGCAAAGGAGACCAAAACTGTGGACAATATTCTAGATGTGGTCTCACCAAGTCCCTGTATAACTGCAACAACACACCCCTGCTCCTATTCTCGAAGCCTGTCACAATGAAGGCCAACATACCATTTGCCTTCTTTACCGCCTGCTGCACCTGCATGCTTACCTTCAGCAGCAGGTGCACAAGGACACCGGGTCTCATTGCACACTCCCCTCTCCCAATTTACAGCCATTCAGGTAGTAATCTGCCTTCTTGTTTTTCCTTCCAAAGTGAATAACCTCACATTTATCCAAATTATACTGCATCTGCCACTGGTATGCCCACTCACCCAACCTGTCCAGATCATGCTGAAGGATCTCTGCATCCTCGTCACAGTTGACACTCCCACCCAACTTGGTGTCATCTGCAACTTGGAGATGTTACATTTTGTTCCCTCATCGAAATCATTAATATATTATTGAGAATCGCTGGGGTTCCAGCACCGATCCCTGTGGCGCCCCACTAGTTACTGCCAGCCAATTTAGAAGGGACCCATTAATTCCTACTCTTTGTTTCCTCCCTGCCAACCTGTTTCCTATCCATGTCAGTGCACTTCCCCCAATCCCATGCGTTTTAAGCTTGCACAATAATCTCTCACGTGGGACTTTGTCAAACGCTTTCTGAAAATCTAAATAAACCACATCGACTGGCTCCCTTTGTTAACTCTACTCATTACATCTTCATAAAATTCCAACAGATTTGTCAAGCTTGATTTCCTCTTCATAAATCCATGCTGACTTTGTCCGATCCTGCCACTGCTTTCTAAACACTCCGCTATAAAGTCCATGATAATGGATTTGAGAATTTTCCCCACTCCTGATGTTAGATTTACGACATATAATTCTACACAGAATCTCATAATTCCATGTTTTCTCTCTACCTCCCTTTTTGAATATTGGAGTGACATTAGCCATCCTCCAATCTGCAGGGACTGTTCCAAGTCAATGGAATCCTGGAAGATGACCACCAATGCATCCACCAGTAGTTAGGCTTGTAGCAGGATTGAGAATGCAGAGATAGACTTGTGGTATGTGTAGATGCTGTCGCTGGGTCAGAATCCTGGAATTCCCTCCCTAACTGCATTGTGGGAGTCTCTACCCCAAATGGACTGCAGCACTTCAAGAAGGCAGCTCACCGGCACCTTCTCAAGACCAACTAGAGATGGACAATAAATGCTATCCCAAGCAGCAAAGCCCACATCCCCTGAATGAATAAAAACATAAATAATATACATACATAAGACGGTAACGCCTTGAAGTAGAGTTAAGCCACTTGGCCCAGCAAATTTACTTTGTCATTCACTGGAATTGGAACAGTTACCTGGTTGGTTTTGACCGGTGTGGACCTTTTTTTGTGCTTTACATCTCTATGACTCAATGAGATCATGGATGATATGATAATCCTCCACTCCACTTTCCTGCCTTTTACTTCATTCACTTACTGATTAAGAATGTGTCTGTCTCAGCCTTGAATGTACTTATTGACCCACTTATCTCTGCAATAAGGAATACCCAGATTCGCTGTCCTCTGGGAGAAGAAATTCCTGAGTGAGTTTAATGGGACGATATGGAGGGAGCTTTGCTTTGCATCTAATCCCGTGCTGTTCTTGCCCAGCGAGTGTTTGAGGTCTTTTTTTAAAATTCTTTCGGGGGATGTAAACTTTGCTGGTTGGCGCAGGATTTAATGGTTTATCCCTGGTTGCCCTTGAGGTGGTGGTGAGCTGCCTTCTCAAACCATTGCACCATTAGATACTACCACAATGTGGTTAGGAAAAGAGTTCCGGGATTTTGACCCAGCGACAGTGGAAGAAATGTGATACATTTCCAAGTTAAGGTGATATGTGATTAGAAGGGAGCTTTCAGATTGTGGGTTTCCCATGTACACATCCATGTCCTTCTAGATGGAATTGGTCGTGGCTTTGGAACAAGCTTGGTGAATTTGTGAAGGTGGTGAAATGTTGATTTTTGTGGATGCGGTGCCAATCAAGCGGGCTGCTTTATCCTGGGTCGCGTCATGCTTCTTGTGGTGTTGCAGCTGCACCCATCCATGCAAGCGGGGAATATTCCATCACACTCCTGACTTATAGATGGTGGACAGACTTTGGGAGTCAGGGGGTGAGTCACTTGCTAGAGTATTTCGGGCCTCAGGTAAGCAGCCACGGTATTTGTATGGCTAGTCCAGTTCAGTCTGTGGTCAATGGTGTCACCTAGGACATTGATAATGGGGGATTCCGTGATGGTAGTAACACCATTGAATGTCACGGGGGGAAGGTCAGATTCTCTCTTGTTGGAGATGATCATTGCCTGACACTTGTGTGGCGCAAATGCAACATTCCACTTGTCAGCTGAAGCTTGGACATTGATAAAGTCTTGCTGCATTTTTGGCAAAGACTGCTTCAGTATCTGGAGAGTTGTGAATGATTAGATTAGGTTAGAATGGTGCAGAATATTGTGCAATCATCAGCAAACCTCCCCATTACCCTGAAGAAGTCCAGCAGCTATGATGATTGACCTCCAACAAAGAAAAGCATCTTTCTTTGTGCCAGGCATGTCTCCTACAGGGTTCTCCCCTTCAATCCATTTGAGTTTTGCTTGAGGTCATTGATGCCACACTCGGTCAAATTCCCTTTGGGGAAGGAAATGTGCCATCCTTACCTTATCCTCACAGCGATGTTGTTGACTATTAATTATCTTCCAGGAAAACTAGAGATAGGTAATAAATACATCCACATTCTGTGAATGATTTAAAAAAAAAGGTTCTTGATTAGTAAGGGGATCGAGGGTTAGAGGGAGAAGGCTGGAGAATGGGGCTGAGAAATGTGTTAGCCCCGATCAAATGCTGGAACAGACCCCATGGGCCGAATGGCCTAATTCTGCTCCTTTATCTTATGGCCTTAGGTGAACAAGGATACCTAGATTCATTGGACGTAATTGCTTCCCAGGCTGTCACCATTTCAAGTATTTCCTGCCTGCCCAGAATAAATAATAAATCCAGTGAGACTTGCACGAATGAACACAAGGCAATTCAAACCAGCACCGCACCCCACCCCCTGCCAACCCCCACCCCACCCCACCCCACCCCACGCCAACCCCCACCCCACCCCACCCCACGCCAACCCCCACCCCACCCCACCCCAC
>JAHRHZ010000249.1:4225413-4271191 GCA_024137785.1 Ginglymostoma cirratum
CCCACCCCACCCCACCCCACGCCAACCCCCACCCCACCCCACCCCACCCCACCAGTGAATTACACAATGCTCTGACTGAAACTCCTTTCTCCAGGTTACCGGGACTATCTTCATCTACAGCCTCTTTGTGACTGAAGACTTGAGGAGGGAGCCCATCGAGAACCTGGAGGACATCATCTACTATATTAACAGCTCGTGCCGGATCCTGGAGTTCCTCGTGGCCGTGTGCGTTGTGGCCTACGGTGTGGTGGAGTCCATCTTCGGGGAGTGGAGCTGGATGGGGGCCTCAGTCATTGTCGTGCACTCTTACTTCAATGTCTGGCTGCGTGCCCGCGCCGGCTGGAACAGCTTCGTCCTCCGTAGAGAGGCTGCCCGGAAGATCAGCTCACTGCCCAGTGCCTCCCAGCAGCAGCTTGACGACTATGCTGATGTCTGTGCCATCTGCTACCAGGTAGGGCCTTGCACCCCCATTGGTGGGTTTTTGGGAAGAGGGTGCGGATGTTGGAGGATAAAGGGATAAGAGCAGGTTGAGGAACCCACACACAGGATTTACACGCCTTTGGGGCAGCACGGTAGCGCAGTGTTAGCTCTGCTGCCTCACAGCGCCAGGGGCCCACGCTCGATTCCACCCTCGGAATTGTGAAAAACACCCTTCCACTGCTACCCTCTGTCTTCTATGACCAAGCCAGTTTTGTACCCATCTAGCCAGCCCACCCCGAATCCCATGTGATTTGATTTTATGTATCACCTGCCATGTGGGACTTTTATCAAGTGCCTTACTAAAGCCCATATAAAGTACATCCGCAGTTCCTCCCTCATCAATTATCTCTGACACCTCTTCAAAAAATTCGATCAGGTTGGTGAGACATGACCTTCTCCGAACGAAACCATGCTGCCTGTCATTGACTAATCAGTTTTCTTCCAAATATGCATACACCTTGTTCCTTAGTATCTTCTCCAAGAACTTCCCCACCACAGACTATAATTTCCTGGATTATCCCTGCTTCCTTTCTTAAACGAAGAACAACATTGACTAATCTCCAGTCCTCTGGAACGTCACCTGTGGTCAAAGAGGATGTGAAGATATCTGCTAATGCCCCAGCTATTTCTTCCCTTGCCTCTCGCAATAACTTGGGAGAGATCCCATCCGGCCCTGGGGACTTGTCTACCTTAATGCAATTTAGGATTCCCAAAACGTCCTCCTTCAATATATTGACATTTGTAGTATATCCACACACTCATCCCTGACCTCAACATCAGTCATGTCTTTCTCTTTGCTGAATACCGATTCAAAGTACTTATTAAGGATCTCTCCCACTTCCTATGGCTCCACGCATGACTTCTGTCCTTTACCCTTGAGTGGGCCTGCTCTTTCCCTTGCTACCCTCTTTCTTCTAATATATATATAAAAGCCTTGGGATTCTCCTTGACCATGTTGCTAAAGACATTTCATGGCCCCTTTTAGCCTTCCTAATTCTGTGTTTAAGTTCCTTCCTAATTTCTCTATACTCAAAGGCTTTGTCAGTTCGTAGCTTCCTTTTTCCTTATAACTAAGTTTACAATTTCCCTTGTCATCCATGCTTCCTGAATCCTGCCATTCCTATCCTTCAGTTTTGCAGGGACATTCATGTCCTGTATTTTAATCAACTGGTCTTTAAAAGCCCCCCACATGCCAGATGTAGATTTGCCCTCAAATAACTGCTCCCAATCCACATTCCCCAGTTCCTGTCTAATTTGGATGTAATTGGCGCTTGCCCAATTAAACACCCTCGCCCAATTAAACACCCTCGCCCAATTAAACACCCTTGCCCGAGGGCCACTCTTGGCTTTGCCCATAACTATTCGAAATCTTATGGAGTTATGGTAACTAAGCCCTCTTGAAACATCAATCACCTGTACTGGCTCATTCCCTAATACCAAGTCTAGTATGGCCTCTTCTCTGGTTGGATTGTCAGCATACTGTCTGAAAAAGCCCTCCTGGACACATCTAACAAATTGCTCTCCATCTGAGCCCCTGGCTCTAAGGGAGTCCCTGTAAATAAGAGGGAAGTTAAAGTCACCCACCACAACTACCCGGTTTTTTCACACCTTTCCAGTATCTAACTACATATCTGCTCCTCTGTCTACTGTGGGCTGTTGGGAGGTCAATAGAAAACTGCCAGCATTGTGATTTCACCCTTCCTATTCCTGAGCTCCACCCATAATGCCTCACTGCAACATCTCTCCGATGTGTCCTCCCTCAACACAGCTGTGATGTGATCCCTAGTCAGCAATGTGACCCCCCCCACCCCGTTTGTTTCCCTTTCTGTCCCGTCTAAAACAGCAGTATCCAGGAATGCTAAGCTGCCAACCCTGTCCCTTCTTTAACCATGTTATTGCCATTACAGAGACATCATAATTCCATGCAGTAATCCATGTTCTTAGTTCATCAGTCTTACCTGTTATACTTCTTGCATTGAAGTAAATACATTCCAAACCTTCAGTTCCTCTGAGACCACGACTGCCTGCTGTTACCCTGTGCAATGCATATCTCAGTATCACTTTGGCTATAGTCCCTGCACTTACTGGCCTGTTGTTCCAGTTTCCAGCCCCTACCACACTAGTGTAAACCCTTCTAAAGAACTCTAGCAAACCTCCCACCCAGGAGGTCCCCTTCCAGTTCAGGTTCAACCCATCCTTCCTGTACAGGACCCACCTTCCCCTGAAGACATCCCAATGATCCATATATCTAAAGCCCTCCCTCCTACGCCAGCTCTATAGCCACGTGTTCAACTGTACTCTCTGTGTTCTCTCATTAGCCTATGGCACAGGTAGTAATTCTGAGAATACTATCCTGTAGTCCTGCGTTTTAGTTCCTTACCTAACTCCCTGAATTGTCTTTGTAGGACCTCTTCCTTCTTCCTACCTATGTCATTTGTGCCAATGTGGGCAATGACTTCTGTCAGTTTTCCCTCCTGTTTCAGGATGTCCTGCACCTGCTCAGAGACATCCAGGACCCTGGCACCAGGGAGGCAACATGCCATCCCGGAGGCTCATTCATGGCCACAGAAACGCATATCTGTGCCCCTATCGAGTCACCTACTACAATCGCTCACCTGGACTTTGTCCCAACCTGCTCCACAGCAGAAGCATTTGTGGTGCCACAGGTCTGGCTGCTGCATGTACCATCTCCGGAGAGGCTACCCGCGCCAAAAGTATCCAAAACAGTATACCTGTTTGAGAGGAGAATGTCCGCAGGAGACTCCTGCACTACTCGCCTGCCTTTCCTGGCAGTCACCCATCTATCTGTCTGGGCCTGTGGTGTGACCGCATTCCTAAAGCTAGAATCTATCACTCTCTCTTCCCAGTGTATGCACCGCAGTGTGTCCAGCTGCTTCTCCAACTGAACCATACAGTCTGTGCAGCTGGTAACACATTCTTCAAATGCAGTTGTCGGGGACACCAAACTGCTCCCTGATTTCCCCACATCTGGCAGGAGGAGAATACTCTGCCCTAACTGCCATCTCTGTCCTTGTACACTTTTTAAAAAAAAAACATAAGAATCTTGCCTGTCCTCCATGCATTTTTGGTTACAGGAGGTTTAGCGGGTAGAGATGGGGAAAGCACTGCACTAATGTAGTGTTTTGAGTTTAACCAATCCTCGACACCAGTTCCTCTGCAATATTCAGGCCAGTCATTCCGACTGCAGTGCTGTCTCCCAGAATTCCTCTGTGACGCCTCTGCCATCCTCTGATTCGATGCTGTTCCTTTCGTTGATTGGTCCTGTCATGATCCGCTCCCCATTCGTGGTGATTGAGACCATTGGGTTGTAGACTGCAATGTGGACTTTGCCAGCTTCAAAACCTCCCCACCCCTGGCCTTATCCCAAGATCAGCACCCCCTCTCATCCCTGCCTCCTTGACCTGTCCATCGTCTTCTCTCCCACCCATCCACTCCTCCCACCTCACTGACCAATCCCCACCACTCCCGACCTGCACTCACCTATCACCATCCCACCTACCTTCCCCAGCCCCACCCGCACCCCCCCTCTATTTATTTCTTAGCCCCGTCCCTCCACCCCGCTTTCTGAAGAAGGGTTCCATCCCGAAATGTCAGCTTTCCTGCGCCTCTGATGCTGCCTGGCCTGCTGTGTTCCTCCACCTCCACACTGTGTTATTTCTGACTCCAGCATGAGCAGTTCTTACTATCTTTTGTGGTGCATGCAGTGCCGTTTCCCAAAATTCCTCTCAGTGACAGCTGTATAGCCCTCTGATTCAATGCTTCGCCTTGTGTTGGTCACTGAGGGTGCCCTGTCGCGATCTGCTCCCCAGTTGTAGTAAATGCAGTGCTGTCTATCAGAATTCCTCTCAGTGACATCCCTGCCGCCCTCTGATTCGATGATATTGAATGGCATAGCAGGCTTGAAGGATCGAATGGCCTCCTCCGGTTCCTGTTTCCTACATTTCCATGTTCTCAATCTCAGCCTCATGGTGCAGGTATTGTGACAGATTTTTGTCCTATTGGGGGTTGGCTGTCTCTGGCTGGACCAGCTTTTATTGGCTGTCCGAAATTGCAGTTGCGGAGGTGGTGGTGAGCTGCCTTCTAAAACCACTGTAGGTAGACCCACAGTGCTATTAGGGAGCGCGTGCCATAATTTTGAACCAGTGACGCTGAAGGAACAATGATATATTTTCAGATCAGGATGGTGACCGGCTTGGAGGGGAAGTTGCAGCTTGTGGTGTTCCCATGTATCTGCTGCTCTCGCCCTGGTTACTAGAGTTGGGAAGATCACTTCTAAGGCCTTTTGGTGAATTGTGGCAGTGCATCTTGTAGATGGTCCACATTGCTCCATTGGTAGTGGAGGGAATGGAGGTTAAAACATCTGTGGCTATGGTGGGTACGTTATTGAACAGTGTTTGTCTCATTTGCTTCATTTTCTTTCTCCATTCAGGGTATGAGGACAGCTGTTGTAACAGTTTGCGGACATTATTACCATTCATCCTGCCTCCGGCGCTGGCTTTATGTCCAAAAAACGTGCCCCATGTGCCACCAATTCATAAAGCCATCGCCCCCTCCACCTGAACCTCCTGGGCAGACAGAGGAAGAGGAACAGGTTCGTGATCAACAACCAGACCTTCAGGGGGCCAGTGCAACCACTGAGACAGCCATACCCTCACGAGGCGCTGAGGAACAAATTGACCCAGACGCTGGGCCTAGCTCCAGCGAAAATGGCAGACTACACCGTGATGGTCAGGAGAAGACTGCAAGGCAGGATGAAAGCGGGGCTTCCTTCCAGAGGGCAGAGCCTGAAGGAACTCTGACTCCAAAGGGAGACAAGCCTCTTGGATTTCCAGAATTGGAAGAAAGCCAGTCCGTGGAAGGACTGGACTTGGTTGAAATAGATAGAGAAAATGGAAAGAAGAGCCTGGACTGTGGCAAGGCTCCTTCCAGTGAACTAGACCTCTTGCCTAGCACAAGTGGAGTGTGTGTACAGGACATTGTGTGCAGTGAGTCAGAAAATAGCAATCAAGATGTTAAACTTCTTCCAGATAATGCGGGAACGCCAGCGGAGAGCAGGGATTCTTCGCTAATTTCCAAAAGGATTCAACCCTCAGGAATAGAACTGACTTTGCATGATGAAGAGAGTTGACCCTGTTAGGATTTGGAAAGATAGGAGAGAATGAAAGGGTATAAATTATATTCCTGCTAAAACAGACTTGGTTTATGTTGGCAATCAGATTTTGCGCTCTACATGTGTATATAAAAAAAAGCAAATTGAACTCTGACTTTTATTTCAGTTTGACGATCATTCAGTGGCAGCTATCTTGGAAGTTCTTGGTTTTCGGAGAAGTCAGGTAATGGTCAAAGTTGGTCAAACCTGGCCTGACTCAAGAGAACAGATTGAGAAGCATCTTGCTTCCCACCTTGAGCTTGTGTTTCACCCAGGTTGCCGTTGGGTAAAGGCTTACCAGTGGCCCAAGCTACTAAGCAATGACCAAGTGAAAATAGGTGTCTCCACTGTTACACCTCTCGCTCTTTGTTTTGTTTTTATTTATTTGTGCATTTGGGGATCATTGACAAGGTGAACATTCATTGCCCCATCCCTAAAAGCCGTTGACAAGGTGGTGGTGGTGAGATGCTGTCTTGAGCAGCTGCAGTCCCTGAGGGTTTGGTGCGCTCTCAGTGCTGTTAGGAAACAATTTTGACCCAGCGATCGTGAACAAGTGGCGAAATTTATCCAAGTCAATATGGTGAGTTGGACAACTTGCAGATGATGGTGTTCCCGTGCATTTGCTGCCCTTGTCCTTTGAGATTGTGGGGGTTACGCATTTGGAAGGAGCTGTTGAGGGAATTTTGTTGAGTTGCCACTCTGCGTCTTGTAGATGGTATACTATGGTGGGGTTGTGGAGGGGATTGGTTTAGCTCAGATGGCTGGTTTGCAATGCAGAGTGGCACCAACAATGTGGGTTCAATCCCCACAGCAGCTGAGGTTACCATGAGGGACCCTCCTCCTTAAACTCTCCCCACACCTGAGGTGTGGTGACCCTCAGGTTAAACCACCACCAGTCGTCTGTCTGTAATGAGAGAGCAGCCCTGTGGTCCAGTCAGACTATGGTGACTTTATCTGTTAGCTTTTTCAATCAGATGTTGCTTTTGCTAGTTTCAGCATCACTTCTCCATCAACGTATGACCCCCACCTCTTGATTTATCTCAGGATAACTCGCTTTATCTCTGATAAAAATGGCGATCTAACTTACAGGCAGAAAATGCTGAAATGACTTAACCCTGATTAATTTCTCTCCAGTAAATAATGTCTCAAATTGATGACCCATGGTTAGAACTGAACAAGGTTAGAGTTGAAGGATGGTGACAGGACTCCAAATGTTAAATGTTTCTCTCTCCACAAATGCTGCCAGACCTGCTGAGTTTGGGAATGGGATGATGGTCAAGTCAAAAGCAGAAATAAGCCATTCTGCCCATCGAGTCTGTTCCCCCATTCACTGAGATCTAATAATCCTCAATTCCATTTCCCCATCGTAACCCCGATTCCCTTACTGACTGACTGAGAGCTGACATAGACAGAATGTCTGGAAAAGTAGATGCCCTGGCAGAGCCATGAGCAGTATTTGTATAGAATAGGAGCAGTGGTTATGAACGGAAGTTGTTGTGTTTTGAATCTGTCAGGATGCAAAGTCCCCCATTGAACAATGAGGCACTATACTTCAGTTTCCCTCGAACTCTTTTGAGTCAGAGTGGGATTTGAGGGGTGGGGGAGGGTAGAGATGATGCTGTCGACACCATTGAATGTCATGAGGTGGTGATTAGGTTGTCTCCTATTGAGGATGGTCATTGTGTGGCATTTGTGTGCTGAAACCGTTACTTGCCACTTGTCAGCCTGAGCGTAGATGTTGTCCAGATCTAATTGGATTTGGACATGGACTGCTTCAGTATCTGAGGAGCCATGAATGGTGCAGAACATTGTGCTATGAGCAGTATTTGTATAGAATAGGAGCAGTGGTTATGGACTGAAGCTGTTGTGTTTTGTTGTATCTGTCAGGATGTAAAGTTCCTCATTGAACAACGAGGCACTATACTTGAGTTTCCCCAATCTTCTTTGAGTCGGAGTGGGAGTTGAGAGGTGGGGAATGGTAGAGATAATACTGTCAACAGCCAATTTTGCCCCCTCTCCCTGACTGTCTCCAACGTCATTTCTATCCACCTTTTCACAAACTCTCTCCGACAATGTTCAAAACCCTCTGGGAGAGGAAGGCAAGGAGGCCATTCAGCTGTTTGTGCCTGCTCTGCTAAACATTTAGACGATGCCTGGTCAGTGCTTGGAGTCCACCTCGGGTGCTGTGACTGACTCAACCTGTTGGAAAATCTGCTTATCCTCGCCTTGGGCATTTTCAGTTTAACCCCATCCACAACCCCAGATGAGCTTTGTGGGGAATTATCCTAGGGGTGTCCTCATTAACAGTGGTTGGCATAGGTTAATATCTGGGATGGTGTTGTGAGTGATTCTGGGGATAAAGATTGTAGCTGCGAGAATGCTTTCACCGATTTGATTTTGCTCATTCACCTGCATATGCAAACGTGGAAAGGGGCTAGTTGACGGACAAATTGAGAATCATCGAAGTGGATAATGATTGCATGCTGTGACCAATAACTTGGTGGGGGGCATGGGAAGGTGACATTCAAAAGATCAGGTGACTAATGGTGGAATGAGGTGTTTGGCATTCATGTGATGAGATCTCCATGGAGATGTTCAACCAGAGTTGACAGCCTTCCTGCCTGACCCCACCAACCCACTTATGCCCATTTGCTCTCTGGCCCAAAGGAAGAGTTTGGGTTGTGTTAAGTCAGTGGGTAGAGGAATGTTGTGTTTTGCCTTTCCTGCAACCCCTTCATTATTCTCCCACTCCGGCCTCCAAGCCGCTGCAGAGGGACGGGAGAATGCGGTCAAGGAAATGCCGGGAATCCTGACCATTTGTCGCCCAGGCCCAGAAGGTTGGGATGAGGCTTTGATCAATGGTGTTTGAGACGTGGCAATTGAGTCATCATTTACCTAAAGGGCACCATGTTGTGCCTTTATACCATCGAAGTTCTCCTCTGATTTATATTCTATAATTTGATGTTTATTGTGAAGGTTTGGTCTGTGCAAGCCTTTGGGAAATTGAATTGAACTGAAAGTTTTGTTTCATCCCTGCTTGAGTCCTGGCTGTGATTTATTCCTCTGATTTCGACTTTTGCATTCCAGCGGTGCCTGGGTCAGATACAAACTCCATCAGAACATCCTGGAGTTACCCTGTGAGGGCATTTTGTGTAACTGTGGCTATTTTTCCCATGACTGTTGGGCTGAGCTTCCCAAAGTAGGGAGGGACGGGACCCCAAGTGAGGCAATGGACACAGTAGAACTCTGGCTCGCATTTTTCCTTCGTTTGCTAACGGGATGTGGGCATCGCTGGCTTGTATCAGCATTTGTTGCCCAGAGGGGGTCAACCCCATTGCTGTGGTCTGGAGTCACAAGTAGGCCAGACCATGTACAGACAGCAGATTTCCTTCCTTAAAGGCCATTAGTGTTCAAGGTTGGTCTTTACGACAATTGACTACGGTTAACATTAGAGTAGCCTTTTCTTTGGTTCCACAATTTTAGACAATTCAAATTTCGCCATCTGTCTTGTTTGGGATGCCCCTCCTAAACTTTGATGTGGAGGTGCCAGTGTTGGACTGGTGTGGACAAAGTCAAAAATCACACGACACCAGGTTACGGTCCAACAGGTTTATTTGAAATCACAAGCTTTTGGAGCGCAGCCCCTTCAAAGCTTGTGATTTCAAATGAACCAGTCGGACTATAACCTGGTGTCGTGTGACCCTGAACGTTAACCAGGGATTTTGGATTACCAGTCCAATGACATTACCTCCAAGCCACCACTGCACTCCTGCTTGAACGACAACTCCCCTGGCCCCCCCAAAAACCCCCAATCTTGACCTATCCTCTCAAGTCTCTCTGAGGAGTGGTGATAATTTTGAAGCCTTGAAATAGGAACGCTTAGGTCTGAGAAGCGCTGAAGTAACAGATTCAAGGGGGTAAGCTGATTGAATTTTCAAACTGTTGAAAATTATCAATGGGGTAGACAAATAATTCTCTTGATGGAGAATTGAGAACAAAGGTTATCAGTTTAAAACTATTGCTGAGTTTCTCGGGAGAGGGGAACTAATGTCTCGATGTTTTAAAATTCACTCTTGGGATGTAGGTGTTTCTGGTTGGACCACTATTTATTATCCATCCCTCATTTCCCTGAGGGCAGTTAAGAATCATCCACATTGCTGTTGGTCTGAAGTTACATGTAAGTCACATCAGGTAATGATAGCAGATTCTTCCTCTAAAGCACATTAGTGAACCAGATGGCACATCATCATCTGATGTCCAGATTTTTATTGAATTCAGATTCCACCATCTGCCTTGGCAGGGTTTGAGCCCAGGTCTCAGAATGTTTCCTGGGTTTCTGGATTAACAGCTCAATGATAATACCACTAATTTATTGCCTCCCCTTAAAGGGGAGAGGAATGTGTGTCTAAAACTATGATCCAAACATTTTGTATCCAGGCCAATGTCCGTAAATTGAATTATCTGGCCACTGCACTCTGACAAAAAGCAATGAGAAGTCTTTGAAAAGTGCAACACTGCACCTCAGAAGTAGAGCAGTGAGACACCTTGAAGTTGGGAGGGTCGACCCCTGTATTTTTTGTACCAAACTGTCATTTAACCTACCATCATCACCCATATGGAGATCTGACCATTAGTACGTTGAAAGTAAGCAATGATGGATAAATGACACTCAAGATGTACATGATGTCAGAATCAGAACTGTGTAGATATCTCAGAGGGCAGAAGGAAATTGCAGAAATGTGGAGTGAACAGGGCCAGCGAAGGAAATACACAGGGGTGAGAATGTTAAAGTTTAAAACTGGAGAAATTGGGACTATTCTCTCTGGAGAAGAGGCTGAGAGGAGATCTGATTGAGGTATTCAAAGTCATGATGAGCTGGATGGTGTAGATGGGGTGAAGTTGTATTTGCTTGTAAAAGAAATAAGAGAGAGCATGGATTTAAGGTGATTTGCAAACGAAACGGGCTGATGTGATACAACAAAACCTTTCACATAGTGAGTAGTTAGTGTACAGAATGCTGTATGGAAATGTGGTGGAGGTAGGTTCAATTGAGGCATTCAAGAGGGGCATGAGATGATTATTTGGATAGTAAGGTGAGCAGGATATGGAGGTTGGTACAAAATAGTTGAGCCAGTGCAGACACAATGGATCGAATGGCCTCCTGCACATTCATAATTGTAAGATTCTGTGAAACTTGAGATCTTCCTTGATTAAGAACATATTCGGGATCAATAGGAGGAACCTATGACAAAGACCATTTACCAAGGAACTGAAACCTGCCACAAACAGTCATGGTCTACAAGATCACCAGCGGACACCACAAATCGCTTGACAAATATCACTCCCAGTGATAATGCTGCAAAATCCGGTAAAGTCACCAGCTCGAGAGACTCTCCAATGTCGATGACCTCTCTCTGACCAACATCCCTAATTACAGTCAGACACCTGTGTTGGGTAGACCGCACCATCCACATGCCTGATGCATGGCCCACTCAACCAGCTCTCTTACTCTGAGCTTTGTTCTGACAATAGTCACTGGGAGGGCAGAGGAAGTGTTTCAAGGTCATCCTTAAAATTTCCCAGAAAAAAATGCAACATCCCTAGCAACTGGCAGGAATCTCTTGCCCAAGTCTGCTCAGAGGTGAACCGATGATGACTTGGTGCGAATTTTGGATGATTTTGAGTTTACATGGGGTGGAAGATGGAAGTCTGGTCAAGAGTTTGTTGGGATCCTTGGATTCTGTGACACTCCTATTCAAAAAGATAGGGAGGCAAAGAACGGGCAACTGTAGGCTGATTAGCCTCGCGCACATTGCAAAGATTTTGAAATCAATTATTAAGGAAGCAATAGCAGCACATTTGGAAAATCATAATCTAACCAAACAAAGTCAGCGTGGCTTGATTAAAAATAAAATTGTATCTGATTAATTTATTAGCTTTCTTCAAGAAAGCCTTGACCAGAGTGGATAGAAGGGAACCAGTAGTTATTGTATTTAAATTTCCAGAAGGTATTCAACAGGGTACTTCACAAAAGGTTATTAGGAGGCCAGTGTTTTTAGAGGTGGCATAATGGCATGGATAGAGAACTGGCACACAGGCAGGAAACAATCAGTGAGGAACAGGGAAGTTCTTTTTCAGGTTGGCATGCTCCTGGGGCCACAACTGTTTACGACATATATTAATGTCTTGGAGGAAGAAAGTGAAAGTAATGTAGCCAACACAAAAATAAGTGAAAAAGCAAGTTGAAAAGGGGATATAAACAATTTATAGACAGATATATCGAGAGGTTAAGGAAGTGTATAGGAGTTGGGAGGTCATGATGTGGCTGTACAGGACATTGGTTAGACCACTTGTTGAGAAATTCTGGCCTTCCTGCTATAGGAAGGATGTTATGAAACTTGAATGGGTGCAGAAAAGATTTAAAAGGATGTTACCAGGGTCGGAGGGTTTGAACTATAGGGAGAAGCTAAATAGGCTGGGACTATTTTCCCTGGAACGTCAGAACCTGAGGGGTGACGTTATAGAGGTTTATAAAACCATGAGGGGCATGGATAGGGTAAATAGACAACATCTTTTTGCCAGGGTAGGGTAGTCTAAAACTAGAGGGCATAAGTTTAAGGTGAGAGGGGAAAGATTTAAAAGGGACCTGAGAGGCAACATTTTCATCCAGAGAGTTGTGTCTGTATGGAATGAGCTGCCGAGAGGAAGTGATGGAGGCTGGTACAATTGCAACATTTAAAAGGCATCTGGATGGGTATATGAGTTGGAAGGAGTTAGAGGGATATGGGCCAAATGCTGGCAAATGGAACTGGATTAATTTAGAATATCTGGTTGGCATAGATGAGTTGGACCAAAGGTTCTGTTTGCATGTTATACAGCTTTATGGCTCTAAGTGGACAAAAGTTGGCAAATGGAGTACAATGTAGGAAAATGTGAAGTTTTCATTTGGAAGGGAGACCAAAAGAAGGGAGTATTATTTAAATAAAGAAATGCTGCAGAAAGCTGCACCACAAAGGGACTTGGCGGAGGGCCTTGCAAACTAGAACGCAGCGTGCACTAGGTCATTAGGAAGCTAATGGAATGTCGGCTCTTATTCCATGGGGTTAGAGTATAAGAGTATGGAAGTCTTACTGCAACTGTACAAAGTGCTGGTGAGACTACATATTGTGAACAATTCTGCTCTCCTTATTTGAGGAAGTACATTATTTTATTGGAGGCCGTTTAGAAAAAGTTCACTAGGACAATCCCCAGGTTGGGAGGATTGTCTTATGAGCTACGATTAAACAGTTTTGGACTCTACTCACTGGAATTTAGAAGGATGAGAAGTGATCTCATTGAAGCATATAGAATTCTTCAGGGGCTTCACAGGGTGAATGCTGAGAGGATGTTTCCCCTCATGGGAGAGTCTAGGACCATGGGGCATAGCCTTAGATTAAAGGGATGCCAATTAAGGCTAAGATATGGAATAATTTCCATTCTTCAGAGGGTTGTAAGTCTTTGGAACTCCTTGTCACAGCCGTGGGGGCAGAGTCGTTATGTATGTTTAAGGCTGAGATAGATTTTGATCAGTAGGGGAATGGGGAAAGGCAGGAGAGTGGGCGAGAGAAATGTCAGATCAGACATGATCCTGTTGAAAGGCAGAGCAAGCTCGAGGGGCCAGATGGTTCCAATTTCTTATGGCTTTTTGGAATAGTCCACCCTCAGGTAATGAGGGTTGTGGAGGTAGAATATCTTGAGGCTGAGTCGGTATTGTAGGGTGCTATAGAGCTAGGATCACATGGCCTTGATGCCAAAGAATGACTAGTGTAGGAAGCTTAGCCCCAGGCTAAGTCATCATGTTGACGAGTGATCTGTGATGATGATCGGAGAGTGCGAAGTCTTCACATTCTTGAAAGCTCTACTGATTGAGGGAGGCTGGGACTAAAGATCTTGGGAATGAGGAAGGGGCAGGGGGTAATAACAGCAGATGCCCACAGTGCACATCCCAATCTAACCAAGGATACTGGGTATTGTGATATTTTGGAAGGAATTTTGAGCTGAAAGCTGATTGTTCGAAAGTTTCTACCCTGACCCCTAGATGGTGCAGCTGAACCAGAATTAGGTTCTCCTTGTGGGAAGAGAGTGACTTTAACCACATGCTTCCCTTAAACAGAATCTCTGCCACAAACACCCACCATTGTTAAAGTCGCAAACACAAGTCGCGGCTTTGAGGAGCTTGTGATGTTCTAATCAAGTATGCAAGCTGAATGAAAACAGAAGTTGCTGGAAAAGCTCAGCAGGTCTGGCAGCATCTGTGAAGAAAGAGTCAGAGTTAACGTTTCGGGTCCGGTGACCCTTCTGAGGAAGGAGGAAGGGTCAATGGATGCGAAATGTTAACTCTGATTTTCTTTTTTGTTCACAGATGCTACCAGAACTGTTGAGCTTTTCCAGCAACTTCTGTTTTGCTCCTGATTTACAGTTCTTTCGGTTTTTATACAAACTGAATAATTTCTTTCCTTTCTAAGGATTTTTGGTGAGGTGTTAATCTGAGGTGTCCTCAGCTGAATGTGAATTAGTTCGGGGCACATTTTGACAAAGAGCTGGGGGTGTTTGTGTCAATATTTATTGACACAAAAAATGTGATCTGGCCAATATTTATCCTCTGCCAGCAATGCTGAAGCAAACCTGTTTGCACTGCCTCTGTGAAACCAATGTAGTCTTCCCATATCTGATGTGCTTTCTCAGCCTTTCCAGTGTCTCTACCTCTTCCCCCACCACCACTCAAAACTGACAGAGCCCTCAGTCTGTCTGACTCCGTTCTCCAAGATTTGTAGTCCTAGTCCTCATCTTTGGGGTGCAGGTTCATAGTTACTTGCAAGTGGAGTCCCAAGTGGTCAAGGTAGTGAAGAAGGCATTTGGTATGCTTGTCTTTAATAGTCATTGTATTGAATATAGGAGTTGGGATGTCATGTTGCAGCTGTACAAGGCATTGGTTAGGCCGCTTTTGGAATACTGCATTCAATTCTGGTCTCCCTGCTATAGGAAAGATGATGTTAAACTTGAAAGTTTTAGAAAAGATTTTCAAGGATGTTGCCAGAGTTTGAGCTATGGGGAGAGGCTGAATAGGCTGGGGCTATTGTCCTTGGAGTGTCAGAGGTTGAGGGGTGACCTTGTAGAGATGAGAGGCATGGATAGGATGAATAGCCAAAGTCTTTTCCCCAGGAAAGGGGAGTCCAAAACTAGAGGGCATGGGTTTAAGGTGACAGGGAAAGATTTAAAAGGGACCCAAAGGGCAACATTTTCGTGTTGAGAGCGATGTGTGTGGAGGCTGGTACAATATCAACATTTAAAAGGTATCTGGATAGGTATATGAATAAGAAAGGTTGAGAGGGATATGAGCGAAATGCTGGCAAATGGGACTAGATTAATGTAGGATATCTGATCGGCACAGATGAGTTGGACTGAAGTGTCATTTTCTGTGCTGTGCAACTCTGTAACTCATACCGTGTGATCACACTCTGTATTAAACAGGATCATCCTCCATCAGTTTATGATCAAAACACATCCTTGGCTTCCCTTCTCCTCCCAGCATTCCCAAACATCAACTCCCTCTGTGCCGTGCTGTCCTGACCCACTCCCAACCCTCTCTTCCTTTTCCCACGACCTCTGTGCAGGGGGAAGGGGTGACCACTCAACCTTTCAACTCATTTCTCCTCATAATTCTGGTCTTTTGAAAGTCGCAGCTTTTCATTTGTCCAAAGATTCACTAGGGACTTGACAGGGTAGATGCGGAAATGTTGTTTTCCTTTATGCGAGAGCCTAGGAACAGAGCGCAGAACCTCAGGATAATGAGTTGCAATGTTAGGATAGGGATTAGGAAGAAGTTACAAAGAGGGATCACTATATTCTGAAACATTGACTCTGTTTCTCTCTGCACAGATACTGCCAGAGTTTCTCCAGCAATTTCTGAATGGGAGCACTTTCTTCTCTCAGGAACGTAGGGTAGTAAATCTTTGGAATTCTTTACCACAGAGGGTGTTTGAGGCTGGGTCATTAAGTATATTCAAGATTTTTGATTAATAAGGGAATTAAGGGTTAAAGCAGAAAAATTGAGTTAAAGGTGCTTGAAACAAAAGCAGAAATTGCTGAAGAAACTCAACGGGTCTGGTAGCATCTTTGGAGCGAGAAACCAAGTTAATGTTTAGAACATAGAACATTACAGCACAGTACAGGCCCTTCGGGCCTCGATGTTGCACCGACCTGTGAAACCAATCTGAAGCCCATCTAACCTACACTATTCCATTATCGTCCATATGTTTATCCAACGACCATTTAAATGCCCTTAAAGTTGGCGAGTCTACTACTGTTGCAGGCAGGGCATTCCATGCCCTTACTACCCTCTGAGTAAAGAACCTACCTCTGACATCTGTCCTATATCTATCACCCCTCAATTTAAAGCTATGTCCCCTCGTGCTAACCATCACCATCGGAGGAAAAAGGCTCTCACTGTCCACCCTGTCTAATCCTCTGATCATCTTGTATGTCTCTATTAAGTCACCTCTTAACCTTCTTCTCTCTAACGAAAACAGCCTCAAGTCCCTCAGCCTTTCCTCACAAGACCTTGCCTCCATACCAGGCAACATCCTGGTAAATCTCCTCTGCACCCTTTCCAATGCTTCCACATCCTTCCTATAATGCGGTGACCAGAACTGTACGCAATACTCCAAGTGCGGCCGCACCAGAGTTTTGTACAGCTGCAACATGACCTCATGGTTCCAAAACTCAATCCCTATACCAATAAAACCTAACACACCGTATGCCTTCTTAACAACCCTATCAACCTGGGTGGCAACTTTCAGGGATCTATGCACATGGACACGAAGATCTCTTTGCTCATCCACACTACCAAGAATCTTACCATTAGCCCAGTACTCTCTATTCCTGTTACTCCTTCCAAAGTGAATCACCTCACACTTTTCAGCATTAAACTCCATTTGCCACCTTTCAGCCGAGCTCTGCAGCTTATCTATGTCGCTCTGTAACCTGCAACATCCTTCCGCACTATCCACAACTCCACCGTCTTTAGTGTCATCCGCAAATTTATTAACCCAGAATTGGAGTTTGGTATGTATCTTCATAAGAACAGTTTTGAGAAGGGGCACTGGACTCGAAACGTTGCCTTTGTTTCTCTCTCCGCAGATGCTGCCAGACCTGCTGGGTTTCTCCAGCAATTACTGCTTTTGTTTCAGATTTCCAGCAGCCACAGTTCTTTGTGCAGTAGATTGATTCGCAATGCCCTTGGGGAAGGAATTCCAGGATTTTGACCCAGTGACAGTGAAGGAAAGGCGGTATATTCCTGAGTCAGGATGACGAATGGCTCGGAAGG
Source organism: Ginglymostoma cirratum (assembly GCA_024137785.1). Classification (NCBI taxonomy): domain Eukaryota; kingdom Metazoa; phylum Chordata; class Chondrichthyes; order Orectolobiformes; family Ginglymostomatidae; genus Ginglymostoma; species Ginglymostoma cirratum. The sequence goes on from JAHRHZ010000249.1 coordinate 4,242,429, forward strand.
GAGCGTGCAGGGGGTGATGTTTCCATGTGATGTAAACTCTGGAATTCCCTCCCTAAACAAACCCCTGCTCGCTCTCTCCTATTTAGTCGGTCCCTAAAACCCACCCCTTAAGCCAAGGATTGGTGAGCTCTGTTAACAAATCTGACTTTGGCTTGTCTGACTCTGTAAAGTATTCCATCCACCTCATTGGTAATGCCAGTGAACTGCAAGTTGTTGTTGTGGTTCTTTCTGGTGTGTTGTGTGAGGACATGCCCAGAGTCCTATGTGAATCCTGCCCTTCCTTTGCGGTTCAGTCCACATCCTGAACGGATACCTGGATGAGCTGGAAGCAGCACCAGTCCTTGCTAATGCCCAAAGGTGTTAGAAAAGGCATTACAGGAAAAGGGCCCCATTCCAATAAAAGGGCTACTTTTCTGGAGCTGCTGTTTGTGGAGAAGCCACACAGTGTCACTGTTGAACTGCAAACGACTTTCTTTACCCCCAACACTGTGCTTCCACACACTACACCATCACTTGGGATTGTAAAGTGACTTTAAAATCCTCAGCAAGGTAAACTGCTCACTCAGGGCAAAAACACAAGCGATGCTAACAAAAATATGTTACTGGAAAAGAAGCCCCATTTCATCAAATCTTTCATAAAATTTTTTGTTTGCATGTTGGCATTTCTTGCTTACATCTTGATGAACACAAAACGTGAGTCACTGTCTTAGAGATCTACAGCACAGATAAACGCCCTTCAGCCCACCGATTCTGCGCTGGTCGAAAGCAACCAACAAATTATCCTGAGACAACAAGGTGTAGAGCTGGATGAACATAGCAGGCCAAGCAGCATCAGCTGCTTGGCCTGCTGTGTTTATCCAGCTCTATACCTTGTTACCTCCAGATTCTCCAGCATCTGCAGTTCCTACTATCTCTGAAACAAATTATCCTAATCACGTTTCCCAGTGTTCAACACCTTGTATGCCTTAGCATCACAAGTGCACATCTAAACACTTCTTCAATGCGATGAGGGTTTCTGTCTCTATCACTCTTTCAGGCAGTGAGTTCCTGATTCCCACCACTTTCTGGGTGAAGAGCAGTTCCTTGCATCCTCACTAAACCTTCTAGCCCTTTTTTTCTAAGATTGTTTGGCAAAATGTGTCTCCTTTTTTGTTTCAAAAATGCAAAAGTCTGTTATTTATTAATGACCTCCTCATTCATTCAGTCTCTGGATAAGTCAGGATGTTCCGTTGTGAACCAGAACTCTGCTTGAGCCTGGTTTCCCATACAATGTGTGAAGGCACATCTCGTCCGCTTCACCGACTGCCTCCTCTGGGTCGGTGATGTGACGGTTTGTCCGTGTTTTATTCCTGGTGCGGGAAGCGAAAAATGCCGGAAATATTCTCGACAGGTCTAGAGGCCTCAGTGAACTGAGGGAGAAGCAGACGTTTCAGATCGCTGACTTTTCATTAGAATTGCAAAGCAGTGAAAGAGCAACAGGGTTTGAGCAAGTACAGAGACGGGGAGAGCATATGAGCAGGAGTAGGCCATTTGCCCATCGAACCTGCTCCGCCATTCAATAAGATCATGGCTGATCTTTTTTGTGGTCTCAGTTCCACTTACCCACCTAGTCACTTATTCCTTTACTGTTCAAAAATCTATCTATGTATCTTTGGCTTAAAAACATTTAAGGTGGTAGTCTCACCTACTTCACTGGGCAGGGAATTCCACAGATTCACACCACTTTGGGCGAAAAAGTCCTTCCTGAACTCAGTCCTAAATCTGCGCCCCCGTATTTTGAGGCTATGCTCCCTAGTTCTAGTTTCACCCATCAATGAAACTCAAGGGAAGGCCTGAGTGGTAGACAAGGAGATCCTAGTTGTACTTTTAAGATGGTGTGTCTTAACTCCTCCCCCACCAAAGGAAATAGCCCCTCTTTGTCTGTTTCTTAAAATAAATAAAATCATTCACTTTGAGTTCCCTGCCTTTAGATAGCATCATGTACAATTCTCGGGATTTCCAATATGCTTTACAGATAATGGACCACTTGTGGAGTGCAGTTGCTATTGTCATGTAGGTAGCTCAACATTAGCTCAGGATGTGAAGGTAACCAAGTCATCTGCTTCACGGTAACAATGATGTGAAGGACAGTGTCTGCTTAAGGGGTAAATCCAGGCCAGGACATCCAAGAGATCCCTTGCCCGCCCTTCTTCAAAAATAACCAAAGGGCCTTTTCTATCTACTTCAGTCAGCAAGGAACTCATCCAAACAGTGGCACAGTTGACAGTGCAGCACCCCCTCTATCTCTTACTGTCAAGCCAATTTTATTTCCAATTGACAAGTGCTCCCTGAATCCCATGTCATCTAACTTTACTGACCAATCTACTGTGTAGAACCTTGTCAAAGGCTTTGCTAAAGTCCATGTAGACAATGTCTACTGTTCTGCCCTCATCTATCTTTTTGGCCATGTCATGAAAAAATGCAATTAAGTTTGTGAGATACGATTTCCCAAGCACAGAGCAATGCTGTCTATCCCTAATCAGTCCTTGCCTTTCCAAATGCATGTAAAACCTATCTCTCAGAATCCCCTCCTACAACTTACCCACTAATGATGTCAGGCTCACAGGTCTACAGTTCCCAGGCTTCTCCTTGCAGCCTTTCTTAAAGGCATAAACATTAGTCACCTTCCAGTCCTCTGGCACCTCATCTGTGGATATGGATGCTGCAAATGTTTCCGCTAGGGGTTCCACAATTTCTTCCTCAGCTTCCCACAGCATCGCGGTATACACTTGATCAGGTCCACTTTGGTTTTTTAAGACCTCCAGTGCCTCCTCTTCTACAATTTTGAGACATTAATTTTTATTTCCCTAGCAGAAACAACTGCGTCATCGATAACCACGGATGAGGTATTTATCAGGTTACAACAATTGGGATCATGCTGTGTGCAAGTTGCGTCTTGTGTTTCGTACATTAGAACATCAAAAGCCTCCAAAATAACTTCATTGGCTGCAGAACACAAGATGAGGGGTGTTGTGTGATTGTGAAAGGTACTATGTGAGTGCAAATCTTTCTTGTTAAAACACTGTAAAGGGCTTATTTAATCTCAAGAGTTGACTGACTCAAATTGAGGATAATTGACACATCACAGAATTACAATAGTGGTCAAAGAAGCCATTCAACCCATCATGTTTGTACTTGCTGTCTGAATGACCAATTCAAATGTGCCATTCTCTCTTGTTCTCCCCATAACTTTGAATATTGTTTAATTTTAAATAACTGTCTAATTCTCTATTTTTGTTTTGCAACCCTTAATTAAATGTGTCAGGCAGCTTTCAATGCTTTCAGGCAGCACTATCCAGATCCTAACCACTCGCTACATGAAAAAGTTTTTCTCCATGTCATTATTGCTTCATGTGCCCATTACTTTAAATCTGTGCCCTCTCATTCCTGATCCTTCCGTCAATAGGGAACAATTTCCCCCTGTCGTTTCTGCCCAGACACATCACAATTTTGAGCACCTCTACCTGAACTCTAACAATCAAACTTTGCTTCTGTCATTGGACCATAGAGTCATAGAAATGTACAGCATGCAAACAGACCCTTCCGCCCAACTCCTCCATGCCAACCGGATATCCTAAATTAATCTTGTCCCATTTGCCAGCATTTGGCCAATCTCACTCTAAACCTTTCCTAACTGTGTACCCATCCTAGGTGCCTTTTAAATGTTGTAAATGTACCAGCCTCCACCACTTCCTTTGGCAGCTTGTTCCAACCATACGCCAGTAACATAAAGCACAAGTACTGCAGACGGGTTCAAATCCTATCACGGGAGTTGGCATTTTGTAAATTCAGTTAATAATTCTGGAATTGAAAGTTGGTCTCAGTCATGGTGTCCACGTCAACTACCATTAATTGTCAGAAAAACTTTCAATTGGTTCACTAATGTCCTTCAGGGAAGGAAATCTTCTGTCCTGACCTGATCTCCATGCAACTCCAGACCCACAGCAATGTGGTTGATTCGGAAACCATTCTCTGAAATTGTCAAGATGCCATTCAGTTCATGGGCAACTCAAGATGGGCAACAAATGCCAGACTTGCCATTGGCTCCCAGATTCCATCCAGAATTTGATAAAATTCCTTGTTCAAGAAATAGCCTAAGGGCATCCCTGGTAGCTGCAGGCTGGACAGTTTGACATCGGTAAGGTTTTAGAAACAATAATCAAGAAAAAGTTCATCTGGTGCCAGGATGTTGGAGTTGAATTAACGACAAACATTAAGACAGTTTGTAAGAAGCAGGAACAAAAACAAAGTTGCTGGAAAAACTCAGCAGGTCAGGCAGCATCTGTGAAGGGAGAAAACAGAGTTAATGTTTCAGGTCCGGTGACCCTTCCTCAGTTCTTCCTCAGATTTTTCCAGATTTACAGCATCTGTAGTTCTTTTGGTTTTATTTTTTGAAAAAAGCAGATTATGTTTGACTAATCTAATTGAATATTATGATGAAGGGAATGTGATGAGTGTTGCCTGTATGGATTTTAAGAAAGTTTTTGACAGAGTCCCGAGTAAAAGATTGGTTAATAAGATGAAGGCCCACCGAATAGAACTGAGCGTTTGTTTGCCATAAGACCACATGATATAGATGCAGAATTAGGCCATTCAGTCCATCGAGCCTACTCTGCCATTTGAACATGGCTAATATGTTTCTTAACCCCATTCCAATCAAGAACCTATTTTTGTGTTAAATGCTCTCAAGCACTTGACCTCGTCAGCCTTCTATGGCAATGAGTTCCATAGATTCACCACCTTCTGGCTGAATAAATTCCTCTCATCTCGGTTCTAAAGGGTTTTCCCTTCACTCTGAGCCTGTGCCCCTAGGTCCTAGTCTCTGCTACTAGTGGAATCATCTTCTCCAAGTCCACTGTACCTAGGCCTCTCAGTATCCTGTAAGTTTCAATCAGATCTCCCCTCATCCTTCTAAACTCCATCAAGTACAGCCCCAGAGTTCTCAGCTGGTCCTCACATATCAAGTCTTTCATTCCCGGGCTCATTGCTTTGAACCTCCTTTAGCCCCCCTTTGAAGGTCAGAACATCCTTCCTTAGATCCGGGTCCCAAAACTGCTCACAATATTCCAAATGCAGTCTCAGTAGAGCCTGATGCAGCTTCAGCAGTACATCCCTGCTCTTGAATTCTACCACTTTTGAAATGAAGGCTAATGTTGCATTTTGTCTTCCTCAGTGCCAACTGAACCAGCATTTTAACCTTTACAGATTCCTGAACTGTGACTCCCAAGTCCCTTTGTGATTGTGTACCTAAGAGAACCATCGCTCCTAACTCTCTGTTGCCTCCTCACCAATCAATGCAATGTCCCTGGGTAGCATATCATCCCCAACGTCATGAGCTCTTATTTTCTGTTGGAATTTTTGATGTGGTGCCTTATCAAGTACCTTTTGGAAATCTACGTACACTACATTTAGCAGCTCACCTGCTTGTGCCTCAGCAAAGCTCTAATAAATTGGTCAAATGTGATTTCCTTCTCTGAAAATCATGAGAGATGCCAGGAGAATGGTGAGAGGAACATTTTTACACAGTGTGTGGTAATGACATGGATCTCAATACCAATGCAAATGGTGGAGGCGAAGATAATGAATGACATCAAAAGGAAAGGGTTTGGATATTTGTGGGAATAATGAATAAGCAGGGATTTGACACTGGAGCAGGGAAATGGCAGTGATTGGATTGGTCTTTAGAGACCCAGCATCAACCTGATAGGCTGAAGGACCCCGTTTTGTCTGGTAATGATTCCATGACCCCATGGCACAGGCTTCTGATTTGAATTCTTAACTCTCTTTTTTTCCCTTTATTGATGCAACCGGACTTACTGAGCATCTTTGTCACTTTCTGTCTGAATTGTTATTTCACTTCACTGCTCCAGCATACTGTTACACTACCATTCCTGACATCGATTCCTCCTTAAATTTACTCAATGTCCTGGCATCCACCACCCTCTGCAGTAGTGAATTCCACAGATTCATGGCCCATTCAAAGAAGTAATTGCCTCCTCATCTCTGTTTTAAATCTGCCACTCCATGCCCTAACACTATGACGTTTCATTGTAGGTTGCCCTGCAAGGCAGAAACATCCTGTCTGCATCTACTTTGTTAATGTCTCTTTAGCATCTTATATACCCACCTTAGACAGAAATCATAGAATCCCAACTGTGTAGAAACCGACCCTCTGAAGAGCATCCCACCAGGCACACCCCTACCCTATTCCTGTAACCCTGCATTTCCCTTGGCTGATCCACCTAGCTTACACATCCTTGGACATCATAGCATCGCCAGGCCACTTAACCCGCACATCTTTGGACTAGGGAAAGAAACTGGAGAACTCAGAGGAAACCCAAACAGACAGCAGGAGAATTGTCCACACAGTTGCCCAAGGCTGGAATCAAACCATCAATCCCCAGTGTTATGAGATAGTAGCGCTAACCACTGAGCCACCATTCCATAGCTGTGACTTCCTTTCTGGTCTGCAGCCACATCCACTGTGAGCTGTACTTGTGGGCTCCCTTGTTCTTTGAGTGATTCTGATGCTGCTCGTTATCTGGCAGCTAGTGTACTCCACACATTCATGCACCCGTGATCGATATTAAAAAATTCTTAAACTTCACACGAGCACCAAACCAACAACACTGAAAGTTGAAAAAGCTCAGCAGGTCTGGCAGCATCTGTTGAGAGCAATCAAAGTTAATGTTGAATCTGATTTTGGCACAGATGATGCCAGACCTGCTGAGCTTATCCACCAATTTCTGTTTTTTTTTGTTTCTGATTTATAGTTTCAATAGTTCTTTTGGTTTTTAACTTTAAAACTTGTTGGTTTGATGCCTCCAGGGAGACAGTTGCCTAGCGATATTGCTGCAGTTAATCCAGAGACCCAGCTAATGTTCTGGACACCTGGGTTCAAATTTCATCGCAGCAGGTGGGGGAATTAGTACTCAATTAAAGAAACAAATCTGGAATGAAGAGTCTAATGATGACCATGGAACCATTGTCGATTATTGGAAAACCCTCCGGGTTCACTCTTCAGCTAAGAATAGCTGTCTCCTTCCCTGGTCTGGCCTTCATGTGACACCAGACCCACAGCAATGTGTTTGACACTAACTTAACCCAAGGATGGGCAATAAATATTGGCCAACTAGCGACAACCTCATCCTGAGAATAAGCGAATAAGGAAAAGGTGCATTTAAATCAATCGATATCCAATTATGTCCAAAACTGGGGGATATAGCTAGGTTTTCAGGGTAGTTAGTCTTATTAGCTAGAACCAACTTAGTGCCCTGTAATAGCTCAGGAATCCTGACTGGAAAGGAACATTGTTTATTCCTGAATGCTTCCTGAACACCAGAATAGCCATTACCTGCAACATACATAGGCTAGATCCAGCTAGGGGACAGACAGTTTCACAGACCCATCCCTTGGTCTGCTTTTTGTGTAAAAAATTGAGTCTGTTTTGAAATATATTTCCTAATGAACCTGTGCAGAAATGTCGCAATGCCCTCTGGAACAGATGGGAGTTGAACCTAGGCCTCTTGGTTCAGATGGAAGGACACTACCACTGCACTACAAGAGATCTCCCTTGCCCTGCTTCACTTTTCTTTTCATCTTAAAGCCAGAAGAGCTATCACACAACTGAGTGACTTTCCCACCATCAACATTACCGTGATTCCTTATTCCATTTTTTTTTCCCTTTTGAAACACCAACCACCACCAATAAAACACCCGTGTGGCTCATCAAATAAACAAAGAACAAAGAAAATTACAGCACAGGAACAGGCCCTTCGGCCCTCCAAGCCTGCGCTATCTAAACATGTCGCCTATTTTCCAAGGATCTGTATTCCTCTGCTCCCTGCCCATTCATTTATCTGTCTAGATACATCTTAAATGATGCTATCGTGCCCTCCTCTACCATCTCCGCTGGCAACACATTCCAGGCACCCACCATCCTCTGTGTAAAGAACTTTCCACGCATATCTCCCTTAAACTTTTCTCCTCTCACTTTGAAATCGTGACCCCTCATAATTGAGTCCCTCACTCTGGGAAAAAGCTTCTTGCTATCCATCCTGTCTATACCTCTCATGATTTTATAGACCTGAACCAGATCCCCCCTCAACCTCAGTCTTTCTAATGTAAATAATCCTAATCTACTCAACCTCTCTTCATAGCTAGCGCCCTCCATACCAGGCAACATCCTGGTGAACCTCCTCTGCACCCTCTCCAAAGCATCCACATCCATTTGGTAATGTGGCGACCAGAACTGTACGCAGTATTCCAAACGTGGTCAAACCAAGGTCCTATACAGCTGTAACATGACCCGCCAACTTGTGTACTCAACACCCCCTCTGATGAATGAAAGCATACCGTATGCCTTCTTGACCACTGTATCAGCCTGTGATACCACCTTCAGGGTGCAATGGATCTGAACACCCAGATCTTTCTGTGCATCAATTTTCTCCAGGGCTTTTCCATTTACCGTATAGTTTGCTCTTGAATTGGATCTTCCAAAATGCATCACCTCGCATTTGCCTGGATTGAACTCCATCTGCCATTTCTCTGCCCAACTCTCCAATTTATCTATATTCTGCTGCATTCTCTGACAGTCCCCTTCACTGTCTGCTACTCCACCAATCTTCGTGTCATCTGCAAACTTGCTAATCAGACCATCTATACCTTCCTCCAGATAATTTATGTATATCACAAACAACAGTGGTCCCAACACGATCCCTGTGGAACACCACTGGTCACAGTTGTCCATTTTGAGAAACTCCCTTCCACTACAACTCTCTGTCTCCTGTTGCCCAGCCAGTTCTCTATCCATCTAGGTAGTACACCCTGGACCCCATGCGACCTCACTTTCTCCATCAGCCTACCATGGGGAACCTTATCAAACGCCTTACTGAAGTCCATGTATATGACATCTACAGCCCTTCCCTCATCTATCAATTTTGTCACTTCCTCAAAGAATTCTATCAAGATGGTAAGACATGACCTTCCCTGCACAAAACCATGGTGCCTATCACTTATAAGCCCATTTTCTTCCAAAAGTAAATAGATCCTATCCCTCAGTATCTTCTCCAGCAGCTTCCCCACCACTGACGTCAGGATCACCGGCCTATAATTACCTGGATTATCCTTGCTACCCTTCTTAAACAAGGGGACAACATTAGCAATTCTCCAGTCCTCTGGGACCTCACCCGTGTTCAAGGATGCTGCCAAGATATCTGTTAATGCCCCAGCTATTACCCCTCTCACTTCCCTCAGCAACCTAGGATAGATCCCACCCGGACCTGGGGACTTGTCCACCCTCATGCCTTTTAGAATACCCAACACTTCCCTCCTCCTTACGCCGACTTGACCTAGAGTAATCAAACATCTATCCCTAACCTCAACATCCGTCATGTCCCTCTCCTCAGTGAATACCGACGCAAAGTACTCATTAAGAATCTCACTCATTTTCTCTGACTCATCGCATAACTTCCCTCCTTTGTCCTTGAGTGGGCCAACCCATTCTCTAGTTACCCTCTTGCTCCTTGTGTACGAATAAAAGGCTTTGGGATTTTCCTTAACCCTGTTCGCTAAAGATATTTCACAACCCCTTTTAGCCCTCTTAATTCCTCGTTTCAGATTGGTCCTACTTTCCCGACATTCTTCCAATGCTTCGTCTGTTTTCAGTCGCCGAGACCTTATGTATGCTTCCTTTTTCCTCTTTGCTAGTCTCACAATTTCACCTATCATCCATGGTTCCTTAATCTTGTCCTTTCCATCCCTCATTTTCACAGGGACATGTCTGTCCTGCACTCTAATCAACCTCTCTGTAAAAGCCTCCCACATATCTAATGTGGATTTACCCTCAAACAGCTGCTCCCAATCCACTTTCCCCAGCCACTGCCGAATTTTGCTATAGTTGGCCTTCCCCCAGTTTAGCACGCTTCCTTGAGGACCACTCTCGTCTTTACTGTGTTAACATGCAAATACCATCGAGGGCTGTGTCTACTTTTTTTTTTAAATGACATTCTTATAAGCATTTATTCTGTGGACTAAAAAACATTTTTCTGAATTACACAAAGTTAAAACATGTTTTGACTTGACTTTCGTTTTGATTCTTTCGATGTCACTGAAGATCAATGCTCCAGTTTTACATTCAGATGGAGATTTACATTTTATTGTCACATGTACTTACGTATGGAGGTACGGATGTACGGCGAAAAGTGTATAATGTCACCACACACCACACCGTCTTAGGTACCAAGGTACAAAAAACTTAGGGACATAAATACAAGAAATAAAGTTTAAAAAGTTAAACATTGCCTTCATAAAACAAGTAGAAAAATAAGGAAATAAGGAAATAGTTAACATTAACGTCCTTCTTAGTATCAGCGAGAAAAGTAAAGGAATAAAGTTAAAAGTTCAGCAGTCTTTGATGAGTGTTTGCAGGGGCCCCAACCTCCTCCACTTGGCTCAGTCTCCAGGAGACCTCTGCTGCCTGTTCTTGATGCCGCAGATACAGCAGGACCTCCCTCATCGCTCACCATTCCCACATCGGGCTGCAATGCCATTGCCACTGCTGAAGCTGCCATCTCCCTGATCTCCTCCTGCTCCCTCTGGAACATGCCCAGGCAGGACCAGTCGGGAACTATTTCAGACTACTTTTTCCTCCGTTTTTCTCATTCGTTGTCTTTTTTTTTTGCAGTGGCTTTATTTTTCATTGTTTTTTGGTTGCCTTTTGTAATTTCTATACTCACATTTTGGGGGTGTCGAGCACCAAACACGATTGCTTGTTCTTATTCAAACACCCTTTACTGTCCTATGCTGTAACGTGTGGTTCCAAGTCTGTGCATTTCCAAATGGGCTGTCTCCAAATTAAATGCTTTTTGTTTCGTGTTGTTCTGCTCATCAGCTTCCTCCACTTTATAACCATTGGGACCTTTCTCCTCTTGCGTGAGCGAATAAAGGTTATGACTTCTATTGGCCTCTTTTCACCAATGGTGGCAATGCTGTTTTTGGGAACTTTTTCTCCCTTTGCTTTTGCCTGCACCTCTCAATCACCTACAGAATTGAGAAGGAAGATACTGTTAAACTGGAGATGGTTGAGAAGAGATTTACCAGGATGTCGCTTGGAATGGAGGGTTTACGTTTCAAGGAGAGGCTGGTTAGGCTAGGACTTTATTCACAGGAGCATAGGAGCTTGAGGGGTGATCTTACGGAGGTTGAGGGGTGATCTTACAGAGGTTTGTAAAATCACGGCCGGCATAGATAATGTGAAAGACATGTGTCTTTGCCCGAGAGTTGGGGAATTCAAGACTAAAGGGCATTTATTTAAGGTGAGAGAAGAAAGATTTAAAATAGACATGAGGGGAATTTTTTTTTACAAAGAGAGTGTGTGGAATGAACTTCCAAAGGAAGTGGTGGATGCAGGTGCAGTTGCAACGTTTAAAAGACATTTGGATAAGTACATGAATAGGAAAAGTTTGGAGGGATATGGGCCAAGCACAGGCAGATGGAGCTAGTTTTGTTTGGGATTATGGTTGGCATGGACTGGTTGGACTGAAGCGTCTCTTTCTTTGCTGTTTGACTTAAGAGAAGCTTTGCATGCATCTTGACAACATACTTTGGAGCCCCTGCGGACTGAGCTCTCTGCTTTCTTCACAGGTGAGTGACTTGTCCTGGGTACAATGGTGCTGCAAGGCACAAATTGATCCTTTGAGCAAAGCATTTGCTCTTTGTTCTTATTTTGCATCCTTTACAGTATCAATGATAGCTTGTGAGAAGGGTAATTATGGGTGATTTCATTATGCATATTGACTGGATTAATCAGTTGGCAAGAAAAGCCTCGAAGAAAGGTTCATAGAGTGTCTGAGCGATTGTTTCTAGAGCAACATGTCATGGAGTCAACCAGAGAACAGTCTACTTCAGATATGATATTATGTACAAGAAAAGATTGATAAATGGTCATCTAGTTAAGAATTCTCTTGGAAGTTCTGAGGAAGGGTCACCGGACCCGAAACGTTAACTCTGTTTTCTCCTCCACAGATGCTGCCAGACCTGCTGAGATTTTCCAGCAACTTTGTCTTTGATCCTCTTGGAAGGAGTGACCACAACATGCTACAGTTTCAAATTCACATTGGAAGAGTGAATACAAGAGTTTTAGCACTGGGCAAAGGTAATTATACCGGCCTGAGGAAGGAGCTCACCTGAGTGGACTGTGCAAAAATATTAAAGGGCAAGACAGTTGAAGATCAGTGACAAATGCATTAGGTGATGCTAAATACCTTTCAATTAAAGTATATTCCTGAGAGGAAGAGGAATTGCAAAAAGTTGAAAAATCATCCATGGCTTAAAAAGGCAAAACCTAGAGCATATGATACTGCAAAGGTTAGTGGCACTCTGGAGTACAGGGAGAGCTTTAAATATCAGCAGAGAGTTACTAAAAGCAAAATCAAAAGAGGGAAGATGAATTTCAAAAGTAAAGTAGCAGAAAAAGTAAGCACTGACACCGAAAGCGTCTATATATAAAGAGGAAGAGAATAGTGAAAGTAAATGTTGGCCTTTAGAGGTTGCAAATGATGAGGTGAATAATGGGAAACTCAAAGGACAGAGGCACTAAACCAGTATTTTATCTGTTATCACAGTGGAAAATAATAATTTCTTCCCCAAAACATTTAGTTACTACAAAGGAACTTGGTGAAAGTACTCTAACTATGGACAAGGTATTAAGTAAACTGATGAGATTAAAGGCAGGTAGGACCCAGGGCCTGGTGGCCTGTACCCTTGGATATTAAAAGAGGTGGCAGCAGAGACAGTGGATATATTAGTTATGACTTCCCAAAATCCCCTGCATTCTAGAAAGGTACCAGTGGATTGGAAACATGTTAATGGAACATCTTCATTCAAAAAAGGAGATAGACAAAAAGTGGGAAACTATAGACCAGTTAGTTAGACCACTGTAGAGGGGAAGTCGCTGGAGTCAGTCATAACTGAACACTTGGAAAAACAAAACTCAATTTGCCAGTGCAGCACAGTTTTGTGAAACTTGCTGGAGTTCTTTGAGGATGTAAACAACAAGATGGATAATTGAGATCTGGAGAATGTGGTAGATCTGGACTTCCAGAAGTCATTTGACAAGGTGCCTGACTGATCTAGAAGGTTAGATCCCGGGGGGTTTAAAGGTAAAGTATTGGCTTAGATAGAGGACTGGCTGACTGACAGGAGGAGAGGGTTGGGATAAATGGGTCATTCTCTGGACGGCGAACTGTAACTAATGGGTGCCGGAGGGTTCAGTTCTTGGACCTCAACTATTTACAATCTACTAAATGATCAGCAAGCAGGGACAGAGTGAAACATGGCAAAATTCGTGGATGATACTAAAATAGGTGGGAAAGCAGGCAGTGATGAGGAGATAAAGAGTTTACAGATGGATATTGATAGGCTAGGAGAATGGACCAGAATCTGGCAGATGGATTTTAATGTGGATAAATGCCATTGTCCAGTTTGGCTGGAAAAATAAAAGGCATGAAGGGCTGAATTTCCTATATCTGATCCTAATTCCTATATTTTCCCTCTTTTGTTCTTTATTTTACTCACTGAAGCTTCTCTGCACCAGTAAAGCTGGCTCAGAAAATCATCCAGCAATAGTCCCTCAATCTCGGCCATGGTGATAGACCCCAAGCAACTCACAGCCGGGAGCCAGCAGATGTCCAACGCCTTGGGACTGCTTTATAAAAGGCTCAGGTAATGAGTTCTTGCTGTCTTGGCTCATTGCCTTTCACCAACGGAAGTCATCCCCAGTGAGAACCACAGGGAGATTTATTAGCAATTCCCTGTGGGTCATGTTGGGGCGGTCACACATTTGTTCTCATTGTTTCCCCAAAGTCCACTACCTGCAGAGAGGTGAAGAAATTTAGGAAGGAGATTCCAAGAGCATTGATCCAGAATGGTTGAAGAAACAGGCACAATTGTGCAAGAGACCAGAGATGGAGGAATCCAATCCCGATTGGATTACAGCCAAGGGAGGAAATTGTCGGAGGTTGGTGTGGGCGGAGGGGGAGGGGGTGCAGTTTGGGTAGTGGTGTGTGAGGCAATGGCCGGATTTGAACACGAGGATATGAGCCTTCAAAGAATCTATTCCTTTGTAAAACCAAATCTTCTATCTGTGTTTGCAAAATGGCAAAGTACAAAAAACAGATGAAGCCTTGATTCTACTCCCTCCTTCACTCCAGGGGAGTGTTAGAAGCCAAGACTAGACTCAGCAAGAATCTGAACCAGAAAGGATCCACTCAGAATGCATAACTGCACTTGACACTTTGTTTTGGTCCCAATGCACATCCCTTCACGAAGAAAATAAAGAGAGTCTCGTTGCCGTGGGTGTGTTGCTTGGCAGCCATCAGGAGCGAGCGCTTTGCTTCATTTCCACATGTCTGATCTTTGAGGTGGTCCTCTGATTCAGGCCAACGTTTAAAGTTACTTCGCCTGTCTCAGAGGTGGTCCAAGACCCAGTGAATACAATCCATCTGCTGTTGCTGCTGTTGGCTTCCAATCTCTCCATCCATGTGTTTTCCACGACATCCTAGCTGGTGTACTTATCCACCCTATCCAATTTCCACGGAATCTTTCCTCAGGGACCTGCTCAACCCTTGCAGCCATGTTGCTCATCCTTCGGACAGCCTGTCTTTAAGTAATGTTCTTTTAAATGCTCCTTTCCCTTCCCAAGAATCTTTCAGAAAACATGACTTTGGTAATTATTGTGCATTGCCCTGAAGGCAGTTTGATTCAGTGGGATTAAGCTGTCAGCTGTAGCTCAGTGGGGATCTCTCTGGCCTCTCAGTAAGGGCGGTTACGGCATCAGTTCCTAAGAACTAACCAGCTGACCAAGGCTAATATTCTTCAGGGCAGTACTGGGGGAGACCTACACTGTCAGAGAAGCCGTCTTAGTCCCAAGACCCTATCTACTGTTTTGGGATTGAATGTGAATTATTGGATGGGGAAAATGCTTGGTACACTACCCCAGCATTTACTTCCCAACTCAAAATCATTGAAGCAGACTATCTGATTGGAGAACAATTGTCCTCAACTTTTTTGTTCATTTCATTGCCTGGACATTTTCTCTTAAATTATAATTCAAGTATAACTCAAAGGCAAGGTGATGACCTTGCAGTATTATGGGTGAATTGTTAACTCAAAGACCCAAATAATGTTCTGGGGATTCGGGTTGGAATCTTGCCATCACAGATAGTAGAATTTGATTGAAATAAAAATATGGATTTAAGGGTCTAATGATGACCATGAATCCATTGTCCATTGTTGGAAAAACCCATTGGCTCTCTAATGTCCTTTAGGGAAGAAAACTGCCATCCTTACCTGTTCTAGCCAATGTGTGACTCTGTACCCACAGTACTGTGGTTGACTCTTACATAAGAACATAAGAACTAGGAGCAGGATGGGGGCATCTGGCCCCTCGAGCCTGCCCCGCCATTTAATAAGATCATGGCTGATCTTTTTGAGACTCAGCTCCACTTCTCCGCCCTCTCACCATAACCCTTAATTTCTTTACTGTTCAAAAATTTATCTAGCCTTGCCTTAAAAACATTCAGCGAGGTAGCTTCAACCGCTTCACTTGGCAGGGAATTCCATAGATTCACAACTCTTTGGGTGAAGAAGTTCCTCCTGACCTCAGTCCTACATCTGCTTCCCTTTATTTTGAGGCGATGCCCTCTAGTCCGAGTTTCACCTGCTAGTGGAAACAACCTCCCTGCCTCCACTTTATCTATTCCCTTCATAATCTTCTATGTTTCTATAAGATCACCCCTCATTCTTCTGAATTCCAATGAATATAATCCCAGTCTACTCAGTTTCTCCTCATAATCCAACCCTCTCAACTCTGGAATCAACCGAATGAATCTCCTCTGCACCCCCTCCAGTGCTAGTATATCTCTTCTCATGTAAGGAGACCAAAACTGCACACAGTACTCCAGGTGTGGCCTCATCAGGACCCTATACAGCTGCAGCATAGCCTCCCTGTTTTTAAAGTCCATCCCTCTAGCAATGGCAGACATAATTCCATTTGCCTTTTTCATTACCAGCAGCACCTGCAATCCTACTTTTAGCGATTCACGCAAAAGGACATCCAAGTCCCTCTGCACAGCAACGCGCTGCAATTTTTTTCCATTTAAAACATAGTCCGTTTTGCTGTTATTCCTACCAAAATGGCTGACCTCACACTTATCAACATTGTACTCCATCTGCCAGACCTTTGCCCACTCACTTAGACTATCTATATCCCTCTGCAGACTTTTAGTGTTTTCTGAACACTTTGCTGTACCACTCACCTTAGTGTCATCTGCAAATTTTGACATACCACACTTGGTCCCCAACTCCAAATCTATGTAAATTGTAAACAATTGCAGCCCCAACACTGATCTCTGAGGCACACCACTAGCCACTGACCGCCAACCAGAAAAAATCCCATTTACCCCTACTCTTTGCTTTCTACTGGTCAACCAATCTCTATCCATGCCAATACATTACCTGTAATACCGTGCAACTTTATCTTATGTAGCAGCCTTTGGTGTGGCACCTTGTCAAATGCCTTCTGGAAATCCAGATACACCACATCCACAGGTTCCTCATTGTCCACCATGCAAGTAATGTCCTCAAAGAATTCCACCAAATTAGTTAAACATGACCTACCCTTCATGAACCCATGCTGGGTGTTCCCAAAGGGACAATTTATATCCAGATGTCTTGCTATTTCTTCCTTAATGATAGATTCAAGCATTTTCCCCACTACCGAAGTTAAGCTAACTGGCCTATAGTTACCTGCTTTTTGTCTACTTCCTTTTTTAAACAGTGGCAGCACATTGGCTATTTTCCAATCTGCGGGAACCACCCCAGAGTCCAGTGAATTTTGGTCAATAATTACTAGTGCATTTGCTATTTCCCCCATCACCTCTTTTTGTACCCTGGGATGCATTTCATCAGGGCCAGGAGACTTGTCTACCTTTAGCCCCATTAGCTAGCCCAGCACTGCCTCCTTAGTGATTATGATAGTTTCTTGGTCCCTTCTTGCCATTAGTTTTCGACATGTTATTTGTGTCTTCCACTGTGAAGACCAACACAAAATAACTGTTTAATGTCTCGGCTATTTCCTCATTCCCAGTTATTAAATTGGCCTTCTCATCCTCTAAAGGACCAATGTTTACCTTCGCCACTCTTTCACGATTTACATATTTATAGAAACTTTTGCTGCCTGTTTTCATATTCTGAGCTAGTTTACTCTCATAATCTATCTTACTTTACTTCATAACTTTTTTTGTGGCTTTCTGTTGGCCTTTAAAGATTTCCCAGTCTACTCGTTTCCCACTAATCTTTGCTTTTTTGTATGTGTGTTTTTTTCAATCTGATACTTTCCTTTATTTCCTTCGACATCCATGGCTGGCTCTCTCTTTTCCAACAGTTCTTTCTTATCACTGGAATATACTTCTGCTGAGCAGTGTGAAAAATTGTTTTGAAAGTCCTCCACTGTTCCTCAACTGACCCACCATAAAGTTTTTGCTCCCATTCTACCTTAGCTAACTCCTTCCTCATTCC
Organism: Ginglymostoma cirratum; assembly: GCA_024137785.1. Lineage (NCBI taxonomy): Eukaryota > Metazoa > Chordata > Chondrichthyes > Orectolobiformes > Ginglymostomatidae > Ginglymostoma > Ginglymostoma cirratum. Next base: position 4,260,045 of record JAHRHZ010000249.1, read on the forward strand.
TTCATAGTCTCCTTTGTTTAAGCACAGGACATAGATACTGGATTTAACCTTCTCACGCTCCATCTGTATTTTAAATTCGACCATACTGTGATCGCTCCTTCCAAGAGGATCCCTAACTGTGAGATTATTAATTATTCCTGTCTCATTACCCAGCACTAGATCTAGGATAGCTTGCTCCCTCGTAGGTTCCATTACATATTGTTCAAGGAAATTATCGCAGATGCATTCTATGAACCCCTCCTCAAGGCTGCCATGACCGACCTGGTTTGACCAATCAATATGTAGATTAAAATCCCCCATGATAATTGCTGTACCATTTTTACATGCAGTAGCTATTTCTATGTTTATTGCCCGCCCCACCACGATGTCATTATTTGGTGGCCTATAGACCACACCTATCAATGATTTCTTCTCCCTGCTATTCCTAATTTCCACCCAAATGGATTCAACGTTTTGTTCAGTAGAACCTATATCATCTCTCACTGCCGCCCTGATATCATCCTTAAAAATCAGAGCAACACCACCTCCGTTACCTTCCTGTCTGTCCTTCCGAACAGTTTGATACCCCTGGATATTTAACTCCCAGTCATGGCCATCCTGTAAACATGTCTCTGTAATGGCCACTAAATCATACCCATTTGCCATGATTTGCGCCGTCAACTCATCCACCTTGTTTCAAATGCTCCGAGCATTCAGATAAAGTGCCCTTATGCCAGTTTTTGCACCTTCTTTTTGGGTCCTATTACTAACAGCTCTTGAGTTCTCCTTCCCTTTAACTTTTTTCCTAATTTTCAATGGAGTTGAAGCTTCCTCGTCACCTGTTAACCTGCTGCTTTGCCTTACATTAGTTGTTATTCTCCCTCAACGCTCACTTCTCCCTTCCCCCCACTTACTAGTTTAAAGTCCTATTAACCATCCTATTTGCCCTTTTTGCCAGAACACTCGGCCCTGTTCAGGTGGAGTCCATCCCAGTGGTATAGATCCCTCCTGTCCCAGAACTGATGCCAGTGCCCCATGAAAAGGAAACTGTCTTTCCCACACCACTCTTTGAGCCACTCTCTTACCTGCCCTCTGGGCAATTAGGGATGGGCAATAAATGCTGACATAGCCAGTGACACGCTCATTCGTGATTGATAAAATATTCCAAAAATGTTGGGGGAGAATAGTTTCCACTTGAATTTTCCATGGAAATACTTTGGCCAAACAGAGTTGACTTGCCAACCAATCCAAATCAAAGTTCTCAATCAGCATCAATTACTCTCCCTTTGAAATTTGGCATTCTTGCATCTGTCTTGATGAGTACGAGAATGAAAAGCTTCAAATTTTCAATGATACTCAATATTTATCTGGTTAGTCCTCAACTATTGTGTCCAAAAAATATGTCATGGCTTTTGAGAGGGTGCAGAATAGATTTCCTGGAATGGGTTTCAGGAATGAGAGACTCCAGAGAAGTGGAAAGATCGCAGAAATTGGGACTATTTTCCTTCGTCACTGAAATTCCAGTCAAGCTTTCCTTCAAAGGCCTTCCAGGAGAAAGAGAGCAAAATGGGAACAAAAACCCAAAGATTGCAGTTTGACCAGGGAATATATCAGTGCCAAACTTCACCGCGGTGATAAGTTTAAACCAAAACAAGGCATTAATAAGTAAGAGTGGGAGACCAATAGGAACTTTGGAACAAAATTTTGAAAACTAACAATTTTTCCAGGAGGTGCTAATGAGTTACAGCAGGGAGCAGGAGAATTACCTTGAGGAATTTTGTAGTCTATGAGTCCAAAAGTGTGAAATGAATAATTGCAAACTGATTTCTCAGTATACTTTTAGTTCTATTGACCTGTTGTAACCTCGCAAGCATCAAAACTGATAGACTCTTCCTCTCCATCTGTTTTAAAGATAATTTTCATGCAAAATATCATGTATTTCAGTGGCCACTGGGGGAACGTCCAGACAGCATCAGTCATACTGAGGACAACAATATTACCATTGTCTGCCTTTCAACACAGCTTTTGTAGTGAGGAGTGTTATCGATGAGTGAGTGGAGGAAGTGGGATGTTGACACAAACTGGCCGACGATAGACTTTTCCAGATGTCTTCAGAACAAAGCCACACTTAAGCTGATGGGTGGAAGAGAATGTTGTTATCCCTTTTTAGTGAAGTGTTTTAAGCTCTCCATCAAAGTTCTTCTGAGAGAGAGAGAGAGAGAGAAAGGAAATGAAGCCTCAAATATTGCTGTTTGACAAAGGAATGTGTCAATGGCTGTTCAAGATAACAAAGTGACAATTTTCAACCAAATCCAGGAATTAATGAATGAGAGTAAGGCTAATGAAATAGGGTGTGATCCTGTGATCATAAAATGGTGTTGGGAGGGGTTTAATTTATTCTTAGGATGTGGGCATTATTGACTTGGCCAACATTTAATGCCTATCCCTGGTTGCCCTTGAGAAAATGGTGGTGAGCTACCTTTCTGAACCACTGCAGTCCATTTGTTAAGTAGATCGACCCACTGTGTAGCACAGAACAAGATTATTCAGCCTATTTATGCTGTCCCATTCTTTAAGAAGAGCTTAGTTCTAATTCCCTGTTCTTTTCTGTGCCCGCAACTCATTTATTAATGCCTTGGTATACCCTTTGATAGGAATAAGAACCGAAAGAACCGCAGATGCTGTAAATCAGGAACAAAAACAGAAATTGCTGGAAAAGTTCAGCAGGTCTGGCAGCATCTGTGAAGAACAAAACAGAGTTAACGTTTCGGATCTGGTGAGGAAGGGTCACTGGACCCGAAACGTTAACTCCATTAACAAATAATGGTGGGAGGCCAGTGGGAATTCTAGAACAACATTTGAAAACAGATAATTTTTTCAAAGTGTGCTGATGAGTAATGGCAGGGAGCAGGAGAACTACTTTAAGGGAGTTAGGGGCGGCACGGTGGCTTGGTGGTTAGCACTGCTGCCTCACAGCACCAGGGACCTCGGTTCAACTGTCTGTGTGGAGTTTGCAAGTTCTCCCTGTGTCTGTGTGGGTTTCCTCCAGGTGCTCTGGTTTCCTCCCACTGTCCAAAAATGTGCAGGTTAGGCGGATTGGCCGTGCTAAATTACCCACAGTGCTCAGGGATGTGTAGCTTAGGTGGGTTATAAGGGGATGGATATGGGTGGGATGCTCCAAGGGTCGGTGTGGACTTGTTGGGCCGAAGGGCCTGTTTCCACACTGTAGGGATTCTATGATATGATAGTCCCTGAGTTCAAATACGCACAATGAATAATAGCCCTCTGATTTTTCTGTGTACTTTTAGGTCTGTTGACCTATAGTAACCTGGCAAGAATCAAAGCTGGTAGTAAGTCGCTCATGACACTGCTTCCACTTGCTTTTCTGACACAGTATTCCAGATCACAACTGTGTAAAATATTCTCATCTCCACCCTTGCTCTTTGTCCAACTATCTCTGATTACCAATTTTCTTGCCAATGAAAACAATTTCCCTTCTTTACTTCATCAAAACACCTCCTGAATTTGAATGCCTTTAACTTTCTCTGGTCTCAGGACAGCAAATGTGGCTTTGTAGCTCTCCTCACCCCCAACCCAAGTTGAAGACCCACCTTCCAGACCTGCAATGGTTCTACTCAGTTCTCGTACTCCTCCTCCTCCTTAAAATGTCCAGAGTTGGACAGAATAATTGAGCTGAGAACTATAGACAGTGAGTTAGAAAGGCTTTAGTGTGACTTCCTGCTGGGTACCATCCTTATCCTTCCAGCTATGTAACACACTGTCAGGTAGGAGGAAGGCAGAAAGGGAAGCACAAAAAGATGAGAGAAGCAGGTGATGCCACTTGAGTCAGTCGTTTGATGCATTTGTGAAGTTCTGTCCACACCTGGGTTTTCCCAGGGCTGACACTGCTTGCTTACGTCTCTAATGTTGACAGAAGCTTTTCCGGCTTGTTGCTGTCGTTCCTCACCCTCGATACCAGCTGATTTCCTCCCAAATGGCACTTTCCACCCTCCAAGGAGATCAAATTCCCACCTTTTTAGATTGCAGTCAGTAGAAAAATAAAGACGCATAATTACATATATTTTCTAATCAGCCTGCCCAGAGACATTCATATACACACCTGGAGCAGGCAAGCTTTAAACTCTGGTCTCCTTGCCGCTGCACTACAAAGCGCCCCAGATGCATAATGATACCTAATCAACTAGGTCACTGGTGTTATCATTACACACCTCTAAAACAGTTGGGATTGAACCTAGGTCTCCTGGTCCAGGGATAGAAACGTTACCACCATGCCACAAGTGTGACATGCGATTATCACATCACATCTTCAATGCTTTGTAGGTGAAGACTTAATTTGCTGGGAGAGTAATAGCATAACCATTTTGTAAGTAGTGGTGTGATGGTAATACCCCTGGATGAATAATCCAGAGACTGTGGAGAGAGGGATTCAAATCCCACCAACAGGGGCTGGTGGAATTCAAATTAATTCAGTGAATCTGGGATATATATTTTTAAAAAATGGCAGTCTCGATTATAGTGAGCATGTCTATTGTTTACTGGTGTAAAAATCAGGATCTCTAACACTCATTCAGGAAGGCAATCTGTCATCCTTATCTACGTATGATTCCGAACCCAAAACCATGTTAACGTTTCTTAACGGCCTTCTGAAATGGCCCAGAAAAGTACTCAGTTAAGGGCAATTAAGGGTGGGCAACAGTGCTAGCCCAGATAGTGAAGCCAACATGCCAAAAAGGAAATAAAGAAACTGTGAATTTCAAAAGTTGCTATTCACTCCAATCCAAGATCTGATGGATGGTACTTTTGACCACTGCAACATGGCCTCTCCAGCCACCATTATTAGGTTTCTAGTTAGATTCACCCAAAGAGTAGTTGGAACAGCGGGGCAGCACGGTGGCTTTGTGGTTAGCACTGCTGCCTCACAGCACCAGGAACCCGGGTTAAATTCCACCATCAGGCAGCTGTTTGTGCGGAGTTTGCACATTCTCTCCCTGTGTCTGTGTGGGATTCCTCCAGGTACACCGGTTTCCTCCCACAGTCCAAAGATGTGCAGGCTAAGTGGATTGGCAGTGCTAAATTGCCCGTAGTGTTCAAGGATGTGTAGGTTAGGTGGGTTGTAGGAGAATGGAACTGGGTGGGATTTTCTGAGGGTCAGTGTGGATTTGTTAGGCCCAAATAGATGTAGAGGCTCCCTTTACTGGAGTTGACATGTTTGGCATGCTTCTCAGGAATTCATGAGTCATTGAATATTTTTTTTAAGTCATTTGTGGCATGGTGAGATGTTGGTGAGATCACATCTGATGTATTGTGAGTAGTTTCGTTTCCCTTATTCAAGGAAAGATATCACTTCCATGGAGGCAGTTCAGAGAATGTTCACTAAGAGGACCCCTGGTATGGAAGGATTGTCTTATGAGGAAAGGTTAAACAGGTTGGGACTGGAGATCACTGGAGTTAAGAAAAATGAGAGATGACCTCATTGAAACATATAGGATACTTAAGGGGTTTGACAGGGTAAACGCTGAGAGGATGTTTCCCCTCATAGGAGAGTCTAGGACCAGAGGACATAGAACACAAAACAGAACGAAGAACAGTATAGCACAGGGTCGGGCCCTTAGGCTCATATTGTTGTGCCGAACACATCACCAAATTAGACTAATCCCTTCTGCCTACCCATGGTCTATTTTCCTCCATTCCTTGCATATTCATGTGCTTATGTAAAAGTCTCTTAAACGCTCCTATCTTTTCTGCCTCTACCACCACCCCTTGGCAGCGTGTTCCAGACTCCTGCCAATCTCTTTGTAAAAAGTTTGCCCCTCACATCTCTTTTGAACCTTCCCCCCCCTCACCTTAAAGGCATGCCCCCTTGTGTTAGACATTTCAACTGTGGGGAAAATGTTCTGACTGGTATAGTCTCAGAATAAAGAGGCGCCAATTTAAAATTCAGATGAGGAGGAAATTTCTTCTCTCAGAGGGTTACGAGTCTTTGGAACTCCTTGCCACAAAGAGCTGTGGGGGCAGAGTTCTTGTGTACATTTAAGGCTGGAATAGATAGATTATTGATCAGCAGAGGAATCAAGGGTGATAGGGAAAATGAAGGAAAGTAGACATGAGGAATGTCAGATTAGCCACAATCCTATTTAATGGTGGAGCAGGCTCAAGGTACCGAACTGTCTACTCCTGCTGCTATTTTTTTACTGTTTGATGGACTTACGTTGCTTGATAAAGCAACATTTATTGGCCCTCTCTATTTTCCCTTGAGAGGTTGGTGATGAGGTATCTTCTTGATCCATTCAATTCATTCCCACCCTGTATGCAGTTGGCACATGCCAGTTGTTTTGAACTTTGAATATCCATGTGTCCCTGATATAGCATGGACGTGATAGCTTAGCTAATGTTTTGGTATTAGGACTTGTTTACCTTTGAAAATCACTTGTTGTGAGCTATGTCAAGTTTATCCGTCTTTGGCCAACATGAATCGAATGGTTTAAGTTGGCATTCTATGCCAGATCATTCTGTCTCTACCAAATGACTCCAGCCTCAGCCCATGCAGCCATCTTCAAAGCAATTCCCGAGTGAGAAGGAAACAATTTTCATTTCTACAGTGCCCTTCATGACCTCAGGATATCACAAAGTGCTCTACAATGAAAATATCATCAGTGTTGCAAGGTAGGGAAACATGGCAGTCAATTTGCGCATGGGAAGCTCACAATGTACTCTAAATCAAAGATGTTCATAAGGGGTGAAAACAGAAGATGTTGGAAATCACAGGGGGTCAAGCAGTATCCGTGAAGAGAGAACAAACTCGAGTCTAAATTCCAAACGTTAGCTTGCTCTCTCTCCATGGCTTCCACCTGACCCCCTGTGGTTTCCAACATTTTGTGTTTTCAGCACAGATTCCAGCATCTGCAATAACTTGCCCCTCCTATGTTCGTAAAGGGTGCCTGACAGGGCTAATCAAAGCCTTGGGTTCTAGGATGGTCTTTGAGGAGGAGGGGGAGCGTGGAAAAGCGGTGAATGTTAGGGAGCTTCTGCATTATAGCTGAAAGTGCTACCATGGAGGGAAACGAAAGTTTCCACTGGTTCGGAACACTACCTTATAAGGAAGCTCTCAGCTATCCAATTCCCTCCACTTAGCCTTTCCAAAGTGGTGATCTCTCCTTTAATTCACTGTGAAAAATCGCATGGTAACAGCACATATGTCACAACTTCACCGTATCTTCAGGTGTTACATGATCAGATCAGAACTTCTGTCAATGTGCATCACCTGACAGAATGCAATAACAGTTAACGTGCAGCATAACAGTGAGGAAACAGTCTGTGTCTGAAGTGTAGACTGTGGTTAATTCTAAACTCTCTACTCCTGGTCTGTTTTGGATTTGCTGGTCTCAGACTGACTGTCAGCTTCTAAGAAAGGTTTAGCTGAAGGAGAGCTCACTAAATAAAGACTTGACCTGCATTCACATCCTCCGTGACCTCCAAGATGTCCCAGTGTCCTCTATGACCAAGGCAATCATGAGAAAATATGGAAGATATGTCAAAAATATAAGAAATAGGAGCAGGATGAGGCCATCTGTTTCATTGCTACTGCTCTGCCATTCAATAAGATCACCACTGAAAGAACAGAACACAAGAAATAAGAGCAGGACTAGGCAATTCAGCCCCTCGAGTTTGCTCTCGATCTTTGGAATCGAGTTTGCTCTCCCATTCAATACAACTTGATTGCGGCCTTCACTCATTTAGCTAAGAATCATTGAATCATTACAGAGTAGAAGGGGCTGTTCGATCTTTGGAATCAACCCTGAGCAATGCTCCTCTTTCATATATGACAGAGGCAACAGATGTTGGTAAGGAAAAGGAAGAGTCATTTAAGACTCCCTGCTATTTAAACACTATCGTCCCAGCCAATACCAATCCCTCAATCAACATCACTAAAACTGTTCATCCAGTTGTTGTCACATCGTTGTTGATGGGAGCTTGCTGTGCATGTCCGAAAATGGCCACACCTCAGAAGCAGCCCAAATAGAATAAAATAGAATAGCCTTATATTATCATGTGCACTCGAATGAGTGCAGTGAAAATTCTGTCATGTTGCCTCTCACTGCCATCTTAGGCACAGGGTACCTAGGTACGATGCGTTAAGTGTTGTTACAGAATCGAAATTGTTAAAAAGAAAAGACTAGCATGGGAATACAGAGTTTCAAAGTCCAGAATGAGAATAAAAACTGCCTTCAAAATACTCAAGTTATCGCGCTTTTCCATTGAGCCTGTGTCAGCCGGGATTCAGAACTCGAAGCCTTGCTTCCTCCACATGTTGGCCTCCAGGACCCGTAACCCCGCTCGGCCTGGGCTCAGTCTGCTCCTGCTCCGGACCCCAGCCGTGACTCAGCTCCCAACTCGGCCCAGCCTCGCTGTGCTCCCAGTCCGGCTGCGGCCTGCTTCCGGAACCCGACCTGCGTACTTTGAGACGTTCCAAGATCATGAAAATCTCTTTAGTAACGTAGGTTACTCCTGTCTTCAATCCAGGAACATGGGCACGTGTGGGAAGCTGGGCGTCTGTGATTCACGGGGGTGGCCACTGATGCATTGATGATGTCACTGGAACTAGAAATCCAGAAGTCCAGAGGCAAATGTTCTGGGAACATGTTTCGTTTCCCATCACAGCAGCTATAGTGGAATTCAATTATCTGAGGGAAAAAAAATGCTGCATTGGGACTGAAAACTGGTCACCACAAAACTATAGCCAATTATCAGAAACAGCTGTGTGCTTCATCAATGCCCCTTCAGGGAAGGAAATCTTTTTTTCTGGTCTCGCCCACATGTGATTTTAGATTCCATAGTGGTCTCTGTTGTGTTTTGTCTCTTCAAGAGACATACTCAAGACATCATCACTGTATTTGGAGTGGCTCAGTGGTTGACACTGTCACTACGTGGTGCCAGGGACCTGGGTTTGATCCCACTCTCGGGCAGCTATCTGTGTGGAGGTTGCACATTACCCCTGTGCCTGTGTCGATTTCACTTGGGTGCTCAGGTTTCCTCCCACAGTCCAAAGATATGCTAAATTGCCCATGGTGTCCAGAGGTGTGCAGGCTATGTGGATTAGCTTTGAGAAATGCAGGGTTATAAACTACGGTTGGGTCTGGGTAGGATGCTGTTCAGAGTGTTGTTGTGGGCTCAATGGGCTGAATGACCTGCTTCCACACTGTGGGGATTCTATGCGTGATACCATGTGAGCTGAGTCATATAGTACAGAAACATTCCCTTCAGTCTATGCTGAATATAATCACAAGCTAAACTAGTCCCGCCTGCCTGCTCCTGCCGCCCATACCCCTCTGATACTTTCCTGTTGATGTACGTGTCCAAATGTCTTTAAAACGTTGTAATTGTGCCCACATCCACCACTTCCTCAGGAAGATCATTCCACACGCGAACCACCCTCTTTGTAAAAAATTGCCCCACCCTCCCAAGTCTTTTTTTAAATCCCTCTCCTCTCACCTTAAATAGGTGCCCCCTATTTTCCATCTTAACTCGGGCCACTTGAAGCATGACATTCTATTGGCCAGAGCAGAGACACGTCAAGAGTGAAATGGGGCTGTGAAGAATCACAATCCGATTAAAGTGTAGAGGGCAAGCTTCACTCCTGATCTGATCGATCTGAGGCAGCATGGGTTTGTGTTCCTCTGCTTTGAACCAGGGTGTCAAGCTGAACCTTGGGTTGCTGACTCTGGGTGCATGTGTTCCATCACATGACCACCAAGTCTCTACCAGTTTTGCCTGAAATGTCCACCCTCTCAGTGCACTGCCTACCAACACCAACCAGAAGCCAGATAGCTCCATTACTCTGAGGAAGGGTCACCAGACCCGAAACGTTAACCCTGACTTTTTCTTCACAGATGCTGCCAGGCCTGCTGAGCTTTTACCAGCAACTTCTGTTTTTGTAGCCTCATTACCCAATCGGCTGACTGAGGAACATTGATCGATCGGATTTTCTTTGCCCATACCTGATAGCCTTATAACTGGCAAAGGGATGGAAACAAATTTTAAAAGTATGATTTTTCTTCATTACTATATTCTATTCACCCAGAGGTTTCTTGCGGCAGAGTGCAGTTAATTAACTTCTTAGTCTCTGGAGACTCCAGGGCAACCGTGGAGGGCTGGCACCTCTCCCATTATCCTTATAAGGGGAGTAGTAGTTCCAGCCATTGTCCTCTGTGCAACCACAGGGAAATCTTCTGTAAATGTCGCATATTGGTGGGTAAAAGTATAGTAAGATTATTAAAGGTTGCTTTAGAGACTCATTTACTCTGAGCTGTGTAACCATAATAGATCCCACGGTGGAAATATCTGCAACTTCCAACAGAGCCAAAGCAAAATGGCTGACAGCAAAGCAAAGGCTTTCCCTTGGTTAATATGTGCTGACATGGCATCAAAACACAGGCAGGATCGTGCACTCACAGAACAGAATGACAACGGACACACCGCGTCGGATTTAAGGAGCTATGCTTTTCTTTTAAATTCCTCTGCATTCCTTTCTTCCTGAGTAAAGGGGAAAACAAAACACACACGCACACACACACAAATTAGCTAATAGGGCAAGCAACTCACAACCCTAGGGAGAGGACGCAAGAGGAAGGAGAGAAACACAGCCTCCTTGCCTCCTCTGTGCCACAGCTGAAACAGAGGAACAGATGGGCCTGCCTTAGGGGAATATTTACCAATCGAGGCAGCAATCTTTAACACACACTATCGGCTGGCTAAGTGTGTAAGGATCAGTGATTGTGCATTCTGTTTCAAAACTGCAGCTGTCTACTGGCTTAATGAAGGGAGGGTGAATTAAAAGAATCCTTCAGTTCATTCCTGTTCAACAAGTTCTCTCTTTATTTTTCTCCCTGTCTATTTCTCTCTCTTTCCCTCTCTGCCTTCTTCACACATCTGTCAGCCTTTTGTTTGTTATTAGCTAATGGAGAAATTATTCCAATGTACAGCTATCAATGTGGGCTTGTCTGGTTATTAGCCCATGTGACTGATAATTTGTGGGTGTATTTGTGTCATAGTTGTTTACGGATGTGGCTCCATGTTTGATTTACACTTGTGCATTTATATCGATGTGTGTGTGTGTGTGTGTGTGTGTGTGTGTGTGTGTGTGTGTGTGT
>JAHRHZ010000249.1:4273506-4283892 GCA_024137785.1 Ginglymostoma cirratum
AGGGTCTAGGCCCGAAACGTCAGCTTTCCTGCTCCTCTGTTGCTGCTTGGCCTGCTGTGTTCATCCAGCACTACACCTTGTTATCTCAGATCCTCCAGCATCAGCAGTTCCTACTATCTCTGTTACAATGGACTAGCTGGCTTTGACTTGCACGCTGTTCTGGAGGGTTTCAGTTTATTCCAATCATGCAACCACGGCAGCCACCTTAAGAGTTAGCCAATAACTTGCTCAGTGACACCCACTTTGGGTTCTGCCAGGGCCACTCAGCTCCTGGCCTCATTATAGCTTTAGTTCAAGTACGGACAAAAGAGCTGAATTCCAGAGGTGAGGTGAGTGTGACAGCCCTTGATATCAAGGCTGCATTCGACTGAGTGTGGCATTAAGGAGCCGTAGCAAAACTGGAATTGATGAGAATCAGGAGGCAAACCCTCTGTTAGTTAGAATCATACTTGGAAGATGGTTGTGATTGTTTGATGTCAGACAGCCTCAGCTCTAGGACATCTCTACCGTAGTTCCTCAGGAACAGCAACTTCAGCTGTTTCATTAATGACCATCCCTCTACCATAAGGGCAGAAGTGGGGATGTTCGACAATGGTTGCACAATGTTCAGCACCAATCACGATTCCTCAGATGCTGAAGCAGTCAATGTTCAAATGCAGAAAAACCTGGAAAATATCCAGGTTTGGGCTGACATGCGAGAAGTGGTGTTTGCGCCGTATAAATTCCAGGCAATGATCATGTCCAACAAGAGATAAGCTGACCACAGCCGAAATTCAATGGTACTAACTTCACTGAATCCTCTAATATCAACATCCTAGGGGTTAGCATTGCCCAGAAATTGAACCAAACAAGTCATGTAATTACACTGACCACAAAACAAGGTCAGAAGCTTGAAATATAGCAGCAGGAAATTCACATCCTGACTCCCCAAAGCCCATCCACCATCTGCAAGACGCAAGTCAGGAATGTGATAGAATGCTTCCCACTTGCCTGGATGAGTACAGTTCCAACAACACTCAAGAAACTTGATATGATCCAGGACAAAGCATCCATCAGTTCTGATGAAGGGTCTCTGGACCCGAAACATTAACTTTGGTTATTTTTCTTCACAGATGCTGCCAGATCTGCTGAGCTTTTCCAGCAACTTTTGTTTCTCTTCCTGATTTACAGCATCCGCAGTTCCTTTGGTTTTGATTGGCACCACATCCACAAACATCCATTCCCTCCTCCACCGACACTCAGTAGCAGCAGTACGTACTATGTACATGAAGCACCACAGAAATTCATCAAGGCTCTTTTGACTGTCCATTCCACTATAATTAAATAGACAAGAGGAAAGTTATTTTGAGTAAAATCCCAGTGGGCCACCATTGTCCATTGTGGTGTAAGAAATGCGCTTTATATGTATTAGAGTATCATTTATTTTGTGTGGGATTTTTGATTTTGAACTGGTGGTATATGGGCTTTCTGTGTGTCTGAAGGGATTTAATAACTAAGTTGTTAGTATTTCTGTAGCCCTGGTGAATTTTCTTTCTACAATACAATGTGAAAGAAAGACTACTTGGAGAGCAATGGATTTTTTCAAGATGGCGGCAGCAGGGTCGGAAGTATTTGGGCTCTTGGCCTGTCGGCTTCTATCATCAGGCCTGCTGCATCCATTTTTAAAATTTTTTTCTCGAACATTGTGTTCATCTGACCTTCTTTTGGTGGCTTCATGTAAGGATGGAGGAACTAAGAGGCTGCTGCAGTGGAGAATGTGGCGTGGATCCAGATGTTCCTCATGGCTGCATCTTGGTGGACCCTTCAACTGGGCTGCTTCGTTGGTGGCTTTGAAGGCCTCTCCGGGCCCAGGATTCCAAATGACCAGCCTGGGACTCTATTTTGGCGGCTTCAGCAGCAGCTTTGGACTCCTTTCGGTGGCTTCAGTGGCAGTTATCGTTGGCTTCAATCTGGGCAGCGTCGGCATTGGTCTGTGACTCCATGTGATGTTTACTTCAGCAACTTGGGGGGGTCTGCTCCAGGGTTCCAACGGGAGCTCGGGTCCTCGTGAAATGGACTAAGATGGACTTTGTCTTAAATGGTCTATTTACATTTTTTTTTTGTCTTTTTTACTACACTGTTCAGGAAGGACTGCTGTTCTGAACTTTTTATTCCTTTATTTTTTATACTTTTTTTCTGAATAATTTGTACTCAAGAATTTGTACCTTGCTACCTTTGTACCTAGGCAGGCCCCATAAGTGGCAACTTGCTATCTTCACTCTGTACTCAGGTGAGTACATGTGACAAAAAATGAATTCTAATTTTTGGTTAACATGGGGAGAATTTACGAGTGAGCAAAGTAAGCTGTATGTTGTATCCACTTTCAGATAGAACTTTCTGGAATTGCTTTTGGGTTTAAGGAAAACACAAGTGGCTCGGAAAACAGATTTTTAGTTTGAATTTGGGGTAGTTCAGCTGAAGCTAAATATGTACAACAATTGCTCCTGAGAAAGGGAGGAGAGTAAACAATTAGGTCAAGATGGCGGCGGCAGGGTGGGAAGTGTTTGGGTTCCTGGCCTGTCTGCCAGATATTCTAAATTGATCTAGTCTCATTTCCCAGCATTTGGCCCATATCCCTCTAAGCCCTCCTATTCATACACCCACTCAGCTGCGTTTAAAATGTTGTAATTGTACTCGCCTCCACCTTTTCCTCAGGCATTATTAAAAAGAAAGTTACCTTAGTAAGGGAGTTTAGTAAAAGTTCCATTCTCGAAGTAGTAAGAACTGCCGATGCTGGAGTTAGAGACAACATAGTGTGGAACTGGAGGAAAACAACAGGTCAGGCAGCATCAGAGGAGCCCATTTCTGAAGAAGGGTTCTGACCCGAAATGTCAGCTTTCCTGCTCCTCTGATGCTGCCTGGCCTGCTGTGTTCCTCCAGCTCCACACTGTGTCATCCATGCTAGAAGTCTTCGTTTGACACCCAAAAGGTGTCATTTGAAGCTTTGAAAGTTTAAGTTCAGATGTTTGATGAATCAAGGAAGAAGGTATCAGATTCCCACAACTGGAATTGAAGCCTCTGAAACAAGCTCTATGCAGGAGAGAGATGGGAATTCTCTCAGATGTTTGAGTACTCTAAAAGGATGGTATTGTGATTAATGGAACTGTAATATTACCATCTACTTCAGAATCTGTAAATGTGTTATATGTAAATAGTTTGATTTCTTCTATTTCATCCTCTATTCCTTTACATAGTAATCTGCTGTTTTATTGTTAAAACCGAACCAGCAAAATTGTGTACCTACGTTTCAGTGAGAGACCACCTTGTCAGAAAGAAAAAAAAATGACCAGAATATGATCCATGAAGCCAGATGTCAATCTGGGATCTGATTTGTCCAGCAACAACATCAGCTGGAATTATAACACAGTGCGACTGGAGTTCAGATGGGGTCCAGGTGGAGAGATGATATGTGGTGGAGAATCCAGGTTCCTCAGGTGTCCTTCCCTACAGTTTTTCCCACTAGGAGTGATATCATCATTCTGCAAGACCTAGAGTCCTCCCATGACCTCTCTGAGTGTCTTTCCAGGTGTTCCCCTTATGACCTAGTTAACAATCCCTCCTCAAACAGTTGTACCAATAACAGCTAGTTATTCATCATATTCTCATGTGTGGCACTCTACTGAGTCTGAATAACTATTGCATTTTCCTGCACCTTAATACCTACTGCACCCTTACAATTATCTATTGTGTGTGGAGGGTTTTACAATGTTTCTGATGCATCTGCCAAAATGACATTTTCTTTCAGAAAAGGAAGATTATGTGGATTGGGAAAAAGCAAATATCTTTTCTGAGCATTTTAAGACTCGAGTCCTTCCAATTAAGGGGTGTTTCGATTTTATTTTAAAGCACTTTGTACAAAATAAATTCACATTGTACATTCTGCATTGTCAGGAGGAAATCTGCAGATATTACATAGTGTGTAGACACATGTGCCATATAGAAATGACTAAATATCGAAAAGATCAGAGCCTGTAAAAGTAGTCATGCTCCATGTAAGCCCTCAGAGGCTAGTCTTGTGTAGAGTTATTTTCCCCACAGTAGACTGAAGAGATGAATAAGTGAATATGGTGACTGAAAAATTCCATCAGTTCAACCTTAATTACAAGCGAAACCACCCGCACTATTCTCAGCTAATTAACAGATTGTGTTGTTAAATGATTAAAAAGTCAGAGCTAATACAGGTACGTTCTTTTGTTCATCATTTATTTAAGGGAAGACAGCACTTTGTACTACACTGTGCCAGGAGTGAATTAATTTAAACCGATTAGCAAAATCTGCCACCATGAATCATTGTCTGAATTAAGTGTGTTCGTCAAATAATTAAGGTTGTATGTTGGAATGTTTCCTTTAGTTAAATGACCTTCTTTCTGTCTATCCAGCCTTTGGTTGGATAAAAATTTGGATCCATCTGATTGTACTCCATTCTCAGAGTACCTCAAATCTGCACAAGATTGTCCGATATCCTGATTTCAAAATCACTCAACACCATGACGGGAAATGAATGTTGAAGAATATGAAAGAACTTGTATTTATATAGCTCCATTCATGTCCTCAGCAAGTCCCAAAATGCATTCAATAAAATACTTTTGAAATGAACCATCGCATAGAGCCAGTGCATTGCAAACTGCCACTAACAATGACCTGATTAGAACCAGATCATTTATAATTATTTGAGGGATAGCTATTGGCCAAGAATTTGAGGAAAATTTCCCAGATTCATAGAACCCAAGAATCATAAATAAAAACCGAAAGAACTGTGGATGCTGTAAATCAGAAACAAAAACAGAAGCTGCTGGAAAAGCTCAGCAGGTCTGGCAGCATCTGTGGAGGAGAAAACAGAGTTGACGTTTCGGGGCCAGTGACCCTTCCTCAGAACTGTTCTGAGGAAGGGTCACCGAACCCAAACGTTAACTCTGTTTTTTCCTTCACAACTGCTGCCAGACCTGCTGAGCTTTTCCAGCAGCTTCTGTTTTTGTTCCTAGAATCATAGAACCCTACAGTGTGGAAACAGGCCATTCAGCCCATCGAATCTCCCTGACCCCTTTGAAGAGCATCCCACCCAAACCCACCCAACTGCCCCATCCCCGTTCTGTTTTAGAGTCGTTACTTGCTTTAAAGTGTTCCTATGGGATCCACCTGTAAAGGTCTTAGTTGAACATGTTATTGGAACATCCTAATAGAAAGGCTGTCTCCAATAGTGTAGCCATGATGTGGAGGTCTCTGTGTTGGACTGGGGTGGACAAGGTCAAAAATCACACAACACCAGGTTATAGTCCATCAGGTTTATTTGAAAACACTAGCTTTCGTAGTGCTGCTCCTCCCTAAGGTGTAATGTGGAACAGGAGGTATACCGATGCAGAATTTATAAGCCGAAAGGTAACAACCCTAAAAATGGCTCACCGTTGAATCTTTAATCCGTTAGAATGGAGATGCAGGTTTCTATTGATTAAAATGCAAATCCCAGAATTTCTTTCAAGTCATTGCCCCAGAGGTGTGAGGCCTTGTTTAGAATCTGTGTTTTAACCTGGAGTCAGGGTAGTTTTACTGTTTTGAACAAAATAGAATGTATCTGCAAATACACAAACGCATTGGATGAAAAAATTCACCCCATATATTTATGTATGTGTGTGTGTGTTTGTGTGTGTGTGAGAGATAGAGAGAGAGAGAGAAAGACGGAAAGTGTGTGTGTGAAACATACTTTGTTTTATAATGCTCCATTATAGAGCCATAGAGTTGTACAACACGGAAACAGACCCTTTGGTCCAACTCATCCACGCCGACCAGATATCCTAAATTTATCTGGTCCCATTTGCCAGCATTTGGTTCATATCCCTCTAAACTCTTCTTATTTATGTATCCATCCAGATGCCTTTTAAATATTGTAATTGTACTTCCATGTGACTCCAGGCCCACAGCAATGTGGTTGACTCTGAACTGCCCTCTGGCCAATTAGGGATGGGCAATAAGTGCTGCCTAGCCAGCAATGCCCTCATCCCATTAACGAATAAAAAAAGAACAGCCTTCACCACTTCCTCTGGCAGCTCATTCCATACACGCACCACCCTGTACATCAAAACGTTGCCCTTTAGGTCCCTTTGAAATCTTTCCCCTCTCACTTTAAGCCTATGCCCTCTAGTTTTGGACTCCTCTGCCCTGGGGAAAAGACTTTGGACATTCACCCTACCCCATGCACTTCATGATTTTATAAACCTCTATAAGCTCACCACTCAACCTCTTGTAGCTCCAGGGCAAATAGGCCCAGCCTATTCAGCAGCTCCTTATACCACAAACCCTGCAACCCTGGCAGCATCCTTGTAAATCTTTTCTGAGCCCTTTCAAGTTGCACAACATCTTTCCTATAGCAGGGAGACCAGAAGCGAACACAGTATTCCAAAAATGGCCAAACCAATGTCCTGTACAGCTGCAACATGACTTTCCAACTCTTATACTCAATGCATTGACCAATAAAGGCAAGCATGCCAAATGTGTTTCACTTTATTCATTATGTTTGAGCCATCACAGGGTGTTGGCGTTGGAATGGAGATACCGTGTATTCTTGGTGGATTGCGCGAATATTTAAGATTGTACACACACTCCTTTCATCATGCTTGTATGAAAAGGACTGTCTAGATGTAGTATAGGAGGAATATCAAGCAGAGAGGATCCCAGCCCTGACCGTGATGGAGCACACCCAATTTTTCATCCGTCAGTTGTAGGTAAATATTTGTCCTTAACCCCCGCATGATGATCGTTGTTATTGAAGAGACCCCATGTAACAGCTAGTAGGTTCTAAGAAGTTAAAAGATCATAGAATGGAGAAGACCTTTCAGCTCATTGTACATAATGTTGGTTCCTTGAAAGAGCCACCCAAATTTGGCCCACATAGTTTCTCTATAACACTGTATATCTTTCTCCGCATCAAGCGTATAAACAATTCTCTTTTGAAAGTTGCTTACCTTAGCAGGCATCACATTCCAGATCATGACAGACGCCTGAATAAAAAATCTCATCCTCCCTTTCAAATTCATTTGCAATAGGCTGACATCGTTTGCTCCATCTAGGTCAGACAATCTAAGTTAAAATTTGAACATGATTAAAGATTTAAAACAAAGCTGTTAAGTCCAATAAGCCAGTCCCTCATGTAAAAGATCAGTTCCCTTTCTTTGTAATCACCATAATCCCTCAGCCCTTTCTCCAGTTCCAAAAATGCACCTAATTGTCTCTTGATACATCAACACTGCTCAGCCAGCTATTTCTACATTTCTAGTGCCTTTTCTGTCTGTGTCAGCTTTGACTCAGATGGTAGTACACTCACCTCTGAGCCCAAAGGTTGTGATTTCACGTATTCTCCCCTCTGTGAACTTGTACCAAAAAACGAGTCAAGGCTACCACTCCTAGTGAATGCCTTGCTCGAAAGTACCATCCCCCTGATGTGACATGAACCAAAACCCTTTCGATGTTGGCCATCAAACATCCCTATTTTGAAACAAAAGCAGAAATTGCTTGTAGAAGCTCAGCAGGCCCGACAACATCTGTGAGAAAAAAACAGTAAATATTTTTGAGTCCGTTGACTCTTCATCACAGTGGAGTTTTCTTCCCAAGTCCTTGTTAGTGTCTACCTCTGAACCAATGCCATTGAAAAACAGATGATTTGATCATCACCAAGTTGTAGTTTAAGTAAAATTGCTGTATACAAATTAGCCACTGCATTTTCCTTCTTACAAAAGTGAGCACTCCTCCAAAGCACTCAATGTGTTGGAATATACTCTGGTGGTTGAAGGTACATTGTAGATGCAAGAAATAACACAGTATGGAGCTGGAGGAACACATCAGGCCAGGCAGCATCAGAGAAGCAGAAAGTTGATGTTTCACGTTGGGACCCTTCTTCAGCCTTTCTTTCAGTGGAATCATTTGATCTCCGTCAAAAATGTTTTTATATCGACCTGCTCACACATGTTAGCACGCACATCTGGAGCAGGTGGGACTTAAACCCACTCTATCCAGACCAGAGGGAGGAACACTGCCACTGGATCTTTGAGTAGAATATTGTATTTAAAGTTCGTACCTAACATTTTAATTTGTGCTTTGACATTCATAGGTCCAGGAAACGTTAATCGGCCTTGCTGGGTCAGAATTCATTGCCCAGCCCTAACTATCATTGAGAAAGTGCTGATGAACTGCCTTCTTGAAATGCTGCAGTATATTTGGTATAGTTATACCCACAATGCTGCTTGGAGGGAGTTCCAGGATTTTGACTCAGTCATACTGAAGGAAAGACAATATATTTTCAAGTCAGGAATAAAGTCATAGACAGTCATGGAGTCATATAGCGTAGAAACAGGCCGTTCAGCCCACCATGTCTATGCTAACCAACAAACACTAAACCACTAGCTTTACGCAGGGGAGGTCTTGTCTCATAAGTTTGATTGAGGTGTTTGAGAAAGTAACAAAGATAATTCAGTGAGGTTAGGGCATTGAATGTTCGCTACGTGGACTTTACTAATGCACATGACAAGGTCCCTCATGGTAGGCTGGTTCAGAAGATTAAGTCACATTGGATCCATGGTGAGTTGGCAAGTTGGATACAAAATTGGCTTGGTCATAGAAGGTAGTTGGTAGTTGTAGAGAGATGTTTTTCTGTCTGGAGATTTGTGACCAGTGGGCATTTGTAAGGATCAGTGCTAGGACCTCTGTTGTTTGTAATATATATATGTGTGTATAAATAATTTGGATGAAAATGGCAGCGGTCTGGTGGAGTTGTGGATTGTGAGGAAGGTTATCAAAGAGTACAGCAGGATATGGATCAGTTGGAAAATTGGTCAGAAAAATGACAGGTGGACTTTAATTTGGACAAGTATGAGGTGAGGCATTTTGGGAGGTCAAATCAAGAGGATTGCATTAAATGACAGGACTCTTAGGAGCATTGCTATACCATGGGGTGCAAGTCCATAGCTCCCTGAAAGTGGCAACACAAGTGGAAATGTGATAAAGAAGGCATATGGCATGCTTCCCTTCATCAGTTGGAGCACTGAGTATACAAGTTTTACAAGTCATGTTGCAGCTGTGTAAGACTTTGATCAGGCCACATTTGAACAACTACGCGCAGTTCTGGTCACCACATTATAGGAAGGATATGGACACTTTGGAGAAGATGCAAAAGAGGTTTACAATGATGTTGTCTGGATTGGGGTGTGTTAGCTATAAGGAAAATTTGGACAAACTTGTATTGTTTTTGCTAGAACATCAAGGCTGAGGGATGGCCTGATAGATGTATACAAAATTATGAGAGACATGGATAGAGTGGATAGTCTGGGCCTTTCTGCTGAGGTGGGAATGTCAAATACTAGACAAAAACGTTTAAGGTGAGAGGGGAAAAGTTTAAAGGTGCAAGTGCAGGCCTTTGTTCAGAGGGTGGTAGGTGCATGGAACACACCACTAGGAAGGCAGTAGAAGCAGAGATGTGAGCAATATTTAAGAGGTATTTAGGTAGACACAGGAAACAGAGCAATACAGACCATGTGCAGGCAGATGGGATGAGTCTAGAATGGCATTATGGTTGGCACAGACATGATGGGTAAAATGGCCTGTTGCTGTCCTATGCTACACTATGTACAATAATCCCATTTGCCTGCACATGGTCTGAAGACTACCCTGCCCCAACATTTTAAGTGCTCACTCAGATGCTTCTTAAGTGTTGTGAGAGTACCTGCCTACACTAAAGTGATTGAAATGAAGTCACCCCAGGCAGATCTCACAGAACATGGGTTCTCTGATTGGGACTGTTAACCTGGTCCAATCAGGGAGCCCTGGTTGACAGATAGCAACAGGAGTGTTCTGCTCACTCTGAGAGTTGGTTCTGAGGGACCTGGATCAGTGTAAAATACTATACATATATAAATAAAGGATGACTAAGTGGTGGGATTCCAGCCTCCATGGAGTTATTTCATCCATCATCCTTTCTGGCAGCACAGTCCATATTTCTACAACCATCTGGATGAAAATCTGTTTTCTCGAGTCTCCTCCAACCCACTCACTTCTTATCTTAAGCTTATGCCTCTGGTCTTAGACATGTCTGCCATGGTGAAAAGATTTGCAAGATCTGCTCTGTCTACACCTCTCATAATTTTGTATCCCTCCATCAGATCCCCTTCAGCTTCCTCTGCTCAAGGGAAAGCAAACACAGCCTAGCCAGTCTCTCCTCATAACTGAGACTTTTTATCACAGGCAACAGAGAACACCCTCGACCGTGTCTCCCGCATTTCCCGGAACACATCCCTCACGCCCCGTCCCCGCAACAATAACCAAAAAAGAATCCCCCTCGTCCTCACATACCACCCCACCAACCTC
>JAHRHZ010000249.1:4285078-4321569 GCA_024137785.1 Ginglymostoma cirratum
TTCACAAGCTTCAAAATCTCCCCTCCCCCAACCGCATCCCAAAACCATCCCAGCTCATCTCCACCTCCCTAACCTGTTTTTCCTCTCACCTCAAGCCACACCCCCATCTCCTATCTACTAACATCATCCCGCCCCCTTGACCTGTCCGTCCTCCCTGGACTGACCTATCTCCTCCCTACCCCCCTACCTACACTCACCTTTACTGGCTCCATCCCCGCCTCTTCGACTTGTCTGCCTCCTCTCCACCTATCCTCTCCTCTATCCATCCTCTATCCACCTCCCCCTCTCTCCCTATTTATTTCAGAACCCTCTTCCCCTCCCCCATTTCTGATGAAGGGTTTAGGCCTGAAACGTCAAGTTTTCCTGCTCCTGTGATGCTGCTTGACCTGCTGTGTTCATCCAGCCCCAAGCTTGTTACATCGTGGTAAATCTCCTCTGCACCCTCTCCAATGCACAGTATTCCATCTGTGGCCTAACCAATGTTTTGTCTGGTTGTAGCAAGGCTTCCTTGCTTCTATATTCTACATTTTGGCTGATGAAGGCTGAAATCTCATATGCCTTCTTCACCACCCTTTTGACCTGTGCTGAAGCCTTCAGGGATCTATGAACTTGTACACTAAGGTCCCTTTGTTCTTTAGTACTTCCTAGGAGCCTACCATTCATTCTGTGCATCCTTCCCTTATCAGACCTCGCAAAACACACCTCCTTGTACTTATCAGGATTAAATTCCATCTGCCACTGCTCTGCCCAATTTACCAATTAATTATTGTCAAACTGTAGCCTGAGAGCATCTTCTTCACTGCCAACAGCATCCCAACTTTTATGGCATCTGCAAACTTACCAATTATGCCTTCAACATTTACAGCCAACTCATTAGTGTACGTAACAAACAGCAAGGCTCACAGTACGATCCCTGTGAGAAAATAAACCCTGGTCAGAGGTTTCCAATCACAAAATCAATCACTATTTCCCTTTGCCTCTTATTTGGAAGCCAAATTTGGATCCAGTTTGCCAACTTGCCTTGGATCCCATTGGTTCATATCTTCTGAACAAACCTTCCATTTGGGACCTTGTCAAAATAAACTACATGAACTGCACTACCCTTATCAATATATTTAGTCACCTTTTCAAAAACCCAATTAAATTTGTCGGACAGGACCTCCCTCTAACAAATCCATGCTGACTGTACCCGATCAATCCATGCCTTTCCAAGTATTGATTGATCTTGTCCTTCAGAATTTTTCCTACCACTGACGTCAGTCCAAATGGTCTGTAATTAACTGGCATATTTCTGTTTACCTTCTTGACCAAAGGAACTACATTAGCTATCCTCCAATACCTGGCACTTTCTCTATGGCCAGCTAAACATTAAATATATGGTTAGTCCAATTCAGTTTCTGGTCAATTGTTACCCCCAGAATGTTGATAGTGGGGGATTCTGTTCTGATAATGCCATTTGAACATCAACTGACTGTGATTATATTCTCTCTTGTTGGAAATGGTCATTGCCTGGCAGTTGTGTGGTGCAAATGTTAATTGCACTTTTCAAATAAGGCCAGATTTTGTACAAATCTTGTTGCATTTCAGCATGGACTACTTCAGTATCTGAGGAGTCATGAATGATGCTGAACTTTGTGTAATCATCAGCAAACATTCCCAATTCTGACCTTATGATGGAAGGAAAGTCATTGATGAAGCAGCTGAAGATGATTGGGCCTAGGATATTACCCTGAGGAACTCCTGCGGAGATGTCCTGGAGCTGAGATGACTGACCTCCAACAAATACAACCATCTTCCTATGTGCCAGGTATGACTCTAAATGGTGAGGAGGTCCCCCATTTCCCATTGATTCCAGTTTTGCTAGGGCTCCTTGATGCTTCACTCAGCCAAATGCAGTCTTGATGTCAAGGGCTGACACTTTTACCTCACCTCTAGAATTCAGCTCTTTTGTTTCTGTTTGGACTAAGGCTGTAATGAGGTCAGGAGCTGAGTGGCCCTGATGGAACACAAATTGAGCATCAGTGAGCAGATTATTGCTGAGCACGAGCTTGATAGCACTGTTGAATGACAGTTCCCATTAATTACCTGGACAATTTTCCACATTGGTGGGTAGATGCCAGTATTGCAGCTGCACTGGAACAGCTAATTATCTAAATTGCATTTTTATAACCTCTTTCACTGTCCTTTGGTGTCCATTGATATTAATTGAAACTCAGATACAATGGCAGATCTACTGCGAGATAATGACTCTCAGATGACAATCTTTCAAAATGTCTAAAGTCATTTGATTGGTTTTTCCTTGACTTTCTATGAAATGAGGGAGCTCTGCGTTTCTGAGTGGAGATTCCAATCCAGGCTCTTTCGGAGATGTACGAGGAGTAGGTGCAGCACAGAGACAGATCAGGTTAGGAGTAGGGAATTTGGGGAGCAGCGAAGTGGGTCCAATGCAGGTATAGGTGTTGTTGTCCAGCCTGGGCCAGCATTGTTGCGTTCCAGGCAGAGAGAGAGGTTGGTTTCAGGTCAGGGTCTTTTCTCTTTATTCTCTCATAGGACGTGGGTGTTGCTGGCTGGTCCACTCCCTATTGTTTGTCCCTACTTGCCCTTGAGACTGTGGTAGTGAGCTGCCTTCTTGAACTGCTGTAGTCCAAGTGCTGTAGCTAGACCAACAATGCCACTAGGGAAGGGATTCCTGGATTTCCTGGAAGGAATAGTGATATATTTCCATGTCATAGAGTCGTACAGCACACAAACAGATCCTTCAGTCCAACTCATTCATGCTAACCAATTTTCCCAAACCAAATTCGTTCCATTGGCCTGTGTTTGGCCCATATCCCACTATACCTTCTGTGTCCATGTACCTTTCCAAATATCTTTTAAATGTAACTGTACGTTCATCTGCCACTTCCACTGACAGTTCATTCAACATATGAATTGCCCTCTGTGTGAAAAAGTTGCCCCTCAAGTCCCTTTTAAACTTTTCCCCTTTCACCTTGAAATTATGCCATCTAGTTTTCAATTCCCCTATTTTAGGGAAAAGACCTTTGCTCTTCACCTTATTTATGCCCATCATGAATTTATAAACTTCCATACTGTCACCCCTCAACCTACTAGGCTCCAGGGAGAAAAGTCCCAGCCTACCCATCCTCTCCTTATAACTCAGACCCTCCAGCTCTAGTAACACCTTTGTAAATCTTTTCCGCAACCTCTTCAATTTAATAATATCCCTCCTATAGGAGGGTGACCAGAACTGTACACAGGTCAAGTCTTGATTGAAGGTTACGTCGGAAAATAAAAAGCCCATTGTTTTAGAGGTAGTTTATTGGAATGGATAGAGAATTAGCTCATGGGCAGGAAACAGCAAGTGGGTATAAAGTTGGTGACCCGTGACCAGTGGCGTTCCATTTGGATAAGCACTGGGACCACAACTGTTCACGATAGATATTGATGACTTGGAGGAATTAAGTGAATGTACCAGAAGCAAATTAACAGATGACACAAAAATAGTTGGAAAGGTAAGTTGCAAAGGGGATACCATTAGCAGAGAAGTGTTGATAGGTTAAATAAATGGGCACAAAGTTGGGAAATGAAGTAAAATGTGAAGTTGTTCATTTTGGAAGGAAGAACGAAAGAACTGTATTAACTAAATAGAGAAAAACTGCGGAAAGCTGCAACAGAAAGGGTCTTGGGGGCACTTGAGCATGAAACACAGATGCAGCAAGCAACCAGGAAGGCTAAGGGGAATGTCGGCCCGTATTTCAAGAGGGTTAGAATATCACTGAAACTGTGCAAGGTGCTTCTGAGACCACATCTGGAATATTGAGAGCAGTTTTTGTCCCCCTATTTAAGGAAAGATATTGTCTAATTGGAGGAAGTTTGGAGAAGGTTCACTAGGATGATCCCCGTGGCGGAGGGATTGTCTTATGGGCAAAGGCTAAATAGATTGGGACTCTACTCTCTGGAGTATAGAAGAATGAGAGGTGATCTCATTGAAACATATAGGATTTTTAATGGACTTGACAGAGTAAAAGCTAAGAGGATATTTCCCCTCATGGGAGAGTCCAGCACCAGAGGGCATGGACTGAGAATTATGGGGTGCTAATTATAACTCAGATGAGGAGGAATTTCTTCTCTCAGGGGGTTGTCAATCTTTGGAACTCCCCGCTATAAAGATCTATAGAGTTAGAGTCCTTGTGTATGTTTAAGGCTGAGATGGGTTTTGATCAGCAGGGGAATCAAGGGTTATAGGGAAAGGGCAGGAAAGTGTGGAATTTTGGATTATCCATGATACTATTGAATGGCAAGGTAGACTTGAGGGGCTGAATAGCCACTCCTGCTCCTATATCTCATGGTTGTATGATGCAGTCAGGATGGTGAGTGGCTTGTATGGGAATTTGCAGGTGGTGGTGTTCCCTTGTATCTGGTGGGCAGGTATAAATAGACTGTGGAGGTGTGGCGGTGTGTGTGTGAGATAAGTGTGTGGTCAGATGAATAGTTGCTCCAGGAGTCAGACTATATATTTAATAGTCTAAGTTTTCCTCAGTAATTATTTAATTAATTGCATTGGAACTCTCCAAATTCTCTAATTTAAGTGGATACTTCTAGGGAGTTCCAAGCATTTGAGGGATTGCCTATTTTAATTGGGGAGGCAATGGCCTAGCAGTATTATCGTGGGACTATTAATTCAGAGACCCAGATAATGTTCTGGGGACCTGGGTTCAAATCCAGTCACAGCAGATGGTAGAATTGAATTCAATAAATATCCTGGAATTAAGAGTCTAATGATGACCATAAATCCCTTGCCAATTGTTGGGGAAAGCCCATCTGGTGCACTAATGTCCTTTAGGGAAGAAATCTGCCATCCTTATCTGGTCTGGCCTACATGTGACTCCAGACCCACAGTAATGTAGTTGACTCTTAACTGCCTTCTGGGCAATTAGGGATGGGCAATAAATGCTGCCTGGCCAGCGACGACCTCATCCTGTGAATGAATAAAGAGAGGGAAAAAAAATTCCCAGGCAATTCCTTCAGAATCTGCTACTATGGCAATTCGACAGGGTCAACTCCCAGCTCCTCTGGGATAATGACTGTCTTGCGAGCAGAAAAATTTTGGGCAATGTTTCTTTATTTTTCTCTCTTTGCAGGAAAGTGACTCACGATCCAGCACAATGATCCCAGCACAATCTTCTTTCCAAGATGGCGGCAGCGGAACTGGCAGCTTCCAGGCCCCTGAGCCCGGGGCTCGTCCACTCGGTCTGATTTTCTTTTCCTTTTTTTTCCTTTTTTGTCTTTTTTTTTCCCCTTTCAGTCTTTGCTCCTACTTACCTTCTGGGGAGAGCTCGGTCACGGCGGCATCGGCGGGGGACGAGGAAGGCAGAAGTAAGCTTCGTCGGAGTCTGGAGTGTGGCGGGAGCTGGTGAGGCCAGGGTGACACTCTGGCAGAGGTGTCAAGGAGGCAGCTGATGGAGGGACGAGCTCAAGACCCGGTATCAGCTGATACATCGGTGGTGGCCATGTCGGCGAGGTAGGCCCAGAGGCGGAAGATGGAGCCTGAGGACTGGTGACATTCTCATTGGTTGGGTCCGGCACTGGCAAAGTGGTGGCCGAAGGGTTATGGACTCTCTTTAAGCTACTTTTTCTTATTTTTTGTCATTCTTAAATCACTCATAATGGCACCAGATCATAGGGACACTGGAAGCTTTTCACTGTATTTTACTGCATTTTTAATGTCACGATAAAATTAGTAATTCATCTGACATACAATGATTTTGCCATCGCTGAATTCCCCCATTATCACCATTTTAGGAGTTACCATTGACCAGAAATTGGGAGGTGATGGTGTAAAGTGAGTGGAGGTAGATATAGGGGAGACATCAGAGGTAGGTTCTTTCCTCAGAGAGTGGTAGGGGCATGGAATGCATTGCCGGAGAGGGTAGTGGAGTCGGCCTTATTAGGGGCATTTAAGCGGCTATTAGATCGGCATATGGATGGTAGTATAAGGTAGGGGTGGAGTTAGATAGACCTTAGGTTTAGGGTAAAAGTTCGGCACAACATCGTGAGCCGAAGGGCCTGAACCGTGCTGTACTGTTCTGTGTTCTATGTTCTATGTTCTGTGTTCTATGTTCTATGTTCTATGTTCTATGTTCTAATGGTAATATTACTACATGAGCAAACCAGAACCCTAAGCTAATATTCTGGGACCACCAGAATCCCACCTGATGGCAAAATTTAAATTCAGTAAATGTCTGGAATTAAAAGCTCATCTGACTTCAACCATGAAGCAATCATTCATTGCTGTGAAAAAAAATCTGATTCATTAATGTCCTTAGGGATGGAAAATTGTCATGCTTGACTGATCTCGCTTGCATGTGACACCAGACCCACAGAAATATTTGCTCTCTGAAATAGGCTGGCTAGCCACAAAATTGAATCAAAAACACTATGAAGCCTAAATACAGGAGTGAAACCAACTGAACCTCACCCAACATTGACGCAGGGACCAGGAACAGTGATGGTACAAACAGCCTGCAACAACTTCCTTACTAACATCTGGGACTAGTGCCAACATTGGGAAAGGTGTCCCACAGACTAGTAAGGAAACAGCTTGGCATAGTCATCTTCATGGAATCATACCTTCCAGGTAATGTTTTAAACAACACACCATCACCATTCTGAGATTTGTCCTGTCCCATCAGAAGGACATGTCCAGCAAAGATGGCAGCACTGTAGTATACAAAGGGACCTTCAAAGCCTATCACTAAGAATGCCTCAGCAGCAGTTCTATTGATTGAGATGGTTGGCATTTCTGCTAGACTGGAGCTGTAGCAGCTGTTGAGGGAACTAACAAGAGGGAAAAATCTAGTTGACTTCATCCTCACCAGTCTGCCTGCTGAAGTTGCATCTGACGACAGTATCAATTGGAGTGACTTCTGCACAGTCCTTTTTGAAAAAAATCCAGTCTTCACGTTGAGAATACCTTCCATTGTGTTGTGCGGTACTACCACTGTGCGAAAACGGACAAAATCCAAACTGATTTGGTAACTCAAAACTGTGCAACCTTAAGAAGCTGTGGGCCATCTGCAGCAGCATTGCATTCAGTAACAGTAACCCATGGCCCAGCATAACCCCAAATGTTATGATGTTTCTGGTGTTCATCCAAATACTTTGAATGACAAATAATTGCCTCAACTACTGTCCCAGGCGGTGCATTCCAGACCCCTACCACCCTCTGGGTGAAAAATGCTTTCATCAAATCCTCTCTAAACCTCCTGCCTTTCACCTTAAAATTACACCTTGTTACTGGTCCTTCAAATTTACCGTGTCCATGCCCCTCATTCAGATCCCCCCTCAGCCTTCCCTGCTCCAAAGAAAACAACCCAAGATTATCCAGCTTCTCTTCAGAGTTGAACTGCTCCATCCTAGGCAATTTCCTGGTGAATCTCCTCTGCACCCCCTCCAGTGCAAATACATCCTTCCTATATTGTGGTGACCAGAACTGCCTACAGTATTCCAGCCGTGACCTAAACAAAGTTCTGTACAGCTCCAACATAACCTCTCTGCTCTTTTCTAATCTATTCAACAAATGATTTATATGCCTTATTAACCACCCTATTATCTGTCCTTCCGCTTTTTGGGATTTGTGGGAAAACACCCCAAGATCCCTCTATTACTCCGAGCTTCTTAATGTCCCACCATTAATTGAGAATTCCCTTTATTGTTCCTTCTTCCAAAATGCATCATCTCACACTTTTCAGGGTTAAATTTCATCTGCCATTGAGCAATCACTAACATCCATCTAAGCAATCCATTTATATCCTACTGTAACCCTCTTCCACACTGTCAACCATTCAGCCAATCTTCGTGTCATCCGCAAATTTACTTATCATCTCCCCAACATCTTTATTTACATTGTTTATGTACATCACAGACAATAAGCTACCCAATATTAATCTCTGTGGAACGCCACTAGACAAAGGCCTCAATTCACACAAACAGTCTTCTGCCACCACCACATCTGCCCCCTGCCTTTTGTCTCCTACCACTAAGCCAATTTTAGATTCAACTTGCTAAGTTACCCGAGATTGCCATGAGCTTTTGCCTTCCTTATCAGTCTTAAATGTGGCACTTGTCAAAAGCATTTTGGTATTAGTACTGATGACGTGTGCCCCAGAACTTGCCCCACTCCTAGACAAGATATACAATTACCAATCAATTACCAGCCCATCAGGCTGTTCTTGTTCATCAATGGAAGTGTCATTTAGCAGCAATTGCAAAGGAATAACATGCTCAGTTTAATTTTCCCCAAAGGTACTAATTGCTGGTCCTCATTGGTCCAAGCAGAGATAAAAGTATTGGATTCCAGGCACGAGGTGAGAGTGACTGCCCTTGACATCAAAACTACTTTTGACCGAGTATGGAATTTAGTAGCCCGAATGAAACTAAAATCTTGGGGAAATCAGGAGTGCTGGGTACATGTTATATATGGCTCAAAGGAAGATGGTTGTGGTGCTTGGAAGTCCTAATACATCACCGCAGGAGTTCCTCAGGATAGTATCCTAATCCCAGCCATCTTCAGATAACAAGGTGTAGAGCTGGATGAACACAGCAGGCCAAGCAGCATCAGAGGAGCAGGAAAGCTAACGTTTCGGGTCTGGACTCTTCTTCAGGTATGGTCTTATGGACTCTGTCCATAAGCAAGTTCCACACAATGTCCAGATTTGGACTGATAACGGACAAGGAACATTCATGCCACACAAGTGACAGGCAATGGCTATCTCCAAAAAGAGAGAATCTAACTCTTGCCATTTAAAAGCAATACGATTGCTGAATCTCTCATTATCAACATCCTGGGTGTTACAATTGGCTAGAAACTAAACTTAACCAAACACATACATACTGTATAAAGACAGTGGCTACACAAGCTGGTCAGAGGCAAGGAATCCTGTAATGAGTAACTCACCTCCTGTCACCTCAATGCCTGGTCACAGTTGACAATAGGCAAGTCAGGAGTGTAAATGTAATACTTCCCAAACATCTGGTAGACATAGCTCCAGCAATTCTTAAGAAGCTTGATACCACCAAGAACAAACAGCCCACATGAGTGGTACACCATCCACCATCTTCAGTATTTACTCTGTTAATGACTGTATTAGCAACCTGTACCACATACAAGATGTACTGCAGGAACTCACTTACAATAGTTCCAACGAAACCCATGACCTAAACCATTGTAATGGACAACAGCAGCAGATTCATGGGAACATGCAATTCTGACATGGAAGTATATCACCATGCCTTCATGCAGCTGGTTGAAATCCTCACATTCCCTTCCAAATAGCATTGTGGGTACTCCTACATCCACAAGGACTGCAATGGTTCAAGAAAACAGCTCATCACCACATTCTCCAGGGCAATTAGAGATTCATAATAAACGTGCATTTCATGTAGACATACAGAGATAGGAGCAAGGAGCAAAAGTAAGCCTTTCGGCCCCTTAAATCTGCTCTAATATTTATAAGGTTATGTTTGATACCTGGTCATTATTGACAATAGGCTAGTGAGAAGTGAAAATGTAATACTTTCCAATGGTGTGTATATGTCAAATGGCAATGGTTGGATTCTCTCTTGTTGGAGATGGTCATTGCCTGGAGCTTGTGTATTGTGAATGTTACTTGCCACATGCCAGCCTGAGCCTGGACATTGTCCAGGCCTTGTTGCACTTGAACATGGACTGCTTCAGCATCCGAGGAATTGAAAATGATACTGAACATTGGACAATCTCAACAAACATCCTCACTTCTAACCTTACAATGGAATGAAGATTATTGATGAAACCATTGAAGATAGTTGGGCCTAACACACCTCTGATTTAAAAAAAAATCAATACTCTGCCTCCAACCTGTCTGGGGAAGAGAACAGGCTTCTCCCACTTGCTTCGAATCAGTCGATGTTACATTTTAACTTTCTTTCCCATCTCCGCCATTGACTGTACCACTAAATGTCAACAAGCTTGCTACCACCAATGCAATTCAGGTCCTATCATGAGTTAGCACATTCACAAGCAAGGGGAGACATGGAAGAGAATGGACAAGGCTAAAAACAAATAGGTCTCTTCAAGATGTCTCCAAAAAAGTAAAATGGCAAGCAGAAACAATAGAAATTATGCTTCCTTTTTCTGGCAAATTCTCTCTCCGTTGGCAGCTATCTCAATACCCGACTCACTTTTTGTCTTCTAACCGTGTCTAATGCTAGGTTATTTGGCTCGAGTCTTTCATTTTGCTTCGCCTCATCTCTAATAGACTGGTTAATGTTGCGAAGAAATGCTTCTTTCCTCTTGATCGGTGGCACTTGCAAAGCAACACAAAAGACTTCACATGGGAGATATTAGTCAAAACACACAGCTAGCAGACAAAGTCTTGCTCCCATTATCTGATGAGGAAAAACATGTCCCAAGTATTTGGTGACTAAGGGCTCAGGCTGATTGTCTCTGCACCTGGAATCTATTTCTTGGCTCGTGAGTGCATGGAGTGAGTGAGGGAGCGAGATTAATTCCACCCTGCATCATTGAGCACTGATGAAGCGAGGAATCAGAGCAAAGAGCCAAATGAACTGGAATCGGTGATTGTTGAATGGCAAAGAGAGCGTAAAACACTAAACAGTGTGGACAGAAAACTAAAGCCATTGACATGGCATAAAGCCATATTGGTTGTCAGCAAAAAAACAGGCAATGGTGAATCCTTAATGCATGCCCGATTTTCTTCCCCAATATTTAGGAAAGGCTGATGGAATAACCTGACTTTTCCCTTAGACTCTCATCATGCTTTCTACAGCATAGTATAGTGATTTATTGTTGCAAGTATTTATGAAAATACAGTAAAATGTAAATGTATAAGTTACTATAATGCATCCAGCGCAATTTTAATTGCATAGATTATAAAAAAGGAATAAATCATACAAAGTTAAGAAAAGTTTTTTTTTGTTCCATCCACAATTTCTTTGTTTCATAAGTGTCTACGGGATGTACTTTACTCCACAGCTGCCAAACCTATCCATGAGGCCATGACGCCAAGGAGGATGCACACTGAAGCTGCACCCCCCTTTGCCACTGACTGGGCACAGAACTTCACATTTGCCAAAGCCACCTCATTACTGCTGATATGCCAGCTGCTGATGTCGCCAGGAAACCGTCCCAACTCTCGAGGTACAGGGCCTATCCCATTTCGAGAATCCAACGGACCATCCGAATTAACTCCTGAGAATCGAGGGATCATTCACTCCGCCACCGTCGCACAGCCTGCCGAGAAACCAAAGGAAAAACAACAGACCCGACTCCATCGCCGCTGGAACTGTTGCTCAAGTCACTGTCGCCATGGCCACGAGGAATGGACCAGTTCTGCTGCTCAACAGCTCCCTACAAACTCTCCCCAGTACCACAGCTGCAGAAAGAAAAAAAATGAATCTGATTCAAAAGTTAAATCAAGAAAAATAAAATTTTAAGAAATGCCGTCAACCATGAGAGAGGGAGCTGAAAGGCCTGGAGCCTGAACACCTCCTACACTGCTGCCTGCGTCATCTCGAAAAAAACAAGACTTGACAATTCTAATGTTCTTCTGACTGGACTCCCAAACTAGCCCTACCTCAATAAACTTGAGATCAACAAAAATATCTATGGCCTACAACCTAATTTGCCTCATCACCTAGTCATCTGTTGCCCCAGCGCTCGCTGAACTCCAAAGCCTCTTGATCAATCAATACCTTGATTTCATATCTAGCATCCTATCAGATCTCTTGCTGGCCTTTTCCCAACCTATCTCTTCTCCACAAGTCTCTGAGGTGTCTCTGGTTCTGTAATTGTGGCCCCCGGAACATCCTGCAATGCATTCACTCCACCTGGTGGTGTCCGCACCTTCACTTGCCAAGGCTCCAAGCTCTGGAGTTCCTCCTCTAGCAATCTCCATCTCAC
This sequence comes from Ginglymostoma cirratum, assembly GCA_024137785.1. Classification (NCBI taxonomy): domain Eukaryota; kingdom Metazoa; phylum Chordata; class Chondrichthyes; order Orectolobiformes; family Ginglymostomatidae; genus Ginglymostoma; species Ginglymostoma cirratum. The sequence goes on from JAHRHZ010000249.1 coordinate 4,297,038, forward strand.
TTTCCTCCTTTAAGACACTTCATAAAGCTCACCTCATTGAGATCTCAGTTACCTGATCAAATAGTTCCTTATATTCCTCAAAAGTATCTTGGAATGGTTTATTGTATTAATTTTATTTAATTCACTCATTGGATGTGGGCATCTCTGGCAGGGCCAGCGTTTATTATCCATCTCTCATCATGCTAGACAAATATATGTTGTTGTTGTTGATGGAGTCTTAAGTAGAACTGAAGTGTCAAACTGGTGAAGCTTGAAAACAGAACACCTCGTGGGCCGAACAGTCTGAGTAGAAAGTGATTGATAACGAAGCAATCCCACAACCAATGGATCAGATCTAAGCTCCGCAGTCCTGTCATCCTGTCACATCCAGTCGTGAATGGTGGTGGACAGCTAAATAACTGACTGGAGGAGCAGTTTTCTCCAATATCCCATTCTCCAATAAAAATGAGAGAGCCCAGTGAATCAGTGAATAAGACATCGTTGAAACAATCACATCCAGAATGGCTGAGTGGATGATTCATCGCAGCCTCCTCTGGAGGTGCCCAGCATCAGGGATGCCAGACTTCAATCAATTAGTTTCAGTCCACGTGATCTAAAGGAATGGTTGAAGGCAATGGGTATTGCAAGCACAATGGGCCCTGATAATATTCTGGCAATAGTACTGAAGAATTTTACACTAGAGCTTGCTGCTGCCCTGGCCAAGTTCTTCCAATACAGTTACAGCACTGGCATCTACCCAATCATGTGAAAAATTGACCATAAACGTCTTGTACACAAAAAGCAGATCATTTCCAACCTGGCCAATTACTGCACCATCAGTCTACTCTTGATCATTAGTAGAGTGATGGAAGGTGTCAACAACAGTGCTATCAAATAATGCCTGCTTAGCGATAACCTGCTCAGGGATGCCCAACTTGGGTTTTGCCAGGGCCACTCAGCTCCTGACCTCGGTAAAGACTTGGTTCAAACATGAACAAAAGAGCCGATTTGGACAAAAGAACTGATTTCAAGTGGTGAGCTGAGGTGAGAGTGACTGCCCTAAATATCAAGGTGACATTTGATTGAGGATGGGATCAAGGAATGCTAACAAAAGAAAAGTCAATGGGAATCAGGGAAAAAGACTCTCTGCAAGTTGGAGTTGTACCGGGCACATTTGAAGGTGGTTGTGGCTGCTGCGGACAGTCATCTCATCTCCACGGCATCTCTGCAGGAGTTCCTCAGCATTGTGTCCCAGGCTCAACCACCTTCAGCTGCTTCACCAATGACCTTCTATTCGTCATGAGATCAGAAATGCAGATGGTCATTGATGATTGCTCAATGTTCAGCAACATTTGTAACTTAGATGCTCAAGCAGGCCACGTACAAATGCAATGAGATCTGGACAGTATCAAGACAGTGGTTCAAAGTGAGAATAGAAAAGGATACAAGAGCAAGTCAGAGAACGAGATAATGCTAAAGAATTAAATTGCATTTATTTCAATACAAGAAGTCTGACAAGTAGGGGTCATGTGCTGTGGGCCTGTTTGGAATATGGAACTGGGATGTCATAGCTATTACAGAAACTTGGCTAAGGGAAGGACAAGACTGGCAGCTCATTGCTTGGGGTCTTACATACTATAGGAAGGATAGGAAGGGAGGCAAGAGAGGAGGGGGAGTGGCATTTTGATTAAGGAAAACGTCGCTGATGTAATTAGAGAGGATATTTCTGAGGGATTGTCCAGGTAGAAATTAGAAATAAGAAAGGGATGATCACTCTGATGGGATTGAACTGTAGACTTCCTAATAGTCAGAGGAAGATTGAGGAGCAAATATGTAGAGATCTCAGATATACATAAGATTAGTAGAGTTGTAATGGTAGGAGATTTTATTTTTCCAAACGTTGACTAGGATTGCCATAGTGCTAAAGATTTGGATGGTGAGGAATCTGTTAAAAGTGTTCAAGAAAATTATCTTTATCAATATGTAAATGTACATACTAGGGAAGGAACAAAACTTGACCTTCTCTTGGGAACTAGTGCACAACAAGTTACTGAAGTGTTCGTAGGGGAATACTTTGGGACCAGTAATCATAATTCTTTAAGTTTTAAAGCAGTAATGGATTAGGATAAGCCTTCCATGAAAGCTAATGTTCTTAATTGGAGTAAGGCAAATTTTTATCGTATGAGACAAGAACTTTCAAAAGTTAATTAACGTAGTTGTTCGCAGGTAAAGGTACATCAAGCATGTGGGAGGCTTTCAAAAGTGTGATAAGGAGAGTTCAGAAGCAGTATGTTTCTGTTACAGTGAAGGGTAAAGCTGGTCAAAGTAGGGTACAATGAATGAATAAAGATATTGATGTTCTAGTCATGAATAAGAATAATTTATTAGATATAGACAAGTGGGATAAAATGAATCTCTTGAAATGTATAAAGAACGTAAGGGCATTCTTTAGAGGGGAATCAGGAGGGCAAAAGGGGGACATGAGATAACCTTAGCAGATCAGGCCAAGGATCATCCAGGTACATTAACAGCAAAAAAGCATCCAGGAAGAGAACAGGGTCCCTTAAACACTTATGAGATTGTCTATGTGTTGAACTTCAGGAGATGGGAGAGATACTAAACAAAGACTTTGCATTGGTTTTTACTCAAGAGAAAGAAATAGAGGCTACAGAACTTGGGGAAATAAATATTGAAGTTTTGAAACAGTTCATATTACAGAAGAAGTGCTGAAGGTCTCAGAAAATATAAGGATGGATAAATGTCCGGACCTGACCAAGTGTATCCCTGGATGCTGTGGGAAAGCTCAGGAAGAAATTGCGGGGCCCCTAGCAGAAACATTTGTGTAATCCATACCCATGGGTGAGATGCTTCAGGACTGGAGGGTGACTAATGTTTTGCCCTTATTTAAGAAAGGCTGTGAAGAGAAGCCTGGGACCTATAGACCTATGAGCCTGACATCAGTGATAGACCAGTTATAGAGTCATAGAATCACTCAGCATGGAAACAGACCCTTCAGTGCAACCAGTCCATGCAGAACATAATCTCAAACTAAACTAGTCTCACCTGCCTGCTCCTGGCCCACGTGTCTCCAAATTTTTCCTATTCATATATACTGAAAAGGCTGAGCAATGAAAGCAAGTGTGCAAACACTTTCGTAACCATCCTGTCTATATGTAATGGAAACTTTAAAGAATTATCTACCTGTACCCCTAGGTCCCTCTGTTCTACAGCCCTACCCAAGACCCTACCATTAATTGTATAAGCCCTACCCTTGTTTGTTGTACCAAAATGCAGTACTTCGCATTGCCCATCTGCTATTTTTCAGCCCATTGACCCATTTGATCAAGATCCCAAAATAATCTTAGAAAACCTTCTTCACTGTCTACAATGCCACCTACTTTTGTGTCACCCGCAAACTTACTGACCATGCCTTCTATATTCTCATCCATATCATTTATATAAGTGGCAAACAAAAGAGAATGCAGAACCTATCTCTGCAGAACACCGCTGGTCACAGGTCTCCAGTCTGAAATGCAACCCTCCACTATTACTCTCTGTCTCCTGCCATTGTCAATTATGTATCCAATTGGCAAGCTCACACTGAATCCCATGTGACCTAACTTTAGTAATTAGTCTATCATGTGGAATCTCTGTCAAAGGCTTTACTGAAATCTAAATAAACAACATCTACTGCTCTGCCATCATCAATCTTTTTGGTAACTACCTCAAAAAAACACAATCAAGTTTGTGAGACGCGATTTTCCTTGCACAAAACCATGCTGACTATCCTTAATCAATTTTTGCCTCTCTAAATGTCCATAAATCCTATCTTTTATAATCACCTCCAACAATTTACCCACAACCGAAGTCGGATTTGCAGGTCTGTAGTTCCCCGATTTCTCTTTACAATCTTTCTTAAACAAAGGTGCAATATCAGCCACCCTCCAGTCATCAGACACCTCACCCATAGTTATAGATGATGCAAATATTTCTCCAAGAGGTCTCGCAATATTCCTCCCTTACTTCCCATAATGTTCTGGAATATATTATATCAGGAGATTTATCTACCTTTATATTCTCTAAGACCTCCTGAACATCCTCTTCTGTATGTGAACTGTTTTTAAAACATCAAAGTTTATTTCTCTGTGTTCTCTAGGTTCCATTTATTGCTTCACAGTAAAATCTGGCATGAAATATTTAGTATCTCTGCCATCTCCTGAGGTTCAACACAAGGATGACCTCCTTGATCTTGCACAGACCTTACCATCTCTCTAGTTACCCTTTTGCTCTTAACATATTTGTGGAATGTCTTTGGGTTATCCTTAACCTTACCTGCCAATGTTATCTCATAAACCCTCTTTGCCTTCCTGGCTTCTCTCTTAAGAATGACCCTACACTCTTTATATTGATTAAGAGATTCAATTGAACCAGATTGTCTATACCTAAAAACAATTCTTACTTATTCTTCACTAGGACCTCAATATCTTTATTCATCCATTGTTCCTTAATCTTACAATCCTTACCCTTCACTCTGACGGGAACAAAATGCCTTTTAACTCTTGTCATCACAATCTTGAATGCCTCCCACATGTCGGACATCCTTTTAGTTGTGAACAGCCTGCCCTAAACAACTTTTGAATGTTCTTGTCTCATACCATTAAAATTTGCCTTACTCCAATTAAAAACATTAACTTTTATGGAAGGCTTATCCTCCTCCATAACTATTTTGAAAAAAATAAAATTATGAGCGCTAAACCCAAAGTGTTCCCCCACTTTTACTTCAGTCACCTGGCCTGCCTTACTGCCCAATAGAAGGCCTAGTTTTGCTCCTTCTCTAGTAGGAGCATTAACATATTGACAAAGAAAATTTTCTTGGGCACATTTGACAAAGTTCCTCACCATCCAAACCTTTAGCACTATTGTAGTCCCAGTCAATGTTTGGAAAATTAAAATCTCCCATTAGTACAACCTTTTTTTTCATTCGTTAACAGGGTGAGGGCATCGCTGGCTAGGCAGCATTAATTAGCCATCCCTAATTGCTCCGAGGGCAGTTCAAAGTCAAACACATTGGCTCTGGAGTCACATGTAGGCCAGACCAGCTAAGGATGGCAGTTTCCTTCCCTAAAGGGCATTAGTAAACTAGATGGCTTTTTCCAGACAATCAGCAATGGATTCATGGTCATCATTGGATTCTTAATTCCAGATATTTTACTGAATTCAAATTCTACCATTTGCTGTGGTGGGGTTCAACCCAGGGTCTCCAGAACATTATCTGGGTTAACAGTCCAGCAATAATCCCACGAGGCCATCGTCTCCCCTCTTTAATAACCTTATTATGCCTATGTATATCTGAGATCTTCCTACAAATTTGCTTCTCAGTTTCTCTCTTACTATTCAGGGGTCTATAGTCCAACAGCACAATCCCATCAAAGTGATCTTTCCTTTCTTATTTGTAATTTCTACCATATATTTTCATAGAAACAAAGAAGACAGGAGCAGGAGAAGGTCATTTGGCCCTTCGAGCTTGCATGCCATTCTTCACGATCATGGCTGATCATCCAACTCAACAGCCTAATCCTGCTTTCTCCCCACATGTATAGAAATACAGTGAAAAACTTTGTTTACGAGCAATACATGCAGATCACAGCAAGGGAAGGATAAATAGATCAAAAAGACATAGAATCATACAGGTTGCATTGCAGGTTACATTATTTGAGGCGAGAGAGTCCATCGATCAGTGTGATAACGGCTAGGAAGAAGCTGTCCCTGAACCTGCTGGTGCATGTGTTCAGGCTTCTGTATCTTCTGCCTGATGGAAGAGGTTGTAGGAGGTCATTAGCCGTGTAAATGGAATCCACAGATGGAAGGTTGGCTTCTGTGATGGTCTGGGCTGTGCACACCACCTTCTGTAGTTTCTTACGGTCCTGGGCAGAGCAGTTGCCATACCAGGCCATTAAGCACCCGGACAGTTTACTTTCAATGATGCATCTGTAGAAATTGTTGAGGGTCCTTATGGACATGCCAGATTTCCTGAGCCACCTGAGGAAGAAGAGGCTTTGTTGTGTCTTCTTGACTGTTGCATTTACATGGGAAGTCCAGGATAGGTCGTTATTAGATGCACTGCAGAAATTTACTAAGTCTCCCTGGACAGCACCATCCAAACCCATGACCACTTCCATCTAGAAACCCAAGGACAGCAGATACAAGGGGACACCACCCCCTGCAAGTTCCCCTCCAAGCCGCTCACCATCCTGACTTAGAAATATGTCACTGTTTCTTCAATGTCACTGGATGAAAACACTGAAAATATCTCCCATATGGTACTGTTTTTATATTCATTCAGGGGAATGTGAGTGTTGTTGGTTGACCTAGTATTTAATTCCCACGCTGACTTACCCCTTGAATTGAGAAGCTTGTTTGGGCCATTTCAGAAGGCATTTGAGAATCAGCCATGAAGCTGTTGGCCTGGAGTCACATGTAGACCAGAGCAGGTAAGGATGGCAGAACTCCTTCCCAAAAGGACATTTGTGATTGGCAGTCAGAAACAGCTGCACGGTTGTATTAGGCTATCGCTTTTTTTAAAAAAAAATCTTGAATTCAGATTTCAGCGTCTGCCATGAAGGAATTCCAATACGTACCTTGGACCAATGAGCTTAAGCCCCTGGTTGAGTTGTTCACTAACATTATCACTGCCTCCTGCATGTGTGTACTGAACCAAATGGACTGTCATGTTTCAAGATGGCAGCTCACCATCATTCTCAAGAGTTGGGCAGTTAGTGTTATCCCATCCAGGGAAACCAAAATCCCCTGAATGCATTGAGAAAAACACAACTGCCTTTCCTTCATGGCATTGTTCTTCTCTCATTTTTGTTTTATTCATTCAGCAGATGAGGGCATCACTGGGTGGGCCAGTACTTATTGTCTACCCCTAATTGCCCAGAGGGTAGTTGAGAGTCAGTCACATTACTGCGGATCTGGAGTAACATATAGACCAGATCAGGTAAGAATGGCAGTTTCCTTTCCTAAAGGTAATCAGCGAATCAGATAGGGTTTTCCTGACAATGGCAATGGTTTTATGCTTGTCATTAGACTCTTAGTTGTAGATTTTTTTCTATTGAATTCAAATTCCACCATCTGGTTTGACCATTCATCCTCTCGAACCACATCCATTCTTCAACTCAATCATGACTGATCTGTAACTCAGCTCCTCTAATCACCTTTGTTCTCCAAGTGTTTATTTTCTTTCCAAATAAAAATCTATCAATCTCAGTTTTGGGCATTCTATTTGACATCCAGCCACAACTGCTCTTTGGAGGATATTGTTCTAAATTTCTGATATCTTATATGTGAAAAAGCAATTCTCCTTGTCTATCTGAATGACCCAACACTAAATTTCAGGGTCTTCTCCCTCTTTTTGGGCTCCTTCCACCAGATATAATAGATTCTGCCTATTGTATTAACTCCTTTAATTATCTTAAACTCAATTGGACAAATCATTTACATACAAGAGGAAAACAGAGGTTTGGCAACTTCCAAACTTGGGTCCCAGACCAGACCAATCTCTCTCCCAGTGATAGCAAAACGAAGGAGCAGGTCATCAACTTCTTGAAGCGGAAATGAGGACATCCCTTTGTATCAATGGTGCTGAGATGGAAGTGATCGAGAGCTTCAAGTTCCTTGGGGTAAATATCATCAACGATCTATCCTCGTGCATCCATGTCGGTGCTACAGTCAAGAAAGCACACCAACACCTCTACTTCCTCAGAGGGCTGAGGAAATTCAGCACATGCACAATAATTTTATATAATTTTTATAGATACACCATACAAAGCATCCTATCTGGATGCATCACAGCTTGGTATGGCAACTGCTCTGCTCAAGACCATAAGAAACTGCAGAGAGTTGTGAACACAGCCCAATCAATTACGCAAACCAGCCTTCCATCCATTGACTCTGTCTACTCTTATTGCTGCTGCGAGAAAGCAGCCAACAGAATCAAAGACCCCTCCCACACACTATTGTACTCTCTCCCACCCTCTTCCATCAGGTAGAAGATACAAAAGTTTGAAAACACACAAACAGATTTAAGAATAGCATCTTCCCTGCTGTTAACAGACCTATGAACGGACCTCTCATCTATTAGAGTTGATCTTTCTCTGCACCTTCTCTGTACCTGGAACACTATATTCTACATCCTGTTCCATTATCCTGACGTACTTACATAATGTTTTGATTTGCCTATTTAGCACACAAAATATTACTTTTCGCTGTATCTCTGTATTGTGACAATAACAGATCAAATCAAATACAATAAAATATGACAAGAGCAGGATGTACATGTGAATATCACTGCCTGCAAGTTCCCCTCCAAGTTACGTATCATCCTGATTTGGAAATTTATCCCCGTTTCTTCACTTCACTTGGGTCAAAATTCCTGGTGCTCCCAGTGCAGCCTGTCAGCCCAGACAGATGTAACTCCTCCTTCCCCACCCCTCCTGTTTACTGCAGGGGATCACAAAAACAGCTCTCCACAATCTTTGCTAATGCAGTGATGCATGAGGAATAAATGGCCAGCATTGCTCACACACCACAGAGGAATTTTAAAAATAAACACCTGTATTAGGTCACTATTTAAACTCTCATGTCCAAGGTAATACAAGGTCAGTGTATTCCACCTGCCTTCATAATTTAATCCTGCTGGCCATAATTTAAACAACTCTTTTGCGTAATCCATTTATCTGTTGATTACATTCAGTATAGAGGAATGTTTCCTGAAGCTTACCTTAGATTTTCCATTCATATTTTGACAGCGAATTCTTTTTCATCAGAGCAACCCAGAAATATGTGATAGGGATGTTTGCAATGATTAAAGGAACAGCCAGTGACCAATCTGCTTTGACTGCTGGGAGGCTTTGAACAATACAAGATCAACAGCAAGAGCTTTTGAATCAAATGTAAGAAAAACCTTTTCACACAGGGGGTTGTGAGGCCAGAAAATTCATTTCCACAGTTATTGTTTAATTTAGAATCTGTATTGACATCAAAGGTTAGATTGGGGATTTGGTAAAACGGAAAATGGAAAAGAATGGGGCAGACAAATGTGACAAGGATTCAGATTTGAGGTAAAGAACTGTCTTTTCTCTCCCTAATCTACAAGGTATTGACATAAAACTGATTGGTTCCTTTCATAACTCTGCGCATTCTTCAATCTGCTTTGCAACGGACCAAAAGTACATCAAAACTCGAAGCTATGCACATCATTGCATAAAGCAGCCTTCCCCCTGAAGACTAGGATATCTAATGAATCTGTAATTTGAAGGCACTCATCATTATAAATTAATCCACAAAAAAAATAGCGTTTTATTCCACAGGGCTCTGCAGGCATTATTATCGAACATTTTCTTAATTGACTGAACCCAGTTTGGAACAGAACTTTCTTGATCAGAGAAAACTTTCATCGGCTGTCAATTCTCGTGCATCATAACCAACTTTCAGCGCTTTGCTGTTGTGTTAGGGCCCTATGGTCTGAAATTCCCTCCTTAAACCAGAGTAAAGAAAGTTCTAAGGCAAGTCGAAAGGACCATTATGAAAGACAACCTCACAAAAAGAGAAATTAGGAGATGTAGCCAAATGTTTGATCAAAGGGACAGTGTTTTAGAGACAGTGTTTTTAATGTAAAGAGAGACTTCATGGAGGAAAGAGAGATGCAAAGAGGAGGAGAGGTTTAGAAGAGGATTTCAGAGGTTTAAGGCATGTTTGTCAGTCATGGTATGTGGATGTGGAAGAGGCTAGAGCTGGAGGAGTGCTGAGATTTCAGTTTAGTCTGGGGAAGATTACAGAGAAAGAAAGAGATGAGCGGGAGGCAATGGCCTAGTGGCATTATTGCTGGACTGTTAATTCAGAGACCCAGGCAATGTTCTGGGGAATTTGAATTCAATAAATATCTGGAATTAAGAGTTTAATTGTGGTCATGAATCCATTGTTGATTGCTGGAAAATTTGATTTAGTGGAAGATTTCCCTTTAGTGGAAACTGCCATCCTTACCTGGTCTGACCTACATGTGACTCCAGATCCATGGCAATGTGGATGGCTCTTCATTACCTTCCGGGCAATTAGGGATGGGCAATAAATGCTGGCTTAGCCAATGACACCCACATTCCATGAATGAATTTTAAAAAAAACTAGGCCCATGAGGAATTTGATTACAAGGCTGAGAATTTTAAGACTGAGACGTTGCTGAACGAGGAGGCAATGTCACAGAGAGCATGGGGCTGAGGGTGCACTGGATGAGGTGAGATTTAGAGTAAAGGCAGCAAAGATTTTGATGAACTGTAGTTCATGGAGGCTGAAATTTGGGAATCTGATCAAGACAGCATTGTCATCTCTGATTTAATGTAATCCAGGACTTTCCTTCACATAACTTCCTCACCAAGTACTGCTCCACCTCTTGTTTAGTTTTCAATTCCTAGACTTTCCAGTGCATTCCTGGACGGATGAAAAGCTGAATCATAAAGCTGGTAAAAGACAAGATGAACTGAATGATAAGCATTTCAGTATGTTTTACTACAGTAATGCAGAAGCTGTGCAAATGCAAGTCATTGTTGTTAATAAAAACCAAAAGAACTGCGGATGCTGTAAATCAGGAACAGAAACAAAGTTGCTGGAAAAGCTCAGCAGGTCTGGCAGCATCTGTGGAGCAGAAAACAGAGTTAACGTTTCGGCTCCGGTGACTGAGGTGTTCTGAGGAAGGGTCACCGGACCCGAAACGTTAACTCTGTTTTCTGCTCCACAGATGCTGCCAGACCTGCTGAGCTTTTCCAGCAACTTCGTTTTTGTTCATTGTTGTTAATGGTCTCATCCTGTGCTGGCTGTGTCACTAACCAGGACGCCCATCCTTAAATGTTACTTCATGGCAATAGCTTATGACTGTACACGGGCAATCAGATGGAAGATGTGATCTGGTTATGGTACTGCTTCACAGTTAAAGATCCCACTTATTGTCAGATGTTAGGCTCACAGATTATCGGATCTCCACATACTAAAGTGAACCCTTATGCATCTTCAGATTGCCAAAGATGATATTTTCTTCAATTAAATAACGTGACAGGAGGCATAATTCTATATTTAACAGTCAGTCACTTAAGTGGCACAAGGCTGTGAGTTGTTGCACACATTGGAAGCATGCTGTTTATACTTGGTAGTTCCCAAAGCAATTAAACGCTTGGTGGGAGAGGCCGAAGAGGGTAGGTGGTGACTAGTGGTGTGGGGTTGCCCAAGTAGGAGCAAAAAGTAATGTGTTTCAAAGTCTTAATTCAGACCTCAAAATCCTGCTTTCAATTGTCACAAATAACTAATGAACCAACATTTCCTTTGAAATTTGATCTCATTCCCACTAGAAATTTAGTAAACCCCACCCCGTACCCAAAGGGTAAGCAGAGAGCCCTTGCCTTACTGGATATTTAGGTATACATTTTATTCTGTAAAATGGGTAAATGTGATCCAATGTCTCAGTTCAATGATCTCTCTCTATGTTGCTCTCCACTGTCATTTCTCTCTCTTTCTCTCTCTCAGTCTCACTCACGCTTGCAGCTGGCAGAATGAAGCAATTCAAAGGGAAGTGGCCTAGTTTTATTGATTTGTTGAAAGCCGAGTCTGCAGCATCAAATACTTTGAGTTTTTAACTGAGTAAAAGGAAATCTACTGTTTAGAAGAAAGAGAAACCAAACTCAAAGGGGAGTCTGGACCAATGGAACTCAAAAAGTTTACAGAAACCAAACACTAAAATCTCAAAGGAAAATCAGACAGTGTGAAAGTGCCCAAACCACAACACTAATGAAGATCAAGGAAGCTGTTGAGAAGATTTGTAGCTTGGGTTGTGGATGAGGTTGTAGACTTGCTCGCTCAGCCGGTGTGTTTGATTACAGACGTTTCATCTCCCTGTTGTGTAACATCGTCAGTGCGCCTCCGGTGAAGCGTTGGTGTTCTGTCCCACTTGTTATTTATATGCCTCAGTTTGTTGGGGTGTTTGGCATCACTTCCGGTTCAGTTTTTCAATGGTTTGTACACAGGGTCCAGTTCAATGTGTTTGTTGATGGAATTCTGGTTGGAATGCCAGGCCTCCAGGAATTCCCTGGCATGTCTCTGTTTGGCTCGTGCTATTATTGATGTGTTGTCCCAGTCGAATTCATGTCCTTCTTTGTCCGTGTGTATTGAGACCAGTTGAGTATTGGTCTGTCTTTTGGATGGCTAGTCGGTGTTCATGTATCCTTATAGTCAGTTTTCTTCCAGTTTGGCCTATGTAATGTTTTTAACAGTCCTTTCATGGTATGTTGTATATTACATTAGTTTTATTGGTTGTGTGTATGTGATTCTTTACGTTCATCAGTAGCTGTTGCAGGATGGTTGTTAGTTTGTGGGTTACCCTGATACCTAGGGGTCTGAGTAGTCTTGTGGTCATCTCTGATATGTTTCTGATGTAAAATAGGGTGACTAGCGTGTCTGGCTGTGTTGTGTTTTCTTGTTGTGGTCTATTATAGAATCATAGAATCCCTGCAGTGTAGAAACAGTCCCTTCGGCCCAACAAGTCCACACCGACCCTCAGGGCATCCCACCCAGACCCATCCTCCTATAACCCACCTAACCTACACCTCCCTGAACACCACAGGCAATTTAGCATGGCCAATCCACCTAGCCTGCACATCTTTGGACTGTGGGAGGAAACCAGAGCACCTGGAGGAAACCCACGCAGACACAGGGAGAATGTGCAAACTCCACACAAGACAGTTGCCTGAGTGTGGTATCACACCCGGGTCCCTGGTGCTGCAAGGCTGCAGTGCTAACCACTGAGCCACCGTGCTGCCCCAAATATACCGTGGTACCTCTCACTGTGCTACCTCGGAGGTAACAGCAGATTGTGCTTTTTGAGTATCCTTTCCTTTTAAAAACTCCATGTAAGTGCTCCTGTTCTGCTTTGCACAATTCTGGCAACCCAGAATTGAACGCACTGGCTCGACAAGCAAAAAGAACAAGGAAGCTTCATTGTTTCCTGGAGTCCTTGCTGAGTCTGGGGTGTGTTTGTGTAATGAGCTGCCAGAGGAAGTGGTAGAGGTGGGTACAATTACAACATTCAAAAGGCATTTGGACAGGTACAGGAATACGAAGGTTTAGAGGGATACAGGTCAAGCACAGGAAATTGGGATAATTTCAGGTTAGGATACCTGGTCGGCATGAATGATTTGGACTGAAGGGTCTATTTCTGTGCTGTGTGACTCCATGTTTCTACAGGAGGATAGCTATTCGAACAACAAAAACCATTGCAGCTGCTGGATCTAACATCAACTGATGCTTGCCAAGGTAGCCATCAGCAAGACCTTGCCCCTAAGCAAGCTGTTTCAGTACAGTTACCACACTGGCATCTTTCTGACAATGTGAAAAATTGTCTAGGCATGTCCTGTCTACAAAAAAAAACAGGACAAAGAAATCTAATTAATTTCTACCCCATCAGTCGACTCTCAAAAATGTGTAAAGTGATGGAAGATGTCAGCATCAGTGCTATCAAGCAGCGCCTGCTCAGCAATAACCTGTTCGGTGGCACCCAGTTTGGGTTCCGCCAGGGCCACTCAGCTCCTGATCTCATTACAGCCTTGGTTCAAACATGGACAAATGAGCTGAACTCTGGAGGTGAGGCGAGAGTGACCGCCCTTACATCAAAGTTGCTTTTGACCAAGCGGAGTATTAGGATACCCTAGCAAAACTGGATTCAGTGGGAACATCAGGGGAAAAACTCTCCATTGGCACAAAGTCATCTCAGTTCCAGAATATGTGGGCAAGAGATCCTCAGGGGCATTCCTTTTGTCCGAACATCTTCAGTTGCTTCATCAATTACTTCAACACCATCACAATATTTGTTGGTGATTTCACAATATTCAGTACCATTTGTGACATCTCAGATACTGAGGGGGTCTATCTCACAGCATAGTAACATCCAGGCTTATGTTGGAAAATGGCAAGGAACATTCATATCACACAAGTGCCAGGCAAAGACCATCTTCAACAGGAGAGAACAAGATACATCGCAGAAATTCGCAAAGATTCTATAGACAGCACTTTCCAAACTGCTACTATTGAGAAGGACAAGGACAGCAGAATCTTGGGAATGCCACTTCCTGGTATATCCCCTTCAAGATTCTCATCAATGGGTTTGGAAATATATCAATGTTCATTCAGTGCCACTGGGTCAATGAGGTGCCTTCTTGAGCTGTTGCAGTCTGTGTCCTGTAGTCCATGGGCGCATTGACTGCCAATGTTCTTAGGGGTGAGTTCCAGGATTTGAACCTAGTGACAGTGAAGGAACAGTGACACATTTCCAGGTCAGGATGGTGAGTGGCTTAGAGGGGAACTTGCAAGTGATGGTGCTCCATGTATCTGCGGCCCTTGTCCTTCTAGATGGAAGTGGTTGTGGGATTGGATAGTTCCGTCCAGGAAGATTTGGATAAATTTCTGCTGTACATCTTGTAAATGATACACATTGCTGCTACTGAGTATTGGTGGTGGGGGGAATGCATATTAGTGTATGAGGTGGCAATAATATTTGATTTGGTTTTGATTTTGATTTGATTGTCACGTGTACTAAAATACAGTGAAAAGCTTTGTTTACAAGCAGTACAAGCAGATTACAGCAAGCAAGCGACATACAGATCAAAAAGACTTAGAGGCATACAGCTTACATTGTAGGTTACATTCTTTGAGACTAGAGTCCATTCAACAGCCTAATAATGGCTGGAAATTGAACTTGCTTGTGCATGTGTTCAAGCTTCTGTACCTTCTGCTTGAAGGAAGAGGTTGTAGGAGGTCATTACCAGGGTGCAATGGGTTGTTGATGTTGGCAGCCTTTCCGTGGCAGCGACCCATGTAAATAGAGTCCATGGATGGAAGGTTGGCTTCCATGATAGTCTGGGCTACACACATCACCTTCTGTAGTTTCTTATGGTCCTGGGTAGAGCAGTTGCCATACCAGGCCGTTATGCACCCAGACAGTATGCTTTCAATGGTGCATCCGTAGAAGTTGGTGAGGGATCTTATGGACAAGCCAAATTTCCTGAGCCGCCTGAGGAAGAAGAGGCATTGTTGTGCCTTCTTGACTGTCACATTTATGTGGGAAGTCCAGGACAGGTCATCAGTTATCGTCACTCTGAGGAACTTGATGCTCTTCACTCTCTCAACCTCAGTTCCATTGATGTAGATGGGGACGTGTTCTCCTCCTTTCTTTCTGAAGTCAAAAATCAGTTCTTTAGTTTTGCCGACATTGAGATACAGACTGTTTGCACTGCACCCCATCACCAAGTCCTCTATCTCCCTTCTGTACTTTGACTCATCGTTGTTAGATATCCATCCCACTACGGTTGTGTCGTCAGCAAACTTGTAGATGGTGTTCATTCATAATTTTGCAACACAGCTGTAGATGTATAGGGAGTACAGTAGGGGGCTGAGGGTGCATACTTGGTGAGGGGGGTGGGGGTGCTCCGGTGCTGAGTGTTATTGTGGAGGAGGGGCAGTTCCCTATCCTCACTGATTGTGGCCTATGGGTCAGAAGGCTAAGGATCCAGTTGCAGAGGAGGGAGCCGAGACCAAGTTCATGCAGTTTTGAGATCAGTCTGGAGGGGATAATTGTGTTGAAGATGGAGCTGTGGTCAACAAGCAGGAGTCTGGCGTAAGTGTCTTTGTTGTCCAGATGTTACAGGGACAAGTAAGCTGTAAACTCAATCTTTATGGTGGTGTCAAGCTTCTTGAGTGTTGTTGGAGCTGCACCCATCCAGGCAAGTGGGCAGCTTTCCATCACACTCCTGATTTGTACCTAATAGATGGTGGACAGAATGTGGGGAGTCAGTAGGTGAGTTACTTGCCACTGTATTCCAAATCTCTTAAGACAGTTGTCCTTTTAAAAGTATTTATTGAGTGCAATGTGAAAAGCTTCAATTAAATATGTCTAGTTTCAGCTGTACTTATACTCATTTTCATATATTCACAGCCAATGGAGGCACCTTTTAAAATGTTCTTACACATTAAAAAATAGTTACCTTCTGAAAAGTCCAAACTTAGCACAAACAAATGAATTGGTAGGTGGAACAATAATATATTCATTTCAAGGTGATTTTAAATGAATTAAAATTTGGTTACTCACATGGTGGTTGTGTGCTTTTGTGATGTCAATTTCCAGCTGCGTTAAAACCACAGCAGGTAATGACTCTTAAATAGGTTAATGATAATTTTTCATAGAATCCCAATAGTGTGGAAGCAGGCTATTGAGTCGACACCAACCCTCTGAAGAGCATCTAACCCAGACCCAACCTGTAACAATGCATTTCCCATTGCTAATTCACCTAGTCTACATATCCCTGGATACAATAGGCAATTTAGCATGGCCAATCCACCCAAACTGCCACATCTTTGGACTGTGGGAGGAAACAAGAGCACCCAGAAGAAATCCACACTGACACAGGGATAATGCATAAGCTCCACACAGACAAGGTGGAATTGAACTCAGGTCCCTGGCACTGTGAGGCAGCAGTGCTAACCACCGAGCCATCATGCTGCCCATTTTATAAATGCAACGAGAGCACAATGAACAGTTCAATTCTCTTATGCTGCTAGATTGTGTTGATTAAGATATAATTTTAGATTTTTAATGATAGAAGTGGGTTCAGGTGGAAAGGTGGGCTGCTACTTCACTTTCCCAAATGAGGGCGATTTCAAATGCTATTGCATCCAGGTTGCTGATCATAAACAAAGTGGAAACTCTACTCCCAAAAAGTTTCAACATCCAGATATTCACCCATCAGTCTTGCCTTTCTGAGAGAATTTGCTTACCATGCCCTTTGGAAAACACTAAAGAACAAAGAAATCTAAATTAAATACTGGTATTTTGCAAGATGCATATAGGCTAATGTGAGCATGAAAATCTCATTACAGGCATGGTGTCATGTGCGGGATTGAGTGGGAGCTCAGTATTAGATGATGCAGTTGGGGAGTGGGCAATGGTCTGGGGACTATCCAGAATAATGGGCTGCCTTTGACAAGTAATTAGTTTCACTGAAGAGTACGGCAATGTTATACAGTAATGCAGCAATGATTACTTTAAAATACAGTCAAATAGTTATGACTCCCTCTTTAATAATTCATTAATAAAGAGAGTTTCTGCCAAATCTGGGATATAGTTGTCTCTTGTTCCCACAGCTGCTTGCAACTGCCTCAAGCCCCTTACAGTTGAACTGTTCATTAGATTTATCAACTTTGAGTTGGAAGTGTCAATTTCTGGTTTACTGTGACTATATTTTCACGGTTTTTTTTGATAGTTTCAACATTGAAAATGACCATGCTTTTAATTGTCCATTTTGGGATGGGATGTCAAGCCTAGGTCCATCTGCCCTGTACCAGTGGCTATGTTGAAGAAGACTGATATAGGTTTTATCCAGTACCCTGACCAATAATTAACAATCATAATAGGAACAGGTTGCTCAGTCATGACTGGATTGTTTTTTAAGGGTTCTTGCTGTGGAGCAATTATTTGCCACAATTTCTACCTCATGGCATTTAGGCTACTAATTGCTTTGGGATGTTTTAAAGGCTGAGAAAGGCAGTACGTAAATGCAACCATTCCTTTTGTCTTAACTTTCCTATGTTTATCAATTGACATGGCTAAGAAATCGCCTACTGAGTGGGTCAGCTCTAAGCTCTGAAGTCTTGCTACATCTAGTCATGAGCTAAACACTGGAGCACAAGGTTCTACCAATGTTCCTATCTCAATGTAATCAGGTAAGACCAATAAATGCAGACCTAGACAGTGAACCCTTTGGATTTGTTAGTGAAATCTATATTTATAGATCTTAGTTTTCGATTCCCACACTTTATTTCTTTATTTGTTTACTGGATGTGTACTTAAATTGGTTAGTGACCAATCAGTGACAATGATCACTGTCACCTGACACAACATTGGCTCTAGCACAGTATTTTGTTTGATGTGGCCATACTTATGTTCTCTCTGATGATGTAAGAAACGGGGCATGAGTATTGTGGCATTGAAGAGTCCAACAGACATTTATGATAACCAACTTTATTTAAACCCATTACATTCCCAGGCACATCATTCTCTGGGCTAACTATTAAGATTTGCACAGTGTGTCATGCTTCATTTGATCTTGAGGTAAGATTAAGCATGTGATGGTTATACCCTCAGGCCGCTTGTAACGGTAAAATGATGATATCATGATTACGTCCTTAAAATGGTGGGGGGAAAGTTCAAAAAGGACCTGAGGGGTAACTTTTTCACACAGAGGGTGGTTCGCGTATGGAGGGAGCTGCCAGACAAAGTGATGGAGGCTGGGACAGTTACAACATTTAAAAGGCATCTGGGTGGGTATATGAATAGGAAGGGATTAGAAGGATATGGGCCAAATGCTGGCAAATGGGAGCGGGTCAGTTTGGAACGTTTGGTTAGCGCTGTTGAGTTGGACCGAATGGTCTGTTTCTGTGCTGTATGGCTCTATGACTAAGTGCTGACTGTGAGTTACAACATATTCCCCATTTTCCAAAGACAACATTTTGGTTTCAACAAGTATATATGGTTGTGTTTAGGCACAGGCTGTCAATTCCATACTTATAAAAAGAACAGGTAAAACAGAGTTTCCAAAATTAACATTCACTATCCTGTTCAGAGTCGAGACAAATGTGCTATCCAACCTGGGGATTCAACGACCACAAGACTCTTGTGTAACATGATATCTTAATGCAATCATAGAGCCTTGGAGTCACAGCGTGAGAACAGACCTTTCAGTCCAACTAGACTACCCCATCCATATTCCCAAACTAACCTAGTACAGCTTGCGTGCGTTTGGCCCATGGACCTCCAAACTTTTCTATTCATGTCTTTTAAATGTTGTAACTGTACCCACATCCACCACTTCCTCTGGCAGTTCATTCCACACACCAACCACTCTCTGTGTAAAAAAGTTGCCATACATGTCCTTTTTAAATCTATCTCCTCTCACCTTAAAAATATGCCCCCTAGTTTTCTCCCCTTGTCTGTGTGGGTAACCTCGGATGCTCTGGTTTCTTCCCACACTCCAAAGATGTGCAGGTTTAGGTGGATTGGCCATGCTAAATTGCCCCATTAGTGTTCAGGGATGAGCAGGTTAGCCATAGGAAATTCAGGGTTACAGAGAATAGGGTGCTGGGGTGGGTCAGGATGGGATGCTCTTTGAAGGGTCGGTGGGGACTCGATGGGCAGAAAGGCCTGCTTCCACACTGTAGGGATTCTATGTTTCTGGGTGACTATACTGAAACGCCGCATCTACACAGATTAAACGAGAATGACAACATCATAAGGCTCACTCTTGCTCCAAGTGTGTAAGAATGTTTGGGTGAAATATTGATGGGTTTGGAGCATTTCTTTCAAAAAAATTACTACTAAGGAATTGAGAGAGAACAGATTGGCAAAATGATTGGCAAAATTACCTGATTCTAAAAAAACATGGAAATTTTTGTTTTAACAAAAATGTAAAGAAGGACCTCTCAGTGGATAAATTCTGTTTCTCTGAAACTCTCCCTCTCTGTGTCTGGCTGAATTTCTCCAGCAAATGTTGCTTTTGTTTGCCTCTGCGTGAATAGCTCTTCTAGAAGGCACAGCAGGGGCGTGGCAGGCTGAACGGCCTCTTGCAGTGCAGAAGCCTCCTGAGATTCTAGGATTCAATCACAGGAGCAATGGAGGAAAAAAAACTGAAATATCGGCTGATCGAAAGCTGCCACTTTAAGACAGAGAGAAAGCAAACCGTGTTCCAGAGAGAGAAAGAAAATAAAGTTTCAAATAAAAGAAAATGAGTTAACAAAATCATTTAAGACGATCGTAACAAATGTTGATAAATGCGCTCCATATGTCACTAATAAAAAATGCAAAACGGCGTGTAGATCTAACATCGACTTAAGTCATGAACAAATAAATTAAAATGAGCATTGAGAAGGCTGTAGCTTCTTTTAATGAGGAATAGATGGCGAGATAAAAAAAAGTTACAAGGCTCATTTGCTTAAAATGTCACTGTTTTTTACACAGTGTTTAAAAAGCGAGCAGATGTTGACATTGCATTTGGTTTTTTTCTCTCTCTCTCTCTCTAGTCACTAGGTCTCTCTCGTTGCTTTAACTGCGAAAAGGGGGCAGAATCTCATCTCTTACGGCACAAGGGAGCCAGATGGAGAGTGATTTTTTTCTCTGCTCTCTCTGGGTTTTCAGAGTATTCGTCACATCTGTCAGGCCAGCTGTTTAATGAATATGGAAAGCAAGTAGTTCATTAATAAACTGGAGCAGATTTTAATTTTTTTTAGAAAAGGAGAGAGGATGGGAGGGGGTTGCATGAAGGATCTTGCTTGTTGCCCATTCATCGACCCTATCTGTTCGCTCTCTGTTCTTTCTAGTTCCTGCACTCCCCCTGTCTCCCATCACCCTTGTAACATCTGGCCTATTAACGCAAATGAAACATGTCACTCTGTTAGTTTTAATTGACTTCTGTTGTCACTTCTGCAGGCCGTAATAGTATTAATTGACTGACAATGTAATGTTTGATGGGCCTCTCTGTCTCTCTCTATATTTATATATGTGTGTTTCAACTTGGAAATTCTAAGAGATGGCACTTTTTCAGAACCACACAACAGGGGAGACATGCCCTGTTTCTCAATTGACCTATTCCTTGCATCCTTTGCTTTCTCTTTATCAGTCCTGTCTCTGTCTCTCGCTTTCTCTTTCTCACTTTTCTCTCATGCTCTTATGTTCTCGCCCATGTTTCTTTCTACTTCTTGTGATCTGTTCTTGGTCTTTCAGAATTTTCAAAAATTATTCCCACCTTCATGACACCACCCCCCCAGTACTTCCTGTTCTCTTTTCTGATCTTCAGCCTCATCAATGCTTTGCTTTTATTTCTTTGGACATCCTTTTCTCCTGCCTCTTTCATTTTCCTCTTCATTCCTTCTTTAGTATATCCATGCAGCTTTTTTTAACTTCATTCTTATGTCTCCCCTTCCCTCTACATTTTTTTTCCATTTCCTCTTTTATTCTTTAATTTCTCTCTTTCGTGTCTTGCTTATTCCTATCTTTTGCGTTCCTCCACACTCTCCTTTCTATTCGTTGTTTCCCTCTTCTTCCCTCCCTTTACTTTGTCACAAAAAAAATACCTTTTTTAAATTCTTCATCTGTTTCCCCCTTCCACAAAGAAAAGAGAAATTACTGAAAAAGGAAGTCTGGCAGCATATGTGGAGGGAAATCGCTATCCTTACCACCTCACTAACTCTTAAATTGGTCACCTTTCCTTTCTCTGTCTTCATTGTTTCACATAATGTACAGTGTGTTGCATTTGGTTCATAATTCAAAGATTGATTTTCCAATCCTTAAAGGTGACTCCAGGATTAAGTGCTGGTCTGAGGTGGTCCAGCTGATTATTTAAGGTGGTCTCAGGTGGTACAAGACAGTTCAAATAACTCCACACATTTTCTGCCTTTTCAATCCACTGAGGAGAGAACTCCAGTGGGGGCTAACCCTCTTGTTTAAAACAGGATTCATGACACACTTCTGGGGCAGGTAGGCCTTGAACCTTGGCCTCCTATCTCAGAGTTAGGGTCATGCCATTGGTGCAACAAGAGCCCTCAATGCTTACATCACACTGCTTGTTATTTTACCTTTCTCTGTACGTGTCCTTCTTAATTGCTTCCTTTGAAAGTTAAAGGAGTCCACATTTTCCCAGCCTCTCCCTGCTTCTCAATAAGGTTGATCATTGTTGGCCTTCTTTTGTAGTAAGGACTAGGACTCAGTCAGTAACTTGAAACAAAAATCTAGGCTAGCACTCTGATGCAGTACTGAGGGATTGTCACAGTGTCTTGGATGAGATATTACACTAAGTGCTATCTGGCACCTTGGATGAGTAGAAAGGATCCCATGGTACCAATTTGAAGAGGAATATGGAGTTATTTCCAGTGTACAGATTAATACTTGCCCCCTTAATCAACTTTGCTAAAACAGATTATCTGATGAATATCGCTGTGGAATTTGCTGTGACAAATGAGCTGCTGTGTTTCCTACACCTCTACTGTGACTTCAGAGGGGAGGTGATGGCCTACTGGCATTATCGCTGGACTGTTAATCCAGAGACCAGATAATTTTTCTGGGGACCAGGGTTCAAATCCCACCATGGAAGATGGTGCAATCTGATTTCAATAAATGTCTGGGGTTAAGGGTCTAATAATGACCATGAATCCATTGTCGATTGTCAGGGGAAAAACCCATCTGGTTTACTAATGCCATTTAGGGAAAGAAACTGGTATCCTTACCTGGTCTGGTGTGGTCTACATGTGTGACTCCAGATCCACAGTAATATGGTTGACTCTTAACTGTCCTATGGGCAATAAATGCTGCCTAGCCAGCAACACTGTCATCCCATGAATGAATAAAGGAAAAAAATTGTTCAAAGGTACTTAAGCATTTTGAGATGTCGAGTGGTCATGAAAAGTATTATATAAATGCAAGTGTTTTTTTTAATTCCTTCCCGACACCATCTCCATGGTCACTGTACCACTTAAAAACTCATAGAGCACAGCAAGGTTACATTTGACAGTGTTGCATCAAGGAACCTTAGCAAAATGAGAGTCAACAGGAACAGGGTAAAACTCTCCTTTGGTTAGTATTGCACACAGGACAGAAGAAAGCAGTTCTGACTGTGGTTATGGGAGGTCAGTCACCTCAGCTCCAGGACAATCTCTGCAGGAGTTCCTCAGGGTGGTGTCCTAGGTCTAACTGTTATCAGCTGCTTCATTAATGACCTTCCGTCCACCATAAGGCCAGAAGTCCTGATGATTGCACAGTGTTAAAAAAAAATTTGCATCCCTTCAGATATTGAAGCAGCCCATGTCCAAATGCAGCAAGTCCAGGACAATGTCCAGGTTTGAGCTGATCAGTAGCAAGTAACAATAACACAACAGAATTGCCAGTCAATGGCCATCACCATCAAGAGAGAATCTAATTGTCGCCCTTGATCATCACTGAAACCCTAGCACCAGCATCTTGGAGGTTACAATTGATCAGAAACTGATTGGACATGTCATATAAATACTGTGGATATAAGAGCAGGTCAGAGGCTAGGAATCCAGCAGCGAATGAATCATCTCCTGATTTTGAAAAGCCTACCCACCATTTGCAAGAAACAAATCCAGAATGTGATCGAATGCTCTTTACTTGCCTGGATGGGTGCAGCTCTAACAATAAGACAAAGCAGCCCAGATGTTTGGCACCACATCCACAAAATGTACACTGTGTCCAGCAATATTCTGTGGCAGCAGTGTGTAGCATCAACAGGATGCTCTGCAGAAATTCATCAATGAACGCTTTCTCAGCCCATGACCAGTTCCATCCAGAAAGATAAGGGCAGCAGATACACGGGGACACCACCCCCTGCTACTTCCCCTCCAAGCTGCTCACAATCTTCACTTGCAAATATATTGCTGTTCCTTGACTGTTGCAGGGTCACCATTGCTCTCCCTCCCTAACAGCATTGCGGATATGTTTATGGACTGCAACGGTTCAAGAAGGCATTTGACCTCCACCTTTTCCAGGGCAATTAGGGATGGGCAATAAATGCTGGCTCAATCTGTGACACCCAAGTCCAATGAATTAATTCGAAAAAATAACAACCCATTGCATCTCCCCTCCTCATCCGCTTCTTTTCCCAGTTAAAATCTTTGCCCACTGGCTTTGGACTTTCCCACTGTTGGTTAAATGTAAGGAACAGTATCTGGTAATATAGAGGACCTTAATGAGAGAACTGTATAGATTCAGTGTGACTTAGGTTAACTATATGGCAGGTTTTAAACAAAGAAAAACAGATGTAGCATTCTACAAAATCTCAAGAAGCCTCAAAGAATTTAGTTTTTCTTTCTTTATTCATTCACTGGATGAGCAGCATTTATTGCCCATCCCTAATTGTTCAGAGTCAACCACATTGCTGTGGGCCTGGAGTCACATGTAGGCCAGACCAGGTAAGGATGGCAGTTTCCTTCCCTAAGGAGCATTAGTGAACCAGATGGGTTTTTCCAACAATCAGCAATGGATTCATGGTCATCAGTAGGCTCTTATTTCCAGATATTTTATTGAATGCAAATGCCACAATATGCCAGGGCAGGATTTGAACCCAAGTCCCCTGAATATTACCTGGGTTTCTGGATTAACAGTCCAGCAATAATACCACTAGGCCATCGTTCTCCAAAGGACTGTGGATGCTGGAGATCTGAAACAAACAAAACAGGTTCTGAAGAAGAGTCTCTGGACCTGAAACGTTAACTCTGTTTCTTTCTCCACAGATACATGCCAGACGTGCTGAGTTTCTCCAGAGGTTCCTGTTGTTTGTTTGTTTGAAAGAATTTAGGACTTGAGACAACAATGTGTGGGGCTGGATGAACACAACAGGCCAAGCAGCATCATAGGAGCAGGAAAGCTTGACTTTTCGGGCCTAGACCCTTCATCAGAAAT
>JAHRHZ010000249.1:4326569-4337349 GCA_024137785.1 Ginglymostoma cirratum
TCAGTTGGGTAATTTAATACAAAATAGTTTTATTTCATCAATATTTACTGAAAAAAGATCAGTTTACTTTCCAGATTGTATGAAGCTAAATACAGTGGATGTCCAAAGAGACTCTCGGGGCTCAGGTGCCTAGATCTTTAAAAGGTCACAAACAGGTGCAGAAAATAAATCAATAAAGCGAATGGACTGCTGGCCTTTATATCTCGAGGACAGGAGTACGAGGATGTAGACGTTATGCTGCAGCTATTCAAAACCCTGGTTAGATCTCACTCGGAGACTGTGAGCAGGATCTGGGCATCACACGTTAGGAAGGGTATATTGGCCATTGAGGGAGTACAATGTAGGCTTCCAACAATGATACCTGGGCTTCAAGGGTAAACTAATGAGGAGCGATCATAAAACTTAGACCTGTTTTCTCTAGAATTTAGAAGGTGAAGGGATGATCTGAGCGAAATCTTCAAGGTAATAACAGGAATAAAAGATAGTGTAGATAAAAGTAAGATATTTCCACCATTTGGAGATTCTAGAACTGGGGGCAGAGTCTGAGAATTAGGGCCAGACCGTTCAGGAGAGATGTTAGAAAGCACTTCCACACACAAAGGGTGGGAGATGTTTGGATCTCTCTTCTGCTTGTGGCAGTGGATGCTGGATCAGTTCATTTTAAATCTGAGGTAGATACATTTTTGTTATGCAAATGTATTAAGGGATCTGGGCCAAAGGCAGATGTATTGAGAGGGATAACAAGGTGTGGAGCTGGATGAACACAGCAGGCCAAGCAGCATCATAGGAGCAGGATCAGATGTATTGAGTTAGGCCAGAGAACATCCGATATCTCATTGAATGGTGGAACAAGCTCAAGGGGCTGAATGGTCTACTCCTATTCCTGTTTGTATGGTGTTGCACCTCTAAAACATATTGTATTTAGTGAATTATTTGAGTGCAGTGCCTGTGGTAGAGACAAACATAGAACTATTTCACTGTGTTAACAAAGTGTGGGGCTGGATGAAGACAGCAGGCCACAGCAGGAAAACTTGACGTTTTGGGCCTAGACCCTTCATCAGAAGGGTCCTGCTCCTATGATGCTGCTCGGCCTGCTGTGTTCATCCAGCTCCACACCTTGTTATCTCGGATTCTCCAGCATCTGCAGTACCTATTATCTCTGATACTATTTCACTGTGTTCTCACTAGTCTGTGTACAGTGTGTTTATGGCGATAGATTTTGTGCATAGGTGTGCACCAATTACTTTTCTTAAAATAAAAGCATTTGTTGCCAACTCATGCCTGTTATCTCACACTAATTTAAATAGTGTGGTGTCTAGATTGTGGTTGAGTTGTGACTTAAGTTTAATGTACTAGTGATAATTTTCAAGGATATCGATGAATTCTTCCAATTCTGTTCCTGTGTAGTTATGTCAACAGAAATACAGAAGTTAATGTTGTTACATGGTTGCATTACCAAATAAAGGAGTTAGTGATAATGAAAAAGGAGCTCCTTAATACCAAAAGATAGCCCACAAAAATCAAAAGGTAGCCCTCGAGAAAATCTGGAGAAGACAATGCAAAAATAAGTTATTTTTATCCCTGTTCATGATGTAACTGTAATGCCCAGGGACCAGTATAGCAGAGTCTCAGGCAAATGTTCTGAGGCATGGGTTAAAACCTCATGGTAGCAACACATGGTGTTTAATTGATGAAAGTCTATGAAGGCCTTGGTAATAATAATCATGATTAACGATTGCCGCAAAATCCCATCAGGTTCACTAATGTCCTTCACAGGGAAGGAAATCTGCCATCCTTACCTGGTGTGAACTACTTGTGACTCCAGATCCAGCAATGTGGTTGTCTCTGAACTGCCTTCTCAGATGGCCTAGAGTACCAAGGGACAGATCAAGGGATAGGCAACAAATGCCAGCCTTGTGTCAAGAGAAAGGTGGCACCTCCAACAAGCTGGAGAATGGGGTCGAGAAACATATCAGCCATGATCAAATGGTGGAGCAGACTCGATGGGCTGAATGGTCTAATTCTACTCCTATATCTTATATCTAACTCCTTGAATACAGCACTGGGAACATCAGCCTTGAGTTTTCTGCATGGCATTTGAACTTGCAACATTCTGACTCCGATAAATGGACTATTCGCTGAGCCAGGTGTGTGATCCTTAAAATAATCAAAACAGAAAGTACTATGGAAAGTGAGTAGGTGCTAGAGAAATTATTAAAAGCTAAAAAATCTGCAGGTTTTGATTATTTGCATCCCTGGATACTAAAGGAAGTGTCCATGAAAATATTGGATGCATTATTCTATAGACTCTGGAGCAATTGCACAGATTGGAGGGTGGCAAATGTAGTCCTGTTATTTAAAAAGGGAGGGAGAAAAATAAACAGGAGAATTACAGAGCCATTAGCCTAAAACCTGTAGTGGGGAAACATAGAAACATAAACATTGAAACATAGAAACTAGGTGCAGGAGTAGGCCATTCGGCCCTTCGAGCCTGCACCACTGTTCAATACAATCATGGCTGATCATGCAATGTCAGTATCCCATTCCCATCCTCTCCCCATACCCTTTGATCCTTTTAGCTGCAAGGACCACGTCCAGCTCCGTCATGAATACATCTAACACACTGGCCCCAATAGCATCCTGTGGGAGAGAATTCCACAGGGTCATAGCTCTCTGAGTGAAGAAATTCTCCCTTATCTCAGTCCTGAATGGCTTACCCTTTATTCTTAGACTGTGACCCCTAGTTCTGGACTTCCCCATCATCTGGAACATTCTTCCCGTGTCTAGCCTGTTCAGTCCCATCATGATTTTATATGTTTATGTGAAATCCCCCCCTCATTCTTCTAAATTCCAGTGAATATAAGCCTATTCGATCCATTCTTTCCCCATATGTCAATCCTGCCATCCCGCGAATCAGTCTGGTGAATCTTCACTAGACTCACTCAACAGCAAGACTGTCCTTCCTCAGACTAGGAGACCAAAACTGCACACAATATTCAAGGTGTGGTCTCACCAAGGCCCTGTGTAACTGCAGCAAGACATCAATGCTGGAGTCTATTATAACGATACGGTCAAAAATCACACAACACCAGACTATAGTCCAACCGGTTTATTTGAAGACATAAGCTCTCGGAGTCTCACTCCTTCTTCAGGTGTTTATGAAGATGAAGTGAGACTCTGAAAGCTTGCGTCTTCAAGTAAATCTGTTGGAGTATAAGCTGGTGTGGTGTAATTTTTGACCTTGTCTGCCCTAGTCCAACACCAGCACCTCCACATTATTAAGATATACTAAGGGAACTCTGGAAAGCATTAACTGGATTAGGCAAAGGAAACATGGGTTTATTACAGGGAAATTATTTCATTAGAGTCGCTACAGTGTGGAAACAGGCCCTTTGGCCCAACAAGTCCACACTGACCCTTGGAGCATCCCACCCAGACCCATCCCCCATAACCCACACACCCCTGAACACTATGGGCAATTTAGCATGGCCAATCCACTTAGCCTGCACATCTTTGGACTGTGGGAGGAAACCCACATAGACACAGGGAGAATGTGCAAACTCTGCACAGACAGTCACCTGGGACTGGAATTGAACCCAGGTCTCTGGTGCTGTGAGGCTGCTGTGCTAACCACTGAGCCACTGTGTCATCCTAAATTATGCAGAACTGACCTACTGGAGTTCTTTTGAGGATGTAACTGGTAGAATAGATAAGGGAGAATCAGTGGATATAATATATTTGAATTTCAAGGTCCTATATAAGAGGCTACTGGGCAAAATTATAGCACATAGAAATGGCAGTGATATATTGACATAGGCTGAGAATTAGTTGACAGACCAGAAACAGAGAGGGAATAAATGGGTCTCTTTTCAGTTGACAGGCAGTGGCTTGTGGTGTACCTCAGCGATCTGTGGCTGGGCCCCAGCTATTGACAATTTATATAAATAACTTGGATGACGAACCAACATTTCCAAGTTTGCTAATGACACAAAACCGGATGGGCTTGTGAGTTGTGTGAAGGATGCAAGGAGGCTTCAAGTTGACAATGTTGATTGGTTGGGTTGCAGATTCAGTATAGCATTGCTAAATGTGAAGTTACACACTTGGGTGTGAAAAACAAAATGGCAACGTACAATGTAAATAATGATACATTGGGAAAGGTGGAAGTATAGAGGGATCTGGATGCCCTTGTATAATAGTCAGTGAAAATAAACAGGCAGGCACAACTGGTATGCTGGCCTTCGTTGCAAGAGAATTTGAGTTTAGAAGTAGGGATGTCTTACTGCAGAGATAGAGGGATTTGTGGAGATCGCATTTGGAGTATTCTGCGCAGTTTTGTTCTGTCTCCCTAAGAGAAGATATACTTGCCATGGACAGAGTACCGCTGAGGTTCACTGAGTTGATACCAGGAGAGGCAGGACCTTTCTAAGTGAAGGCTTCACTAGGCCTGTATTCACCAGATTTTAGTAGAATGAGAGGGGGATCTGAATAAAATGTATAAAATGTATAGAATTTTAACAGGGCTGGATAGACTAGATGCAGGGAGGATGATTTCCCTGGTTGAAGAGTCTAGGACTAGAGGACGCAAGACTCAGAATACAGCGTGGGCCAGTTATGACTGAGTTTAGGAAACATTTCTTCACTCAGAGGGTGGTCAACCTGTGGAATTCTGTGCCACACAAAGCTGTGGAGGCTGGGTCACTGAATACATTTAAGGAAGAGACTGATAATTTTTTTAAATGTTAAAGGAATCAAGGGGCATGGGGTGAAAGTGGGAATTAGGCATTGCAATAGAGGGTCAGCCATGACCATATTGAATAGTGAACCAGGTCGAGGGCCTACTCCTGCTCCTAGTTTCTACGTTTTTCAGAAACAGCAGAGGGAAAAACAGATTGATTGACCCTTCTTCAGAACCTTACCTGCTGTGAGCGAGGGATTACTCACTTTTGCACTCTGTGAAAGGCTAAAATATATGATCCTTTGCTAAATATACTGATCATAGCCACAAGAGGGAGCTGAACTTTGCTTAAAAGTTGGTGCAGGTTAAGCATCAGGAGCTGTAAGCAATCTCAGGATTGTGATGAATACTCTGTTACCTTCACTCCCCAGCCCTGTCTCCAGCTTGTGTGTTTTCTCTCTCGTCCTTTCATTCCAGCAGCGGCCGCGATGCAAAGGGGTCTCGCCCCTGGCCACCAGGCCCATGGCAGAACACTTAACAAGAAGGACTATGAAGTTGAAACTCACTCAGAGATAGTAAGAACTGCAGATGCCGGAGTCAGAGATAACACAGTGTGAAGCTGGAAGAACACAGCAGGCCAGGCAACATCAGAGGAGCAAGAAAGTTGACGTTTTGGGTCGGGACCGTTTTCTGAAGAAGAGTCCCGACCCGAAACATCAACTTTTCTGCTCCCCTGATGCTTTATCTGCTCCCCTGATGCTCCCCTGTCAAGCTTTTTCTTCATTTTCCTGCCTTTATATTCTATGTTTCAATTTACTTTTTCTGTGTTTTAAGATGGTGCTGGAGGGTGGCGACACTATCCAACACTTTTCACTGTATTTTGTAACGAAATACAAGTGGCAATAAATAAATCAAATCAAATCATTTGTCTGACGTATCATATCGGTGAGGCACTCGCCCTTAATTTTGTTTCTGGAAGAGGAGATAAAATGAACTAAAATCCCCTCAGATATCCCATGTGTGACTGAGTTAATCGGTTAAAGCTCCACTCGGGAAAGAATCTAACACTATAAATGCTGTAACTAGCGTATTCGTAACATAGATAAATCCGAAAAGGATATTAGGAGAACCGTCCTTGTTTGGAGAGGGTTAGAATCAGGAACACCCCATCCCACACAAACTGGTTGAGATATTGTTGCTGAGCTCTGAGGAAGGGTTCACTGGACCCGAAACGTTAACTCTGACATTTTCTTCACAGATGCAGCCAGACCTGCTGAGCTTTTCCAGCAACTTCAGCCTTTGTTCCTGATTGAGACAAATAACTCAGATGTTTTCAGAAGACTAAGTGAAATACAGTAGAGAAAGGAGAATAGAAAGATAAGGCATCACATGCTGTACAACTTCTAAAACAGACTACTTGAGAAGTTATGCCAAATGTACCTATTTCTGGTTTGTATTTTAACATAGTTTTTAAATCAGTGGAAGTGTAGTGGCCTGGAAGTTTTTTTTTTAATGGGAAAAGTGGAGAGAATATTTGCTCATTAAAATTGGACTAGAACAGGAATCATGGAGATTTGAACCAGTTTAACAGCATGATGGTTGGAATTCCCTGTCTTCTTCCCCCCATCCCTTTTCTAAAATATGCTGTTTATTTGCTGACAAAGGACAAATAATTATTTAATCAACATTTACAACTGTGTTAACGATCTTCTAAGGTGTTGCTTGGATGTTAACACCAGGCATCCCTGAGCCAGACGTGCACTGCCTTGTGGTTTAAGCCACATGGGTTCAATTCCCTGATCCACAGAGTGGAATATTTTAATGTGTAAAAGGAGCTTTCTAAATGAAAGCTATTGTTGAGGTGGATGCAGATCTCCAGCGACAGATGGCGGACATCTCATCGTCAGTTATTGCTCCCTGGCCATAATCAGACAAACCATGGTCATAGAGTCATACAACACAGAAACAGGCCTTTCAGTCCAACCATGCCGACCATAATCCCAAACTAAACTAGTCCCAACTGCCTGCGCTTGGACCATATCCTTCCAAACATTTCTTATTCATGTGCTTATCCAAATGTCTTTTAAACGTTGTAACTGTACCCACATCCCACCACTTCCTTTGGGAGTTCATTCCACACACAGACCACTCTCCGTGTAAAAAAGTTGTTCCTCATGTCATTTTTAAATCTTTCTTCTCTCGTCTTAAAAACATACCCCCTCGTCTTGAAATCCCCTGCCCCAGGCATCACCTAATCAATATATACCCTTCATGATTTTATTAACCCCTACAACGGCACCCCTCAACCTCCTGCGCTCCATTGAAAAGATTCCCAGCCTATCCAGCCTCTCATTATAACTCAAACCCTTCATTCCTGACAACACCCTGGTAAATCTCTTCTGAACCGTCTCTAGCTTAATAATACCCTTTGTATAAAAGGGCGACCAGAACTGGGCACAGTTCTCCAGAAGGGACCTCACCAATGACCACTCTCTTATTTAATCAACGTCAGGGATTGTACTTTGGGTTCAGCGATTACATTCTGTGACTGTCAATTCTCCTTGAAAACTATAAATCCGTTTCTGTGTTTGTCATTATACTGGAGAACCAAATATCCTTCCTAATACCCAATACCACACCTTAGGAAAGATATGTTGGCATTGGAAAGAGTACCTGGACCTAAGGGGTTAAGTTATGAGGAAAGATCACATGAATTAGGCCTGTTTTCTCTCGAAAATAGAAGCTTAAAGGATGATTTGATTGAAGTCTTCAAAATATTAATAGGAATAATACACAACCGGAATATTAGCAGGAATGGGTTCTGAGGAAGAGTCACCAGACCCGAAACGTTAACTCTTTTTTCCTTCACAGATGCTGAGCTTTTCCAGCAACTTTGTTTTTGTTCCTGATTTACAGCATCCGCAGTTCTTTTGGTTTTTAGATAAAGGTAGCCTATTTACCCTGGATGGCGATTCTAGAACTAGGGGACATCATCTAAAATTACGGCTAGATCATTCAAGACAGATATTAGGAAGCATTGTTATACACAAAGAGTGGTAAACGTTTGGAGCTCTCTACCACAAAGGGCAGTGGATATTGGATCAGTTGTTAATTTTAAATCTGAGACAGATAATTTTTTGTTATCAAACAATATGGGCCAAAGGCAGATGCATGGAGTTGGCCCACAGATAAAACATGATCTCATGAATGGTGATATATCGGCTCAAGGGGCTGAATGGCCTATTTCCTGACATGTTCCTATGTTCCTAGTTGAGAAGATGATGGTGAGCCGCCTTCTTGAACCTCTGCAAAATTAAGGGTTTCACCTTTTCGGGCAGAGAAAAGGAGAAATTATTCGTGTGACTTTGGGACACTGTGCCCCAAAAGGCAGTGGAAGGTAAGGCCACTGAATAAACATAAGGCGGAAATAGAAAGAGTCCTGTTAGGCAGGGAAATCAAAAGTATTAGCGGAAGTTAGATGGGGAATATGGAACTCAGAATGCAAGCATATCAGGTCATCATCTTATTATATGATCGTGCAGGTTTGAGGTGCTGAATGGTCCACCTTTACTCCTACTCTGTTTGCTTGTACAATCGTGGATGATTTACTCCTACTCTGGTTCAATGGGTTTTGAAATGGCTGACGAATACAATGTGTGGTGTGCAGACTCTGCCACTTATAGGGTAAATGGTGATTGAAGGGTTGTGTAGATGAGGTTTCTTGGAGGTTTGTGCGGTCATTCTGAAATCACAAATTCACTGCCACATGTTCCCAATGAATTCTAGAAATGGGCTCAGTGCCATCCCACAGGAGCATTCTCCATTCTGATTGGTACAAGCCAGGACTAGCCATTATTTGGCCAGGATATTTAACGTTTTAGATCATAGAATTGTAGAATCCCAACAGTGTGGAAACAGGACCTTTGGACCAACAAGTCCACACAACCCTCAGAGCATCCCACCCAGACCCATCCCCCTATAACCCACCTAATCTACACATCCCTGAACACTACGGGCAATTTAGCATGACCAATTCACCTAGCCTACACACCTTTGGACTGTGGGAGGAAACCGGAGCACCCAGAGGAAACCCACGCAGACACGGAGAGAATGTGCAAACTCCACACCGACAGTCACCAGAGGCTGGAATCGAACCCAGGTTCCTGGTGCTGTGAGGCAGCAGTGTTAACCAATTTTCAGGGGATGCTTTGAAAACATCCCTGAATTCTGATCACCTTGCGATAGGAAAGATATTATTGATTGAGTAGGGTTCAGAAAAGATTTACAAGGATATCGCCAAGACTGGAGGGTTTGAGTTATTTGGAGAGGCTGGATAAACTGGGATTATTTTCCCTGAACCGTCAGAGGCTGAGGAGTGACTTTAAAGAGTTTAATAAAATCATGAAGAACGCAGATAAGGTGAATAACCAAGGTCTTTTTCCCAGGGTAGGGGGGCCCAAATCTAGACGGCATAGGTTTGAAGTGAGAGGGGAAAGATTTAAAAGAGACCTGAGGGATAACTTTTTCAGGGAGACGGTGTTGCCTAAAAAAGCTGCCAGAGGAAGTGGTAGATGCGAGTACAGTTTCAATATTTGGACAAGTATATGAATAGGAAATGTTTAGAGGGATATCAAAGGTTGAATGAAGGTTAGTGGAGTTGTGGACAGCGTGGAGGGGTGTTGTAGGGTGCAATGGGACATTGACAGGATGCAGATCTGGGCAAAGAACTGGCAGATGGAATTCAACCCAGAAAAGTGTGAATTGATTCATTTTGGAAGTTCAAATTTGAATGCAGAATGCAGGGTTAATGGCAGGATTCTCGGCAGTGTGGAGGAACAGAGGGATCTTGGGGTCCGTGACCCTCAAAGTTACTACCCAAGTCGATAGGGTTGTAAAGAAGGCGTATGGTGTGTTGGCTTTCATTGGCAGGGGAATTGAGTTTAAGAACTGTGAGGTTATGCAGCAGCTCTATAAAACTCTGGTTAGACCACACTTGGAATATTGTGTTCAGTTCTGGTCAACTCATTGTAGGAAAGATGTGGGAGCTTTAGAGTGGGTGCAGAGGAGATTTACCAGGATGCTGCCTGGACTGGAGGGCAGGTCTTATGAGGAAAGG
The DNA here is from genome assembly GCA_024137785.1 of Ginglymostoma cirratum. Taxonomy (NCBI): domain Eukaryota; kingdom Metazoa; phylum Chordata; class Chondrichthyes; order Orectolobiformes; family Ginglymostomatidae; genus Ginglymostoma; species Ginglymostoma cirratum. Next base: position 4,336,364 of record JAHRHZ010000249.1, read on the forward strand.
TTGAGGGAGCTAAGGCTTTTTTCATTGGAGCGAAGAAGGATGAGAGGTGACTTGACAGAAGTGCACAAGATGATGAGAGGCGTAGATAGAATGGATAGTCAGAGACTTTTTCCCAGGGTGGAAATGACTAATATGAGGGGGCATAATTTTAAGTCAATTGGAGGAAGGTAGCAGGAGATGTCAGAGGTAGATTCTTCACACAGAGAGTGGTGGGTGTGTGGAATGCGCTGCCGGCAGTGATAGTGGAGTCAGATACTTTAGAGACTTTAAAGCGACTCTTGGATAGGCACATGGAGGTTAGTAAAATGTAGGGTATGCAGGATAGATTGATCTTAGTCAGATAATAGGTCAGAGCAACATTGTGGGCCAAAGGGCGAGCACTGTGCTGTACTGTTCTATGTTCTATGTTCTGTATGGACCAAACACAGGCATATGGCACTAGCTTAGCTTGTGGAGGCCTGGCTGATATGGCCGAAGGGCCAGTTTCCATTGCGGTATGATTCCATGTCTCTGAGCATTTTGGCGGTCTTCCAGGGAGCTTCCTGCCACGACTGAAATCCAAGGAGAGCAGAAACTTCAGGAGTTTGGCATCAGGCATAAGGACAACAGATCAAGCATTAACTATAAGTCTCTCTCCATGGATGCAGCCTGATCCATTGACTATTTCTGCAGTTTCCATTTTCATTTCAGACTTCCAGTATCTGCACTATCCTTCGAGGTATGCTCAGTTTTAACAGGACAAACTGTTCACTTTGAAGTGCTTGCAACAGCCAATGTCTCACTTCTTCAGTCATGTTCTTGAATGGTTTATGATTCCCATTAAACTAGGAAACTCTTCTTAAAGCCAACAAAGGATTACATTGAGATAACAAGGTGTGGAGCTGGATGAACACAGGAGGCCAAGCAGCATCATAGGAGGAGGAAACCTTGACGTTTCGAGCCTAGACCCTTCATCAGAAATGGGGGAGGGGAAGAGGGTTCTGAAA
>JAHRHZ010000249.1:4337749-4348655 GCA_024137785.1 Ginglymostoma cirratum
TGCTGCTTGGCCTGCTGTGTTCATCCAGCTCCACACCTTGTTATCTCGGATTCTCCAGCATCTGCAGTACCTTTTATCTCTGAAAGAATTACATTGATTTTGGTATTTACATGATGAATGTAACATTAGAAGACAAGATTCAACAGGATATAAAGATGTTTTAGATAGAAGGATTTATGTCAAGTCTATCATTGGTGACTTTCTTTGCCTTGACGCTTTTAATGCCCTTTCTAAATTAATTGTCCACCTTTCCATTTCACTTTTTCTTTAAGATTCTGCTTGATATCTCTTTGGACACGATTTTGATAGTGTGTAATGAGCATCATTGTGTCAACATTACCTTCCTATAGGGTCTATATGATGGTTGACAATGTTAGAATTAGTGTTAGGTTTTATGATCACATGTACTCAAGCACAAGGGATACAGGAGTATGGTGAAAAGTTTACAATGTTGCCACTCATGGCACCATTTTAGGTACAAGATACTTAGGTACAAAATCTTGGGTAAAGACTAGATAACTAAAGAAATAAGTTGAAAGTTCAGCATTACAGTTCTTCCCATCATCATGTGGTAAATAAGCAATAAAGTTAAAAGTTCCACATGATGATCCTTCTTTAGCTATGGGGCTGCAGTAGCTCCATGCTGGGTTTTCTCCATGAGGGCTCAATCTCTCCATCCCTGTGCCTCCGCGTTGCCATCTCACTACCAGCTGACAGGCTGCCAGAGTCGGGCACTGATGCCACTTCAGGCAATTCCACGGTGCTGCCCACTGCCAGAGTTCTGCCCAGGCAGAGTTCAACATGAATGCAAAATGTCGTGTTTAATAAATTGCAATGATGACCACACCTCAAACACTCTTCATTGGCCTTAAAGCACTTGAGGCATCCTGCAGTCACAGAAGGCATGATAGAAACTACAAATACTTCCTTTTCCTTTTCACCATTGCAGGGCAACTAGGTATCCACAAAGATGTCCCAACAGCGAGATTCCCTGCATTGTCAGCTTCGCTTTTGTCTTCTGTGTTTTGGACTTGTGTGTGTTTTTCCTTCCGAACTGTAATCTGTTACTACTTTAAGAGTTTAATTAGAATTTACAAATGCCTCACACGACATGTTAGGTTTGAAGCTGTAACTGTTACTGGCGAGACTGCGTGTTTGATCATCCAAGCTTGGCTCAGCAGGCAATCAGATGCTCCATTTAGAGTCGAGAAAATGGAAGCGTGTTACCTCGTTAGCAGCTCCGACCAGCTGCTGAATTAAATTAGCACTTGGTGATTGATTAGAAGGAGGCGAAGAAAAAAAGAGCGAAGCGGCAAAGATCAGGATATTGCTGGCAGAGGGATCGGAATAAGGAGGAAAAGGATGAATGAAAAGAAGTTATGACCGTAGCAGACCAAGCCAACACCTCAGATGCTGATCCACCCTCAATCTTCACTGATTTTGCATTCCCACTTGATTACCACTTTATCTAAATGTTAAGCACAGATTCCATCATCAACAATACATAGTAGCAGCATGCATTCTATTTACAAGATACATTGCAGTAATTAGGCTGGTTTTCTCTAGAATTTGGAAGTTTAAGAAGTATCTGAATAATGTCTTTGAGATATGAACAGGAAAAGACAGGGTAGATAAAAATAAATTATATCCGTCCGTTAGGGATTCTAGAACTAAGGGGTCTAGTCTGAGAATTATGGCCAGATTATCCAGGAGATATGTTCGGAAGCACTTCTATACATAAAGGATGGTAGATGTTTGGAACTGTACTCCACAAATAGCAGTAGATTCTAGGTCAGTTGTTAAATCTGAGATTTTTTTTGGAAGGAAATGTATTAAGGGCTTTTCTGAAGAAGGGTCCAGACCCAAAACGTCAGCCTTCCTGCTCCTCTGATGCTGCCTGGCCTGCTGTGTTCATCCAGCTCCACGCCTTGTTATCTCAGACTACAGCATCGGCAGTTCCTACTATCTCTGAACGTATTAAGGGATATGGGTCAGAGGCAGATATCAAATTTAGAGCAGGCTCAACAGGCTGAATGGCGTACTCTTGTTTCTATGTAACTCAGCAAGGCCTGTCCATCAGCGTCTTCCAAATTTGTGACCTCTACCATCTAGAAGGACAAGGGCAGCAGATACATGAATGACAACCTCCTGCAAGTTCCCTTCCAAGCCTCTCTCCATCCTGACTTTTTAAAAAATTCATTGCCAGGATGAAGGCGTCACTGGTTAGGCAGCATTTATTGCCAATCCCTAATTGCCAAGAGGGCATTTAAGAGTCAACTGTGGGTCTGGAGTCACACATAGGCCAGACCAGATAAGGAGGGCAGTTTCCTTCTCTTAAGGGCATTAGTGAGCCAGATGGGTTTTCCTCGACAGTTATTTATGGTCATCATTAGATTCTTAATTTCAGATTTTTAATTGAATTCAAATTCAAATTGAAATATCTGCCATGGCAGGATTCCAAACTGGGTTCCCAGAGCATTACTTGCGTCTTTGGAGTAATAGCCATCAATAATACCACTAGGCCATCACCTCCGCTGAAAATATATTGCTGATTCTTTCCTTTCACTGGGTCAAAATCCTGGAATTCCCTCCCCAATAGCACATTGGGAATCCCTGCACCCTAAGGACTACAGAAGTTCAAAGCAAAGACCCACTAATTTTTTCAAGGGATGAACATTAGATACCAGCTTTATCCACATTCTTTGAATGAGTTTAAAAAGAAGATCTCTTCTACTTCTGAAAATACAAAAGGAATATGCACTTGATTAGATGGAAGTTCAAACGTACCAATCATTGAATTGTATGAACACAGACAGTTAATGGGGAAAGGCAGCCAGTTATATTTTGTAATTTGGGCAGAATGGGGATTAAAGATTAGTATCAGCCTTGACTCACCATTGAGTCAAAAGGTACGAGTAAAAAACTAGCACATCAGTTTAGTTCTGGGAGCTGCACAGTTGAAGGTGCTGTCTTTCTAATGAGGCAATAAACTGAGATCACATTAACCACCTGGTGACTCTGTGGTTAGCACAGAAGTCTGACAGCACCAGGGACCCTGGTTCGATTCCACCCTCATATGACTGTGTGGAGTTTGCGCTGAGTGCTGTGGTTTCCTCCCATAGTCCAAGGGTGCGTAGGTTAGGTGGATTGACCATGGGAAATGTGGGGTTAATGGGGTAGGACCAGTGGGTCTGGGCAGCATGCTATTTGGAGGGGATGGTGTGGACTTGATGGGCCAAATGGTCTGCTTCCATACTGCAGGAACTCTATGATTCCACAGCTTGAGATAAATATTACTGTGAGTTCTGAATAAGTGTCAGTGGACCTGAAACGTTAACTCTGCTTTCTCCCTACAGATCCTGCTGAGTTTCTCCAGCAGTTTCTGTCTGTGCTTGAACTTTCTCCTGCATTATCTCAAAGTAGCACAGGGGATTGTCTTAAACTACAAATATTCCCTAACCAACTTTGTGAAAGGAGGTTATCTGCAGCCATTGCAGCATTTGGGAGCTTACTAAGCACACATTGCGGCATGCCTCTAAAGTATATCACTGGCTGTAACACATTGTGGAAAGTGCTGAGGATGCAAAAGGCACCATGCAAATGCAAATACTTTTTTCCTGGTCCTTTCCATGCTTTCATTTCTGCTGTTTAGTCACTGCATGTTTTAATGAAACGAAGCCTCCTAAATAGCGCATGAAGGCGTTAGATTGAAGTTATATTGAGCTGGCAGTGGCAACATTCTGAAGACCCTCTCCTGGTGCAAAGCCTCACCGTTGGGAATGCATATTAGGAAATCGCAGGTCCCTGTGCTGGGAGGCCAACTCAGAGAGTTGACCCCAATAGTACACTATGCTATTTACTTTAATAATTGCCTCATGGTGAGTAGGCTTGGGCAATATTGGGTTTACTGATTCTGTCCATGCCTTCAATTTTGCTCTATAGTAATAAATTACAACAAATCTATGAAAAATTACTTTGCCAGATGTTGTGTGAATAGCAGTCTTGAAAGTGGAAACAATCTTCCAGCGCTGGCATTAACCCTTTCATTGACACATTCGAACGGGACTGAACATCAGGGTTTTGCATGAGGATCTTGTGGCTAATATTTTTCTGTCTCCGAAGCAATGACACGACAAACATATACTTTATTTTGCATAAAATACATGGGGTGTTCAGAGATCTTGAATATATCAGTTTTCTTCATTTTATCTCAGGGGACCTGCAAATGCCAATATTTTGGCCTATACTGGCATCTAGACAATAGTTACAGCAAAAACAGAAGTTTCTGGAAAAGGTTCAGCAGGTTTGGCAACATCTGTGAAGAAAAAAATCAGAGTTAAGGTTTACGGTCTGGTGACCCTTCCTCAGAACTGAGGAAGGTAGGTAGGAAAACGTCAGTTTATATGCAGAAGATGGGGAGATGAATTGGGTAGAGTAAACAATAGGATAAAGGATAGAGCCCAGAGAGTGAGAAGAGCAGTTGGATAGACAAAGGAGCTGATAACGATCTGTCTAGGAGCGTGAATAGTTGTTAATGGGGACAATAGATAAGTGTGTAATGGCAGGCTATGTGATAACAAGGCCTGGTGTGTGGGGCAGGGGGCTGGGACATGGGAGAGTTTAGGCCCTAAAATTATTGAACTCGGTATAGAGTCGAGAGGGCTACAGGGTCCCCAAACGGAAAATGAGGTGTTGTTCTTCTAGATTGCACTGAGCTTCGCTGGAACACTGCAGCAAGCCAGAGACACAGAAGTTGGCTAAGGAACAGGGTGGTGTGTTAAAGTGGTGGGAAATTGGAAGGTCAGGGTCTTTCTTTCAGCAGAATGTAGATGTTCTGTGAAGTGGTGACCCAGTCTATGCTTTGTTTTCCGAATGTAGAGGAGGCCACATTGTGTGCAGTGAATGCAGTAGACTAGATTCTGGGAATTGCTGGTGAACTGTTTCTTCACCTGGAAGGTATGTTTGGGCTGTTGGATACTGCAGAGAGACGAGGTAAATGGGCAGGTGTTAACATGCATATTGTTCTCCCAGTGTTCATACAGCCTTCGACCCCTCAGATCACGCATGCTTCCCAGAGAGCAAAGCCATAGGAAGTCAATTGCCACAGAGGGTGCCCAAGCTTCTCTATTTGCATCAGAAAGTCAAATGGTCATTTTCTTAAATATTTGTTTTTGGCATGTCAGCATCTGAGGCAGAGCCAGCACTTACAGTCCCCACCCCCGTAACTGCCTTATCAGGTAGTCATATGTACGGTCGCAATGATAAACATGCTGCCTTAATCTTGGTATATCTGGTTTTGACTATGTACTTCTTCATTCACAGATTGTTCACTGGCTGGACCAGCATTTATTGCCTGACCCTAGTTGCCCTTGAGAAGGTGATGGTCAGCTGCCTACTTACATGCTGCAGTGCATGTAAGTAAACCCACAATGGAAAGATGTTCCACCCAGGATTTTGATCCAGTGACACTGAAGGAATGGTGATATACGTCAGGCTCCTATTTATTGACTTTAGCTCTGCTTTCAACGCCATAATTCCAACAAAACCCATCCCCGACCTCCGAGACTTAGGACTGTGCTCTCCGCTCTGCAACTGGATCGTTGACTTCCTGACCCACAGACCACAATCAGTAAGGACAGGCGATAACACCTCCTCCACAATAATCCTCAACATCAGTGCTCCACAAGGCTGTGTACTCAGCTCCTTACTGTATGCCTTATACACTGGAACATTCCAAAAACATACACTCTCTCCACCACAGAGTAGTAGTAATGTGTACCATCTACACAGTTAAAACTGTGTGGTCAAATTCAGCCCCGACTCCATTTACAAATTTGCTGATGACGCCATCGTAGTGGGTTGGATTTCAAACAGCAACAAGCCAGAGTACAGGAAAGAGACAGAGAGCTTAGTGGCATGGTGTAAAGACAACAATCTCTCCCTCCATATCAGCAAAATGAAAGAGTTGGTCATTGACTTCAGGAAGTGGAGTGGAGGACACACCTCTGTTCAAATTCTTAGGAGTAAGCAAAGTGCATGCGATGTGCCTTGATGCCTGCCACCCAGTGGCTCTGACCTCCATAACCATGAAGTGCTTCAAGAGGCTGGTCATGGACCACATCAACTGCAGTTTCTCAGCCTGCCTCTTTCCCCTAAAGTTTGCCTACTGATGTAACAGATCCACAGAGGACGCCATATCCCTAGCCCTGGACTTGTCCCTGGAATATCTGGACAACAAGGACATCTACATTAGATTCCTACTTATCTAAAACAACTGTAGATACTGTACATACATGGCGCCATTCACATTAACTTAGAATAAAATAAGAAACAAAAGATAACTTAAGAGAGCCCAACTTTGCTTTCCACTGCCGCAGTCCTGCCCCGGGCTTCCCAGCCCTCACGATGCATCTGCCAGAGTCCTGCTCTGGGCTGGGTAGGTATTTGAAAAGGGTTGGGGGTGGGGAGATAGATTTATTACAGAGGTAGAGAGAAGAAGGGGGAAAAGAAAAGGAAGGACAAAGAACGAAAGAGAAAGAACTGGTGAGCAGAGCGGAACTCTGAATGGAGCAAATTATTCTGCCGCCATGTTGCCAAGGAGGACCCAGGTCTTGATTCCGCCCTCTGCAATAGGATCTTCAGCATCCTGACTCACAGACCGCAATTAGTGAAGATAGACAACTGCACCTCCCCCATGATAACCCTCAGCACTGGAGCCCCCCCAAGGATGTGACCTCAGCCCCTACTGTACTCTCTGTACACCCTCAACTATGTAGCCAAATTCTGAATGAATGCCATCTTTCAGTTTGCTGATGTCACCACCGTGGTAGGACAGATACCAAACAATGATGAGTCAGAATTCAGAAAGGAGATAGAGGACTCGTTGACGTTGTGCAATGAGAACAACCTCTCTCTCCATGTCGGCAAACCAAAAGAACTGATCATTGACTTCAGACAGAAAGGAGGAGAACATGCCCCCATCTACATCAGTGGAGTGGAGTTTGAGAGGGTTGAGAGCATCAAGTTCCGAGGAGAGATGATAACCGACAACCTGTCCTGGACTTCTTATGTAGACATGAAGGTTGAGAAGGCACAACAACGCCTCTTCTTCCTCAGGTGGCTCAGGAAATTTGCCATGTCCATAAGGTCCTTCGCCAGCTTCTACAGATGCACCATTGAAAGCAAATTGTCCGGGTGCATAACGGCCTGCTATGACAACTGCTCAGCCCAGGACCGTAAGAAACTACAGGAGGTTGTGTGCACAGCCCAGGCCATCGTGGATGCCAACCTTCGATCCATGGACTCCATTTACATGGCTTGCTGCTGCAAAAAGATGGTCATCATCAGCAAAGACCCATCACATCCCCGTAATGATCTCTAAGACCTCTTCCATCAGGCAGAAGATACAGAAGTCTGAATATACGCACCAGCAGGTTCAGGAACAGCTTCTTCCCAGCCGTAAATAGACTGATGAATGAACTGTCTAGCCTCAAATAATGCTGAGTTAATACTGTGTGGAGCTGGAGAAACACAGCAGGTCAGGCAACGTCAGAGGAGCAGGAAAGTCGACGTTTCGGGTTTACACCCTTCATCAAAGCTGCTCCTGAACCTGAGATAAAAGGTACTGCAGATGCTGGAGAATCCGAGATAACAAGGCGTGGAGCTGGATGAACACAGCAGGCCAAGCAGCATCATAGGAGCAGGAAAGCTTGACGTTTCGGGCCCAGACCCTTCTTCAGAAATGGGGGAGGGGAAGGGGATTCTGAAATAAATAGGGAGAGAGGGGGAGGCGGACAGGAGATGGATAGAGGAGAAGATAGGTGGAGAGGAGGCAGACAGGTCAAAGAGGCGGGGATGGAGCCAGGAAAGGTGAGTGTAGGTGGGGAGGTAGGGAGGAGATAGGTCAGTCCAGGGAGGATGGACAGGTCAAGGGGGGCGGGGGTGTGCCGTTGTGCGGGTTGAGGTTAGTAGGTAGGAGATGGAGGTGGGGCTTCCCCCTTCCTCTCCCCCATTTCTGAAGAAGGGTGTAGGCCTGAAACGTCAGCCTTCCTGCTTCCCTGATGCTGCTTGGCCTGCTGTGTTCATCCAGCTCTATACCTTGTTATCTCAGATTCTCCAGCATCTGTAGTTCCTACTATCTCTGTTATTAGACCAGCATTTTTCGTGTATTTTTTACTGAATTCAAACGTCACCATTTTAGGATTCTGACACCATTAGCCTGATGCTCTGGTCTACCAGTCCAGTTGCAAATACACAATGCCACTGTCTCAGTTAGTCCCCATTCCATACCCATTGTAGCTCATCCTACAACATACTGTGGGTTACGACCTCCAGTTTGGTACCCTTGTGCTACAGAAATACAGGCCTGTCTTTTCTCAGGCTGTTGTTCATGGTCATGTTGCTCTTGAACCTACTGTTCTTGAGGAGATGGGAGGGAGACAGTACTGGAGAGTGGAGACAGAAGATTATACATCAACTGTTTTTCAGGAACAGACGACAGCAAAATAGATCATAAGACCACATTACTCTCCTACATCATGGAACGAAGGAACAGAAGTAGGTCATTCTGTCGATCAAGTCTGTGTTGCCATTTAAGAGCCTTGGGAAAAGTTGATGAGCAGAGAGATCTGGGAGTTCAGGTCCATTGTACCCTGAAGGTGGCTGCACAGGTGGATAGAGTGGTCAAGAAGGCATATGGTATGCTTGCCTTCATCGGACGGGGTATTGAGTATAAGAGCTGGCAGGTCATGTTAAAATTGTACAAGACTTTGGTTCGGCCTCATTTAGAATACTGTGTACAGTTCTGGTCGCCACATTACCAAAAGGATGTGGAAGCTTTGGAGAGGGTACAGAGAAGGTTTACGAGGATGTTGCCTGGTATGGAAGGTGCTAGCTATGAAGAGAGGTTGAGTAAGTTAGGATTGTTTTCATTAGAAAAAAGGAGATTGAGGGGGGACCTGATTGAGGTCTTCAAAATCATGAAGGGTATAGACAGGGTTGATAGAGATAAGCTTTTCCCCAGGGTGAGGGATTCAATAACGAGGGGTCACGCGTTCAAGGTGAGAGGAGAAAAGTTTAAGGGGGATACACAGAGAAAGTACTTTACACAGAGGGTGGTAGGTGCCTGGAACGCGTTGCCAGCAGAGGTAGTAGAGGCAGGCACGGTAGATTCATTTAAGGTGCGTCTGGACAGATGCATGAGTAGGTGGGGAGCAGAGGGATACAGATCCTTAGGAATTGGGCGATAGGTTTAGACAGTGGATTTGGATCGGCACAGGCTTGGAGGGCCGAAGGACCTGTTCCTGGGCTGTAAGTTTTCTTTGTTCTTTGTTCTTTTAATGAGATCATGGCTAATCAGACAACCTTTAAATCCACCATCCTGCCTTTACACTATTCCTCACTGATTGAAAATCTATTTGTTTCAGCTTTGAATGTACTCAACAACCTAGATTTTGCAGTGAAGAGTTCCACTGATTCACTACCTTCTGAGAAAATTAATTCCTCCTCACCTCTATCCTACCTTGTTGACCCCTTACTCTGAGCTTATGCCAAATGGTCCTAGACTCTCCCACAAGGGGAAATAACCTCTCTGCATCAACCCTGATAAGTCCTCTGCAAATCTTTATTAAAGTAAGATCTACTTACTTTTATTTTCTATTCCCTTTGAAATAAAGACCAACAATCAATTTGCCTTTGTTATTACTAATAAACTTGGATGCTAGCTTTTTGTGTTTAATGAACAAGGACTCCCAAATTTACTTTTTAAAAAATTTGTTAATGGGATGAGGGCGTCGCTGATAGGGAGCATTTGTTGCCCATCCCTAATTGCCCACAGGGCAGTTAAGAGGCAACCATAGTCCTGGAGTCACATGTAGGCCAGACCAGGTAAGGATGGCAGTTTCCTTTCCTGAAGAACATAAGTGAACCAGATGGGTTTTTCCGACAATTGATGATAGATTCACAGTCATCATTCGGCTCTTAATTACAGATATTTATTGGATTCAAATTCGACCATCTGCCATGGTAGGATTTGAACCCAAACATTATCTGGTTCTCTGGATTAACAGTCCAGTGATAAGACCACTAGGCCATTGCCTCACCTTTTGAACTCCAGCATTTTGCAGTTTTTTTTCATTTAAGTAATATTCAGCTCCTCTTTTCTTCATGCTAAAGTTCATAATATTACATTTTCCCATATTATATTCCCTCTGCCAAGTTTTGCCCACCTGCTTAACCTGCCTATATGTCTATGCAGACTCTTTGTGTTATTCTCACGGCTTGTCTTCCCTCCTGATTTTGTGCCATCTGCTAACTTTGCCACCAGGCATTCACTTTCCTTATCCAAGTCATTTATGTGTATTAATAATAACTGTGGCCCCAAAACTGATCCCTGTGGCACTTCACTAGTTACAAGTTGCCATCCTGAAAATACACCCCTTATCCCAACTCTGTTGTCATTAGTTAATGCGAATATACTACCCCCAGCACAGTGAGCACTTATCTCATGGCGTTTTAGAGTATACAGCATAGAAACAGGCCCTTCACCCAACCAACAAACACCAAACTATACTAACTCACTTGCCTACACTTTGACCATAGTCTACTGCGACTCAGCATTTTAAGTTCTCGTCCTCATGTTTCTTAAATGTTGGCAAGCACCTGTCTCCATCACTCTGTCAAACAGTGCGTTCCATATTTCCAAAACCTTCTGGGTGAAAAACTTTTTTCTTAGTGTAGTTTGGCAGTTTTCCAATCCTTTGATACTTTTTAAGAACCCAATGATACTTTGAAGAATATTACAATGGTGTCCATTATGTCTGTGATAACAAGGTGTGGGGCTGGATGAACACAGCAGGCCAAGCAGCATCATAGGAGCAGGATGCTGCTTGGCCTGCTGTGTTCATCC
>JAHRHZ010000249.1:4353655-4372407 GCA_024137785.1 Ginglymostoma cirratum
TCTATCCGCCTCCCCCTCTCTCCCTATTTATTTCAGAACCCTCTTCCCCTCCCCCATTTCTGATGAAGGGTTTAGGCCCGAAACGTCAAGTTTTCCTGCTCCTATGATGCTGCTTGACCTGCTGTGTTCATCCAGCCCCATGCTTGTTATCTCGCCATTCAGAGGCTATTCAGTCCATTGTGCCAGTGCCATTCAGCATCTATGGTCCACATCAATACCAGTAAAATAGTTAAAAATGAAGGATGTTGATCTGCTGTCAGAATTTAGGGAATTAGCAGGAAATTAGCAAGCGTGATCTTCAGATTTCACTCCATAAAAACTTGCAAGTGAGATCTGAAATAGAAGGATAAAGCTGACAAATACATAGCTGGAGATATAGCACAGGAGGGAGGGATGTAGATTCTTTGGACCTTGGGATCATTTCTGGGATTGACGGGAACTGTCAAGGCCAGATGGGTTGAACCTAAACAGAGATAGAACTAACTTCTTTGTGGGATGGTTTGCGAGAGTTTTTAGGGAACAGTTTAGGCTAGCTTAGTAGGAGTGTGGGGAGCAGGAGTTAATGTTAGAGAGAGATATCAAGGTGCAAAGAATTTTGGGAGAGACAGCACTATAGTAGGAAATAGTAAAGGGATGGAGGTAGTGGATGTTTGGCAATAAAAACGGGATAATGAATTATAAATTAAAGTTACAATGCGCTGTGTATGAATGTATTGTGCGTGATAAATAAGATCAGTGACTTGCAGATGCAGCTAAACACGCAGAAATATGATGTTAATGAGAATAGAGACAGAAGAAGTGAGTTACTGTTTAGTAAGCATTCTAGGAAATAAGGTACACTCTATAGGCCACCAGCTAGTGGGTAAAATGTAGAAGAACACATTTACAAGAAAATTACAGAGAAGTAAATTGGTTCTCTTCATATGTCCAAGTATCAGCATGTGGTATCCTCTGGTAACTTGTGGCTGGAGTGGTTGGCTGTCATTAACCCTTCTTTCTTTGTCTGAAGATCCATTTAATGCTGAGTGGTAGAGGATAGACCACTATAGAGTTTTCACAAGAAGAGGCATTTGTCTTACATAACCAAGTACAGTTTACTGCTTGACAACACTACAGTCAACACCATCTAACAAGGCATAAGTGTAAGTATCAGAAGCCAAAAATATCCTGTCTGATTCCATCAAGATCCTATCCATGACTGAGATAACAAGGTGTAGAGCTGGATGAGCACAGCAGGCCAAGCAGCATCAGAGGAGCAGGAAAGCTGACGTTTCGGGCCTAGACCCTTCTTCCATGACTAACTGTTTCTCCACCTAAGGGAGGTGTGCCATTGCCACGTTAAGTGGATTTAATGCAAATTGGGCAGAGAAACATAGAAAATAGGAGCAGGAATAAGCCATTCCACCCTTTTAATATGATTACGGCTGAACATCCAACTCAGAACACTGTTCCTGCTTTCTCCCCATGCCCTTTGATCCCTATAATCCTATATTTAACTCTTTCTTGAAAACATTCATTGTTTTGGCCTCAACTGCTTTCTGCATCAGAGTGTTCCACATCATCTGGGTGTTGAAACTTCTCCTTATCTCAGTCTGAAATAGTCTACCCCATGTTGTTAAATTGTGACCTCTGGGCCTGGACTAGGTGGTCTTCAGGAGAACAACTTTCTGCATTACACTGTCTCGTCCTGTCAGAAATTTGTAGGTTTCTCTGAAGTCCTCCCCTAATTCTTCTAAACCCCAGTGAATGTCATCCTAAACTAATATGAACTCTTTCAGACCCATTTCCTTATGCAATAGTTATAACGGAGATTTCTGTTATTCTAATTTCGGTTGGGAAAATAATTACTTATTGGACTAAGAGGAGAAGAGTTGCTGATGGTGTCCAGGACTATTTTCTACAGCTGTATATCTCTAGCCAATGAGAAAGGATGCACTATCAGCTCTAGTTCTTGGAAATGAGGTGAGCCAATTGGATCAACTGATAGTTGGGGGAATATTAAGTGGCAGTGATCTTTACATCATAAGGTTTACATTGGCTGTGGTAGATGCAAGGAACAATCCATGCCAGGAATAATAAACTGTGGGAAAGCCAACTTTAATACAGTAAGAATGCATGTGACCCAGTTAAATTGGAATCAAAGACTGGATCACAAAACTGTGATTGCCTTTAAAGAAAAGAGTACTTGGACACAGTTAAAACACATTCCTATAAGAAGGAATATTGAAATAATAAATCCACAACTCACTGGATGACATGAGATGAAGCTGAAAAATTGTGTTTATGACCAATGTCTAGTGAATGATACAATTGAAAAGCAGGCTAAATATAAAAGATTCAGAGAGGAACTTAAAAAGCAAATAGGAGAAGCAAAGAGAGCGTAGGAGAAGAGACTGATTTCTACCATAATAGAGGTCTTCTAAAAGACATATACATAGTAAAAAGGCAGGAAAAAAGGGAACTTGGGCTGATTACAAACTAAAAAGCAGACTTACAGATAGAGGCAGAGGGCATTGCTAGGTACCGAATGAATATGTTGCATTTATCTTCATTGGAGAAAAATATACTGCCCTCGTCATGTTGGAAGAGAAGATAGTTCACACAATAGATGTGTTTAAAGTTGATATGGAGGAGGTATCAGCTTGGCTGACTGCCCATAAAGTTGACAAGGCAACAGAAGCATATTGGGGATAACAAGGTGTGGAGCTGGATGAACACAGCAGGCCAAGCAGCATCATAGGAGCAGGAAAGCTTGACGTTTCAGGCCTAGACCCTTCATCAGAAATGGGGGAGGGGAAGAGGGTTCTGAAATAAATAGGGAGAGAGGGGGAGGCGGATAGAAGATGGATAGGGGAGAGGATAGGTGGAGAGGAGACAGACAAGTCGAGGAGGCGGGGATGGAGCCAGTAAAGGTGAGTGTAGGTGGGGGGTAGGGAGGAGATAGGTCAGTCCAGGGAGGACAGACAGGTCAAGGGGGCGGGATGATGTTAGTAGATAGGAGATGGGGGTGCGGCTTAAGGTGGGAGGAGGGGATAGGTGAGAGGAAGAACAGGCTAGGGAGGCGGGGATGAGCTGGGCAGGTTTTGGGATGTGGTTGGGAGAGGGGAGATTTTGAAGCTTGTGAAATCCACATTGATACCATTGGGCTGCAGGGTTCCCAGGCTGAATATTTATTATTGTCATGTGTACCAAGATACAGTGAAAAGTATTGTATTGCATGCTACCCATACCATACCTTACATAAGTACATCAGGGTAATAGAACCGAATGGAGAATGTAGTGTTATGAAATGTTTCCAAAGATACTGAAGGAGTGAGGGTAAAAGTTGTAGACGCACTGGCTACAAAATTTTCAGTCTTTAGTTTGAAGGGTGGTGTGAGAGGACTGGAGAATTGCAAATGTTACACACGTCTTCAAAAAGAATGTAAAGCTAAGTTCTGATGAAGGGTCTAGGCCCGAAACGTCAAGTTTTCCTGCTCCTATGATGCTGCTTGGCCTGCTGTGTTCATCCAGCCCCACGCCTTGTTACCTCAGATTCTCCAGCATCTGCAGTACCTTTTATCTCTCTCAATCACAAACCAGTCTGTTTAACCTCAATGGTGGCAAAGCTTTTAGAAGTGATAATTCACAACAGAGTTGATGGTGACTTTGGGAAGTGAGAGTTAATTAAGAAAAGCCAGCATGGACTTGTTCAGGACTGATGAGTTTTGATGAGGGTAATGTGGTTTTGGTGCACAAAGACTTTAAAAATGCCATTTAACAAAGTGCCATATAATAAGCTTGTGGAATAAAAAGAGACAATTGGAACATATGAAATTGGCTGAGTGACAGAAATCTAAAGGTTATGGTGAACAACTTGTTTTTTTTTGGTCATGAGGAAGATTTAGAGTAGCATTTCTCTGGGATTGATCTTTGGATCCTAACTCTTCCTGATATATATCAATGAATTAGATCTTGATGTGCAGAGCACAACTTCAAAACTGCACTTGATACAAAACTTGGAAACATCATGAACCATGTGCAGGAGGTTAGTGTGGAATTTCAAAAGGTCGTTGACAGGTTGACGGAAATAAGTTTTTTTCACTCATTCACGGGGTGCAGTTATCACAAGGTAGTCTAGCATTTATTGCTCATCCATAATTTGCCACAAGGCAGTAAAGAGTCAACCACATTGCTATGGGTATGGAGTCACTTGTAGGCCAGATTGCATAAGAATTTCTTTCCCTAAAAGTGATTTGCGACTCAAATAGGTTTCTGAAACAATCAGCAGTGATTACATGTTCACTATTACATAACGTATATTTTTTATTATTTCAGCTTTCTTTTGTATAAGTAGATACATATTTCACGACCCGTTGTGATAAGTTTTGAACCCCGAGTATTTAGCCTGGATTTCAGGTCCACTTATGTTATCACTACACCACTATCTCACTAAGACTATGTGTGATGTGCAGTGTGACAGGGAATAAGCAAGATATTGTTACTAAGCTAAACACTCATAGAGCAAAACCAGACACAATAAAACAAATGTCCACCTTCTGCACTGGAACAACTCTGTGATTTGTGAATGAGCAGGCAAGCAGCAGATGAAATTTAATAGATGGAACTGTGAAGTAATTTATTTTGGTTAGAACAATGCAGAGAAACAAAGTAAAGGGTCCGATTCTAAAGGGGGCGCTGGAACAGGGGACGCTTGGTGAATACATAATAAATCATTGGAAGAACGAATGGAGTAGTGGCACTTGGTGAATTGTATCTTCAGAGAACGACCACAGATATAGGAGTAAAAGAGCTGGGATGTCTTGTTGCTGTACCAGACTTTGGTGAGACTACCTTTGGAGTCCTGCATGCAGTTCTACTTGCCTTATTATAGAAAGGGTATTAGTAAACTATAAATAGTGTAGAAAAGATTTACTAGACTACCTGGACTGGAAGGTTTTAGTTATAAGGAGGAATTGGATAGGCTGAGACTTTCTTCACCAGAGTCCAGGATACTGAGGGGTGAGCTTATAGAGGTCTATAAGATCATGAGAGGCATAGATAAGGTAGATAGCCAACAGCTTTTCCCCATGGTAGGGAAGTCTGAAGCTAGAGGGCATAGGTTCAAGGCAAGAGGGGATACAAAAGGGTCCAACTTTTTCACACAGAGGGTGAGGAGTGATTGGAATGGGCTGCCAGAGGCAGTGGTGGAAGTGAGTACAATTTCGTCATTTAGGAAGCATTTAGACATGTACATGAATAGGATAAGTATGGAGGGAGAAAGACTAATTGCAGACAAATAGGACTAGTTTAATTGTGAAAACTAGGCAGCATGGGCAAGTTGAGCTGAAGAGCCTGTTTCCATGCTGTAGACCACTATGACTCTATGAGTCTAGATGTGGTGGGGTGAATGGCCTCCTTCTGTGCTAGAGCCATTCTATGATTTACAGGACAGCAACAGGCCATTCACCCCAAAAGAATCATGCTGATATTTTATCCTCCATCCTCTACTGGCAGTGTGATCTAACTCAGTAAAGGCAGCGGGTTTAAACAGATACCTGAGGATCTGTGTAGTGATGTGTATGATACATATATATTGTTGAGGGGATACTACACCCTGATGGACAGGAGAACATTATGGCAATTGCACTCCAGGGTATCGCGTTGATTGTTTTACATATTCTTTGGTGGGAGTCTTTTAGAGTCTCTGGTAAGAAAATAAATTAGTCAATTATTATAACACAGAGATGTGTTTATTCAGACAGCTCAGTGACATGCAGGGCAGTGATTTAATCCAGCAGTCTATAAGGTAATATGTTTAGGTTATGTCTTTAAAACCATTGACCTGAAACTGAACTGGATCAGTTACATAAACACTGGTTAGGAAGTTAGGAATCCTGCAGAGCGTAACTTACCTCCTGACTCCCCAAAGCCTATCCACCATATTCAAGGCAAAAGTCAGGAGTGTGATGGAATATTTTTGACTTGCATGGATTGGTGCAGCTTCAACAACACTCAAGAAGCTCAACACCATTGGGGACAAAGCAGTCTACCCCGGTGGTTCTCTATCCATTCCCTCCACCATTGGTAGCAACGTGTGCCACCTACAAGATGCACTGCAGCAACAATACAACAAAGATCGTTGGGTGGCATCGTCCAAACACACGATCTCTACCACCTTGAAGAAAAAGGGCAGTAGAAACATAGGAGCACCAAGTACTTTAAGTTCCCCTCCAAATTACAGAAAATCCTGACTATTTTTATCCATTCATAGGATGTGGGCATTGCTGGCCAGGCCAATATTTAAGGCCAATCACTAATTGCCATTGAGAAGGTGCAGGTGAGGTACAGCGCAGATAGAGGCGATATTCCAGGATTGTGAGCCAGCGATTCTGAATGATTGGCGATATGGAAATCATGGCTGAATGCAACCTAACTCTACATTATATAACTTTGGTAGGATTGCAGAAAAGACATGAGGGGTATTTTTATTCATGCTTTTTTTGAGATGTGAGGCTTGCTGATTAGGCATTAATGCCAATCCCTCAGCACACAGCTGATGGTTAAGTCACATGCACAAAACAAAATGTGACAAATACTTAAATGATTTTTGCAGCTTTAAAAATACAGCCTGATCGCCATGACCACCACAATTACCCTCATGGTTCATGACCCCAAAATCTCACCCTGTGACCCTACTGGGGTGGGTGGTCATGACCCACAGTTTGGGGACACTGGGTTTAAAGAACACATTGCTCAGATCGTCAGTCTGTTTGGGCCTACACTTTTTTAACATTGTCCCCATAACCCTGTCCCAGTCAAAGAGAATGACCTCATATTGGAGTCTATTTGCACGTTCTAGATCTTTCAGGTTTTCTGTCTGCAATTTTAATGATATTTGTGTTACTGGAAAATGTGCCTCCATGAATTTTTATCCTGCCACCTAATTGGTTAATAAACATGGCAAATAATTAGGGGTGGTTAACACTGTTACCTCACAGCGCCAGGGACCTGGGTTCAATTCCACCCTCAGGCGACTGTCTGTGTGGAGTTTGCACATTCTCCCCATGTCTGCATAGGTTTCCTCTGGTTTCCTCCCACGGTCCAAAAAAACAATACGCAGGTTAGGTGGATTGGACATGCTAAATTGCCCATAATGTTCAGGGATGTGTAGATTAGGTGGGTTATAGGGGAATGGGTCTGGGTGGGATGCTCTGAGTGTTGGTGTGGATTGGTTGGCCTGAAGGGTCTGTTTCCACACTGTAGAGATTCTATGAAATGACATTTACATTGTTAATAAATACCAACAACAAATGTTTGGTTAAGGAGTTGTGTGGGTTCAAAATAGGGCTGTTTCTTTTTCCTCTATTCGTTCATGGGATGAGGGCATTGCTGGGTAGGCAGCACTTATTGAACACCCTAATTGCCTGGACGGTATTTAGGAGTCAACCACATTGCTGTGGGTCTGGAGTCACATGTAGGCCAGCCAAAATAAGAACAACAGTTTCCTTCCCTAAAGGACATTAGCGAATCAGATGGATTTTTCCCAACAATAGTCAACATTATACACTTAATTCCAGATTTTTACCAAATTTAAATTCCACCATCTGCCATGGAAGAATTCGAACGCAGGCCCCCAGAACATTATCGGGGCTTCCGGATTAGCAGTCCAGCAACAATACCATTAGGCCATCACCTCCCCCTACTGGGAAGTGGAATTGTGTAGGAGATGGGAACTCCTTCAGATTGGAAAAGGCTTTAAGAGTCATAAATGCTACCTGCCACAGTTCAGACTGTGATCCCGCACCTAACAGAGTCATACAGCTTTTATAGCAAGGAAAGAAGCTCTTTGGCCCATCGTGTCTGTGCTGGCCATCGAAGATCCACTTATACTAATCCTGGAGAGGAGACTCCTGGTTGTCAGCAAGGCACTGGTGGCAGTGAAGCTGGGGACCCCTGGTTGTGGGGCGAGTGTGGGTTCAGCATTGGGACTCGGAAGGAACGAGGCAGGCTCAGTGGTGAAGAGATGGCACCTGAAGAATGAAGAGTCCTACGATGCTGCATCTGGCACAGGCAGCAGTGAGGCGTTGGTGGAGGAGCGACAGCTCTGGCGTCGCTGGTGAACTGACTCAGGAGTCATGCCAGAGACCGAGGAACGAATAGAGATTCACTTTCTGTTATATCTTTTTATTCTTAAACCGTTCAAATTGGTACCTGATTGCGGTGAAGATTGAAGGCTGTTTCCCGTATTTTACTCTTTTATTCACTTCAAGATGCAAGTGACAATAAATTATTCAAATTCAAATTCAAATTTTCCAGCACTTCTTCCGCAACCTTGTATGGTAGAATTCCAAGTGCTTGACTAAATACTTTGAAAATGTTTTGAGGGTTCCTATCTCTACCATCCTTTTAGGCAGTGAGTTCCAGATTCCCATAATCGACTGAGTTAAAAAAAATTCTTTCCCAACTCCCTTCTGAACCCTTTGCTCCCTACCTGAAGATTGTGCCCCTTAGTTATTGACCACTCTACTAAGAGGAAATGTTTCTTCCTACCTACCCTGCCTATGCCCCTCAGAATTTTGTACACCTCAATCAGATCCTCACCATCACAAAAACCAGCCTTCCATCCATTGACTCCATCCATATTTCCCGCTGCCTCGGGAAGGCAGCCAATATAATCAAAGACCCCTCCCACCCTTGCAATACTCTCTTCCAGGATAACAAGCATGGGGCTGGATGAACACAGCAGGTCAAGCAGCATCATAGGAGCAGGAAAACTTGACGTTTCAGGCCTAAACCCTTCATCAGAAATGGGGGAGGGGAAGAGGGTTCTGAAATAAATAGGGAGTGCAGTACCTTTTATCTCTAATACTCTCTTCCATCCTTTTTTTATCAGACAGAAGGCACAAAACTTTAAAACCACATACTAACAGATTTAAGAACAACCTCTTCCCTGCTGTTATCTGACTTGTGAATGGACCTCTTACGTATTAGCGTTGACCTTTCTCTGCCCATCTCTGTAACTGTAACACTATATTCTGCAATCTGAGATAACAAGGTGTGGAGCTGGATGAGCACAGCATACCAAGCAACATCAGAGGAGCAGGAAAGCTGACGTTTCGGCCTAGACCCTTTTCTGAAGAAGGGTCTAGGCCCAAAACGTCAAGTTTTCCTGCTCCTATGATGCTGCTTGACCTGCTGTGTTCATCCAGCCCCATGCTTGTTATCTCGGATTCTCCAGCATCTGCAGTACCTTTTATCTCTAGGCCCAAAACGTCAGCTTTCCTGCTCCTCTGATGTTGCTTGGCCTGCTGTGCTCATCCAGCTCCACACCTTGTTATCTCAGATTCTCCAGCATCTGCAGTTCCTACTATCGCTAAAACTATATTCTGCATTCTGTTTTATTACCCTGATGTACTTATATAAGGCATGGTTGGCCTGGTTAGGATGCAAAACAAATCAGATCAAATCTCAGCCTTATGGTAGGACATGCAGACCCACTCCATTGATCCCTGGGATGTGCGGGGTGTCAATTAGGAGAGATTGAGGAAAATACACCCTGGAGGTTAGAAGAATGGAAGGTAATCCCATCCAAACACTTTCTGAAGGGGCTTTAAAGAGTAGACAATGAGAGGTTGATTCAACTGGGCTGGGAATCTAGAACAAAGTGGGGTTTTTGGTGCAGGGACTTAAGATAAACAGCTGACCAGTTAGGTCTGAGATGAGGAAAAATGTCTTCACTCAGAGGGCTATGAGCCTTTGTAATTGCTTGTCCTGGAGAATTCTACCCAGTCAAATCATGGTATTCAAGGGTGACGTGAGGGGAAAAATCCCTTACTCAGTGAATAGTTAGGGTATGGAATGCACTGCCTGGAAATATATTGGAGGCAGGATCAATTGAGGCAGTCAAGAGGGCATTGGATGGTTGTTTGAATAGAGATGGTGTGCAGGGATATGGGGAGTAGACGAGAGATCGGCACTTGGTAACAGGAGTGGTACAAGCATGATGGGCTGAATGACCTCTAACTGCACTGTAACAATTCTGTGATTCTATAGCAGTGACCAACATCAGCTCAGTTGGCACAGCAGTATTCCACCAGCAGCTTGTGGAGAGATACCTCTTTGTTCCGAAACTCTCTAATAAATTCTCCACCTCCCCCAACAACGAGTAGTCCCTGCGATCTCAGGACGTCTTTTAAATTAATTCCAGAATATTTCGCGCTCGACTGCTAAGTGATAATTTGCACACGCCTCGTGTTGTTTGTGTTTTTTTTGTCGTTTGTCGCTCTCACTTTCTCCGTATGCATTATCGCTTCAGCTGAGCGGAGACGCTGCTCAGCTCATGGGGAGTGAGCAGCTATTAACCCATTCACTGTGCCTCACAATAGGACTGCACTCGGTCACAGTGGCAGCTAGAGATAAAAAGAAAACAGGAACCTGCATTTATTTCGCACTATTCACAAGCTCAGAGCAACTCTACGGGCCTTAGAAGCATTTCTAAGGTCCTTTACAGAGTCATACAGCACAGAAACTGTCCATGCTGACCAGGTTTCCAAAACTAAATGATTCCCATTTGCCTGTGTTTGGCCTATGTCTCTCTAAACCTTAGCTATGCAGTGTGGAGCTGGAGGAACACAGCAGGTCAGGCAGCATCAGAGGAGTTGGAGAGTCAACATTTCAGGTCTAGACCTTTCATCAGGACTATCTCTCTCTCTGAACCTTTCGTATTCATGTTCCCATTCAGATGTCTTTTAAATATAGTAACTGTATCTAGATCTACCATTTCCTCTGGCAGTTAATTTTCTATATGCACCACCTTCTGTGTGAAAAAGTTGTCCCTCAGGCCTGTTTTAAATCCTCCTCTTCTCACTTTAAACCTATGCCCTTAGTTTTGAACTCCCCTACCCTGGGGAAAAAAGGTCTTTTCTATTCACCTTATCTGTGCCCCTCATGATTTTACAAGGTTCTATAAGGTCACCCCCTCAGCCTCTTATGCTCCAGGGGAAAGACGTCCCACCCTATCTAGCCTCTCCTTTTAACTCAAACCCTTCAATCCCAATAAGATCCTTGTAAAACTGTTTTAGCTCCCTCTCCAATTTAATAATATCTTTTCCATAGCAGGAAGACCAGAACTGTTTGCAGCATTCCAAAAGTGGCCTGTATAGCCGCAACATGACATCCCAACTCCTGTACTCAATGTTCTGACTACTGAAACAAGTGCGCTAAATGCCTTCTTCACCACCCTGACTACCTGCGACTCTACTTTGAAGGAACTACGTACCTGAACACTTAGGCCTCTTTGAAAAGAGATAATAGGAACTGCAGATGCTGGAGAATCCGAGATAGCAAGGTGTAGAGCTGGATGAACACAGCAGGCCAAGCAGCATCATCGGAGCAGGAAGGCTGACGTTTCGGGCCTAGACCCTTCATCAGAAAATTTTGATGAAGGGTCTAGCCTGAAACTTCAGCTTTCCTGCTCCTATGATGCTGCTTGGCCTGCTGTGTTCATCCAGCTCTACACCTTGTTATTCAGGCCTCTCTGTTTGGCAACACTCCCCAGAGCCCCACCACTAACTGTGTAAGTTTTGCCCTGGTTTGCCTTACCAAACTGCAACGCCTTGCAGTTATCTAAATTAAACTCCATCTGCTGTTCCTTGGCCCATTGGCCCAGCTGACTACGGTCCCATCTTAGATAACCATCTTCGCTGTCCACTATACCACCAATTTTGTTGTCATCTGCAAACTTACACACCATGCTTCCTATATACTCATCCAAATTGTTTATATTAGCGGCAAACAACGTTGGACCCAGCACCAAACCCTGTGGAGCACCACTGGTCACAGGCCTCTAGTCCAAGAAAAAAAGATCCTTCTACTTTGTTGAAGTATTTTGTGACATAGGAAACATGGAAGCCAATTTGAGCACAGAAAGATTCCACAGACAAAACTGTGATGGTGACCAATTGGTCTGTTTTCGGTGATGTTGGATGAGTGATAAAAATACTGGGAGAATTTTCCAAACTGTGGTACGCAATTTCTTTAAGTCCTGCTTGTGAGGGAAGGATGGATCATTGGTTTAAATGATCCATTGAAAAGTTGGCACCTCCAGCAATGTAGCATTCCCTGAGCCTTCCACTGAAATCTCAGCTTGAGACATGGCTAAGCTTTCCTGAGTGGGCCCTAGGCTGCCAATCCTCTGGCCTAAGCCATGACCAGCTGCAAACTCTGGAAGTAGACCTTAATTAAATGATCTGTTGAGTCAAAATATCACTCCACAGAGATCTGCCAGTACTGCAATAGAAAATGAAGAAGGCTCACTGGAAAAGGATAGTGCATCTCACTGTGCAGGATATGAAACATTGTGATGGCTGAATCTGAAATTTAATGCAACCACAGAGCAGCTTGAGATGGTAAATAAGAACTTAAGTACTAGGATCAAGAGTAGGCCGTACTATCCCTCAAGCCTGCTCCTCCATTCAATAAGATTGTGGCTGATCTGTTCATGGACTCAGTTCCACTCACCAGCTCGCTCACCATACCCCTTAATTCCTCTACTGTTCCAAAATTTGTCTATCTAAAGGAAATTTATTTTTAGTAAATGGGGTGTTAGGGGGGAGTCGGTGGGTGGTCTTTGGTTTAACCATTTGACAATGATCACCAATTTCAGAGTCTGCCATGGTAGAATTGGACCCCATGGTCTACATGGACTACCAGCATTACTGGCCTAGTGATATTGTCACAATGTCATAGTCTCTTCCAGTATACAGTGTATTCAAAACATTCCATTTCTGGAATTAGTCCTTTGAATAAAAGGAAAAGTTCTTTTCTATTAAGATTTTTTGGATCTTTTCTTCCATCAAGGGTTACCAACCATCCCGTCTTTTGCAAGGTTCTCAAGGATTAAAAGCTTTATAATTCTCTTTGAGCAACTCTCCAAAATAAAAACCACTGGGGCACTTGAAAAAAGGATCAATTTTGTGTTTTATTTTAGCCTTCTTCAACACTTAGTGGGTATGATACGTAATTTACATTTGCATAGTACCTTTTCTATCATCATGACATCTCAAACCAGTTTACAGTCAATGAAATACTTTTGTAGTCTGCTCTCTGAAAGTAACCCCGCAAGCAATTATGCTCTTCCTCAAGAGCAATTAGGAATGGGAAATAAATGTAGAGCTTGCCACCAATGGTCAGTCCCCTTGATTGAATGTTTAATTGTTATAATGAAGAAATAATAGACTGGGGTTATTTTCCCTGGAGTGTCGGAGGCTGAGAGGTGACCTTATAGAAGTGTATAAGATCATGAGGGGCATGGACAGGGTGAATAGCCAAGGTCTTTTTCCCAAGGTAGGGGAGTTCAAAACTAGAGGGCATTGGTTTAAGGTGAGAGGGGGAAGATTTAAAAGGGACCTGAGGGGTAACGTCTTCGCGCAGAGGGTGGTGCGTGTATGGAACCAGCTGCCAGAGGAAGTGGTGGAGGCTGGTTCAATTACAACATTTAAAAGGCATCTGGATGGGTATATGAATAGGAAGGGTTTAGAGGGATATAGGCGAAATGCTGGCAAATAGGACTAGATCAGTTTAGGATATCCAGTCAGCAGGGACGAGTTGGATCAAAAGGTCTGTTTCCATGCTGTATAAGTCTATGACTCAATCATTTACACACGGTGTAGAGCTGGATGAACACAGCAGGCCAAGCAGCATCATAGGAGCAGGAAGGCTGACGTTTCGGGCCTCACTAACAGTAATATGGCACATGAAGACGTAATATCTTTTCATTGTTGGTTGAGTGACAAATGTTGGCAACAATACCAGTGAAAACTCTTCATCATAGCACCTCTTTAAATATCTCACCAGAAAGATAGCATCCCTGACAGTACAACACTTCCTCAGTGCCGCATTGCAGTATCAGTCCAGACTGTTGGGCTCAAGAATCTGTGTGACTTGCTCTCTGAACTTTTTGAATCTGAATTCAGAGTGACTGAGCCAGAGCTGACATGTTCAATCCAGCAAGATAATTTCTCTCTCTCGGTCTGTAAAAACAGAAGTAATTAATTAAACAAAACAAAGAACTGTCAGTGCTGGAAATCTGAAATACACGGAAACCAAAATTGCTGGAGAACTCAGCAGGTCTGACAGCATCTATGGCAAGAAAACAGAGTTGATGTTTTCATTCCAGTGACCCTTCTCCAGACTTGAAACATTAACTGAAAACCGAAAGAACTGTGGATGCTGTAAATCAGGAACAAAAACAGAAGTTGCTGGAAAAGCTCAGCCGGTCTGGCAGCATCTGTGAAGGGGAAAAAAACCTTCTGTGGAAGGGTCACCGGACCCGAAACTTCAGCTCTGATTTTTTCCTTCACAGATGCTGCCAGACCTGCTGAGATTTTCCAGTAACTTCTGTTTTGGTTCAACATTAATTCCTTATTTTCTTTCCAACAATTCTGCCCAGTAATTACTTAGCCTTTACAGCAGATGGTGCTGCGCGTGGAGTCTCTGTTTCTGGTTCAAGAAAACCATTGACACGCTGGGCCATTAAGGATGGGCAATAAATGATGATGTAGCCAGGTAAGCCCTCATCCCGTGAATGAATAAGAAAAGGTGGCTTTGGTGACAAAAATGCATCTCCACCCCACCTTACCCTCATCTTCCCTCTTTCCCAGTGGCAGCACATTGGTCACTGACATCCTGCTTTCAAAGGGAATGGTGCATTTTTTTTTATCAAGCAAAGGTATTAAGGGATATGGGCCAAACACAGGTACAGTATATGGTGTTAAGCCACAGATCCGCCATGATCTGATTGAACGTTGGAACAGGCTCGAGGGGCTGAATGGCCTACTCCTGGTCCGACATTCCTGTGTTCCTAGATGACAGCCAGGTTGGGTTGGGTGGGAAGCATCCACCATGGCAGTAGTGTCAGGTATGATCCATGCTGTTTCATCTCCCAGGTCTCCTTGCAGTCCTCGTGGGAATGACTGCGGAGCCAAGCCACCGGGAATGATGAATGGGGTTGGCAGCCGGATAGGGATTTCTGCACCATGAGATCCTGCTGCAGGAGGGCCCTGAATGATGGGTTTCTGGGGCAGACAGGGAGACAATGGGGCAGCTTGGTGATGAAGGGTGGCGTGGGTGAGTGATCTGAAGCTGATTGACTTGGTGCGATGAGTGTTCGATAGGGGCTGGAGAAGAAAGGCTTTGAGCTTCCTACCGAGATAACAAGGTGTGGGGCTGGATGAACACAGCAGGCCAAGCAGCATCATAGGAGCAGGAAGGCTGACGTTTCGGGCTTAGACCCTTCATCAGCTTCCTACCTGTCAGGTTAGTTAAAGTCATGGCAAGCGTGAACACAGGAAGAGCCCAGCAGCCATTTTTACCATTCCCCATGTGATGGTAAACATGATTGTAGCATAGAAACATTGAAAGTAGGAGCAGGAGTATGCCATTCGGCCCATCAAGCCTGCTCCACCACTCAGTCTTAATCATGGCTAATCGTCTACCTCAATTCTATATTCCTTCTTTCTCTCCATAATCTTTGATGCCTTTAAGACAGGGTGGCTCAGTGCTTAGCACTGCTGCCTCACAGCACCAGGGAGCCAGGTTTGATTCCAGTCTCGGGCGACTGTCTGTGTGGAGTTTGCACATTCTCCCCTGTCTGCGCAGATTTCCTCCAGGTGCTCCGGTTTCCTCCCACAGTCCAAAGTTGTTTAGGCTAGGTGGATAGGCCGTGCCAAATTGCCCACAGTATCCAGGGATGTGTAGGCTGGGTGGATTGGCCGTGGGACAGGGTTACAGGGTGGCGGGTGGGATGTTTTTTGTAGGGTCAGTGTGGACTCCATGGGCCAAATGTCTTGCTTCCACACTGTAAGAGTTTCATGATTCTAATATCTAAAAAAATTATCAACTCTTTCTTGAGTATACTCAATGCCTGGCCTCCGCCGCTTTCTGTGGTAGAGGATTCCACAGGTTGACCACCCTTTGAGAGAAAAAATGTTTCCTTACCTCAGTAAGGCCTACCCTGAATCCTGAGACTATGTCCCCTGGTTCTAGACTGCCCTACCAGGGGAAATGTCCTCCTTGCATCTAGTCTATCCAGCCCTGTCAGTATTTGATACATTAGAATTTTATCCCTTCTTATCCTTCAAAACTCTTGTGAATAAAGGCCCCGTTGAAGCAATCGCTCCCCATAAGACTAACTACCATCCCCAATATCAGCCTAGTAAATGCTCCCTGCATCCCTGTATGGCCAGAGTATTCCTTCTTAGATAGAGAGACCATAACTGCAGATAATACTCCAGGTGCAGTCTCACCAAGACCCTGTACAGCTGCAGTAAGACAATGCCTACTTCTGAACTCAAATCCTCTTGCATGATTATATTTGGATGGATCAAGGGAATGAGAGGGGATTTGGGAATCACTCAGGTAACCTGCTTTCTTCTAGCTTGACTGCACAGTGAAAGGGTTAAGCTCCCAGTGATGAGGTGTTGAACTCGAGTGTTGCTATTAACACTGTGACAGTTTTGCAGGCAGAGGGAGTAATTAACCTTTCTTGATTAAAGCAATTATTTCAAGCATATTATTCTTCGATCTAAACAACACTGAGAGAGAGAGAGAGAAAAGGGAGCGAGCCTGGCTGGTGGTGATTGAGTTGGCAGAGCAATGAGATTGTGTAGTCAGCTTCTGACACTAGTAACCCCATTAGCAGTTTTCACAGCTTCAGAGTTTTGCTGACACAACAATCCCACAATTCTCTGGGTGCCAGAGGAGGCCAAATCTGGGCAGATCTTCAGTCTGCCTCAGAAAGTCTGTCTTTTCTCTCCGCATCTCGCAATCTGGTGCAAATTAAGGGAACCGCGATCAACCTTTCTTCCAGTTGCGCAGCTTGGATTATTTTTAGACCTTTATTCAGGAGCTGGTAGGATCGTAGTTTTTAAACTTAGAATTGTGTAGCTTTTCCTGGCAGGGTCACACCCCAAATACATCGATATGCCTCCTCCCACACTGTTGTTATTGCTGCTCATCAGGATTTGCTGTATGTCACTTTTCCTACATCCAGCCGTGATGACGTTCCATTAGCCATTGGGGTGCCAGTGGTGAAAGGAGATGTCTGACTTGCCCTGTACAGCTCTCACCCTCTCGCCTTAGCCCTGCAAGTATCTCCTTTTTGAATGCTTATTGAATTCCCTCTTGGATTTACTTCCGTTGGCTCAGAACGTGCCCACTCGGCCCAACGTGTCTGTGCCAGCTTTTAGCAAAATACATTCAGTCCGTCCCACTCTCCAGTTTTTTCTCCAGATTGATTTGTCTTCCTTGTGCATCTTTCTAGTTTCCATTGGATTGGCTTCCATCTCCCACTCTCAGAGGATGCATCCTTTCGTCACATCTACCTAGCAGCCACAGAACCAAAGAAAGTGCTGGAAGAAGAGTAACTGGCCTTGAAAAAATGACTCACTTTGCGTGCACAAACCCATATGATTTTTAAGAGGTATTTAGACTTGCTCTTGTACCTACATACTAACGCCTTGTAACGCATCATAAAGGTGACACGGTGGCTCAGTGGTTAGCACTGCTGCCTCAAACCATAAGAGACCTGGGTTCAATTCCAGCCTAAGGTGACTGTGTGAAGTTTGCATATTCTCCCTGTATCTATGTGGGTTTCCTCCGGGTGCTCCGGTTTATTCCCACAGTCCAAGGGTGTGCAGGCTAGGTGGATTAGTTGTGGGAAATACAGGGTCTGGGTGGGATGCCCTTCAGAGGGTTGGTGTGGACTCAATGGTTTGAATGGTTCCACACTGAAGGAATTCTATGACAAAACATTCCTCAGTGTCTTAGAGATAAACGTGCTCTTACCATTTTGATATCAAGTCAACAAGTTCCCATTAACAGCTAAATCATCTGTTCTTTAGTGATATTGACTGATGGATAAAGGATGGACAGGGTACCTGAATGGGCTACCCAGTACTTCTTCAAACAGTGACCATGGGATCTTCTATGGTCACCATGGAGGCAAGATGGGAGCTTTGGTTCAATTTTCCTTTGGGATATGGCTCCCAATCGCCCAGAAATGTAGATGCTATTGGGTCTGATGGCAACTGCAATGTTGAAGTTCTTGGGTTTAGATTTGAGGTGGCTGCTTTTGATCTCAGGGCAGACAAGGAGGTGGAGGTCCCCTGGGTTTGAGGTTGTATCAGAGTCATATTCAGGGGAAGGGAGTTGAAAAATCTTGTTCAAGGAGTCTGGTCCAGGGGTGCAATACAAGTCCCTGATTACACCAACATCGACTGAGCATTTATGTGGAACCACAGGAGACGGGGGAGATTTTTAATGAATATTTCTCCTCGGTGTTTGCTGAGAAGAGTATCATGGATGCTATGGAAATAAGGGAAACAAGTGGGAATGTTTTGGACCACATACACATTACCTGAGAAGAGGTGTTTGCTGCCTTAAAGCACATTAAGGTGGATGAATCCCCTGGGCCTGATCAAGTCCATCCTCAGATGTTGTGGGAGGCTGGGGAAGTAGTTGCAGAGGACCTTGCAGAGATTATTGCTTCATTTTTAGCCACTGGTGAAGTTCCAGAAGACTGGAAGGTGGCTAATGTTGTTCTATTGTTTAAAAAAGGTAGCAAAGACAAGCCAGGGAACTACAGGCCAGTGAGCCTGACATCAGTGTTAGGCAAGTTATTGGAGAGGATACTGAGGGACAGGATCAACCAACATTTGATTAGTCAAGAGATAAAAGGTACTGCAGATGCTGGAGAATCCGAGATAACAAGC
>JAHRHZ010000249.1:4372807-4413489 GCA_024137785.1 Ginglymostoma cirratum
GCTTGACCTGCTGTGTTCATCCAGCCCCATGCTTGTTATCTTTGATTAGTCAAGGTCTGATTAGGGATAGTCAGCATGGATTTGTGCGCAGGAAGTCACGTCTGATAAATCATTTAGAGTTTTTCGAAGACGTAACCAAGAGGATAGATAAGGGTAGGGCAGTGGATATTGCCTATATGGACTTAGTGAGGCCTTTGACAAGGTCCCGCCTGACAAGTTAATAATGAAAGTTAGGTTGCATGGGATCAGGGGAGAGCTAGCTAATTGGATTCAAAATTGCCTCCATGGTAGGAAGCAGAGATTGATGGTTGAAGATTGTTTCTGACTGGCGGCCTGTGACTAGTGGTGTGCCACAGGTGTTGGTGCTGGGACCTTTGTTATTTGTTATTTATATAAATGATCTGGATGTGAACATACAACAAACAACTGCACCTCCCAGTCGCGAACCATTCCAACTCCCCCTCCCATTCCTCAGACGACATGTCCATCCTGGGCCTCCTGCAATGCCACAGTGATGCCACCCGAAGGCTGCAGGAACAGCAAATCATATTCAGCCTGGGAACCCTGCAGCCCAATGGTATCAATGTGGATTTCACAAGCTTCAAAATCTCCCCTCCCCCAACCGCATCCCAAAACCAGCCCAGCTCATCTCCACCTCCCTAACCGGTTTTTCCTCTCACCTATCCCCTCCTCCCACCTCAAGCCACACCCCCATCTCCTATCTACTAACATCATCCCGCCCCCTTGACCTGTCCGTCCTCCCTGGACTGACCTATCTCCTCCCTACCTACACTCACCTTTACCGGCTCCAGCCCCGCCTCTTTGACTTGTCTGTCTCCTCTCCACCTATCCTCTCCTCTATCCATCTTCTATCCGCCTCCCCCTCTCCCCCTCTCTTTATTTCAGAACCCTCTTCCCCTCCCCCATTTCTGATGAAGGGTCTAGGCCCGAAACGTCAAATTTTCCTGCTCCTATGATGCTGCTTGACCTGCTGTGTTCATCCAGCCCCATGCTTGTTATCTCGGATTCTCCAGCATCTGCAGTACCTTTTATCTATGATTAGTAAGTTTGCGGATGATACAAAATTAGGAGGTATTGTTGATAGGGAAGAAGGTTATCAAGAATTACAGAGGCATCTTGATCAGATGGGGAAGTGGGCTGAGGATTGGCAAATGCAATTTGATGCAGGATAGTGTGAGGTGTTGCATTTTGGAAAGTCAAACCAAGATAGGACTTATACAGTAAATGGTAAGGCCCTGAGGAGTGTTGTGGAACAGAGGGACCCAGGAGTACAAGTGCATTGTTCATTGAAAGGTGTCACAAGTAGACAGGGTGGTGAATAAGGCATTTAGCATCGTGTGGCCTTCATTGGTTGAGGCATTGAGTATAGGAGTTGGGACATTATGTTACAGCTGTATAAGTCATTGGTAAGGCTGCACTTGGAGTATTGTGTACAGTTTTGGTCACCCTGTTATAGGAAAGACGTAGTTAAACTGGAAAGTGTGCAAAGAAGATTTACGAGGATGTTGCCAGGACTAGTAGGCCTGAGTTATGGGGAGAGGTTGGCCAGGAAAGGACTTTATTCCTTGGAACATTGGAGAATGAGGGATGACCTTATTGAGGTGTAAAAAATCATGAGGGTCATTGCTAGGATGAAGGCATAAAGTCTTTTTCCCAGGGATGAGAATTGAAAACTAAGAGGCATAGGTTTAAGTTGGAGGGGCGGGGGATAGTTTTAGGAAGGACCTGAGGGGCAACTTCTTCACAAAGAGAGTGGTGCGTATATGGAATGGGCTGCCAGAGAAAGTGGTTGAGGCAGGTACAATAGCATCATGTAAACAATCATTTGGATAGGTACATGGATGAGGAGGGTTGAGCGGGATATGGACCAAATGTGGACAGTTGGAACTAGCTGAGTGGGCACCATGGTCAGCATGGACCAGTGTGGGCTGAAGGGCCTGTTTCAATGCCGTATTACTCAATTACTCTAAATACATTAGCCATATAGATATAATTATAATGCAATGCACCAAGGCTCCTTCAACAGCATCTTCCAAACACACGTGATCCCTGATACCCAGAAGGAGGGGTCAGCAAATGCTTGGGAGCTTCACTATCTGCAGTTTCCCCTCCAAACCACACACCATCATGACTTGGAAATATATCATTAGTGTTTAAATAAAATTCTCAAAGCTGTTTCCTCACAGCACTGTGGGTGTCCCTACATGGATTGCTCCTTCTCAGCCAAAACAGACAATGAGTTGTGACATCCTCTCCCATAAAGCATCTTCTATTCCTACAATTTACTCATCCCTTTGTCTATCTCACAGTTCCTCACACGCGTAGAAGGCAAAATTGAAAACTCTAGTCAACTCATTCTGACAAAGTGTCACTGGACTCAAAGTATTAATTCTATTTTGTTTCCACACACGGTCTCAGACCTTGTATGTTTCTCCAGTGATTTCTGTTCTTTTTTCCATTAACGGGATGAGGGCATCTCTAGTCAGGCAGCATTTATTGCCCATCCCTAATTGCCCAGAAGGCAGTTCGGAGTCAACCACATAGCTGTGCGTCTGGAGTCACATGTAGGCCAGACCAGGTGAGGATGGCAGTTTCCCCTCCCTAAAGGACACCAGTGAACTGGATCAGAGATAATAGGAACTGCAGATGCTGGAGAATCCGAGATAACAAGGTGTAGAGCTGGATGAACACAGCAGGCCAAGCAGCATCAGAGGAGCAGGAAATCTTGACATTTTGACCCTAGACCCTTCATCAGAAATGGGGGAGGGGAAGGGGGTTGGTTTTTTTCTGACAGTTGATTCATGGTCATCATTAGATTCTTAATTCCAGATATTTTATTGAATTCAAATTCCACCACCTGCTGTGGTGGGATTCGAACCCATGTCCCCAGACCATTACTTGGGTCTCTGATTAACAGTCCAGCGATAATACCACTAGATCATTGCCTCCCCTTGTGTTTCAGATCTCTAGCATCCACAGTTCTTTGTTTTATATTGTTGTATACAGTACAAGATCAGGGAGAAGCTCAAAACTTTATTCTGATTGTAAATAAAATCAGTAGATCATGTCCATTTTGTTGCTGGATCAAAAGCCTGGGACTCCCACCTTAACAGCATTGAGTGTACATGTTTCTTCCGTTTTTATTAAAGAATTTACTTTCTCCCTCCACCTCCTCCTAGCTAGTGTGCATTAATATTCAGGTCAACATCTAGACTCAATCAATTCTAGTGTTAACTGGGCAGAGAGAGTAATTGATGCAAATAACTACATTTTAAAGCCCTGTCCCTTCTGCTCCTGGGATGACATTAAACCAGCAAGAATGTAGTCTCGTTCTACATCCTTCCCACCAGCTCTAAGTTATTATTTTACGTGCAGCACTCATGGTGTGACATTTGAAATATTTATTTCTCAGCTGGCTCTTGTTGAGTAAACAATCAGCGGGCATAGAATCCTCAGACTTGGCAAGAGTCTTTGCACACCAGGTTTGCCAGCAGGGGTGCTGTAATTCAATCAGGGCTCGGCAAATAACTGGAAGCTGATGAATTGCAAGAATCACTCAGCCTACCCATTTCCCCACGCTCATCCGCCCACCGTCATCTTCCCATCCCTCCCATCCACAGTCAGGAATTGACAGCCTCTCTGACAACGAATCAGAACCCCCACCACTTTGACACGGGGCTAAGTGGATTAAATTATGAGGGCATTTAATTGGTCAGGCTTCCTGTTCTCTTTAGCATAGATTCAAAGTGGATGTCATTGAGCTATTCCACAGAATCCTTACAGTGTGGAAGCAGGCCATTCAGCCCATTGAGTCCACGCTGACCCACCAAATAGCATTCCACTCAGACCCACCCCTACACCCTATAACCCTGCATTTCCACCTACCCTGCATATCTACGGAATGTGGGAGGAAACTGACAGAAACCCACGCAGACACGGGGAGAATGTGCAAGCCCCACACAGCTGCCCGAGGCTGGAATCAAACCCAGGTCCCTGGCGCTATGAGGCAGCAGCTCTAA
Source organism: Ginglymostoma cirratum (assembly GCA_024137785.1). Classification (NCBI taxonomy): domain Eukaryota; kingdom Metazoa; phylum Chordata; class Chondrichthyes; order Orectolobiformes; family Ginglymostomatidae; genus Ginglymostoma; species Ginglymostoma cirratum. The sequence goes on from JAHRHZ010000249.1 coordinate 4,376,848, forward strand.
TCACTGAGCCACCATCAGGGATTGGATCACAAATGTCACTGATGCCCACAGAATGCAATAACAACAGAAAACAACTAAAGGTGGAACAGAGAGAAACTATTTCTGTTTCTCTCTCCAAGAATTCTTCCTGACCCTCTGCATGTTTTCTGACATTTTCTATTCTTTATACCAACCCTGAGTCCAAATATTTGCCCTCTTTAGACTGTTTAGCCTCAGGATAGTTCACACATCGCAGAATTATTATTGCGTAGAGGGAGGCCATTTGGCCCATCATGTCTGCCCCAGTTCTATCCTCTAGTGCCAATCTCCAGCCTTTTCCCCATATCCCTGCACACTATTCCCTCTAAATAACCTCTTGAATGCCTCCACTGAACTCATGTTTACCACATTTCCGTGCAGTGCTTTCCCGAGCCCAGCTAGTCACAGAGTGAAAAAGATTTTTCTCCAATCACCCATTTGCAAATCACTTTAAATTTATGCCCCCTCATTCTTGTCCCTTTTACGAAAGGAAACAAATTTTCTCTATCTACTTTATCTAGCTCGCTCATGATTTTGAAAACCTCAATCAAATCTCCTCTCTGCTTTCTTCTCTCAAAGGAGATAGTGTCACATTCTTCAATCTATCCGAACTGGAGGTTCTCATTCCTAAAACTGTACTTGTAAGTTGCTTCTACAGTCTCTCCAATACATTCTCATCGTTCCTAAAATGAGGAGTCCAGAACTATACGTAATGTCCAAGTTAATATCTGTTGTTGGGAAGGCAATGTTCATTATCTATGATCATTATCAATGTTTTTCTGATGAAGGGTTTAGGCCCGAAACGTCAAGTTTTCCTGCTCCTATGATGCTGCTTGACCTGCTGTGTATATCCAGCCCCACACTTTGTTATCTCGGATTCTCCAGCATCTGCAGGACCTTTTATCTCTAATGTTCATTATCTGTTCACCCCGAGCTGTGTGACGAATTTGGTGATGTGTCTTTGAGCATTCCTATAGTGGTTTGATATAATTGAGTGTGGCCTTGGCTAACATTACCAGGCAGGTATGAGTCAGGTACACAGGCTTAGATTGGAAAAATGAAAATGTGGAGATTAGACAGCATTGAAAAGAGAGGAATAGTTTTTGTGACTCAGCATACTAAATTTTGAACTAAATAAATTTTAGTGCAGGTGAGGAGGACGTTCAGCAACAAAGCAGAAAGTCTGACACCGAGTGAAAGCAGGAGGAATTTAAATGCATCAAAATTAGAATTAGTTTTATCGTCATATGTACTCACATGAGTGAAAAGTTTGTAAGTCGCCACTTACCGTGCCATCTTAGGTATAAAGGTACCTAGGTACAGATTCTTAAGTACAAATTCTTAGGAAAAAATAGAGAAAACAAAGAAATAAAAAGTCCATCATTACAGGCCTCATGCCATCTTAGGAACAAAAGTACAAAATCATTGGAATAGATTAGAAAATTAAAGAAAAAAAAGTTCAGAATAACTGCCCTTCCAATCCAGTACGCGCTGGCATTTAGTGTCCGAACCACACCAGGCCTAGCCTTCAATCTGTGCCACCTCACCTCGAGGCTCATGAGAGAGGGTGTCCGCACTGAGGCTGTGAGTCCGCACTGAGGCTGGGAGTCCATACTGAGGGTGGGAGTCTACACTGAGACAGGGAGTCCACAGTGAGGCTAGGAGTCCACGTTTAGGTTTGGAGTCCTCTCTGAGGCCGAGAGTCCGTGCTGAGACTGGGAGTCCACACTGAGGCTGGGAGTCCACGCTTAGGTTTGGAGTCCGCGCTGAGTCTGGGTGTCCGCCCGAGGCTGTGAGTCCACACTGAGGCTGGGAGTCCATGCTGAGGGTGGGAGTCTGCACGGAGGCTGGGAGTCCACGCTGAGGCTGGGAGTTGACGCTGAGGCCGGGAGTCTGCACTGAGGCTGGGAGTCCGCACTGAGTCTCTGAGTCCGCAATGAGGCCGGGAGTCCGCACTGAGGCTCGGAGTCCGCACTGAGTCTTTGAATCCACGTTGAGGCCAGGAGTCCGCACTGAAGCTGGGAGTCTGCGCTGAGGCCAGGAATCCGCACTGAGGCCAGGAATCCACACTGAGGCCAGGAATCCACACTGAGGCCGGGAATCCACACTGAGGCCAGGAATCCACACTGAGGCCGGGAATCCACACTGAGGCTTGGAGTCTGCGCTGAGGCCGGCAGACTGTCCTGAGGCTGGGAGTCTGCACTGAGGCTTGGAGACTGTGCTGAGGCTGGGAGTCTCAACTGAGGTTTGGAATCTGAGGTTTGAGTCTCTGAGACCACGCTGAGGCCAGGAGTCCACGCTGATGCCGGGAGTCCGCGCTGAGGCTGGAAGTCTGCACTGAGGCTGGAAGTCTGCACCGAGGCCAGGTGTCCGCACTGAGGCCGGGAGTCCACACTGAGGCCGGGAGTCTGCACTGAGGCTGGGGGTCCACGCTGAGGCTAGGAGTCCGCGCTGAGGCTGGAAGTCTGCACTGAGGCTGGGAGTCTGCACTGAGGCTGGGAGTCTGCACTGAGGCTGGGAGTCCACGCTGAGGCTGGGAGTCCACGCTGAGGCTGGGAGTCCATGCTGAAGGGTTGAGTCCGCACTGAGGCTGGAAGTCTGCATTGAGGCTGGGAGTCTGCACTGAGGCCGGGAGTCTGCACTGAGGCCGGGAGTCTGCACTGAGGATGGGGGTCCACGCTGAGGCTAGGAGTCCGCACTGAGGCTGGAAGTCTGCACTGAGGCTGGGAGTCTGCACTGAGGCTGGGAGTCCACGCTGAGAGTGGGTGTCCGCGCTGAGGTTCGGAGTCCGCGCTGAGGCTGTGAGTCCACACTGAGGCTGGGGGTCCGCGCTGAGGCTGGGGGTCCGCGCTGAGGCTAGGAGTCCGCGCTGAGGCTGGGAGTCCACACTGAGGCCGGGGCTCCGCGCTGAGGCCGGGAGTCTGCGATGACTTCACTCAAGGCTCAAGGGCAGGAGGTAGGAAGGTAAAAGAGAACACGAAAAGAGAAAAAAAAGATAGAAACAGGTTGAGTAGATGAGCTCTAGCTGAGAAGTCCTACTCCCGCCGTTATCTTGAACACAAGATGAGAGGTGATGTGCAAGCTTGCAGGTGCAAATGGAATGTAAAAGAACGATAAGTTTGTATGATAATCTTAAGAAGGATGATTAACTTTTGAAAATAAATTCAAACACTTACCTTTCATCAGAAAGAATTATGTCACAAGGTTTCATGTTTTAAACAAAGACTTTTGCTGCATAAGAATTGACGTGAGTGTGACTAACAATGTTACATTTCATAAACATGTAGAGTCATAGAGATGTATAGCATGGAAACAGACCCTTTAGTCCAACTTGTTCATGCCGACTAGATATCCTTTATAAACCTAGTCTCATTTGCCAGCAGAGATAAAATTGTATCATCGTTCCCCAACCCCGCACCGCCCGCTTCTATCTCCTCCCCAAAATCCACAAACCTGAATGCCCTGGTCGACCCATTGTCTCCGCCTGCTCCTGCCCCACCGAACTCATCTCCACCTACCTAGACTCCATTTTCACCCCCTTGGTCCAGGAACTCCCTACCTACGTCCGTGACACCACCCACGCCCTCCACCTCCTCCAGAACTTCCAATTCCCAGGTCCCCAACACCTCATTTTTACTATGGACGTCCAGTCCCTATATACCTGTATTCCCCATGCTGATGGCCTAAAGGCCCTCCGCTTCTTCCTGTCCCGCAGAACGGACCAATCCCCCTCCACCGACACCCTCATCCGCCTAGCCGAACTCGTCCTCACCCTCAACAACTTTTCTTTCAATTCCTCCCACTTCCTACAGACAAAGGGGGTGGCCATGGGTACCCGCATGGGCCCAAGCTATGCCTGCCTCTTTGTAGGTTACGTGGAACAATCCCTCTTCCGTACCTACACTGGCCCTAAACCCCACCTCTTCCTCCGTTACATTGATGACTGCATCGGCGCCGCCTCGTGCTCCCACGAGGAGCTCGAACAGTTCATCCAATTCACCAACACTTTCCACCCCAACCTGAAGTTCACCTGGACCATCTCCAACACTTCTCTCTCCTTCCTGGACCTCTCTGTCTCCATCTCGGGCAACCACCTAGAGACAGATGTCCATTTCAAGCCCACTGACTCCCACAGCTACCTGGAATACACCTCCTCCCACCCACCCTCCTGCAAAAATGCCATCCCCTATTCCCAATTCCTTCGCCTCCGCCGCATCTGTTCCCAGGATGAGACTTTCCAATCCCGCACATCTCAAATGTCCTCATTCTTCAAGGACCGCAACTTCCCCCCTACAGTGGTCGAGAACGCCCTCGACCGTGTCTCCCGCATTTCCCGGAACACATCCCTCACGCCCCGTCCCCGCAACAATAATCAAAAAAGAATCCCCCTCGTCCTCACATACCACCCCACCAACCTCCGGATCCAACGCATCATCCTCCGACACTTCCGCCATCTACAGTCAGACCCCACCACCAAAGACATCTTTCCCTCCCCACCCTTATCTGCCTTCCGGAGGGACCACTCCCTCCGCGACTCCCTTGTCCGCGCCACACTCCCCTCCAGCCCCACCACACCCGGCACTTTTCCTTGTAACCGCAGGAAGTGCTACACCTGCCCCTACACCTCCTCCCTCACCCCAATCCCAGGCCCCAAGAAGACATTCCACATCAGGCAGAGGTTCACCTGCACATCTGCCAATGTGGTATACTGCATCCGCTGTACCCGTTGTGGCTTCCTCTACATCGGGGAAACCAAGCGGAGGCTTGGGGACCGCTTTGCAGAACACCTGCGCTCAGTTCGCAACAAACAACTGCACCTCCCAGTCGCGAACCATTTCAACTCCCCCTCCCATTCCTCAGATGACATGTCCATCCTGGGCCTCCTGCAATGCCACAGTGATGCCACCCGAAGGCTGCAGGAACAGCAAATCATATTCAGCCTGGGAACCCTGCACCCCAAGCCACACCCCCATCTCCTATCTACTAACATCATCCCGCCCCCTTGACCTGTCCGTCCTCCCTGGACTGACCTATCTCCTCCCTACCCCCCTACCTACACTCACCTTTACTGGCTCCATCCCCGCCTCTTCGACTTGTCTGCCTCCTCTCCACCTATCCTCTCCTCTATCCATCCTCTATCCGCCTCCCCCTCTCTCCCTATTTATTTCAGAACCCTCTTCCCCTCCCCCATTTCTGATGAAGGGTTTGGGCCCGAAACGTCAAGTTTTCCTGCTCCTATGATGCTGCTTGACCTGCTGTGTTCATCCAGCCCCATGCTTGTTATCTCATTTGCCAGCATTTGGCTCATATCCCTCTAAACCCTTCCTATCAATATACCTATCCAGATGCCTTTTAAATGTTGTAATTGTTCCAGCCTCCACCACTTCCTCTGGCAGCTCATTCCATACACACACCACCCTCAGCATGAAAAAGTTGCCCCTTAAGTTCCCCTCTCACCTTAAACCCATACCCTTTAGTTTTGGACTCCCCATCCTGGGGAAAAGACCTTGTCTATTTACTCTATCCATGCCCCTCATGATTTTATAAATCTCATTAAGGTCACCACTCAGCCTCTGATGCTCCAGGGAAAATAGCCCCAGTCTATTCAGCCTCTCCCTCTAGCTCAAATCCTCCAGCCCTGGCAACATTCTTGTAAATCTTTCTGGACCCTTTCAAGTTTTACAACATCTTTCCTGTAGCAGACAGACCAGAATTACACACAGTATTCTAGTAGTGGCCTGACTAATGTCCTGTACAGCCGCAACATGACCTCTCAACTCCCTTACTCAATGCACTGACCAACAAAGAGAAGCGTACCAAACACTTTCTTCATTATCCTATCGACCTGCGACTCTACTTTCAAGGAACTATGAACCTGCACTCCAAGGTCTCTTTGTTCAGCAACACTGCCCAGGACCTTACCATTAAGTGTATAAGTCCTCCCCTGATTTGCCTTTCCAAAATGCAGCACCTCACGTTTATCTAAATTAAACTCCATCTGCCACTCCTTGGCTCACTGTCCATCTGATCACGATCCTGCTCTTCTCTGAGGTAACCTTCTTCACTGTCCACTACACCTCCAATTTTAGTCTCATCTGCAGACTTACTAACCATACCTCCTATGTTTGCATCCAAATCATTTACATAAATGACGAAAAGCATAAGAACATCTGAATTGGTCATTCCCCATTCTATTACGTTTATATTTAAGAATTAATTCCAGGATCATGAGGTCCCCTTCACAAGTCCTGAGCCAAAACTACAGTGTGCCACAACACTTAGGAATTCACTCTATTCCCAGGTGTAAGATTTATTGGGGCTCTTCCGCCAGCATCCAGGTGAATGTGCCAAATTTCCTTTAATACCTGACAACCTGGGCATCACTATGTCCCAGCTCCTGGCAGCTATCATCTTTTGTTCTTGCTGATCCAGCTCCAGAGCTAAAAAAAACTGCCTGTGTGAAAAAAAATACAAATAAACCCCAAACAAAAGAGTATCTCACCTGAAATCTATCCCTATAACACGTTTGCATTGTTCTAGACACAGATTTCAACTAATTAACACAATCTTCCAAAACATGTATTTTGATCTGAAAAGTATACAGACTGTTTAAGACCTTTCCTCATTCATCAGTTCCTTTCCAGCCTTTCTTTGATTTGGAAAATTATTGATTAAAACCACCTAATGGCCACTAGGATCTAGAAAAGAGTAACAAATTATTTAATGTGTTCCGACTTTAATTTTGCCCTCTTTAAGCAAACACAGACAACTCTTTGAATTGCAATCACCTTAGGTCCATTTACCAACTCCTTGGATATAAATCACTTTTCCTTTTTTATTTTGCATTGACAGGGTCAATTCCCAAACTGAGTGTTATGCTCCTAAAATGAATGATGAAGCTAAGCACTTTTGCAACAATTGGTCTAGAAAAGGTGTCAATGGCAACAGCTCAGTAATTGCTTTCCAAAAGAACAGAAGCTGGGGTTATGATTTGATGTTATTGAAGTTAAGTGGCCAACTTGACTCTTGTGGTGGTGTCCCTCCCTCTGTTTCTGCACATCATGATAGATCTGAAATGCTTTCAGTGTCATTTCGTGTTGAGTGTTGCCATAAGGTGTGTGGAGTTCATTGTTAACACCTAGCAAAATCGGAATCGCTTGGAGTTATCTGAGCCGCCAGAGTGTATTTTACATCTCGCCTTTTCTTTAAGTCGTGATGTCCTAACTTCTCTTAATTGGCACCGTTTCAAAATAACATTGCCCATCACTGCTCACTAAGTTGCAGGAACTCACTACTTTCACCGAGGTGCTCACCTCAGTGTGGCAGAGTTCACCACTTTTCATTTGTCATGGAATGTGGTCATCACTGGCTAGCATTTGCCCAACCTTAATTGCCCAGCAAGCAGCCAAGAATCAACCACATTGCTGTGGGTCTGGAGTCACATGTAGGCCCGACCCCAGGTACGGATGGGAGTTTCCTTCCCTCCAGGCCTACAACTTGGAGTCACATGACCCTTCCACAAAGGACATTTGTGAGCAAGGGTGGGTTTTTATAATAATCGACAATCGTTAAGATTTAGATGTAGATTTTATTGTCATGTGTACTCAAGTACGGAATTAGAGGAATGCAGGGAAAAGTGTTTTGCTGTTGCCACACACGGTGCCATCTCAGAAACAAAGTTGCCTAGATTTAAAAAAGCAAGGTATAAAATAGTAAGAGAAGCAGAATTAAAATTTTAAGCATTACCTTCATAGAATAGGTAGACATTTTTAAAATCATGAGGGGCATGGATACAGTAAATGGTCGAGGTCTTTTCCCCAGGATAGGGGAGTCCAAAACTAGAGGGCATAGGTTTAAGGTGAGAGGGCAAAGATTTGAAAGAGACCTAAGAGTCAACTTTTTCACACAGAGAGTGTAGAAGTATGGAATGAATTGCCAGAGGAAGTGGTGGAGGCTGGTACAATTACAACATTTAAAAGGCATCTGGATAGGTATTACAACAGGAAGGGTTTAGAGGGATATGGATCAAATGCTGGCAAATGGGATTAATTTAGGATATTCAGTCGGCATGGACAAGTTGGACCGAAGGGTCTGTTTCCATGCTGTATATCTCTATGACTGAATTACTCTGAATAAGATAATAGCTAACATTAAAGTTTTTCTTAACTCAAATGAGAAAATAAAGGAATTAAGTCAAACATTTAAGTCTTTGATGAGTCCTCTGCTCATCTCACTGTTCTGGAGACCTCAGCTACCTGTTCTTATGTTAGATGGTAGCCATTAGGCCAGTTATATTTTATTCCAGACGTTTAAAAGAACTGAATTCAAATTTCACCATTTGCCATGGTGGGATTCAAACACATGTAATCCTAATATTAGCTGGGAATTTGGGATTACCACCATGCCGCTGCCTTTATAACTTCCTGAGTGTTGCTGGCGTGGCGCTCATCCAGGCAAATGGAAAAAAAATTCTATCACTCTCCTGATGTGTACCTCAAAGATGGTGGGCAAGGGGGGCATTGGAAAATCAGGGAATAATCCATATGTCACAGAATTCCTGACCTCTGACCTGCACATGGTGGCTCAGTGGTTAGCTCGCATGTCTCACAGCGTCAGAGACCCAGAAGTGGTGGAGGCTGGTACAATTACAACATTTAAAAGGCATCTGGGTGGGTCAATGAATAGGAAAGGTTTAGAGGGGTATGGGCCAAATACTAGCAAATGGGACTGGATTTATATAGGATATTCGGTCGGCAGGAATGAGTTGGATCAAAGGGTCTGTTTCTGTGCTGTATTTCTCCATGACTCAATGACTGTCTCTGTGGAGTTTATACATTCTCTTTGTGTCTGCGTGGAATTCCTCTGGGTGCTCTGGTTTCCTCCCACAGTCCAAAGATGCGCAGGTTAGGTGGATTGGCCAGGCTAAATTATCTGTAGTCTCCAGGGAAATTGGGTGGGTTAGCCATGGGAAATGCAGGGTTACAGGGATAGGGTGATTCTGAGCGTGATGCGCTTCGGGAGGGTGGTGTAGAGTTGATGGGCTGAATGGCTTGCTTCCGCATTGTAGTGATTTTATTCTACGAGATGCTGAGGTAACCACAGAGTTATTCTGGCCAGCCCAGCTGATGTTCTGCTCATTGACCACTAAACTCAGGGTTTTAAAAACTGAAAGAACTGCAGATGCCGTAAATCAGAGACAAAATTAGGAAATTGCTGGAAAAGCTCAGCAGGTCTGGCAGCATTTGTGGAGAGAAATCAGAGTTAACGTTTCGGGGTGAATGATCTTTCCTCAGAACTGGATGTTCCCATTTACTACCATACGGGAAGGACGCACTTTGAGCAAAGTCTCACCTCCCAGGAGTAAAGCATAGGACATTTCCCTGAACACTTTTGGATGGAGTTTTAGCTCATGGAATCAGAAGCAGCTACTGATGGGACCAGAGGTTTAAGAAAGGAATGAGATAAGATTGTTGGCAAATGGATTCTTTTCTACCGGCTGTCTCATTGTACAGCAGGTGAGAGAACGAGTCCAACTCAACACCTCAGGCAGAAAAATATTTTCAAATAATCGGTACATTCATTTCCCTTTGAAAGAAATCCAATTAGCCAGCCTTTATGCCTCGTTTCCCCAGACAGAAGCCAAGTAAATAATCAAAAGGCCGGGTGTGGGGGAGGTCGATTAAAATGTAAAACATTTTCTTTACAGAGTCTTCTAGTTAGAAAATAAGAACCATTTAGAGCAAAAGTAATGTGATGGAAACATCTTGGGACTTTAGACTATTGCATTTTTCCCACAGCTGTCAATCGTCTCTGAAACAAGGATCCATGGAAATAATTTACATTTAATTTGCAAGACCCATTAAAAGCAGAATATAATGTTAAGTTGGATTTAAATTCTGGAATTTGACTGTCATGCATTGCTTGGAAGATGGAACAGGCACCATATGTCCAAATATGGAATCACAGAGGCTCAAGGTGAAGAAAGCCACATCACCCATCGAGTCTGTACTAGATTACAACGAACCATTTCACCTCACTCCCTGCACTTTCCTCACAGCCCTGTAAAATTTCAATTATTTACTCATTCGCTTTTGAAATTCTCCAGCCTCTTCACATGGCTGAAGACCGTCTCTCTGTCACCATGAAATGGAGGGAATGGCCTAGTGGTATTATCACTGTACTGTTAACCTAGAGACCCAGCTAATGTTCTGGGGGTCCAGGTTCAAATACCGCCATAGCAGACGGTGGAATCTGAATTCAGTTATAAAAAATCTGGAATTAAGAGTCTAATGATGTTCCTGAATCCATTGTCGATGGCCAGGAAAGATCCAACTGGTTCACTAATGCCCTTCAGGGAAGGAAACTGCCATCCTTACTAGATAACAAGGTGTGGAGCTGGATGAACACCGCAGGCCAAGCAGCATCATAGGAGCAGGAAAGCTTGACGTTTCGGGCCTAGACCCTTCATCAGAAATGGGGGAGGGGAAGAGGGTTCTGAAATAAATAGGGAGAGAGGGGGAGGTGGATAGAAGATGGATAGGTGGAGAGGAGGCAGACAAGTCGAAGAGGCAGGGATGGAGCCAGTGTAGGTGGGGGGATAGGAGGAGATAGGTCAGTCCAGGGAGGACGGACAGGTCAAGGGGGCGGGATGAGGTTAGTAGATGGGAGATGGGGGTGGGGCTTGAGGTGGGAGGAGGGGAGAGGTGAGGGAGGCGGGGATGAGCTGGGATGCGGTTGGGGGAGGGGAGATTTTGAAGCTTGTGAAATCCACAATGATACCATTGGGCTGCAGGGTTCCCAGGCTGAATATGATTTGCTGTTCCTGCAGCCTTCGGGTGGCATCATTGTGGCATTGCAGGAGGCCCAGGATGGACATGTCGTCTGAGGAATGGGAGGGGGCGTTGAAATGGTTCGCGACTGGGAGGTGCAGTTGTTTGTTGTGATCTGAGCGCAGGTGTTCTGCAAAGCGGTCCCCAAGCCTCCGCTTGGTTTCTCCGATGTAGAGGAAGCCACAACGGGTACAGCGGATGCAGTATACCACATTGGCAGATGTGCAGGTGAACATCTGCCTGATGTGGCCTGGTCTGGCCTACATGTGACTCCAGACCCACAGCAATGTGGTTGACTCTTAACTGCCCTTGAGGCAATTAAGGATAGGCAATAAATTGTGGCCTGGCCAGCGATGCCCTCATCCCGTGAATGAAAGAAAAAAGTGAAAAAAAAATGCTGCAGATTTCAGAATTCAGGAATAAACAGAAATCTGGGAATCAAAATCATTGACCTGAAATGTTAACTGAGGAGTTTCTCTCTCCACAGATGCTGCATGACCTGCTGTGTATTTCCTGTACTTTTTTTATTCATTTTTAGGTGTAAATCTCTCCAGGGTCTTGATATCTTTCCTAAAATATAGTACTGAGAAGTCAGCACAATGGTCCTGCTGTGTCCTAATCAGTTGTTTCAATAATTCCTAATTTGTGCATTCACATTCCTTTCACTTTCTTGATTGCATCAAAACAGCCAAGGGCCTGTTGGTCTGAATGATGTCGTAGTAATGTTATGGGTTAGTTATCCAGTACTGAATCTCAGGCAAATGTACTGGGAGCATAGGTTCGAATCCCACTGTGGTAGATGGTGAAACTTGATAAACTCTGAATTTAGACTATAAGACTAGGAGCAGAAGTCTGCACTGCCATTCAGTGAGGTCATGGCTGATCTGACAAAGCTCAACTCCACTTTCTCGTCTTTTCTCCACAATCCTTAGTTCCTCACTGATTAAAAAGTTTCCTATCACTTGATAGCCAGCCCTAAAGATGACTATGTAACGCTTGTCTCTAGCGAAAACAATCCAAATTTGTGCAACCTCTCCTTTATAGCTAATACAAGAAATTACTGCCTCAAACTAAAGACATTTGCAGTGAGGGGAGGGCACAGTATTGAAGACTTATACATTCATGGTTAAATATTAATCATTAAAGGACATACCGTAAAAGGGAGTGGGGAGAAATGCAAAATACCTTACAGGCACTGAGTTCCAGTTTCCCACCACCATCTAAGTGATATGTTTTTCCCTCATATCCCTCTTCCTGCCCCTTACTTTGAATACATTCCTTATGGTCATTGATTCCTACATCAAGGGGAAAATTTACGTTTAGCCTATTGTATATGTTCATCTCATAATTTAATATATCACAATCATGCCCCCGCTCAATCTCCTCTGCTACCATGAAATCAACCTCAGTCTGCCCTATCTCTCTTCATTACTAAAACCCTCTAGCCCAGGCAATGGCCTGGTAAATCTCCTCTGCGTCCTCTCCAGTGCAATCACATCCCTCCTATAACATGGATGTCAGAGCTGCACACACAATTACGTTTAATAAAGCATATTAATATCCACCGACAAATGGTTCACTCACATTCTGACAGGGTTCTCAGTTTGTATCTAGACTTATGCCCTGGAAGGATTTTGAAATGACTGCATTGTGGATTTGGTGAGAATATCCCATTCACGTCATTATTATACTTTCCTGTGCATTTTCAAAGTAGGATATGGATTCATACATATATCTTTGTCCATCTTCTAGACTTGTCTCTGATTGCTTCCCTCCTTGTGATTTGCTCCAGATACTGGGTCCCACAGAAAATGACTGACAGCTTTAAGAAGAGAGCCAGATGGCCCTCTATTAAGAAAGGGAGCACTTGTTAAGATAGATGTGAGGAGTTGAACTGAAGCAGTATATTTTCAGTGGAACCCGGTTTTGAAAACTTGGAACCAAATTTCCTGTAAGAATATAAAGTCTTATCAAGTCACACATTTCTGGTAAAAACTTTATACTCTTTATGTGGAAGTGCAGCTTAATTGACATTCTGCCCCGTTACTCTGCCCTCATGCTGGAAATTGAGGGATAGTAAGTAAGGGAGAATCATCAAAATCACAAAAATATAGGAAGAGAATTAGGCCATTTGGCCCATGGAGTCTGCTGTGCCATTCAATCATGCCTGACATGTTTCTCAACCTCATTCTTCTGCCTTCTCCCCTTAACCTTTAATCTCCTTATTAATCAAGAACCTATTTATCTCTATCTTAAATACACTCAGTAACTCGGCCTCCACAACCCTCTGTGGAAATAAGTTCCACAGATTAACCAGCCCCTGGCAGAAGAAATTCCTCCACACCTCAGTCCTAAAGCTTCATCCCTTCAATCTGAGGTGGTTCACTCAGATCCTAGTCTCTGCTACTAATGGAAACATCTTCCCAATGTCCACTCCATCCAGGCCTCTCAATATTCGGTAAATTTCAATAAGGAAGGGTCACTGGACCTGCAACTTTAACTCTGCTTTCTCTCCACAGGTGCTGCCAGACCTGTTGAGTTTCTCCAACTTCTTGTGTTTTTGCTTCTGTGTTCCGATGTATTTTTTTGTTTACTCACAGCCTCTTCCTGCCAGACCTTGTTGCGTTGTCAAGAATGAAACCTAGAGACAAGAGAAACTCTTTACTTTGTGTAACAACTTTTAGCAACAAAAGCATTTTAGTTTCTTCCAAGTGGAAGGCAGCTGATTTCTTCACACCCCATATGGACCACTGATGCAGCGTAAGCTGTTAAAATGTTATTTACCAGATGTTTCACACTGCCTAGATTAAGGATGTAAATGCAGCTCATATCGCGTCACTCCACAGTTGATGGACAGGTTTGTAATGCCAACTATCGGAGAGTTGGACGAAGGTAGATGAGAAGGACTAGTAGAGGAAGGAGAATGTTCATTCTCATCTTGAGGGTAATTTGCAGATGACTGGCCCAGGGATATGAAAATGTGAGACAGAAAGAAAGAGGACAATATGAGAGAAAGAAAGCAGGAAAAACAGAAGAAGGGAACAAATTGAAGGGCAAAAAGAGAAGCATGTCAAACTGTTGTACTTCGGAGATGACTCAGCGACAAAGCGTACTGTATGTTCCAGAAAGGTGATGTGATAAGGACCAGATAATGTGTTTTACTGAGGTTTCAATGTTGGCCAGGATATGAGGAGATTGCTTTTCTTCAGAATAGTGCCATCGGATTAATGAAGTCTGCCCAAGAGGACAGAGAGTGCCCTCGTTTTAACATCACATCCAAATGACTTTTTGTTCAACAGCGCAGCATTCCCTTACCACCAGAGGCAGCCTGGAACTTATGCACAAGACTCTGAAGGGTTGTTCTTGGGGTTGGGAGTTCAGGGGGTTGGATGGTCTTTTTCTTTATTCATTCACAGGATAGGGGCATCACTGACTGGGCAGCATTTATTGCATTTCAGAGTCAACTGCATTGCTGTGGGTCTGGAGTCACATGTAGGCCAGACCAGGTAAGGATGGCAGTTTTCCTTCCCCAAAGGACATTAGTGGACCAGATGTGTTTTTCTGACAATTGACAATGGACTCATGGTTATCATTAGATTTTTAATTCCAGATATTTTATTGAATTCAAATTCCACCATCTGCCATGGTGGGATTTGAACCCGGGTACCCGGAATGTTAACTGAGTGTCTGGATTACCAATCCAGCGATAATACCACAAGGCCATGCCCACCACCAACCCCGAACCCCCCACCCCACCCCACCCCACCCCACCCCACCTGATATAGCAAATAGCCTTTGTCTTTCTGAGGTTGAGGGTGAAGTTCAGTCAAGATTTTCCTCTCCTCTAAGGGTGAAATATGATTAGTCATAATCCAATTTGGTGTAGCCATCCTTATCAAGGCACTAACTGAGAACATCTTCCATTTGCAGCACAGAAGGTCATTGTCCCATATCATATTTATGTTTCATCCAAAATCACTAAAACACAAGGTCACTCAATTAGGGACAATTAAGGATGGGCAATAAATGCTGGCCCTGCCAGTGATGCCCACATTCTGTGAATGAAAAAAGAAAAAGACATTATTTGATTTAATCGCCTTGAGGGTTTGCTGTGCACAAATTGGTTACTGCATTTCCTATACGACAACCGCGAGTAAACTTCAAAAGTGCTGTGGAGAATTTCGAAGTTTGCTGAGGATGCAAGAGGCAATATAATAAGCCACATTTGTTCTTTTTATTGTAAGGTAAATGTGCGACAGTGGTGTAGAAGCTAGATCTGATGCACATAGAAACACAGCAGGCATCTTAGTCTGCACACGACTCAGCAGATACATGGGAACACCACTACCTGCAAGTTTCCTTTCAAGCCACCTGCCATCCTGGCTTGGAAATATTTCACCGTTCCTTCGCTGTAGCAGTTTTAGAAGGCAGCTTACCAGCACCTTCTCAAGGGCAACTAGTGACGGGGCAATAAATGCTGGCCCAGGTAACGATGCCCACAACCCATGAACTTAAAAAAAGTCCGGAGAAAGCCAAGCTTAACCTCATCACTTTGGGCTCTGAAACAGGAAGAGGTTCTGTCCTCTAATATCCTTCCATTTGGCTCAAAATGAAAAGAATGTGCCCCTCACAAAGCTTAGAATGATGAAGCTGCCTCCTTATATGATACATAATTTACAATGGCAGAATATAAGACGGCACAATCTGACAAGCATGTTTCCCATTAATATCGGACTGATAGACTTTTATAATGGCATTTCCTTGTCAGAATGAATAAAGAACACTTTAAAACACTCAAGCAGTGCGCTCTCAGATTAAGCTAAAAGTGCTTAACACTTTCATGACTGAAGTAAGAGATGAGGAGAAAAGGAGTGTCCCTCAGACAGCCCAATACTAATCCATTCACGCTTCATGTGGCATCTTTTTCATGGACTAACCCCCACCCCTGTTTCATTTCTTTGACAAACATTCATTAACCACCCTACACCTAAGCTAAAACTAACCTGTGCTGATAAGGAGCTCAGAACCCACAATCTCATTTAGGCTGAGTTCTTATGTTGTTACTGTGGCCTTTCACCTCCGAGTCAGAAAGTTGGCAGATCAAGTCCTACATCGGAGACTTTTAAGCATAAAGTCTACTCTGGGTACAATATTGAGACAGTGCTTTCCTGCTGATGGTACTGCCTTTCAGATAAACTGAGTCCAGACTCCTTTCTCTGGTAGATGTGTGTTATCACTAATCACTATTCCAGACAAAGAAGACCTGGGACCAATATTTATCCCGCAGCCAACGTCCCTTTGTGCAAACAAAATAAAACAAAGAACTGCAATGCTGAAGATCTGAAACAAAAGCAAACATTGCTGGGAAAACTCAACAGGTCTGGAGGTATCTGTGGAAAGAAAGCAGAGTTAATGTTTCAAGTCCATTGACACTTTTTTGGAACTATTCTGCAGAAGGGTCTCTGAATTTGAAACATTAACCCTGCTTTTTCTCCAGCCCTGTTGGGTTTCTCCAGCAATTTCTTGTTTTGTTTCATCACTTTGAGAAAGATTATGTACCATTATTAAATTGCTGTTTGTGGGAACTTACAGTGCATTACATTTCTCAGAGTCATGGAGCCATAAAACATGGAAACAGACTCTTCAGTCCAACCAGTCTACATCGACCATGTTCCCAAACTAAATTAGTCCTACTTGCCTCCATTTGGTCCATATACCTCCAAGTATTTCCGAATCATGTACTTATCCAAATGTCTTATAAATATTGTAACTGTACCTGCACCCACCACTTCCTCAGGAAGTTAATTCTACACACAAACCATTCTTTGTGTAAAAAAGTTGCCCCTCATGCCTTTATAAAATCTTTCTCTTCTCACCTTAAAATATGCCCTCTAGTTTTGAACTCCCCTACCCTGGAGAAAAGGCCCTTGTCAATCACCTTATCTATGCCCCTCATGATTTTATAAGCCTTAATAAGGTCACCCTCCAACCTCCTATACTCCAGTGAACAAAATTCCAGGTTTTCCAATCTATTTTCATAACTCAAACCCTCCATTCCCAGCAACATCTGGTAAATTTTCTTCTGAACCCTCTCCAGTTTAATAATATCCTTCCTATATTCCAACATTTCAAAGGGTTGAACTGAAGGGTTTTGGGTTAACCTGAGGCTGTAAGAGAGACTATGCAAGGCCAGAAGCTTTATTTTATGTCCAGTAATTTGCTACTTTACCTGAAAGGAAATGTTGCTTGATGTGATATTGAATAGTGCAGCACAACAACTGCAGGTTTGGCTTTGTTTATGTTCCGTCATAGAATCATAGAGTCCCTACGGTGTGGAAACAGGCCCTTCGGCCCAACAAGTCCACACCGAACCTCAGAGCATCCCACCCTGACCCAACCCCTATAATCCATGTAATTTACATGCTCCTGAGCAATACGGGCAATTTAACATGGCCTATCCACCTAGCCTTGACATTTTTGGACTGTGGGAAGAAACCAGAGCACCTGGAGGAAACCCACACAGACACGGGGAGAATGTGCAAACTCCACACAGACAGTTGCACCGAGGGTGGAATCGAACCCGGGTCCCTGGTGCTGTGAGGAAGCAGTGCTAACCACTGAGCCACAGTGCAGTCCATTTATCTGAGTTAGGGATACTATCATTGGTCTTAAGGTACCTGGGTTACAACAAACAAAATTATACTACTTTTAACAAAGAAAGATATCCCAAGATTTCACAGAAGAATAAGCAAAGAAAATGGACATCAAATCAAAGATGAAAATACTAGAATGAACAAGAAGACTTTGCTCTATATGTTTTATTCCTTTGTGGGTGGTGCTGGCTAACCCCACATATATTCTCTATGCCTACTTCTCTGTGAGAATGTAATGATAAGCTGGTTTCTTGATCTACTCCAGTCCTTCTGGTATCATTGCAGCCATAGTGCTGTTAGGAAGGGCATTGCAGGATTTTGAACAGTGATATTGAAGGAAAAATAATATATCTACACATTGGAGTGGTGTGTGGTTTAGTGGGGAGTTGGTAGTGTTCCCATGCACCTGCTGCCCTTTTCCTTTAAGGGAGCAGAGGGCAGGAGCTTGGAAGGTTCTGCTGATGGAGTTTTGGTGAGTTCACTCACTTCAGAATTGGAGGGAGTGGATAGAATCCCTACAGAGCAAAAAGAGGCCATTCAGCCCTTCAACCCTCTGAAGAGCATCCCATCCAGACCTGCTCCCCCACCCTATTCCAGTAACCCTGCATTTACCATTGTCCAATCCACATGACCTACAGATCCCTCGACACCATGGGGCAATTCAGCATGGCCAATCCACCTCACCTGTACATCTTTGGACTGTTGGAGGAAACCTGAGCACCCGGAGGAAACTCATGCTGACATGGGGAGAATGTGGAAACTCCTATCAGACTATCACTCAAGGCTGGAATCAAACTGAGGCTCCAAGCACTTTGATGCAGCAATGCTAACCACTGAGCCACAGTGACATCCTTAACAATGTTGAAAATGATGGTTGGTGTACCAATCAATTCAGTTTCATTGGAGGTGCACCCATCCAGGCAAATGTGGAATATTGCATCATATTCCTGATTTGTGCCTTGTATATGGTGCACTCACAATGGGGAGTCAGGAAACAGGACTCTTTGTCTGTGACTGGATGTAGCACCTTTCAGAACTATAGGATATCATTAAGCATTTTAACATAGTACTTTTGAACCGTAGATACTGTCGTTAATGTAGCAAACATGGCAGCCAGTTTGGACTCTCCAGACTCACAATTAACAACCTGACAATGGCTAAATAATCTATTTTAGTGATGTTGATTGAGGTAAAAGTATGATCCAGAACATGAGGGATAATGCCACCGCACTTCAAAATGCTCTCTTGGATCATTTAACGCCAACTTGAGAAAGTGGGTGGGACTTTAGTATAAAAACTCATCCAAAAGTCCGCACCTGCAACAGGGTAGTTTCCTGTCGGTTGTGCATGAGGGAATCAGCTTAGATTCGTGCTAGGTTTCCTGGGAGGAAATTTGATCCCACAACCTTTTGACGTTAGGCTAATATACTACCAACTGAAACATAGCTGATTCTTGTACCTGAGTAAAATAAGCAGGCGTAGGCCATGCTGGCTGGAACCTATTCAGCAAATGAGCATTAACAGGTCATGGCAGTGGTCAGTGACCAATTTTCTGTCCCTTTTCCATGGCTACATTTGTGAGAGGAAGCATGTGGTGTCCACCAATAGTTTGATGTTTTTAAAGGAAAGTAGGCACCACAGGGGCCAGAGTGCCTTATCTCCCCTTCTAACTCCAAAAGTAGAGGGCATAGGTTTAAGGTGAGAGGAGAAAGATTTAAAAGGGACCTGAGGGAAAATATTTTCATGCAGAGGCTGGTGCATATACGGAACGAGCTGCCCAGAGGAAGGGGTAGAAGCAAGTATGATTACAGCATTTAAAAGACATTTGGACAGATATGTGGATAGGAAAGGTTTGGAGGGATACGGGCCAAACCCAGAAAATGGGACTAGTTCAGTTTAGGAAACCTGGTCAGCATGGCTGAGTTGGGCTGAAGGGCCTGTTTCTATGCTGCATGGCTCTATGACTCTATAAGTCTGATGGTATCTCTTCTCATTCTTCGAAACATCAGCATACAAGGATACATTCTGCTCATGGAAGTATGTATGTATGGGCAAAGCACTTGACAATGCACCACTTAATAGACATGTCAGTAAAATGAATGCCTGCCTGATTAAAGGGACAAGACCATTTTGAGCACGGAGTGGCAAAGAGAAGAGAGCAGAGAGTGGCGGCAAGTGATTGTCAGATTCGTCGGAAGTTTACAATAGTCTCACTGAAGATCAGTAATAAGTCTACGCCTGTTTTGTGTGGGTACATAGGCAGCAATTCCAAAATTTTCAGATAATGAGCCACTCAGCAGTGGAATAAATAATGTGGGTGGTAAGTAACAGGCTTGAAGGGGTTAAAATTGGGACAGATGACAGAGAAATTAAATAAAGAAAAATGAAGTGGTACAATTTAGTAGGAAGAATGAAGAAAGGTAATATGAACTAAATGGTACAATTTCAAAGGGTATGGAGCAACAGGGAGACCTGCACATGCATGCACACAAATCATTGAAGGTAGTCAGACAAATTGAGAGGGTTGTTAAAAAGCACATGAATGTATTTCTAAATAACGAGGTAGAGTGCGGAAGTGAGGACATAAAGTTAACTTTTATAAAACACGATAACAATCTCAGCTGGAGTATTTTGCAAAATTCTGGGGCACCATGCTTTAGAAAAGATGTTAAGGGCTTGAAGTGAGGTCAAGGAAATTTGCTGGAATCGTACCAGGGATGATGGACCTCAGCTATTTCGAGAAATTGGAAAAAAAAAACTGGTGGTGTAAAAATCAGAGGTTTGGGAAAAAAAGTTTGGGAAAAAAGTGTTCAAAATTGTAAAGAGTTTTAACACTGTGAGTGGGAAACTATTTAGACTGAGAGAGAATTGGGAACGAGAGGGTGCAAATTTAAGAAGATGAGATGAATGTGTTTTTTTTTATGGAAAAAGCACAAACAATTCAAGTTTGTAAGATGTACGCCAAACCATGATGGATCTGAGCAGAGTGGATAGGGAAAAAATTGTTCCCATTGTCGGAAAAATCAAGAACAGAGGGATCAGATTTCGAATAATTAGCAGAAGAAGTATTGATGATGTGAAGGGAAACTTTTATTTACAATGAGAGGTTGGGAGGTGGCATGTACTGCCTGGGAATGTGGAGGAGGCAGGTTCAATCAAGGGAATTGCATTATTATCTGAAAGGAATGTGGAGGGTTAGGGGGAGAAGGCTGAGGAATGCCAGTAAATTGTTTCTTTGGAGAGCCAGTGCATACACAACAAGCCAAATGGCTGCCTTCTGTGATGAGATGTTTAAAATTCTATGAGTCGTTCAATGGAGGATAAATCTCCAAAGCTTCCCTCTTCATTAGAATAGGAAAGGAAGAGGTTAATTTGCTCCTTAGACTGTTGTGTGGGTCAGAATACCACTGAAGAATGGCTGCCAGGTCACACATATGCAAGAAGGCTAAGCCCCTGAGGAGAAGCCATTAGGCCTTAGAATTGGGTAGTCTCTCAAGAATAATTTGTCAATCGTCGGCAGAGGGAAACTGCAGAGAAAAACAATACCATATGTTGGTGATTAGCAGAAGAAGGACTAGTGAGTGGGTTTTTTATTACTGCAAAATATTTAAAATGTTAGCCATATCCCTCAAATAACTGCCTACAAGTCAATTGTTATGGTCCGTTTGCCCTCCCTCGAATTCCCAAGTAGTTCAGTCCACCTGGCAGACTGAGGGAGATGGAACTTCGAGTGGTTATGAGGGGAGGTGTGTGATGGAGGAGGAGGGAAGAGAAGGGGGTCGGTGTTGGGAATCTGGATTGAATCTTGATTTTCATCCCTATTAAAAGAAAAGTATCACAAACCCGATAAAAACAAGGAAAAGAAAGCCTGGAGAAAGAAATTCAAAAATATGACTCTGTTGAAAATCAAAGAACAAAATGGTCATCAAAAGGTTTTTCACCAGCGTTGATGATGCTGGACTCACCACTTCAAGGCCAGGTCTCTTGAAATTCTTGACCTCCGAGCTACAGTTTGAATAAGGCAGGAGACATGCACTACCTTAAATATGATACTGAACACGATTTTAAGTCAACTTTGTTTGCCGAACTTGACCACAATGCACTACGTCAAAAAGCAGTTCACAAAATGCTATAATCAACATCGAAAATACGGCAAACTTTGTTTTAACCTTATGAACCGGCACTCTCAATAAACTGGCAAAAATGATATACATCAAAACCTGTGAAGTTTAATGTATTACTCTGTCCAATTATTATGGTTTTTATATTTATTTACCTCCATGTAATTATACTTTTTCAATCGAATGGCCACCTGAAATGTCAACAGTTGATTCAATTTTGAGTTAATTTCTCTTCAAATACTGTTAACTACTGCATTGCCCGAGTAGTGGGATGAAGTTTAAGGCAAAAGTTGCATTATTTATTTAGGTGATATATGCTGTAAATAAAGTATAACCGTTATGTGTATACTCTCTGCATTACATTTCCATTAGTTAGTATGTACATGTGTATTTACATTGATTATATGGACTTCATAGAACCCCTACAGTGTGGAAGCAGGCCATTCAGTCCACACTGACCCTCTGAAGTGCACCCCACCCAGACTCATCCCCCTCACTCTATTCCTGTAAACCTACATTTCCCATGGCCAAGCCACCTCACCTGCACATCTTTGGACTGTGGGGGGAAACAGGAGCACCCAGACACAGGGAGATTGTACAAATTCCACACAGATAGTCACCTGAGGGTGGAATCAAACCCGGGTCCCTGGCACTGTGAGGCAACAGTTCCTAACCACTGAGCCACCGTGCCACCTCAATGGGCCAGAAGGGTTTTTCCCTGACAATTGACCAACAGATTTATGTCATCATTAGACTCCAGACTTTTAAACTAAATTCAAATCCCTCTTTGGCAAGATTCAAACTCAGGTCCTTTGAATATTATCCGGGTCACTGGATGAACAGTGTAGCAAAAACACTACTAGGCCATCACGTTCCATTGAATACAGGGGCTCAAGCAGGATATAGGCCATTGCAAAGGTGAGCAGGAGTTTAAGACAGACCCATGAAAGGTAGATCCTGCATAGCAAGCAGCAAAGATGGCAACCACCCACATCCACACTGGGCGTTTGCTATTATATTCGACAAAACAAGGCTTTTCACTGTACTTAGGTGCATATGACTACAATAAATCAAATCAAATCGGTCAGCCTAGAAGTTGACTTTGATTTGTTCAGGGATTTTCTGATGTTCTAAGGATAGACTTACAGCTAACGTAGAAAGTATATCGTTGTTATTCTTGGGGGAACTTCCTGAGCAGTTTATTATTTATTAAAACATTTCGTATGTACTTCATCGTTTTGAAGGCACTTTTGGGATATCCTGAGTTTGTGATACACGATATTACAAATACAAATCTTTCCCCTTTTACTTAAAAGAGATTTAAGTCAAAGAAATTTACTTTTGAGGTTGACAGATTTTAACTGGGCAATAGCACAAAGACTAATAATTGAAATTGCTGGAAATGCTCAGCAGATCAGTTAGCATCCAGAGTGAAATTAGATGTATGAATGTTAACTGTTTGTTGGATATAACAATGTACAAAAGTCGGTAAGAGAGGGCATCTCTGGAACGCTGCCTACTTGGACCCTAGTTCCAAGTGGTTTGATATCACAACAGCTTGGTTCCTTGTGTGTGTACTTGGTAGCTGTTCTTCAAACAAAATTATGGTGGACCCTTTTCTCCATGCTCTCTACAAAGAAAGAAACTGAATTTTTGAATGCTCCAGGTCTGTGACATTTTGCCACTTTTTCTCTGTGCCGTAAATCCTAACCCGATGATTTCCACCATCTACAATCTTTTGTCCTCACTTTTAAGTTGAGTACAAAAGGCTGAAAATTGAGCAGGTGGGTGGGGTAAGATGGCAGAAGAGATTTGAGGGGCTGAGTTGTCTTCTTCTGTTCCTATGAAAATGTTTGGTGCGATCAAAGAACTTCAGTTTGGGTGCATTAGACATGCTAAATTACCCACAGTTTCCAGGGATGTGTAGGCTGAATGTAGGGGTTCTATGATCAGGGGAATTTCTTTCATAGAAAAACATAAGATTTACATAAGCATTCAAAAGTTTATTTACTCATGACTTTTCTTGGGTGCCACTTGTATTGGGCAAGTATGGAAAATAAACCTCTCTTTGGCTTGGTTGAAATGACTTTTTTGTTATCTAACTTCATTGCAGCCTTTTTCCTTTCTGTTTTTTAACATTAGGTTGAATGTAAAAAATCCTACAAAGTGCCCTACCTGAAACAGTAACTTATTTCTCTCTTCAGGACACTGATTAACCTTTGTTTTTATTCATGGGAGGTGGACATTGCTGGCTAGATCATTATTTATTACCCATCCCTAATTGCCCTGGGGAGGTAGTGGTGAGCTTCTGTCATTGAGGTGTAGGGGCACCCGAAGTGCCATTAGGAAGTGAGTTACAGGAGTTTGACCCAGCGACAGTGAAGGAATAGTGATATATTTCCAAGTTAGGATGGTGTGTGTGACTTGGTGAAGAAATTGCAGGTTATAGCATTGCTATACAACTGCTGCTGTTGTCCTCCAGGTAGTAGAGAGTTTGGAAGGTTCTATTGTAGTGTGCTACATGAGTTTAGTTTTAGCAAAGATTTGTAGCTCAGGTTGTGGGCGAGGTTGTTGACTTGCTCTCCGAGCTGGCTTGTTCTTGTTCAGACGTTTCGTCACCATGCTCGGTGACATCACCAGTGGAGCCTCCGATGAAGTGATGTTATTCTACTCTGATTGGAATTTATACTGTCCGGTCTGCTATGGTGAGTACTGTCATTTCGGTTTTGACCTGTAAGGGTTTGTATGTGGGGTCCAATTCTATATGTTTGTTGATTGCATTGCAGGTGGAGAACCCTGTTTCTCGGAATTCTCGTGAGAGTCTACGTTTGGTTTGGGCTACTATGGTTACCTTGTCCCAGTTAAACTGATGGCCTTCATTGTCTGAAAGTTCAGATATTAAGGAGTGTTCATTGTGCCGTTTTGCTGCTAGCTGATGTTCATGTATTCTGATAGCTAGTTTCCTTCCTGGCTGTCCGATGTAATGTTTGTGGCAGCCGTTGCATGGTATTTTGTGAACCATGTTCATTCTGCATGTTGTGGGAACGGGGTCTTTAATCCCTGTAAGTGTTTGTTGTAGAGTGGCTGTGGGCTTGTGGGCCACCATGATTCCTAGTGGTCTTAGGAGTCTTGTTGTCAGTTCCGATATGTTCCTGATGTCGGGCAGTGTGTCCAGTGTGTTAGGGCGTACTGTGTCCTCCCGTTGATGTCTATTTAGTAGGCACCCGTGGATGAAGTTGTGGGAATATCCGTTTAAAGCGAGGATCTTGTACAAGTCCTCTTTCCTATGTAGTTCCGGAGTGTTGCAGTGTGCCCTGGCCTGTTTAAATAGTGTCCTAATGCACCTTTGTTTGTGGACATTGGGGTGGTCGCTGTGAAAGTTGAGGATTTGATCAGCGTGGGTTGCTTTTCTGTATGCTGAGATTCGGAACTCTCGATTGTTTGGAACAATTGAGGTTTGTCAATAGCTGTACTTTAGCATCCAGAAACGGAGGTTGATTATTGTTTGCTTCTTCCCTTGTGAATGTAATCTCTGTGAATACACTGCTGATGGAGTGGTGGGTCCCTTCTAATTTAACCATGACAAATGTGGCGTCTAAGTACTGGGTCCAAAGTTTAGGTTGTATGCGGGGGAAAGTGGTTCAGGAAAGAGGAATGAAGTGGTGAATGCAGTGAAATTTTAAGGTGGTGGATAGGGTGCCAGTCAAATGGAATCATTTGTTCTTGATGATATTGAGCATCTTGGATGTAAACACAACCAGAAAAATGGGGAGTTTTCCATCACACTATTGACTTATGCCTTGCGTATGGTTGACAAGTGCTGTAGAGACAGGAAGTGAGTTATTCACCACTGAATTCCTGGCCTTTGAACTGCACTATTCACCTCCTAGCTAGTCTAATTTAGTTTCTGGTCACCCCCAGGATGTTCATAGTGGGGGATTTGGCAATTGCAGTTCCATTGAGCATGCTTACATTCTCCTGCAAGCATATAAATTAGGATCAGAAGTAGTCCATTCAGCCCTTTAACCCTGCTCTGCCACCCAATAAGGTCATGGTTGATCTGTTTATCTTTTGAATTCCACATTCCCATTTATTCCAATAACCTTTGACTCTCTGCCTAAGAAGAATTTACCTACCTCAGCCTTAAAGTACTCAATCACCCCAGCGCCACTGCTTTCTGAGGCAGAGTTTCAAAGTAGCACAATCTTTCTCCTAATCTCAGTGTTAAAAGGGTGACCCCTATTTTTAAAACAGTGTTCACTAGGTCTTGACTCATACTACTTTCCCAACAATACCCATTCAGAGGTTCTTGCGGACCCTGGAGAAGGGTGATCTTGAGCCCAGGTCTAAGTTCTAAGCCCAGAATTGAATTCTGAGGAAGGTGACATGGCTTGAAATGATAACTCTGCTTTCTCTCCATGGATGCTGCCAGACCTGCAGATATTTTCCAGCTATTTCTGTTCTTGTTTCAGTTTTCCAGCAACTAGAGTTCTTTTTTTTAGTGTTTAACTCACTGAGACAGCTCTTCCAGGTTCTACCTTCTGAGCTGAACTCTGGGCTCTTCTGAATGAAAACATTGAACCTTCTGTTCTGACATCAAAACCAAACTAATAATCTTAACGAGTTTACTGTACAGATATTTCATTCATTAATACCAAAGGCATTCTTCCAGATTGTTGACTGAAGCCATATACCTCCTTAGAAATATTGTGTTTATGTCAATGTCAAATAATGTCCTATCTTTTGAGAAAATAAAAGAAAAATTCTAGGACTAGCCATACCCCATCTGTTTCCATTTTATTCCTATTTCTGAAAATGATACAATATATTGTACGTATTTGTCACACAATGAAGATATTTCCCACAATTTTCACTGACTCCAGCTTTGTTCAGGCTCCATGTTGCCATGTTGAATCAAATAATGCCTTGAGGACAAGAGTAGTTATTTTCATCTCACCTTCGGCACTTTTATCCACGTTTGAACCAAAGCCATAATAAGGTCAGGAGACAAATGGCCTGAGCAGAATCCAAACATAGCACCGGGGAGCAAGTTACTTTTGCAAGTGCTGTTTATTCACACTTTCACAGCCCCTCTGTCACTTCGCTAATGAACGGGATTAGACTTATTGAGCTGTAATTTGCCGAGTGGGTTTGTCCCACTTTTAGTGTACAGGACATACCTAGGCAATTTTTGCTTTGCTGGGTGGATATCAATGTTGTAGCTGTGCTGGAATGGCTTGGTGAGGGTTACAGCTAGTTCTGGAACACAAATCTTCAGTATTATTGCTAGGTTGTTGTCAGGCTCATAGACTCAGCAGTATCCAGTGCCTTCATCTACTTTTTGATATCATGTGTAATAAATTCTATTGGCTGAAGTCTGCCATTCATGCTGCTGGGGACTTTCGGAGAAAACCAAAATGTATCATCCACTCGGCACTTCTGACTGATGATTATTGTGAACATTTCAACCTTATCTAGCCCTGATGTGCTGGACTGTCCCATCATTGAGGATATGGAGCCTCCACCTCCTGTGAGTTGTTTAATTGTTTAATGCTATACATGTACATGTGGATGTGATAGGATTATGTTGCTTAGATCTGACCTGTTGATTGTGAGATCACTTAGCTCTATCTATCACTTGCCTGCCTATGCTGTTTGGCATGCAAGTTGTCCTACTTTGCACCTTCATCCTGCTCCAATGTCTTATGTTCTAATGCTTCACCATTGAGATCCTAACCCACATCCCAATATATTGGCTTGGATAGATGTTTGGCAAACCAACTGGAAACTGAATCAGGATAAAGGGGTCTTTTTTTTCTTGACAAGATGTAACAAATGGGGTACCACAGGCTTTAGTCTTTGGGCCAAACTATTTACATTTCACATTGGGATAGGAAGTACTCTAGCCTAATTAACAAGTGACACAAAGTATGTTGCAATGAAGGAATAAGAAATTTATGTATAGGTACGGTTAGAATTAGGTGAATGGGCCAAAATTTGACGGATGAAGTTTAATGTGAATTAATGTGAGCTTTTCAATTTTGGTTGGCGAATTAGAAAAGCAACTTAATAAATATCTGAATGGAGAGGAACTTCAGTGCGCTTTGGTGGAGAGGGATCTGGGTGTTCTCAAGCATGAATCACAGAAAATGATTATGCAGGTACAGCAGGTAACAAGGAAGGAAAATAGAATTTTGGAATTTATTGCTAAGGCAGTAGAGTTTAAAATAGAGAAGTGGTGTTGCAATTGTACAAGACTTTAGCGAGACCGCACCTGGAGTATTGTATCCAATTTTGGTCCCCTTACTTGAGGAGAGGTGTAGATGAATTGGAGGCAGTTCAGAGGAGGTTCGCATGATTGATTCCAGAAACAAAGGCCTTGTCTTATGAAAAGAGATTGAGCAGTTTAGGCCTGTACTGTCTGGGTTTTGAAGAATGAGGGGAGAGCTAATTGAGGTGTACAAGATGTTGCAGGGCATTGCCAAAGTAGACGTAGAAGGGATCTTCCCTCATGTGGGGCAATCTAGATTGAGAAGTCATAGATTTAGGATAATAACGGCAGATTTCAAACAGAAATGAGGAGGAATTGCTTCTCTCAAAAGGTCGTGAATCTGTAGAATTCACTACCCCAGAGTGCAGTGGATGCTGGTACAGTGACTAAACTTAAGGAGGAGCTAGACAGATCGTTAATTAGTAGTGGGTTGAACCGGCAGGGAAGTTGAGTTGAGGCCAAGACGGCGGTGCAGGCTTGAGGGGCTGAATAGTGTACTCTTGCTGCTAGATCTTACGTTGTTGTGTCCTGAGCACTAGTTTGGGGCTCCATATTAAAACTCAGTGACTTTACCAGTGCACCATTATCCTCAACCACAGTGTAAGTTCCAAGTTTTGGTTTAGATTGTTCATTCTCTCCAATGAAGAATGCAACAGCGTGCATTTATATGGCGTCCTATGAATCCTCAAGATTTTTGCAGATAATTTTGTGAAGTCACCATCATTTTTCTCTCAACAAGTGAAGAATCTGTGTGAATTTGAGGGGTGACCTTATAGAGGTTTAAAAAATCATGAGGGGAATGAATATGGTGAATAGCAAAAGTTTTTTCCATAGGGTGGAGAAATTCAAAACTTGAGGGCATATTTTTAAGCTGAGAGGAGGAAGATTTAAAAGGGCAACTTTTTTCACACTGAGGGTGGTGCGTTTGTGGAATGAACTATCAGAGGAAGGGTCTGAGGAACGGTCACTGGACTCGAAACATTCCAACTCTGATTTTTCTTCACAGAACTGCCAGACCTGCTGAGGTTTTCCAGAAACTTCTGTTTTGTACCAGAGAAAGTGGTAGATACTGGTACAGTTACAACATTTAAAAAGACATTTGGGCAGGTGAGTAAAGAGGAAAGGTTTAGAGGGGAATGGGCCAAATGCAGGCAAATGGAGACTTGCCTGGATGAGTCCAGCTCCAACAACACTCAAGAAGCTTGACACCATCCAGGACAAAGCAGCCCGCTTGATTGGCACCACATCCACAAGCATTCACTCCCTCCACCACTGACACTCAGTAGCAGCAGTGTGCACTATCTACAAGATTTACTGCAGAAATTCACCAAAGATCCTCAGACTGCACCTTCCAAACCCACAACCACTTCCATCTAGAAGGACAACGGCAGCATACATATGGGAACACTACCACCTCCAAGTTTCCCTCCAAACCACTCACTATCCTAACTTGAAAATAGATCGCCGTTCCTTCAGTGTCGCTGGGTCAAAGCCCTCGTATTCCATCCCTAATAGCATTGTGGGTCAACCCACAGCAGGAGGACTGCAGTGGTTCAAGAAAGCAGCTCACCACCACCCTCTCAAGAGCAACTAGGGATGGGCAAGAAAGGCTGGCCAGCCAGCGATGCCCACATCCCACAAAAATGAATAAGAAAAAGAGTAGCTTTTAGAAACTTGGTCAGCATGGATGAGTTGGACTAAAGGGTCTGTTTCCGTGCTGTATGACTCTACGAAGCAATTACTGGGAAAGAAAGAAACTTAAAGCACAAAGTCAGGATGCCTACAGGGGACAAACATCAGTTTCTAAGAGTTATTTGGCAAGCCATTTGGATATAATCAATGCCATACATGCAGGGCTCCGTAAAGTACATTTGACACTTTCTGTTCGTAGGTTAGATATTGGTGGATATCCCTGCAGACCACACTGTGTTGTGCTGATTGCTCAGTTCAGCTTATGTTGGCATGTGTTGCTGGTTCCCTTCTCTCCAAGCATATTTTTCATAGTTAATAGGAATGAGGAAATTAACTGGTTTCCTCTTGGCTGGTTTATCCGTTTCTGTTTCTCATTGCAATTGCATCCAAGGCAGAGGCTCATTTCTTCACAGGAGTATGGAAGCTCACTTCACACACTGAGGCAATCCAATCCCCTGTGTCTCTGCCAGCTCTTTTCTGAAACAAATTGAACATTAATCCCAGCGCCACAGTCCCTTTCGCTAGCCTGGGTGTTAACCCCCGCAAGGAGGAACTGATTAATCACTGGTTGAGGATGGAATTGGATTTCAGAATTGATAAATCAATAAAGAAAAGATAGTATGTTTATAAAAGCATATAAGATACAGAACCGGGGTAGGTCATATGACCTTTGAGGCTGTTCTGCCATTCAATATGACTATGCACTATTTGATAAGATCGTGGGAGTGCAGTCTCAGAGTGAAGGGACGACCCTTTAGAACTGAGATGAGGAAGAATTCCTTTAGCCAGAGGGTGGTGAATCTGTGGAACTCATTACCCCAGAGGGCTGTGGAGGCCAAGTCATTGAGTGTATTTAAGATAGAGATAGATAGCTTCTTGATTAATAAGGGGATCAATGGTTAAGGGGAGAAGGCAGGAGAATGCAGTTGAGAAACATGTCAGCCATGATCGAATGGCAGAACAGACTCGATGGGTTGAATGGCCTAATTCTGCTCCTGCAACTTATGGTCTTCTGGCTGATCTAATTGTGGTCCCCAGATCCACCAGCTGTCCTTGACAGCCTTTGAGTCCCTTGCTGGACAAGGAATGCATCATGCTCTGTCTTAACCTGTTCATTCCTAAGGCCTTTGGTTTTCTGTGAGACAAAAAATTGCTTATCTCAGCCTTAAATATACTCAACATTAGACCATTCATAGCTCTTTATGGCAGGCATTTTCAAAGGTACACAACCCGCTGAGTGAAAAGTTTCTCCTCATATCATTCTGACATGTTTGACCCTTTATCCTGAAACTATGCCCCCGTATTCTGGATTACAGCCAGAAGAAACAACTTCTCAGCATCAATCTTGTCAAGCACCTTTAGAAATTCGAAACAAAGACAGGAAAACCTGGAGAGATCCAGGCAACATCCACAGAGAGAGAAACATAGTTAATGTTTCAAGTCTAGAGACTTTTGAAATGCTAATTCTGGGTTTCTATCTGCATTGATGCTACCATACCTGCTGAGTTCTTCCAGCATGTACTTTATTTCAGATTTTCGGCATCCACAGTATTTTACTTTTATTTGAATGCCTTCAGGAACTTGTATGTTTTAATGAGATTGCCTCGCGCAACTCCAGACTCCAGAGAATATAGGCATATTATATGTAACCCTCATAGAGGGGAGGCGATGGCCTAGTGGTATTATTGCTGGACTGTTAATCCAGAGACCAAGGTAATGTTCTGGGGACCTGGGTTCAAATCCTGCCACAGTAGGTGGTGAAATTTGAATTCAATAAATATTTTGAATTAAGAATCTAATGATGACCATGAATCAATTGTCAGAGAAAAGCCCATCTGGTTCACTAATGCCCTTTTGGGAAGGAAATTGACATCCTTATCTGGTCTGGCCTACATCTGACAGCAATGTGGTTGACTCTTAACTGCCCTCTGGGCAATTAGGGATGTGCAATGTTGGAGGAAACTGGAGCACCTAGAGGAAACCCACGCAGACACAAGGGGAGAATGTGTGAACTCCACACAGACTGGAATCGAACTTGGGTTCCTGGCACTGTGAGGCAGCAGTGCTAACCACTGAGCTACTGTGTGTTGAAATGGCAGGCATTAGGAAGCTCAGGGTCTTTTTTTTGTGGACAGACAGTAATTGTTCTGCAAAGCGGTCATCTAGTCTGAGCTTCTCCCCAATGTAGAGGAGACCGCATTGTGGGCAGCGAATGCAGTAGACTAGATTGATTGAAGGGTTGGTAAAGAGTTGTTTCACCTGAAAGGTATGTCAAGGGACTTGGACACTGGGGAGGGAGGAAGTAAATGGGCAGGTGTTACGTCTTTGGCGGTTGCAGGGGAAGGTGCCATGGGGCTGTGGGGGTGCATTGGAAGTGGAGGAGGAGTGGACCAGAGTATACCAGAAGGAATGGTCCCTGCAGGAAGCTGATATGAGAGATAATGGGAATATGTGTCTGGTGATGGCATCCCACTGGATGTGGTAGAAATGGTAGCTAATGAACCTTTGGATGCGGATGCTGATGGGATGATAGATGAGGACAAGGGACACCCTATCGCTGTTGTGGGATGGAAGAGATGGGTGAGGGCTGAAGTGCAGGAGATAGGTTGGACATGGCTGAGGGGCCTCTTAACCTTAGGTGCTGAGGAGTCCTCAGTTGAGAATAAAGACGGACATTTAGAAAGCCTCTTCATTAAAGTTGGCATCATCAGAATAGATGCAATGGAGATCGAGAAACTGGGAGAATGGAATAGAGTCCTTTAAGGAAGTGGAGTGTGAGGATGTACAGTCCAGGTAACGGTGGGAGTTAGTGGATTTGTAGTGGATATTGGTTGCCAGCCTATTCTCAGAAATGGGAAACAGGGATGTTGAGGAAGGGAAGAGAGGAGCCAGAGATGAATGAAGTGAAGGTGGGTGCGTGGTGGGAATTTGAAGCAAAATTGATAAAATTTTCCAATTTCGGATGTGAAAGGGAATCAACGATGTCATTGACGTTCTGGAGAAAGAGTTGTAGGAGGGGGCTGGAGTAGGAGCGGACCAAGGAACATTCCACGTAGCCCAAAAAGAGACAGGCATAACCGGAACCCAGTTATATATGGTCACAGCTTTGAAATGAAGAAAGTGAGATGAGTTGATGAAGGCGTTGTTCAAAGTGAGGACAGGCAGAGGTGGGTGGGTGGGATGGGAATACTTCAGACCTATTTTCCAAGTGGTGGAGAAGTCAATGGAGTCTATAATCAAGGATAGCGCAATTGAACACTGAGAAATTTTTAGTTAATTAGGCAGAGCCAGCATGGATACATTCCTGACAAACTTTATTGAATTTTTTGAAGATGTGACTAAGTTGATAGTTTAAGGAATTTCTATGGATATTGTTTACATGGACTTCCAGAAGGCATTTGATGAAGTTCCACATAAGAGACTGTCAACTCAGATAGAAGTCCATGGAACTGAGGCCAAATTACTGACATGACGAGGGAAATTGCTTGAGTGATGGGCTGCAGAAAGTAGGGAAAAGGGGCTTGTACTAAAATTGGCAGGATGTGACCAGTGGTGTCCCACAAGTTTCTGTGTTACTGCCTCAGTTATTCACGGTAGTTATTAACAACTTGGATAATGGCATAGAAAGTCATACGTCCAATGTTGCAGATGACATGAAGTTAGGTGGCATTGCAGACAGTGTAGATGACAGCATGAAATTAGAGAGGGATATTGATAGACAAAGTGAACGGGCAAAACTGTCTGATGGAGTTCAATGTAAGTTATCCGTTTGGACTTATCAGGCTAGATCAGGGTGCTTTCTAGACAGTATGAAGTTAAATACAGTGGGTGTCCAAACAGACTTTGGGGTTCAGGTGCAGAGATCATTAAAATGTCATGAACAGGTGCAGAAAATAATTAAGGAAACTAATGGAATGCCAGCCTTTATATCAAGAGGACAGGAGTACCAGGATGCAGGTGTTATGCTGCAATTGTACAAAATTCTGGTTAGACCCCACTTGGAATTCCGTGAGCAGGTCTGTGCAACACACCTTAGGAAGGAAATATCGGCTTTGGAGGAAGTACAAAGCAGGTTTACAAGAATGATATCCCAACTTCAGGGGTTAAGTTATAATGACAGATTATACAAATTAGACCTGTTTTCTTTAGAATTTAAGAAGTTGAGGGGCTATCTAATCAAAGTCTTCAAAATATTAACAGGAAAAGACAATGTAAATAAAGATAAACTATCTCCAGTGGTTGGGGATTCTAGAACTAGGGGGCATAGTGTAAATATTAGAGTCAAAACATTCAGGAGAGATGTTAAGAAGCACTTCTGCATACAAAGGGTGGTAGATGTTTGGAACTCTCTTCGTCAAAGGGCAGTGGATGTTGGATCAGTTGTTCACTTTAAATCTGAGATAGATGCATTTTTTGTTAAGCAAATGTATTAAGGGAAATGGGCCAAAGACAGGTATATGAAGTTAGATCATAGATCAGCCATGATCTGACTGAATGGTGGAACAGGTTTGAGGGGCTGAATGGCCTACTCCTGTTTCTATGTTTCAGTGATGATGTGTGTCTCCTCTGCTGGTAATCCAGGAAGTGGTCTCCTTTCCTTTGCACCACCCTGTCCACCAGGACCTCCAGGTCCCCCTCAGAGAATGGGGATGTCACCTTCTTCTTCCCAGCCAGGATCTGACTCTATCCTTCAATTCAACATGTTTAACATATTCAACATGGTGCTCAGTTACGAGTGGTGTATCACAAGGATCT
This sequence comes from Ginglymostoma cirratum, assembly GCA_024137785.1. Lineage (NCBI taxonomy): Eukaryota > Metazoa > Chordata > Chondrichthyes > Orectolobiformes > Ginglymostomatidae > Ginglymostoma > Ginglymostoma cirratum. Next base: position 4,411,187 of record JAHRHZ010000249.1, read on the forward strand.
GTTCTGGGTCCTCTTCTATTTGTGATCTTTGTAAATGATTTGGATGAAGGAGTGGAAGGGTGGATTAGCAAGTTCGTGGACGATACAAAGGTGAGTTGCATTGTGGACAGTGCAGAGGGCTGTTCTAGGTTACAAAAGGACATTAATAGGATGCAGAGCTGGGCTGAGAAGTGGCAGATGGAGTTTAACCCTGAAAAATATGAGGTGATTCATTTTGGAAGGACAAACTTGAAAGCAGAATACAGGGTTAACGGAAAGATTCTTGGCAGTGTGGAGGAGCAGAGTGATCTTGGGGTTCATGTTCACAGTTCCCTGAAAGCAGCCACCCAGGTGGATAGAGTTGTTAAGAAGGCGTATGGTGTGTTAGCTTTCATTAATAGAGGGATTGAGTTCAAGAGCTGTGAAGTTATGCTCCAGCTATACAAAAACCTGGTTTGGCCACATCTGGAGTATTGTGTCCAGTTCTGGTAGCTTCATTACAGGAAAGATGTGGAAGCATTGGAAAAGGTGCAGAGGTGATTTACCAGGATGTTGCCTGGAATGGAGGGAAGGTCTTACGGGGAAAGGTTGAGAGAGGTAGGGCTTTTACCTTTAGAACGACGAAGGATGAGAGGAGACTTGATAGAGGTGTACAAAATGATCACAGGTATAGATAGAGTGTACAGCCAGAGATTTTTTCCTAGGGTGGAGGTAGCTATTACAAGGGGCCATAGTTTTAAAGTGAGTGGAGGTAGATACAGAGGAGACGTTAGAGGTAGGTTCTTTACTCAGAGAGTGGTAGGGGCGTAGAATGCATTGCCAGAGAGGGTAGTGGAGTCGGTCTCATTAGGGGCATTTAAGGGGCTATTAGATAGGCATATAGATGATAGTATAAGGAAGGGGTGGAGGTTAGATAGACCTTAGGATTAGGGCGAAAGTTCGGCACAACATTGTGGGCCAAAGGGCCTGTACTGTGCTGTATTGTTCTATGTTCTATGTTTTATGTTCTATGTTCAATGAGTAGGACAACTTTGGAATGCCAGTACTTGCCTGGATGCTCACAATTAGCTGCCATATTTATTGCATCACCACAATTCATGTCAACGGTATGTATTTGGTATTGGTACATCCTGATTTTGTAAAAGGTGCTTCATAAATGCAAAGCTTTTCTTTTACTTTTTCATTTAAATTGAAAGGGTGAATAGTCAATGATTAAAAACTTTTTCTTTCCGTCATTGGCCATTCGCAACCATGAAGGTTGGAATCCTACCCCCACTAATGCAACAGACATCATTGTTCATGATCGAGCAGGTATATGTCAAGGTTTAGCATCTTCTCTGCTAGCTGACACTCCCTCAGTGCCAGGTTAGATCACCCGTTCAGGTGCAGGAGTGCGCTTTGAAGCCACAACCTTTTGACCCAGAGATGAATAGAGCGCCCGACGAAACCAATCTGACAGGTATGAGTGATGTACAACATTGCTCAGTATTCCCTTCAGTAATTGTCATAGCAGATGTGTCTTAATGTCAGGCTGCAGCTCGGCCAAAGGCCCAGACATTAAAGAATAAAAAACATCTATTATTCATGGAACATCTACAGACGAATGCTTGTTTTGTTCACGATGATTTGTTCAATTCACTCTGTTTCAAGAGTTAATTTGGTTTAAAGATTTTTACCCCGACACAGCCATTGCTTTTTCAAAAAAATAAACTGTCTGCAAAACTATTTTTTTTAATTTTTGCCATTTTCTAAGCCATCACCAGTACTATACGAAATCATCAACACCCCCGCACTTCCATTCCTTTCCAGATTCCCCCCTAAGTCAGGCCATCGTTACAGTTATCTAAGCATATTCTGTTCACCACTGATGGAATGCTACACCTTTGAAGGTGGTCTCTCTCAGAGAAGCATTTTCTGAGAAATTAAACCTTTCTCATACGTATAACGGTATTGTCATCAGCTTGGGGGAATAGTTGACTTCCTTCGTCTTTATCGTTGTACGAACGTTATCTCTATGACATTCAGGAACTTGCTTCCAGTAAAGTGTCCACATTTATCAAAGGCAGAATGTTTCTGAAGGCTCCTGCTTCCCCCCCCGCCTCCACTATCCTCCTCAACATCTCTCCTAACCCCATTCCTCTAAGATATTGTAGGGTGTGAATGGATCTCTACATAGGAATCTAAGCAGGAATAATGTTTTAGAGATAATAGGTACTGCAGATGCTGGAGAATCCAAGATAACAAGGTGTGGAGCTGGATGAACACAACAGGCCAAGCAGCATCATAGGAGCAGGAAAGCTTGACGTTTCGGGCCTAGACCCTTC
>JAHRHZ010000249.1:4413889-4451389 GCA_024137785.1 Ginglymostoma cirratum
GGCCTGCTGTGTTCATCCAGCTCCACATCTTGTTATCCGGGAATAATGTTTATTGGTTTTGTCATTTTCTGCTGATCTCTTCTGAACTTTTATTTTGTTTTTACTCATTTACAGGAGGAGGGCATCTTTGGCTTGGACAGCAATTATTTCCCATCCCTAATTACCCAGAGGGCAGTTAAGACAAACGACATTGCTGTGTGTCTGGAGTCACATGTAGGCCAGACCAGGTAAGGATGGCAGTTTCCTTCCGTAAAGGGCATTAGTGAGCCAGATGGATTTTTCTGACATTTGGCAATTGATGCATGGTCATTATTAGACTCTTAATTCCAGGTTTCTTTTTAATTGAATTCAAATTTCACCATTTACCATGGCAGGATTCGAACCTGGGTGCCCAGGACTTTACCTGGGTCTCTGAGTTAACAGTTCAGCGATAATACCACAATGCCTCCCCTAAAGAAGGGTGTGTCCAAGTCTCTGTTTATGGCCATTTGCTGTCAAGGCTGGCACTTACTGCTCATTGGTCCTGAGGTAGATTTTCTTTCCCAATAGAGCCCTAAGGAAGAGTTCCTGGACCTGAAACATTAACTCTGATTTTCTGTTCACAGATACTGCCAGACCTGCTGATCTTGTCCAGCAACTTCTGTTTTTATTTCTAATGAAGTAGTTGCAAGTAGAGAAACTTCCCAGGTCAGGTCAGAACCAGTCAACAGTGACTGGAGTCATGTACCTGGCTAAAAACATCAGGTATCCGTCCATTGAAGTGAGATAATTGACTTCTGTTCAAAGTAGAGCTTCAGACAGCCTCATGGTCACTAGCACTGATTAACTTTGATTGGAACATTATTTCCTGAAGCTTAAAAGAGTAAGAGGTGATCTAATTAAAATACAAAGAAGAATTCTTAAGGGATTTGCAAGGAAAGATATCGAGGAAATCAGAGAATTGTTATGGTGTATGAGGAGGTCATCTGGCCCATCTTATCTGCCCCGATTTATTGCCTAATACCAATCTTCTGACTTATCTTTGTACACCACTTGTATCACCATCTCACCTAAGGACTTAAGGACTGAAATAAAGGTGTAATTTTTACAGGTCAATTGATTTCTATTAGAGAGGTTAACCCAATGGTAGAGTCACTGACTTGAAGCCCTGGGGTCAAGAGTTCCAATCCCACCATGACAGCTGACAGAATTTAAACTCAATGAAGAGCCTCAGTAATGGTGAGAGCTCTCAGCAATTGTACTCAAAAACTCAGCTGGTTATGGGGAACAAGATCTGCCATCTCTCTCTAGTTTGGCCTGCATATGACTCATTGCACTATGGTTGACTTTTAACTTTGGTTGGTGTGCAGGTGCAGCAGGGAATGAAGAAGGCAAATGGGATATTACCCTTCATTCCGAGAGGGATGGAGTTTACATAAAATAAAAACTGAAAGAAGTGCGGATGCTGTGAATCAGGAGCAAAAACAAAGTCGCTGGAAAAGCTCAGCGGGTCTGGCACCATCTGTGAAGGAATAAACAGAGTTAATGTGTCGGGTCCGGTGACCCTTCCTCAGAACTGGAGGTTATGCTGCAGCTGTATAGGGTCCTGGTGAGGCCACACCTGATATATTATGTGTAGTTTTGGTCTCCTTACTTGAGAAAGGATGTACTGGCACTGAAGGGGTTGCAGAGGAGGATCATTTGGTTGATTCCAGAGTTGAGAAGTTTAGCTTACGAGGAGCGATTGAGTAACTGGGACTATAGTCATTGGAATTTAGAAGAATGAGGGGGGATCTTATAGAAACATAAAAAATTCTGAAAATTATAGATAAGATAGAAGCAGGGAGGTTGTTTCCACTGGCTGGTGAAACAAGAACTAGGGGACATAGTGTCAAAATAAGGAGGACCAGATTTAGGACTGAGTTTAGGAGGAACTTCTTCACACAAAGGGTTGTGAATCTGTGGAATTCCCTGTCCAGTGAAGTTGAGGCTTCCTCACTGAATGTCTTTAAGACAAAGATAGATAGAGTTTTGAACAGTAAAGGAATTAACTGAGTCCGTGAAAAGATCAATCATGATCTTATTGAAAAGCAGAACAAGCTCTACTCTTACTCCTATTTCTTGTGGTCTTATGTTTCTAATCACTGTTCTCTGAAATAACCAATCAAGCCACTCAGTTCAAGGACAACTGGGGATAGTTATAAATGCTAGCCTGGCCAGGGATGTCCACATCCCATGAAAGAATAAAGTAAATAAAATCAATTATGGTGCAGGAACGTGAAAAGGATATAGAAGTCAGAAGTCACCTGACGAAGGAGTAGTGCTGCAGAAGATGTGGTTTCAAATAAACCTGTTAAACTATAGCAGAGATAAAAGGTACTGCAGATGCTGGAGAATCCGAGATAACAAGCATGGGGCTGGATGAACACAGCAGGTCAAGCAGCATCTCGGAAGTTTTCCTGCTCCTATGATGCTGCTTGACCTGCTGTGTTCATCCAGCCCCATGCTTGTTATCTCTGTTAAACTATAGCCTGGCTTTGTATGACATCTGACTTTGACCACCCCAATCCAACATCAGCACTTCCACATCAAGGAGACAGAAGATCAGCCATGATCTAACTCACTAAGAATTAATGCAGAACCACATCTGTTGAATGGCATTCTCCTTCATCTTATCAAATGAGAAGTTAACTTCTTGAGTTGTGATGGTGAGATTTTAACTCCATTTCGAAATAAATCTATCAGTTTATTATTGTTTTCTATTGATGGATAGAGTATCTTCAAACCAAGTGAAGGCACCAATTAATATGTTTTGTACACTTGCTTATTCTGCTACACGGTGTCTTTATTATAAAATGTCACCCACAGACTGCGTAGCTGAATTAGAAAATATACTACGCATGCTTAAAATTAATCTTTCTCTCCATCCCTTATTATAATTTTAATTGCTCGATGTGTGGTAGAAACAGAAGGTATGATGAAGACTCATGGGGATATAATTGATATTCTGATTGTGGCAGAGTCTATGACTCATGCAAAACTTAGTCACTTCTGAGTTATCATGTCAGCCCACTGGTGGGATGTAATTTGTATCCCATTATAGGGTGAGGTAGTGCAACGGTTTTGTTGCTGGGCTTGTAATCCAGGGGCCTAAGCTTTTGATTCAGGATAAATGCATGTTCAAATCCAACTGTAGCATTTTGGGAATTTTATTTCTGATTTACAAACCTGCAATTCAAAGCTTTTAGCATGCAAGTCATCATGAACAGTTGGATTATCATTTAAAAAAGAACATCAAATTGCATCTGTATAGCACCTTTAATTTAGTAAAAGGTCCCAAAGTACAGGACCATAATCCGATAAAGTATGAGTCATATAAGATGAGTTTGGGGCAGAGTACAAAAGCTTGAATAAAAAGTCAGTGCGTTGGGTTTAGGAATTGGGAGGTCACATTACAGCTGTACAGGACATTTGTTAGGCCCCTTTTGGAATACTGCATTCAATTCTGGTCTCCTTGCTGTGGGAAAGATGCTGTGAAGCTTGAAAGGGTTCAGCAAAGATTTACAAGGATGTTGCCAGAGTTGGAGGGTTTGAGCTACAGGGAGAGGCTAACTACACTGGGGCCATTGTCCCTGGAGTGCAGAGGCTGAGGGGTGACCTTATAGAGGTTTACAAAATCATGAGGGGCATGGGTAGGATGAGTAGTCAAGGTCTTTTTCCCAGGGTACGGGAGTCCAAAACTAGAGGCCATAGGTTTAATGTGAGAGGGGAAAGATTTAAAAGGGACTGAAGGGGCAAAGTTTTCACATAGAGGGTGGTGCCTGTTTGTATTGAGCTGCCAGAGGAAGTGGTGGAGGCTGGTACAATTACAGCGTTTAAAAGGCATCTGGATGGGCATGTGAATAGGAAGGGTTTAGAGGGAGATGGGACAAATGCTGGCAAGTATGGTTAGATCAATTTAGGATACCTGGTTGGCATGGTCAAGTTGAACTGAAGGGTCTGTTTCCGTGCTGTACATCTTTACGACTCTCAGTTGCTTTTAAGAGGTGTCTTAAAGGAGCAACGACAGGGAGTCCGAGAGGTGTAGTAGGTGATTCCTGTGTTTGGGCCTAGGCACCAGTAGGCAGGACTCCCAGCAGAGGATGAATTAAATTCAGGATTGGTCAGGAGAGTAGAATCAGGGAGGAACAGAGGGGCTGGAGGAGATAAAAGTTTGGAAGGAGCATTGACAAGGATGCATTTGAAAACTAGAATGAGAATTGTAAAATTATAACATTGGTTATCTGAGAACTGATGTGGGTCAGCAAGCACTGGGGTGATGAGTGAACAACGTGAATTAGGGGGTGCGCAATAGAGCTTTGCATTAGAATAATCAAAATCAAAAGGATAAGGATGGATGAGGATGTCAGAAGCAGATGAGATGAGGCAGACTTAGAGATCGGCAGTGATTGAGATATATGGCCAGGGTGATGGTGCAATAGGCATGGTTGGAAGCTCATCTGTGGGTCTAATCTCAAACAGCGATTGCGAAAAGGCACGTGTACCCTCCAGGTGGCTGACAGGGACAGAGATGGAGTCAGTGGCTAGAGGGAGGAGAGTTGGGCGAGGAGGGCACTGAAGGCTTCGGTCTTTGCAATATTTAGCTGGAGGAAACGTCTTTTTCATCCGAAACTGGACGTTGGACAGACTGACAACTTGGAGGCAATGGTGGGATCAAGAAAGGATGGTCGTGAAGTAGGGCTGGAAGGTGGGGCTATAAATATAGAATTTGACAAGTTTTCAAGTGTCTTCAAGGACTACACTTTGAAAGTACTCTGATGAATGCAAAGTGCTTTGAACATGAAAACATAAAGAGTAGGAGCTGGAGTAGGGAAGCTTAATCCTTGAGCATGCTCCACCATTCAATGCAATTATAACTGCGCTTCCCTAATCTCCGCACTATTGCTATATCCCCTTAATCGTCAAAGGATGGGATATTAAAGCGAGTCTTTCTTCATTCATTTAATCTCTGCAATATGTTAAATATTGTTGCCAATTGTGTGCCTTCGTTGCATTGCAATGAGTACCTGGAATATATACCCGCAAGGGCAGTGCTTGCTGCTCTTGTGCTAGAGTTAGGATGAGGGTCTCACTGTGTCAAATCATTTGCATTTTGAAAGGCATCCTGGTAAATCATTCAGGATGCAACCTGCCTGAGGCAGGAGAAGAGAAAAACATTTCTCAAATTCTGCAGTTGAACTAGGTGGGATTACATATATTTCTCTTCGTGACTCCTGATTTTAATAAAAATGACACTGCGGGTTGCAACCACGTAGCAGCAAGTTTAAGACCCTGATAATCAATTAAGTTTGTTCACTGGGCAGCTCATAACGAGGATCAATGGAGGTAGAGAGGACACGTGGTATAGAGGGGCAATCATTGTGTATAATCTACATCTCTACACTGTGCAGAATATGAATCTGTTTCTCCAGTGGGAGGAGGCTCATTAACCAGAGGGCACACATTTAATATAATTGGCAGAAGACCAGAGGAGTGATGAGATCATCAATCTCAGTGCATGTCTAAAAGAAAATTCTGCTCATTTCTTAATTTTGAGCACCTTTATTAAAAATTCCCCTTAGCCTTCTCTGCTCCTGGGAAACCTGATTGGCACTATGAAATGCCAAAGGAGCTTCACCACCTTCTTAAACATCTCTCTTGATTCAGTCAAGAGGGTCTTTATTTGTCTAAAATAACTTTGGTGGTTACTATCCTACAGATGTATTTCAAAGTGCAAGTATTAGTCACCCAGACGTAAGATTGACCAGGATATGTGGGCATGCAAATGTGGCATGGTTAGACGGGGAGAGGCCATGGGTTATTTGTAATGTTATTGGACTAGTAAATCAGAATGCCAGGCTCATATCGAGAGGGGACTTCATGGAAGTTGGTGAAATGTGAATTCAATTTTAAAAAATTGAGTTAATGGAGTTCAAAATTGGAGATACCATGTAACCACTATTGTAAAAACTAATAAGGTTCACTCATTTTTTAGGGGGAAGGAATTCTGCCATATTATTTGGTCTAGTCTTAATGTATTTCCAAACTCCAGTGATGTGGCTCTTAATTGTTGTCTGAGATGGCCAGTCTGTTCTGGGCACAAATAGTGGCCTTGCCAGCAAAGCACACATCCCATCAACATTACAGCCAGACCGAGATAACAAGGTGTGGGGCTGGATGAACACAGCAGGCCAAGCAGCATCATAGGAGCAGGAAAGCTTGAAGTTTTGGGCCTAGACCCTTCACAGACAGACCATTTGGTGCAACCAGATCATGCTGGTGTTTATTCACTTCAGAGTGAATTATAGCCTTCACCTCATCTCTGCCTATCTAGAGTAACCCTCCACACCTTTCTGCAACAAATGCTGTTGTAATGTTCTGCTAAATGCATCTATGTTAAAAAAAAAATTGGCCAAGATATGTGAGGATGGGGGGTACGGTGTGCAGGAGGGTTAAACTTGCCTGCACTTATTCAAATGGGACGTTACACATCCTTCTGGCATACAACTGGTAACATGGTTCCTTTGACAGTGCAGCACCTCCTCAGCGCTGCATTACAGCAGCTCCTCAGCACTGCATTAAGGCTTGGGCATGGGTGAGGTGTTGAGGATTTTCTGGGGTAGGATTTGAATATTTTCTGGCTGAATTTTCACATTAGGAGCCAGAAGCAAGAAGTTGGGATGCTATCCATATCCGTAGCAGGGAGACAATCATGCAGCTATCCCTTTGGGACTTTGATCAAAGTGCCCTCCAATTAATATGACGATGTGAGCCTTGTCCAAATCAGGGTGACAAGTGAACTTTTGAATCAAAGCCCGTACTGCTCAATAGGAACAGCTGGCTGCAGTGAATGGTGAGTATTTAAGAAGACATTCCTACAGGAAGGTGCTGCACCAACACCTTTTCAAAAAAGAGTCATTAACAATGTCCACCATAGTGAGGAACAGGGTGGATGGATAGTCCATATCAGCAGGAGGCAATGGCCTAGTGGTATTATCGCTGGACTGTTAATTCGGAGACCCAGGTAATGTTCTAGGAACCTGGGTTTAAATTTCGTCACGGCAGATGGTGGAATTTGAATTTGATAAAGATCCAGTTAAGAATCTAACAATGACCATGAATCCGTTGTCGATTGTAGGAAAAACCCATCTGGTTCACTAATGTCCTTTAGGGAAGGAAACTGCCACCCTTACCCGGTCTGGCCTACATGTGCTCCAGACTCACAGCAATGTGGTTGACTCTTAACTGCCTTCTAGGCAATTAGGAAGGGACAACAAATGCTGCCTGGTCAGCAACCCCCTCATCCCATTAATGAATAAAGGAAAAAAATACCTCCCTTGGCCGGAACCTCTTCCCAGGTAATTAGGGAGTGTCTGGAGGAACAGGCCAGCACGTACCCTTCCCCACCATCCACCTCCTATACCTACCATGAAATAACTGCAGAGAGGCCGGTATCCTGTCACCAAGTCACCCTTTATTTACATGTGCACAGTACACAGGCTCTGACCAGCCAGATCAAAGCCAGTCCCTAGACTGAGGAGACATTCTGAATCTCCTGGTTTTTTTCTGGAGTGCTGGGGGACCTCTAGAGGAGACCAAGATGTATCATCCACTTGGCACTTCTGGCTGAAGATTGTTGTGAATCGCAATAACTGCACAGACGCCAGTATCCTGCCACCAAGTCACCCTTTATTTATATGTGCATAGTATATGGATTCTGGCCAGCCAGCTCAGAGCCAGTGCCTAGACTGAGGAGCCCTTCTGGATCCCCTCTTTATATCTGTCAGCCAAGACTCCCTGATAGGCCCAGGTTAACAACACTGATCAATGATCTCGTAGTTAATGAGATCCACCTGGTTCCAATTGCTATGCACTGTTAACAAGGCTCTTTGCGAGCATAACATCGAGAACTGCTCACCTCTTGGGGGCTGATAGTTTGCTTGGGCTCCAAATCTGCCTCTCTCAAAAGTGGCCAGTGCCAGATGCCATTGGCAAACTAGCCCCTTATGTGGTTCCACTTCCTTTAGGTCCTATCCAACTCGATTCCCAACCTCAACCCTGCCTGAAAACCCTGCCCTCATCATCGCGAAACACAAAGGCTATAACTACTGAATCAGGTCTGACATTTAGTCACTGGCCATCTGCAAACTAAATAGTTTAAAAACCTGAGCTCCTAATTGTCGTTTCATAGTTAAACTCATCCTTTACTTTGCTACCTTGATGATGAGAGTCAATATTAACTTTGGCCCACACTCAATGATGAAGGAAACAGAAGCAAGGAAGAGGGCATGTGGAATCAGTTGGAGTCTGGTGGTAGAATTGCAAAAACCAACGTGAGATCTCTATTAATTTACAGAACAGATGTGCAGTCTAATTTTTCTGCAGAATGATTAACAAAAACCTAAGGGATTTCAAAACGATGAGAGGTTTTGTTCGCATTGCTAGAGAGAAACGGTTTCCTCTGGCGGCCAGGTAAATAAACAGGGGTCATAACCACTTGCATTATTATAGCACCTTTCAGGTGGTAAAACATCCTGAGGGGTTTCACAGGGGGTTATTGAAAGAAAAAAAAGACTCTGAGCCTTTTGAGACATTAGGACAGGTGACCAAAAACTTGGTCAAAGAAATAACCAAAAAGGAGGATCCTTTGAGGAACGTTTGAGGACTCTGGGACAATACTCATTGGAGTTTAGAAGGATGAGTGGGGATCTAATTGAAACTTACAGAATACTGAATGGCCTGGACCAAGTGGATGTTGGGAAGATGCTTCCATTGGTAGGAGAGACTAGGACCTGAGGGCACAGCCTTAGAGTTAAGGGAAGACCTTTTAGAACGGAGATAAGGAGAAACGACTTCAGGCAGCGAGTGGTGAATCTATGGAATTCACTGCCACAGAAGGCTGTGGAGGCCTGGTCATTGAGTACATTTAAGACTGAAAAGGATAGGTTCTTGATTCTCAAGGGGATCAAGGGTTACGGGGAGAAAGCAGGAGAATGGGGTTGAGGAACTTACCAGCCATGATTGAATGGCAGAGCAGACTCGGTGGGCCAATTGGCCTAATTTCTGCTCCTATATCTTATGGTCTTATGGTCTTATGAAAGACTTAGGAAGGAAATTTCAGACCTTAGGACCCAGGCAGTTGAAAGCATGGCCACCAAAAGTAAAACACAGTATGCTCAAAAAAATCCAAAATTGGAGAAGTGCAGGTATCTAACAGGGATGTGAGGCTGGAAGAGATTATAGAGGTAGAGAGGGGTAAGACATTGGGGAGATTTGAAAAGTAGCATGCAAACTTCCAAATCTATATATGTTAGATAAGCAAGAAATGTAGGTCAGTTAGGACAAGGACCAGTGAATGGGGTTCAGTTTGATATTTGGTCAGTCAGCCAAGTTTTGGATCATCTCAAATTCATGAAGGATCGAATATAAGGCCAATATTGGAATAGTCGATCTGGAGTTAACAAAGTATTTCCTGAGGGTTTTCAGCAGCATATAAGTTGGGGCAGGATCAGGTTGGTGTTACATGAGAACAGGAGTAGGCTATTCAGCCCCTTGAGCCTTTTCCACCGTTCAATGAGATCACAACTGATCTGTAGCCTAACTCCATAAACTTACCTTTGGCCTATATCCCTTCATACCTCTTTTTAATGAAAAAATTATCAATCTCAAATTTAAAATTAACTACTGATTCACCATCCACCATTGTTTGTAGAAGAGAGTTCCAAACCTCTGCCACCCTTTGTGTATAGAAATGCTTCCTAATATCTCTCTTGAAAATTCTGGCCCTGATTCTCAGACTATGCCCCCTAGTTCTAAAATCCCCAACCAGATGAATTAGCTTCTCTACCCTGTCTTTTCCCATTAACATCTTGAAGTCTTTGATCAGATCACTTCTCAACCTTCAAAATGCTAGAGAAGATAGGCCTACTTGTACAATCTCTCAAACTGGACGCCTCAAAATCCAGGCATCATTCTTGTAAACCTCAGATGTACTCCCTCCAAGGCCAATATATCCTTCCTAGGGAGTAGTGTCCAGATCTGTTCCAAGTGTTCCAAGTGGGGCCTTACCAGGACAATGTTATGTTGGAGTGGAAAATGGCAGTTTTAGCGTTAATACAAAGATGAGGTTGGAAGGTGGATTAAATAAGGCTATGTGCATTCTGGTTTAGCCCAAAATAGAGTTGATCACTAGGGAAGAAGTACTACAATATAGTGAGATAGTGAAAGGGTTGACTGAGGTGTTGGTGAGATAAACCTGGTATTGTCAGCTGATAGAGCCATGCAGATAAGAAACAGGAGGGGTCAAGCATTGATCCTTGGGGGATGTTGTTACTTATGTTGACTGTGGGCGGGAGAGGGTCCATAGCTTATTGAGTTTGTTAAAGAACCGCAGTTTAGATATGATGCATTGGTTAATTGGACAAAGAAAGTGTGCATCTGTGACAACTGGGCGTGGCTCATTGATACCAGGGATCACACAGTGTGTTGGCATGGAATGTGGTGATCTCATTAAACTGGTTGGACCAGCATTTTTCTCTTTAGCCTGGGAACCCCTCCCTGGGGTCTTCCTCCTCTTCCGCTGGTCTGAGAAAACAGGTTTCTGAGAACTGCTGATGAGAGCTACCTGATGAGAAGTCCTCATTGAGAACTGACATTTATCCCCCAAACATAACAACTGAAACAATTTATTGTTATGTGATAAACCTAGGGATAGGTAGCCTACACTGTGTCAATCAACTGTCTGAGCCCTTCTGGCTAATAGTCATGGGACAGCTACTCATGCTGTCGGATGACCATTGTCCTCCTACCAACTCCATTTGAAAGTTAGTTTTCATTCTCCCTCAGAACAAAACCTTCGTAATATTCAATATAACTGATAATAGGGTGCACTTTGCACCAGATAAGTTATCGATGGTTCAATATGCATCGTGACCTCCGTGTTTCTTGTAACTTTTCACTGTTGCTTTGCCTCGCTAGAATTCTGGAAAGTGAATTACTGTTGTAATAGCTATACAGTGAAATCTCAATGAAATATACAGTATAATTTGCCTGAATAGCATGCAAAACAATACCATTCACTGTATCTCAATAGGTGACAACAATGAATCAAATCATGCCACACAGTAAATACAAAGAAAATTCAGCTAAAGAACCTCAATTTCCAACACTTATGCACTTAGAGTCATAGAGTTGTACAGCACGGAAAAAGGTTCCACTCATCCACGCCAACTAAATATCCTAAATTAATCTAGTCCCATTTGCCAGCATTTGGCCCATATCCTTCTAAATCCTTCCTATTCATATATCCAGATGCCTTTTAAATGTTGTAATTGTACCAGCCTCCACCACTTCTTCTGACAGCTCCTTCCATACATGCACCACCCTCTGCATGAAAGAGTTGCCCCTTAGGTTGCTTTTAAATATTTTCCCTCTCAGGTTAAACCTTGAGTTTTGGGCTCCCCAACATTGGGAAAAAGATCTGGGCTATTCACCCTATCTAGGTCCCTCATTATTTTATAAACCTCTATAAGGTCACCCTTCAACCTCCATGGTCCAGAGAAAATAGCTCCAGCCTAGTCAGCCTCTCCCTATAGCTCAAACCCTCCAACCCTGCAACATCTTTGGAAGTCTTTTCAGCACCTTCAAGTTTAACAACATCTTTCCTATAGCCAGGAGACCAGAATTTGAATGCAGTATTCCAAAAATGGCCTAATTATTCGACTTAGGGCAATGCAGATATTTATAGTGCATCACTGCAATGGTAGGATTTCCGCAGATGTATTCAGCTGTGCTCTCTGTGAAAGCTCCTGCTTACTTGTGCCCTAAGAAACTATCCAAGACTTAATCAATTAAGCACGGTGAACAAAGATCAGTCATTAGACTGATAATCAAACACAGATGAATCAAACCATTGAACACAAATGACACCAGAGGTAACAGCTTCAGGAGCAGGAAGGCATTGCAAGTGATTCTCTCATTGTGACTGCATAGATAAGAATAGGTAAGTGGGCACAGACTCACCCAAGATGGTTGATAGTGGAAAATGGGGCGGGCTGTAGTGGTGTAGTGGTAGTCTTCCTATCTCTGAGCCATGAGACCCGGGTTCAAGTCCCACCTACTCTAAAAGTATGTAATAGCATCTCTGAACAGGCTGATCGAAAATTATATGATAACGCAGGATGTTAGTCAAGGATGGTGCAGTTAATATTGTCAAAGGCTGTAGACAGAATGAGAATGGAGAGATTTCCATAGCCAAATAGGATGGCATTTTTGACCTTGATAAGACCTACTTTGATGTTGTGAACCTGTGGCAATTTCAAGTTACTTGCCAAAAGAGTGAAGGGGCAAATGAGATGACATTCACTCCTGGAGATTCATAGCAACTCAAATATGCGACTAGAATCTAATCTGACCAGAGCAAGTACTGTTTCCACCAGATCACGCAAAGACAGTTAAAATGTTGGAAAACTGCTAGCTCTCTGATTCCAGAAGTAAACTCTGGCGTGGGTACACAGGAGGTTTATTAGAATATTACTCGGAATGGGGAATTTGAAATAGGAGAAGTCAGAAATGGTAGGAATGTTTTTCTTCAAGAAGAACATGGTAAGAGATTACCCAGTAGAGTTCTCAGAAAGATGAAGGTTTTTTCAAGAGAAGGTATGGAAAGCCCATCCAGGTGGTGATTGTTTTAATATCATTAACAAAATATTTAGGAGGAAGATGAAGAGAAACATAAGTGATCAAAATTACTTCTAATGGGTTTTATCAATGGAGTTTGGGCATCGCTGAAAAAAAAATCAGAATTTGTTGCCCATCCCTAATTACCCTTGAACGCAATGGCTTAGAACATAGAACATAGAACAGTACAGTACAGGCTCTTCGGCCCATGATGTTGTGCCGACCTATTATCCTACTAAGATGAATCTACCCTGCATACCCTACATTTTACTATCCTCCATGTGCCTATCCAAGAGTCGTTTAAAAATCTCTAAAGTATCTGACTCCACTACCACTGCCAGCAGCACATTCCACACACTCACCACTCTCTGTGTGAAGATCCTCCCTCTGACATCTCTCCTATACCTTCCTCCAATCACCTTAAAATTATGCCCCCTTATAGTCGTCATTTCCGCCCTGGGAAAAAGTCTCTGACTATCCACTCCATCTATGCCTCTCATCATCTTTTAAACCTCTATCAAGTCACCTTTCATCCTTCTACACTCCAATGAAAAAAGCCCGAGCTCCCTCAACCTTTCCTCATAAGACCTGCCTCCAGTCCAGGCAGCATCCTGGTAAATCTCCTCTGCACCGTCTCTAAAGCTTCCATATTCTTCCTGTAATGAGGTCACCAGAACTGAACACAATATTCCAAGTGTGGTATAACCAGGGTTTTATAGAGCTGCAGCATAATCTCACGGCTCTTAAACTCAATTCCCCTGCCAATGATAGCTATCATACCCTAAGCCTTCACTACAACCCTATCAACTTGCTAAGGAAATTTCAGTGGGGGGGCAGTTAAGAGACTACCATGTTGCTACAGTCACATAGAATCCATACAGTGTAGAAGCAGGCCATTTAGCCCATGGAGTCTGCACCAACTCTCTGAAGACCATCCCAAGCACCGACCTGATCCTTGTAAGCTTGCATTTCCCATGGCAAATCCACCTAGCCTACACATCCCTGGACACTATGTGTAATTTAGGATGACCAATCCACTTAACCTTTGAACTGTGGGAGGAAACTGGAGTACCCAGAGGAAACCCACACAGACATGGGGAGAATGTGTAAACTCCACACAGACAGTTGCTCCAGGGTGGAATTGAATCTGGGTTCTTGGCTCTGTGAGGTAGCAGTGCTAACCACAGAGCCATCAGGCCACTCTAAGTTGACCAAATCGGGTAAGGGGAGCAAAGAACCTTCCCTGAATTAAATCAGTAAACTAGATGGGTTTTTAGAACATTTGTGGTCACTGTTACTGAGACAGGGTTTATCTTCCATATTTTATTGATTGCATTTAATTTCCACCAGCTGCTGTAATGGCATTTGCACCCCATGCCCCTAGAGCAGAGACCTGGATCCTGGGTTACTAGCTCAATGACATTACCATTACACCACCATCTCTCCACAGGGGTCAGGAGCTGGGATGCTCTTCCTACAAATAAGACAGAAGCTGAACTTAGAGGTTTATGGACAAAAGTAGTGAGCTACGTTACTCTTTAAGTGTGTGAGCACATGGACGATGGACTGAAAAGCCTTTGTGTTTGCTTTAAGTTGCTATAATTCTATGAATAAATATGCAATTGTTGTCTGAAAATGAAACAAATATTTATTGGAAATGGCTGCATCATAGAGTTGATAAACTGAGAATAGTGTGGACTAAGACAGCGCGATTGGAGTACATTTGGCCCCTCATAACTCTGTCAAAGTGTTGAAAAAGCTGCCCAATAAGTTGTCCCCTGACCTTGGGATATAAGACTGCATTTCTCGTCTTTTGTATCTCTCCAGTTCAGGTGGGGAGATGGCAACGCAATGACTCCAAACCCACAGCGATAGGGTTGATTTTTAACTGCCCTCAGAACTGGCCAAGCACAACATTCATTTTAGCATTGGGCAACAAAAGCTGGCCTTAAAGCTTACATTTCATGACGGAAGATGTGCCTTTTTAAAGTTTGCACTTAATCTGTCTGCACCACCTTTTCAGACAGTGAATTTGAATCTTTTACAACTCACTGTGTAAAACAAAACAAGGCTTTCTCATCTTTCCATTAGTTCCTTTGCCCATTATCTTAAATCAGTGCCTCCTGCTGGCAGGAACAGTATTTAATGTACTGTAAGTTTGTCTGTGGTAAATCTCCTCTTAACCTCAAGGTTATCACGAGACCCACTTGCCAAAACGAATCTGCTCCTGATGTGATGATGCCTGGCCTGGAGTGCACACAGTGTATAATGCTTCATTTCGGTGCCTCAAAAAAGGGAGCTGATCCCTTCGGGAGGTGATGGCCTAGTGGTCTTATCACTGGATAATCCAGAGACTCAGATAATGTTCTATGGACCGGGGTTCAAATCCTGCTGGAATTTGAATTCAATAAGAAATCTAGTATTAAAGAATCTAATGATCACCATGACTCCATTTCACGGTTGTCAGAAAAACCCGTCTGGTTCACTAAAGTCCTTTAGGGAAGGAAACTGCCATCCCTACCTGATCTGGCCTACGTGTGACTTCGACCCACAGCAATGCGGTTGACTCTTTACTGCCCTCTGGGCAATTAGGACAATAAATGCTGGCCTAGCCAGTAAATGGATAAAAAAGATTTCAAATGGTGCATAAGCCTCACTATTGCTACGTAGAGTGCTAGTCTTAGTGGGTGAGATCGCCCCCAGTGAAACTGGAGCCCACAGTGTTGCTGATTCAGCATTAGTTGCTGAGCACAATTGTTCAGGAACCCTCAAAGGGTTAACAGCAAGCCAAAGACTTTTAAGAGGAAACTGAATCTGTTGATATTTCCCTGTATAATGTCACTAGTGCTTAGTATCCGTGCAATTATACCATAAACTGGCTCGCTAGGGGATTTATTTATGTTGGCAATCTAATTGCTCTAATAAACTCCATATCCTGCTCAGATTCAGTGGCATATTTATGATGCATTGCATGGTTTGCTAGCTCCAAAGTCAGGCTTCTGGTACAGGTGGTGATCTCCTCAAAGACCTAGAGTAAACAGCATTTGATTGCTTGAGTTTTGCTCTCCACCCCACCTTCAACTAAATTTGCATTCTATCCTTTCTTTTATTTTCAGGCAGCTAGGCAACAGAGACCCACCTTCTCTTTCCCCGCTACCATTTTGAAAATACAGTTCGAAATCCAGCCAGCGCATTCAAGATCTCCTGTCACATCCCCGTAACCTATAAGAGCCTCCAGTTCCCACTTCTTAAGGTTCCCAACCCTCCAGGATTGGCCCAGAGTTTCCCAGAATTGAAAGATTAATTTCTGAATTGCCGTTGTGGGCAAAACCCAGGAGGAATGGCAGGGAGTAATGTTTGAAAAGAAGTATGCATGCTATTTTCACTTTACATCAGGCTTTCTATTCAATGGCTTGGAAAATATTACAGATATACAGGGAGAAAGAAAACTGTTTGTTTGGATCAAATGAACAAGGACAATTAGGAATGTACAATAAATGTCAGCCAGACCCAAATCATGTTAATGAGCAATAAAATTAATAAAAGTCAAGCCAATGGACAACAATGGCAGGACTATTAAAGAGGAAAAGAATGGAAGCAGAAGCCTGCTATAGGAAGGATGTTATTAAAGAGGAAGGGTGTAGAAAAGATTTACAAGGATGTTACCGAGATCAGGGGGATTGAGTTAAAAGAACTTTTTCTGCTGGAGCATAGGAGGCAGAGGGGTGGTAAAACCATGAGGGGCATAGTAAAGGTGAACAGCTAAAGTCTTTTCCTTAGGGTAGGGGAGTCCAAAATTATAGGGCATAGGTTCAAGGAGAGAGGGAAATGTTTAGGAAACCTGGTTGGCATGGACATGTTGGGCCAAAGGGTCTGCTTCTGTTTTGCATTTTTCGATGACTTGCATTTCTGTGGCACCTTTCAGTATGTCCCAAAGTGTTTTACTTCATTACCTTACAGCCAGTGAAGCATTTTTGAAATGTAGTCATCATTAGAATTTTTACTATAACTGTTCATGGGTTTTGGGCACCACAGACTAGGCCAACATTTACCTTCCGTACCTAGTTGCCCTTGAGAAAGTGATGGTGGGCTGTCTTCTTGAATCACTGCAGGCCATGGAGCTGTAGGTAGACCCACAATGCCCTTGGAGAGGAGGTTTCAGGATTTTGACCCAGCAACACTGAAGGAATGTAGATATATTTCTGATTTAGGATGGTGAGTTGATTGGAGAGGAGCCTTTTATTCTGAGACGAAAGGATCTTGATCAAATGGGTCAATGGGCTGAAAAATGGCAGATGGAGTTCAATATGGATAAATGCGAGATATTGTATTTTGGTATGACAAAGAAGGGTAGGGCCTATACAATTAATGGTAGGGCCTTGGGTTGTGTTGTGGAACAGAGGGACCTTGGGGTGCAGGTACATCATTCTTTGAAGTCACATATAGAGAGGGTGGTTAAAAAGGCATTTGGCATGCTTGCTTTCATTGCTCAGTCCTCTGACTATAAGAGTTGGGAAGTCATGTTAAAGTTGTACAGGGCATTGGTGAGGCCTCTTCTGGAATACTGTGCCCAGTTCTGGTCCCCGAGTTATAGGGAAGATATTATTAAGCTGGTGAGGGTTCAGAAGAGATTTACCAGGATGTTGCCAGGTATGGAAGGTTTGAGTTATAAAGAAAGGCTGGAGAGGCTGGGACCTTTTTCACTGGAGAGTAGGAGATTGAGAGGAGATCTGACAAAAGTTTATAAAATAATGAGATAAGTGGGCCTGAAGTATTAACTCTGATTTCTCTTCACATATGCTGCCAGGCCTGCTGAGTTTTTCCAGCAACTTTTGGTTTTGTTTCTGATTTACAGCGTCTGCAGTCCTTTTGGTTTTTATAAATTTCATAAATATCCAGTAATCACATTGCTTAGGACGGCATGGTGGCTCAGTGGTCAACACTGCTGCTTCACAGCACCAGGGACGTGGGTTCGATTCCAACCTTGTTTGTGTGGAGTTTACACATTCTCTGTGTCTATGAGGTTTTCTGCTGGGTGCTTTCGTTTCCTCCCACAGTCCAAAGTCATGCAGGATAGGTGGATTGACCATGCTAAATTGCCCGTAGTGTTCAGGGATATGCAGGCTAGGTGGATTAGCCATGGGAAATGTGGGGTTATAGCGATAGGGTGGGGCTGAGAGGATGGGATGTTCTTTGGAGGGCTGATATTGTCTTGATTGTCTGAATGACCTACTTCCAAACTGTAGGGATTCTATGTATCGTAATAGAGTTGAGTATTTTCCATATTACTGACATCGGACTGATGGGTCTGTAATTTCTGATGAAGGGTTTAGGCCTGAAACGTCAAGTTTTCCTGCTCCTATGATGCTGCTTGACCTGCTGTGTTCATCCAGCCCCACGCCTTGTTATCTTGGATTCTCCAGCATCTGCAGTACCTTTTATCTCTGGGTCTGCAATTACCTGTCTTCGATCTCTTTTTCTTTCTGAAACAGTACCTTGACATTTGTAACCGTTTTTAATCTGTGGTCCCTATTACATAATCAAGAGAATTCTGAAAACTTTACTGTTGCACCTTTATAATGTGGTGAGCGCTGAAGCTATACTGATATATAGAAAGCTCCCACAAACAGTAATGTGAAAATGATCAGATAATCTGATCAGTGTTTTTGGTTGGGAAGTAAATATTCAACAAGATGTTGGGAGAATTCTTCAACTCTCCAATTAAAGATCATTGGGGGCTGTTTTACATCCACCTGAGAATGTCATTAAAACTTCGTTCGTACGACATTGCTGTTTGTAAATTGACAACTCCTTACAGCTTCATTGGCTACAAAGCATCTTTAGACAGTCTGACACCATAAAAAGGCACTACATAAATTCGGAGATAGTAGGAATTGCAGATGCTGGAGAATCTGAGATAACAAGGTGTGGAGCTGGATGAACACAGCAGGTCAAGCAGCATCATAGGAGCAGGAAAGCTTCCTGTTTCGGGCTGAGAGAAATAAAAGGTACTGCAGATGCTGGAGAATCCGAGATAACAGGGTGTGGGGCTGGAAGAACACAGCAGGCCGAGCAGCATCAGAAAAAAAAAAAATTTTTTTTCTGATGAAGGGTCTAGGCCCGAAACGTCAAGCTTTCCTGCTCCTATAATGCTGCTCGGCCTGCTGGGTTCATCCAGCCCCACACCTTGTTGTTTCAGGCCTAGACCCGTCTTCAGAAATGGGGGAGGGGAAGGGGGTTCTGAAATAAGTCGGGAGAGAGGGGGAGGCAGATAGAGGATGGATAGAGGAGAAGATAGGTGGAGAGGAGACAGACAGGCCAAAGAGGCGGGGATGTATAAATTCAGTTTGTTTTTCTGCCCAGCCCAAAAGTACAAGGAGTGGTCATGCACCAGAAACTGGATCTTGTCTCTTGCTATGCAGAATGAATCATCAGAGGAAAACAGAAGGAAGGAAAATATGTAAAATATATATTTGATAGTGGGACAACAAGGCAAGGTGCAAGCATTGTGTATGTTCTGGATTTGGCAATAGGTGGTGAAATGGCTTGTTCAGAAAACAAAAAGATTAATTATTGTTAAATATTTCCTTAAAATAATAACTTGAGTCATAAACTACAAGCTGGCCATTAATTAATCAGCTGTTGATCTCTGTTACAAGGTTTTATAGACTTATAGAAACTGAAGTCAACAGTTAAATTTGATGTATTATGGTAAGACGCAAGTCAGACATGACCACTTGCAATGTGGCATTCTAATCACCAGGTGGTGTCTTAGCAACATGTTAGGAACAAATAAATGAATCAGAATTAAATTATTTTTGGGAAAAAAGGGAAAAAAAACAAAACGGAGACCTGCTTTTTTCGAAGTAACTTCTCAGAGCATTTGTCAGAGTTGTCGTTTAAGCAAGATGCTCATTTCTGCTTTTTGTTAGACTAATCCTGAGTCTCTCAGCGGATCCAGTAACATGAGCTTTTTGACTTCCAACAAAATCGAGTTTATTCATTAAATTCTAAAGAACAGGGGGCACTGGGGAGAATAATAATGTACATTTAGAAACATCCGCATGCATAAACGCACGCACACAGATGTGAAGGGAGACATACTGACACCTACATTACGCAAACACACATATACATGTACATAAACAAGTGCACATTTGTGAAGACACACACGCACACGCGTGCACACATACACAAAAAAGCAGTCATATATACACAAATACAGACACACACTCTTTCCATAAAAGTGCAAACAGACCTGCAAACACAAGCTCACTTAGACACACATACAAACACACAGCAATTATGCATAAAATAAATTTCGAGGTTGAAATTACAATGAGCCATTATACAAACCATGGTTGTGTTCCCTGAATTTAGAAATTGTGAGGGAGATTTGATTAAAGTTTTCAATTAAGGGTACTGATAGGGTAGATGCAAAGATATTATTTTTTGATTATGGAGTCCACAGGCTGGATTTTCACTTTTAAGGTGTGTAGCTTCAATCAGGAAATATCCCTGCTTGGTGAACCGACTTCACAATATATCATGAACAAAACCAAAGTTGCTGGAAAAACTCAGCAGGTCTGGCAGCATCTTTGAAGGAGAAAACAGAGTTAACATTCCGGGACTGGTGACCCTTCCTCAGAACTGATGGTGGCTGGGAAAGCGTCAGTTTATGTGCAGAAAATGGGGAGGTGGGTGGGGTAGGGAGTAAACGATACGGTAGAGCCTGAAGAGAGAGAAAGACAGTTGGACAGACAAATAGAAGTTACCCTCCTCCCTCCGGACAAACCTCAGGGAATCTCTCTCCCACTGCAACTCTTTCATAATCTCTTCGGCCTTGAAACTGCTCGACCACGTCCTGAAGCAAACCAGGTACGACAGCCACATCACCTTTCTTAGTACCTGCCTACGGAACCAGATCATCCCCAATGGACTACAATCCACATTCAAGCCTTCCCAATTTGGCCCCAACCGTGACAATATCTACATTCAGAACATTGAGACCCTCCAGAAGTGCTTCATCTCCGCCTCCCTAACCGGTTCTTCCTCTCACCTATCCCCTCCTCCCACCTCAAGCCCCACCCCCATCTCCTATCTACTAACCTCATCCCGCCCCCTTGACCTGTCCGTCCTCCCTGGACTGACCTATCTCCTCCCTAACCCCCAACGACACTCACCTTTACCGGCTCCATCCCCGCATCTTCGACTTGTCTGCCTCCTCTCCACCTATCCGCTCCTCTATCCATCTTCTATCCGCCTCCCCCTCTCTTCCTATTTATTTCAGAACCCTCTTCCCCTCCCCCATTTCTGATGAAGGGTCTAGGCCCGAAACGTCAAGGTTTCCTGCTCCTATGATGCTGCTTAGCCTGTTGTGTTCATCCAGCCCCACACCTTGTTATCTCGGACAGACAAAGGAGTTGCTAACGATCAGGCTGGAAGGGTGAATAGTTGTTAATGGGGACTGTTAGTGACTAACAACAGGGGGTGTGTAATGGCAGGCTATGTTGTAACAAGGCCTGGTCTGTGGGATAGGGGGCTGGGACATAGGAGAGTTTAGGCCCTAAAATTATTAAACTCAATATTGAGTCTGGAGGACTGTAGGGTCCCCAAGCTGAAAATGAGGTGTTGTTCCTCCAGCTTGCGTTGGGCTTCCCTGGAACACTGCAGCAAGCCAGAGACAGAGATGTTGGTCAGGGAGCAGGGTGATGCATTGAAGTGGCAGGCAACAGGTAGTTCAGGGTCTTTTTTGCGAGTGGAACACAGATGTTCTGCGAAACGGTTGACAAGTTTCCGCTTCGTTTCCCCAATGTAGAGGAGACCACATCGTGAGCAGCGAATGCAGTAACTAGATTCTGGGAAGTGCAGGTGAAGTGTTGCTTCACCTGGAAGGTATGTTTGCGCCCTTGGATACTGGGGAGGGAGGAGGTAAATGGGCAGGTGTTGCACCTTCGCCGGTTACAGGGAAAGGTGCCATAGGGCTGTGGGGGGGTTGTTGGGGGTGAAGGAAGTGTGGACCAGGATGTCCCGGAGGGAACGGTCCCTGCTGAAGGCGGACAAGGGAGGGGAGGGGAATATGTGTCTGGTGGTGGCATCTTGCTGGAGGTGGCAGAAATGGTGTCTGATGATCTTATGGATGTGGATGCTGGTAGGATGGTAGGTAAGGATAAGGGGAACTCTATCGCTGTTGCGGGAGGGAATAGAAGGGGTGAGGGCGGAAGTGCGGGAGATGGGTCGGACCTGGTTGAGGGCCCTGTCGACAACGGAGCTGGGGAATCCTCGGTTGAGGAAGAAGGTGGACATTTCAGAGGCTCCCTTGTCGAAGTTGGCCACATCTGAACATATGCGACGGAGACGGAGGAACTGAAAGAATGAGATGGAGTCTTTACAGGGAGTGGGGTGTGAGGATTTATAGTCCAGGTAGCTGTGGGAGTCAGTAGGTTTGTAGAGAATATTAGAGTCCACTCCCCATTCCACAGACCCCTTTGCCCAACTCCAACACTCTCCCTCCACCTGGACCCCTCCCTCCAGCCTTTTACCTGCACTCGATCTTTTCAGCGAGAACTGTCGACGTGACATTAGTCACCTCAATTTCTCTGCCCCTCTCGATAAATCGGGGGATTGGGGGAGGGGGTGGAGTAATAAATATATCATGTCAGACCCAGCTTTTGTTCTGGAATGGAAAGTGCAGGATTGAGTTACGCCTCATTTGTTGAAAAGATTACTCATGGGACGCTGACTTGGTCATCCCTAGTTGCTCTGGAGAAGGTGGTGGTGAGCTGCTTTCTTAGACTGCTGCAGCCCATGCTCCGGAGATACTGTTAGAAAGAAAATGATGGCTGTGCGGCTGAGAACCCAGACCCATGAAATGACAATGTCAGGAGGATGATGTTGATACAGCATTGATTTTGCTTGATTAACATTTTTTGTGGTTTTAATAAATTGCTCTTTCTGTGATCTCTTTTGCTAAGGTCTCAATGTTTATTTGCACCAGATTTAATGACATGAAGTTTCACATAATGATATTTTACTGGTTTTTTGATTGAAAATTGTATAGGATTGTAGGGATACCTTTCTTTTGGGATTTATGAATGGGCTTTTCTTAAAGCAATTTCACAAATGCCATTATTAGATGGAGATTTTTTTAATGTAGTGTGTAAACCTGGTGAACTTGGAAGGGCTATGTGTTAACATGGAGTGTCTGAGGGGCCACAAATATTATTAGGAAGCATACAGTTGAAATGGAGCAGGCATAGGAGCATCTGTAAGATATTTTGACATCACCATTCAAAAGATTCCAGAGTCTAGACTCTCCTGAGATCTTTCAGGATATGGGAAACACTTCTACACATAAATGGTGGTCAAATCATGGGACATATACGTGCAGATGGCACTTATGATAGATCAATTGTTATGTTTGACAGATTATGAATGAGTGAATGTGTTATTGTCATTTATATCGAGGGAGATGCAGTGAAAAGTGTTCAGTTGCCACAATCCAGCACCCTTTTGAGGTACAAATGAATAAAAGGGAAGTACTTAAATCATGCTCATCTTCATCAGTTGGGGTCCGAAAAACGGTGAGGTCTCTGCAAGGTCCTTGATCTGGGCCTACCGCAGCCAGGAGTCTCTGCTTCACCATCTCTGTAGTCCAGGTCTCGCCACCAATTCCAGCAGTCCATGCATCGGGCCTACAAAACCAGGCGTCCCCTCTCTGGTCACTGCTGACACTGCTCCAGAAAGATGAAGAAAGGAAGAAGAAAAAGAGAAAAGAAGAAAAAGAGAGAGAAAGGAAAGAATGTGGCCAGCCTGGAGTGGACGGGTCTACTGAGCTGCTGCCGCCATCTTGAATAAAATATTGTAAACCACAGAAACCTTTAGGAATAGAGGACAATAATGGGATTGTGGGATTAGGTCACAGCTCAGCCATGACCCAACTGTGTTTTTATGTTCATACATGTCCACACGTACAAACTCAGACAAAAACCCCGGGCGTATATAATTCATTCTCTACCAGTGAGAGGACTGTGTAGGAACCGGAGGCAGCAGGCCCCCAAAAGGGTGCTGTCGCCATAGGAACACAATTAAAGGTGATGTCATGTCGAGACCGCATTAGCACGATCGCCTTGGGTATCTTTCCACTTCGAGTAGGGCTAATCTTTAATTCAATTATTTCCAATTTATTCTCAGAATGTGGGCATTGCTGGCAAACCCTGGCATTGTTTTTCCAATGTCTCCTTACTCTGAAGAGTCATTATTGCTAACTTTCTGGAAGTTCTTTTCTCAATTCAGGTAGTATATCATGTGGTACTTGTGGTTTAACAGATTAGGTTAACAGATTGGCCTCAGTTAAGTAGTGTCCTCAGCTCTAAGATTGTGAGATTCTCATGACCTTGACCCCACTGTTTACTTTAACAGATAATCTAGGCTGACGGCAGAGTGCAGTCCTGATCGAGTGCTGCACTGTCAGAAGTGCCGTCTTTCAGATGAGACGTTAAACCAGGGCAATGCCTATCTCTTGGGTCAATGTATAAACTTCCGCTGGAGTATTTGAAAATAACCAATAAAATTCTCCCCATCAACACTCAGCCCAGAATCAGGCTCCTGAAAATAGATGTTTTTTTTCCCCTTTATTCATTTGCAGGCTGAGGGCATCGCTGGCTAGGCAGCATTTATTGCCCAGAAGGCAGTTAAGAGTCAACCACATTGCTGTAGGCCTGGAGTCACAGGTAGGCCAGACCAGGTAAGGATGGTAGTTTCCTTCCCTAAAGGGCATTAGTGAACCAGATGGGTTTTACCCCAACAAGTGACAATGGATTCACAGTCATCATTAGATCCTTAATTCCAGATATTTTTATTGAATTCAAAATCTACCATCTGCTATGGTGGGATCTGAACCTGGGTCCCCAGAATGTTATCTGGGTCTCTGGATTAACATTCCAGCAATAATACCATTAGGCCATCACCTCCCCGGTCATTTGCTGTCATTCGGTATCACAACGGTGACTATACTTCAGGAGTAACTTCAGATTTGAGCTGCTCAGAAAACACCTACATGGCCTTCCACCTCACCAGCTCTGGATTTTCCTCCAGTCGCGCAGCTTCTAAGATTGTGATGCTTTTTTCAATTCTGATCTCTTGTTTAACACCAATTTCCAATGCCTCCAGGTCGCATTCTCTCGTCACACCGTGCTCTCTCCTCCTTTAAGATGCTGCTTAAAACCTGCCATTCTTTTGGTCACCTATCCTAATATCCCCTTATCAGGCTTTTTGTCAAGGTTTACTTGATAACATTCCTATGAGGCACCTTGTGATGTTTTGCTACATTGAAGGTGCTTCATTAAAAACTATTTATTGTTATTAGTCATACAGTCATAGAGTCATACAGCACAGGAAAAGACCCTTTGGTCCAACTGGTCCAAGCCGATCATAATCCCAAACTAAGCTAGTCCCACCTGCCTGCAGCTGGCCATATCCCTCCCATATTTCTTATTCATGTACTTATCCAAATGTCTTTTAAATTTTGCAGCTGTACCTGTATCCACCAGCTCCACACATGAACCACTCTCTGTGTAAAAAAAAGTCGCCCCTCTATTCCTCAGGGACCATGATGACATCAGCAGCTATGGACTTCCAATGTTTTGCTATTACCTCCTGCAGTATAGTTGACCAGGAATCCCCACCATTCTCACAGCCTGCCATCAGGCATTTCGGAAGGATCTACAAGCTGACACTGAACCTGCTTCACCACACCATGAGCACAGCTTTTGAGTTGGGACTTGAACCCCGAGCTTCTAGTCAAGAGATGAAGATGCCTCTCATGCACCACAAGACCCACTTTGTGTGCTATTAATTGGAAAATACCTTGGAATGTCTCACAGACATAAAGCAGATTGTAAGCAGTGTTCTTGTTTAACCAATCCCTGGGTCAGGTTTCCCAATTTATTATAGTTTCTGATGGGATATCCCAAATCTTGGGTGAAGGGAAATGAACAGACTCCCCTTCTTTATTCAGCCAATCCTTGGTTGCTCAGAGTAAGGTTAATTTCAAAACGATCCCTCCCCTTGCAGACACGTATATCCCAGATCAAATGGAAGTTATGATTTTAAAAGAAATTACTAGGCCTTCTTGAGTTAACAAGGGCGACCAGGGACAGGCAATAAATGCTGGCCACCCTGCATCACCTACAGCCGACAAGTGAGTATTAAAAAAAGTGAGTTTATTAGTTACAAAGAATGAAAAGAAGTATAGTGGCACAGTGGTTAGCACTGCTGCCTCGCAGCACCAGGGACCTGAGTTCGATTCCAGCCTTGGGTGACTGCCTGTAGGGAGTTTGCACATTCTCGCCATGTCTGTGTGGGTTTCCTCCGGGTGCTCTGGTTTCTTCCCATAGTCCAAAGATGTGCAGGTTAGGTGGATTGGCCATGCTAAATTGCCCTTGGTGTTCAGGGACGTGTAGATTACGTGGGTTATAGGGGGATGGATCTGGGTGGGATGCTCTGCGATTCAGTGTGGACTTGTTGGGCCAAAGGTCCTGTTTCCACACTGTAGGGATTCTATTAAGTAATAAAGCACCGCACATACACACAGATTAGGAATAAGAAATGAGTTGAAAAGAAAAAAGATAGATGTTAAAAAGAATATACAGATCAGTCTCTGAGTCATTTGTTCATGAAGAGTAGATAATAGAACGCTCTATGGCCATTATGCTGGACTGTGCTGGCAATGTTGATATTGGTGGATGAAGTCACTATCAAACTATTAAGGGAGTGGCACAGTGGCTCACAGTGCCAGGGATTCAGGTTTGATTCCACCCTTGGGCTACTGTCTGTTTGCACATTCTCCCCCTGTCTGTGTGGGTTTCCTCCGGGTATCCTGGTTCCTCCTGCAGTCCAAAGATAAGAAGGTTAGTTGGATTGGCTGTGCTAAATTGCCCACAGTATCCAGGAACGTGCAGGGTATACATGGGAAATGCAGGATTACAGGAATAAGGTTGGGGGCTGGGCCTGAGTGGAATGCTGTTTGGATGGTCAATGTGGACTTGTTGGGCTGAATGGCCTGCTTCCACACTGTAGGGATTCTACAATTATTGGCTTTATGAGTTGACTGAAATTCTTTAGTTTGGTTCCGTTTGATGGTGGTTGGCTGGAAACTGTTTGAAAAAGTATTATTTCCCTTTCTGTATTTGGAGTACAGAGGCGTTTAATAACTATTTCTACAGCAGTAAATGCTGCGGGGGAGTAGCTGGTTCGTTGGTACATTAACCAACCAATGGTGATGGTCAATTTGTAACCCTTTTCATGTATGTCTCCAGAAGGATAAAACACAAACATGATAACTTGATGCTGAGAGAGAAGTGGGTAGTCAATCTCTTGTTATCTCTTTTTTCATACTCCTTCCAATATTCCCCTTACTTTATCCAAGAGTGACCATCCAGGGGTCCACACAGGACAGTTACTGAATTTGCATTCATCTTGTGGATGCACTGCTGGTCTTTGTAAAGCAAACAAATGTTGGAATTAAAGTTCAATGTGCTGTCACAATACTCCCAAATTCTTTTCTTTTCCAAGCTTCTGAACACAAATGGAGCTGTTAGGCTTATTGCAACTATCCTCAGTTCCCAGTGCTTGGTTAGGAAACTAACATCAGCTGGCCTTCGAAATGGAAAAGTCAGAATTGAGCTCACACTAACCCCCAGCACAAGTGA
The DNA here is from genome assembly GCA_024137785.1 of Ginglymostoma cirratum. NCBI lineage: Eukaryota > Metazoa > Chordata > Chondrichthyes > Orectolobiformes > Ginglymostomatidae > Ginglymostoma > Ginglymostoma cirratum. The sequence goes on from JAHRHZ010000249.1 coordinate 4,441,297, forward strand.
GTAGCCTGATGAGATCCTGTGTTCACTGCAAATCGATTTTCCATGCTGTTTAACAGTAATTTATAAACATTGAGTTGGAAACAAGTCATGCCCCCAACGTTGCTCACACCCCGAGGGTAAATGGATACTTCTGTAAATTGTGATTCTTCACAAGACTTTGAAAAAACTCCAGCATTTAAACTGGATCTTTATCAGGTGGTGGTGGGATGGGGTAGAGGGAGGATTTCACTGAGAACATTTTAAAGGGCTCGGAATGGACTGCTTTTGGTTTGACTTAGAACTGATTTTTTTAACCATATCTTGTACTTTGTAAAAAGTAATTTTCAGCTATTTATAATTAACTTAATTGTGGTATAAAAACAGGTTAAATACAAATGTGATAAACTCACTTTCAGCTATGGCTCTTATGTTTATCCACAACATGTGGCTGATTGATAATAACTAGTTCCCATACCCTTGAATTGATTTCATTTGAGAGCCAAACCCATTGCTGTGGGAATGAAGTTAAAAGTAGGCCAGACCGGGTAAAGGTGGTAGAATTCAGACTAAGGGAGTTGTGGAATCTCATGAGGGTGTTGATGTGCGTGTTGTTATGGATGTGGACCCTGTCATACCTCATTTATTAAAAATTAATTTGAGGTGGGAAAGATGAGCGTTTGTTGCCCATCCCTAATTGCCCTGCTCTGAGGAAGGGTCACCGGACCCAAAACGTTAACTATGTTTTTTCCTCCACAGATGCTGAGCTTTTCCAGCAGCTTCTGTTTTCGTTCCTAACTGTCCTTGAACTGAATTACTAGGCCCTTCCAGAGAATGGCTATGAACTGTCATTGCCATATCTCCCATCTTTGAATGAGCTAGCTATCACGTTAAGATATGTTTTCTTGCACTCCTTTCCATGCAAACAGCCTGTGTAATGAAACCTTGACGCAGTCCAGTCTTCTGTGATTGATGAGTTTGATCATTGGCAAACATCACAAGTACATCATGTCTTCCATGATCAGTGAATCTTACACCCATTGAGACAACTGTTTCTTTTCCTTGCAAGGAGGCTTATCTCTGGGTTTTAATGCACTTCGACCTCAGGCCAGGCCGCTCTTTGAAAGCTCTTTCCTTCCAGCTTTTATGTCGTACAATCAACTGTACATTATTTATACGGCATAACCACAGCTGGTTTGCTAACAAATGGTACATTGTATGTCTCGTGCACGGCATCTGTTTTAAATCAGGCCCTTGCCCAAACATACAGCATATCCTTCTGAGTTGCAATGTTTAACTTAAACACACATATAAACCCACTGGAAACAGTTAAGATGTCATCCAACCATTTCACCTTTCAATAAAGCTTCACCTGTTCTTCCTCATTTCAGGTAACCCAGCAAATTTAGCATGACTACACACACAGGGTTCTTTCATACCATTCACTGTGTTACAGAATTCTCTGATACTGTGGAACAGTCTATCAAATGCAGCCTCCAAATAACTATAAAATAAATACAGAAATGTTTATCCATACTTGCATCCTATTAGCAATTCTAACTTCTGCTCAGAACAAATGAGATGATTTTTAGGGTCTTGTACATTATCCATGATGTGGAGCTGCCGGTGTTGAACTGGGGTGGGCAAGGTCAGAAGCCAGGTAACACCAGGTTACAGTCCATCACGTTTATTTGAAACCACAAGCTTTCGAAGCATTGCCCCTTCATCAGGTGAAGTGAGAGAGGAGCACACAGACACAGAAATTATAGGCAGAGCAATCAAGGGCAGAGAGAGCAAGAGATCATACAGATGGTGCGAGTGAAGTGTTGACAGGCCGAACGATTGGTCTCTGCAGGTGATCATGAGTGTGAGACCTTACTTTACTCACACCATCTGACAATCTTAATAATAAGGGTGATGGACGATAACCTGTTTCAGAGATAGGAGGAACTGCAGATGCTGGAAAATCTGAGATACCAAGGTGTTGAGCTGGATGAACACAGCAGGCCAAGCAGCATCAGAGGAGCAGGGTGGCTGACGTTTCGGGCCTAGACCCTTTTTCAGAAATGGGGGAGGGGAAGGGGGTTCTAAAATAAATAGAGAGAGAGGGGAGGTGAATAGAAGATGGATAGAGGAGAAGATAGGTGGAGAGGAGACAGACAGGTCAAAGAGGCAGGGATGGAGCCAGTAAAGGTGAGTGTAGGTGGGGAGCTAGGGAGGAGATAGGTCAGTCCAGGGAGGATGGACAGGTCAAGGGGGCGGGATGAGGTTAGTGGGTAGGAGATGGGGGTGGGGCTTGAGGTGGGGCGAGGGGATAGGTGAGGAAGGACAGATTAGGGAGACGACATGTCCATCCTGGGCGTCCTGCAGTGCCACAACGATGTTACCCAAAGGTTGCTGGAACAGCACCTCATATTCCGCTTGGGAACCCTGCAGCCCAATGGTATCAATGTGGACTTCACAATCTTCAAAATCTCCCCTCCCCCTACCGCATCCCAAAACCAGCCCAGCTTGTCCCCACCTTCCTAACCTGTCCTTCCTCCCACCTATCCCCTCCTCCCACCTCAAGCCCCACCCCCATTTCCTACCTACTAACCTCATCCAGCCCCCTTGACCTGTCCGTCCTCCCTGGACTGACCTATCGCCTCCCTACCTCCCCACCTACACTCACCTTTAGTGGCTCCATCCCCGCCTCTTTGACCTGTCTGTCTCCTCTCCACCTATCTTCTCCTCTATCCATCTTCCATCTGCCTCCCCCTCTCTCCCTATTTATTTCAGAACCTCCTTCTCCTCCCCCATTTCTGAAGGAGGGTCTAGGCCAGAAAAGTCAGCCTTCGTGCTCCTATGATGCTGCTTGGCCTGCTGTGTTCATCCAGCTCCACACCTTGTTATCTCTATAACCTGGTGTCGTTCTGACTTCTGACCTTGTCCTTTATCCATGACCTTCCCTTATTTTAGTTTTCAGTGACAAATGGACCCACCGATCAGATTGTCCGATTCATGATCCGAATTTTGTTCCTCTCTGTAGAAATAATTTGTATATTCTTAACACATATTTGCAGAAACAATCTTTTGAACACTTCTCATTAGATATGCACCTACTGAGAGGGGAGTGAGAGATTCACAGAGAGAGAGACAGAGAGAGAGAAAGCGAGTCATGAATATTTACGTTGGATGGTATAATGATGTCGAGATACATAACAGACAAGGCTTTACCTGCAGAGTATTTCAAATCAATTATCGCTGGTCTCTTACATTTTAGTATGTCACTTCCTGTCAGTCAACCCGCGATTACAGTGAAGATGTTTGAAAGTAGGCCTTGCAGCCTGCTGGGATTAGTGCTTTCATTCCATGTCTCACAGAGTTTAGTGCTTTCTCTTTATGGAGAGCTGAAATGGCACTGCTTGAGACTGTCCACTGTGATTTTACTGATCTAACTTGTGACATCTGCATTAAGAAAGAAGTACTTGCGTTTATATAGAGCCTTGCACAATCTCTGGAGGTCCAAAGTACTTTTGAAGAAAATGAGGTACTTCTGATGTTAGTAATGCAGTGAAGGTAACAGGCAATTTGGGCAGAGCAAGCAGCCACAAACAGCAATGAGCTGGTCATCAGTTTTGACGAGGCTGGTTGAAATACAAATATTATTGATCAAGGGCCTGGCAGACAGCTCCCTTGTTCTTTCAATTAATGACGCAGGATTGTTTACAGCCACCTGAGAGATGAGACGGACTCTGAGTTTAACATCTCATTAAAAAGGCAAAATCTCTGATGGTTTAGCATTCCCTCAGCACTCCTCTGAGGGTCAACCTTGATTTTTGTGTTCAACCTCTGGATTGGGAGTTGAACTTAAGATCTTATGATTTGGAGGTGAGTGTGCTACTAACTGAATTCACGATTTACAATTTTTTTTGTTAGTCTCATTTGGTTTTTGTTTTCCTTTGTACCTCCTCTCCTTCAAGTCATATCTCCCCTGGTGTATGAACTTCACTTGGACCTACCTCATTTCTAAAAACCGAAAGAACTGCGGATGCTGTAAATCAGGAACAAAAACGAATTTGCCGGAAAAGCTCAGCGGGTCTGGCAGCATCTGGGAAGGAGAAAACAGAGTTAACGTTTCGGGTCCGGTGACCCTACCTCATTTCTACCTTTTTTAAGAAGTCATTCCTCAAAACCATAATGTTGGGTTTCACAAGTACAATGAAAATGCTGAGTTCTAACTCACCGCTCCATTTCTCCATCTCTGTTTCTGACTTGTCAAGCTGCTTGATTGATATCCTATACAGGATGTACAGAAATTTACTCCAATTCAATGTTGGGTTGAATGAAACCACTGCCTTTAATCCTTGTGATAAGTCGTAGTACTCATTACCAAATTCATCCCTTTCTCTCTGATCACTGCCTGGGCCAGAAGCAGACTGTTTACAACATTGGTGACACATTTGGTCCTGAGCTTCTGACACTTATTTGTTAAGAACATTTATTTCCTTCTCTGTAACATCGTTGGACTCTGCTCACACCCTATCACATTTACACTGAAACCTTCAGCCTTGTCTTTTTTGTTCACCCTCCAGACATGTCTGTTTCAATGTAACACAGTGTGGAGCTGGAGGAACACAGCAGGCCAGGCAGCATCAAGAGGAGTAGGAAAGTTGACTTTTCGGGTCAGGGCAAGGTCCCGACCACAAACATCAACTTTCCTGCTCTTCTGATGCTGCCTGGCCTGCTGTGTTCCTCCAGCTCCACACTGTGTTACCTCTGACTCTAGCATCTGCGGTTCTTGCTATCTCTGTTTCAGTGTCATCTTGATTCCCTTACCAACTGCCATCCTTGCACACTTGAGGTAATCCAAGGCTCTGGTGTCTACATCCGAACTTATTGCAAGCCAACTATCATCCTTGTTCTTGTTGATATACATGGGCTCTTGGTTGAAAATGCCTTGATATTAAAACTCCTATCCTTGATGTCAAATCCCTCCACAGCCTCACCCTCCGATCTCTGTAATATCCTTTAGCCTCACAACCTTCCATGATACCCGTGCTCCAATAATTCTAGTCTCTTGAACATCTCCAATTTCAAAAATTCCAATGTTGATGGTCATGCCTTCAGCTGTTCTTAAACTCTGAAAACCCCTCCTTTAGTTTTCCCTCCCTTTTTGTCTCTCTTTCTTCCTTTAATATTCTTGAAAACATAACTCTTTGATCAAGCCTTGGTCACCTGTTCCATACAGATTCAATACTTTTTGATTATCTTCACATGAAACCTCTTAGTATGTTATTCCTTGTTGAAAGTGCTATATGAATTCATATTGTTTTTGTTATGATTGAGACGATTGCAAAAGGGAACCAGAGAGACTGACAGAAAGAGAGAGTGCTATAGAACGTGACTGTGCAGACGGTGGGAAACAAATGAATCCACAACAGGTCTGATCTCACACAGTTCTGCCAACTTAAAAGGACCACGAGCATTTCTTAGCTGATCACGGGAGCTGACTGTGAGCAAATTAGCTGTTCCCTTTTCTAGATTACAAAGCAACTCCCTTGCATTAATATTTTGTTGGGTGTGAGGTGCTGAGGTGAATCTGAGGTCATGAAAGGCTGTACAAAAATGCAAGCACTCCGTTCTTTCGAACACTTAGGCAATGTTATTTGAAATCAAAAGTCAAATTGAGACACTCAACCGATTAAGTTCACAACAACAGTTTGATCGATGGAAAAGCAAAAGCAGCGAGGCTATGCAAGGCCACTCTGAACCTAATATTGTAGTACGGATAATAAAGGCTATTTTTCTTCAGGCAAATGTTGTTCTGCGGGCATGGGTAGAATGCATAGCCATTAAATTTCTCAAAAAATTCAGTTATTTAATGGACCCAAAGAAAGGGATAACTCTGACTTATATGGCCCATGTAACATTAGTTTCAAAGAATTTTTATAAGCTCATAAATAACAAGTTCCCAAGTGTCTTTAAGCCCACTGTTCAGATAATTGATATAGTCTGTTTTCAGTTGAAAGTCATACTTGAGATACGTACTCCATCAACATGTGGTCTCCAATTACCTAATATTCCACCAATTGGGCTCTGTCCCATCTCTGAGCCAGATGACTGAGTCCTAGTTCCACACTCCTGAGATTTGAAAGCAAAAAGACTGGCTATCAGTGCTGTGTAGTATTGAGGGAAGGCTGCATTGTCACGGGTGTTACCTTTCTGCTGAAACACCACTCAATGTGGCATCAACTTCTCCCAGCGAAAACTAAAAGAACATGTAGCAGGATTCAAAGATGAGTAGGAGAGCTCTCTTTGATGCCTGCCCCAATATTAATCCCTTAACCAACATATTAAACAAATTATTTAGTTCTTATGACATTGCAACATTTGTGGAACCTTGATGTGCACAAATTGCCATATTTTCAACATTACAACAAGAGACTGTGAAGAACTTTGGGACATCCTATGGCTGTGAAAGTTGTTCCATAAACAAAGGTCCTGTTACTTAACTTTCATTTCTTTTTTTTAACATTGACTTGAACATAAGAACATAAGGACTGGGCCACCTGGCCTGTCGACCCAGCTTTGCCATTCAATAAGACCATGGCTGATCTTTTCGTCGACTCAGCTCCACTTACCTGCTTGCCCACCATAACCCTTAATTCCTTTACTGTTCAAAAATCTATTTATCTTTGCCTTAAACAACATAGCCTCAACTGCCTCACTGGGCAGAGAATTCCACAGATTTGCCTAAGAGCAGGTCCTGTCCTCATACGGCCATACTATATAACCTCACATTTTCTCCTGTTTTTTATTGTTTCCTAGTGTGTGTGTCACTAGCACGGTCAACATTTAGCATCCATCCCTAATTGTCCTTCAGCAGGTGGGAGTGAGCCACATTCTTGACTTGCTGCAGTTCATCTGGTTCAATATTTCTGTTGCAGTTTGGTACAGTGGCTTGCCTGGCCATATCAAAGATTTAACAACACTGCTGTTGGGATCACATGTAAGCTAGCACTAAAATGGTTAGCTCAGCTGGCTGGATAGCTGGTTTGCAATGCAGAGTGATGGCAACAACGTGTATCCATTTTCTGCACCAGCTGAGTTTACCATGAATGCTTCACCTTCTCAACCTTAGCTTGGTCCTCGGTATTACTAGTCCAGTGATATTATCACCATGGCGTAACTTCTTTTGTAACAATCACCCATATGAGGTTCCCATACTCAATTTCAAGTTGTCATCTGCTTGCTCTCTCTCGGTCTATATCAATCTTTCCTTCCTTCAATCACGTGTTTCAGCAAGTTTTTTGTGCCTAAGGATATGGTCAGTCCAAACATGTTGCCTTTTCCTGACAATATTCGCAAATGATCTTTCCTCCTTCACCATCTTGAGAACTTTCTGTTGTGTGCTCACCAACTGGTCTCTGCATAGCTTCACAGAGTCATATTTCACAGCATTATTCCTTTATTCATTAACAGGATGAGGGTGTCACTGTCACTGGCTAAGCAGCATTTATTGCCCACCTCTAATTGCCCAGAGGGCAGTTGAGAGTCAACCACATCGTTGAGGGTCTGGAATCACATGTAGGCCAGACCAGGTAAGGATGGCAGTTTCCTTCCCTAAAAGGGAATTATTTCTCTTTGATTTTCCACTTTTCCCAAGGTCGACAGTTCAGCTTCATGCAGTTTAAGATCCTAAATCATAGTCCTGGTCATTATGTCTTCTTCATAAATTCTAAGGTCAAAAATCACATGACACCAGGCTATAGACCAACAGGTTGATTTGCAGACACAAGCTTTCGGAATCTCGCTCCTTCTTCTGACGTCAGACAGACCAAGTATCCAAAAGCTTGTGCCTTCAAATAAACCTGCTGGTCTATAACCTGGTGTTGTATGAGCTTTCACCTTGTCAAAGCTGATGTATTATGGTGGAAAAGATTAGGAGAGGTAATTTAGTTGAATGACAGAGTTGTAAAGAAGGTCATAAGGACTGGGGTTCATATCTGTTGGTCTTTGATGGTGGCAAACATTGACAGTGTATTTAGCATAGAAAATGGGAATGTTGGCATTGTAAGTAGAGAAGTTGATTACAAAAGGAGGGAATTTGAGTCTTTACAGAGTTTCAGTGGGCCATGATGAGTGTATTGATTCCCATTGTAATCATAACCATCATATTTTAAATTGTCTGCCCATGTTCTTCCAACCAAAATATATTATTTCAATTTTCCCCACATGGAACTTTACCCTCCATCTGCCTACCCACTCCACAAACTGGTCTGTGTCCTCTTGGAGGTCTACACTGTCCTCACAATTTACAATATTTTGAAGTCTCCTATCATATAAAACTGGCCTCAGCACACTGTCTAAATCTAATATAATCTAATATATATATCAGAAAAAGCAGAGGTCCCAATATTGACCCCTGGAGAATAGTGCTATAAGCATTTCTCTGGTCTGAAAATATTCTATCTGATGCGACTTTTCTCATAAGTGCGTTGCTTGGCAAAGTATTGAATGCCTTTTGAAGTCCACGTTTACACCACATCAATGATATTACCCTCATCTGTTTTTGCTCCCTCTTCAAACGACTCCAGCAAGTTGATCAAACATAATTTCCTCTTTGGAAAGGGCATAGGGTGTCATGGTAGCTTAACGGTGAACACTGCTGCCTCACAGACCCTGGGGCCTGGGTTTGATTCCAACCTGGGGCATCTGTGTGGAGTTTGCACATTGTCCCCGTGTCTGTGTGCAGTTCCACTGGATGCCCTGGTTTGTTTCGACAGGTCAAAGATTTGCAGGTTAGGTGCATTAACCGTGCTATACTGTCCAGGGATGTGCATGCTCGGTGGATTAGCCAATAGAAATGGGAGGTTACTGATGGGATGGGGTGCGATGGGGTCAGTGTTGACTCAATGGGATGAATGGTCTCATCCTGCACTGTAGGGACTCTATGAAATACATGTTAGACCTTTGTAATCAACCCATCTATTCCCACACGAGCACTACTCTGTCCTGAATATTTGATTCTAGAAGCCTTCCCACCACCAGATATAAACTGCCTAGTCCATAATTGCTGGGGTCATTCTTACAACCATTCTTGGAACAGAGTTTAGCTATGAGGAAAGACTGGACAAAATTGACCTGTTTTCACTTGAACGTCGGTGGCTGAGGGGAGGGGTGAGAGTGAGCTAATAGAAATTTACAATATTATGAGAGGCATGGATAGAAGGGATAGTTGGAGTCTCTTTCCTGCGGTAGAAATGTCAGTTACTAGGGGACATAGGTTTAAAGTTTTTATACAGAGGGTGGTAAGTGCCTGAAATGCGTTGTTAGAGGAGGTGGTAGAAACAGAGACAATAGCAATCCTTAAGAGGCATCTGGGCAGATACGTGAATAGGCAGGGAATAGAGGGACACGGAGAACATAGAGACAAAAGGCGCTATGTGTCAGCACCAGTTTGGTGGGCCAAAGGGCCTGTTCCTGGGCCATACGGTTCTTTGTTCTTTGTCTTAAAGTTTTCATATAACACCTCAGCCATGTTCCTTGTCTCCAGACATCTATTCCTTTGTGGTTCCAACAGCACATCCTTTCTTGTTAGACTAAAATCATGCTGCTGGAGAAAAGTTTTCAGAGCACGATCAAAAAACGTTTAAACCTCTCTGTCAGTCATTGACTGTCACTGGACCAGTCTATATTTGGGTAATTGAAGTCCTCCACTGTAAATACTGAATAATGTTGGTATCTCTCTGTAATTTCCCAGAAGATTTGTTCCTTTACATCCTTCTTACTAGTTGGTGATCTATAGAAGGCACTGAGCAATGTAATTACACCCTTTTGGCTCCCTCGCTTTAGCCAAATTGATCCTAAACTTGAACCCTCTGATTCATTCTCCTTAACTAATAGTAATACCCTTCATTTTCTAGCTTTTCTGAACACCTTGTACCCAGGAATATTTAATATCCAGTCCTACCCTTCCCTGAACCACCCTTTTTTTTAATATTCATTCACAGGCTGAGGGCATCGCTGGCTCGGCAGCATTTATTGCCCAACTCTAATTGCCCAGAGGGCAACTGAGAGTGAACCACATTGTTTTGGGTCTGGAGTCACATGTAGGCCAGACCAGGTAAGGATG
>JAHRHZ010000249.1:4452589-4467448 GCA_024137785.1 Ginglymostoma cirratum
CACACACACACACACACGCACACACACACACACGCACTCTCTCTCTCTCACTCTCTCACACACACACACGCACACGCACATGCACACGCACACACGCGCGCGCGCAAGGTTCCAACAGTGCATCCTCTCTTGGTGGACTGGATTCATATTGCTGTAGAAAATTTTTCTTTGCTCAACCACAATCTAAAAGTGTTTACCCCTCTCTGCCAGTCACTGCCTGCCACTGGCCCAGTATGCATTTGAGTAATTGAAATTCTTCAACGTAGAAGTTTATAAAGTAATGACAGGTATAATGGAGTTGCTGGTACTTTCCTTTTCCCTAAGATGGGGAATCTCAAGACTCAGGGGTATATTTTTAAAGTGAAAGAAGAGAGATTTAAAGAAAAACGTGTCAAATTTTTAGCACAGAGGGTGATTCGTGTGTGGAATGAACTTCCTGAGGAAGTGGTGGATGTGGGTATAATTACAACACTTAGAAGACATTTGGGTGGGTACATGAATAGGAAAAGTTTGGAGGGATATGTGCCAGGAGCAGGCAGGTGGGACTAGTTTAGTTTGAGATTATGTTCGGCATGGACTGGGTAGACCGAAGGATCTGTTTGACTGCTCACTGACTCTTTGACTCAATTTTGGCGTCTCTCTGTAATTTCCTGATGATTTGTCCACAATGAGGAAGAGGTGGCAGCTCATTTTCACAAGATGATTATCACACTTGTGAATCCTCCTCCCATTACCAGCCAGATCTGATGAACTCGAACCTGGACCTTCAGACCCAGAAATAGGTTCTTATATTAGCACAGTTAAATAAAACATTGTCAGCTAACCAACATCAACATGCCAGAGTCTAGGATGATGATGAGGATGACAGCTGAAAGGTCACTTACTGGAATAATAAATATCTGTTTACATCCACTTGATAAATGTTGTGTGTACATGAAACCTAAGTAAAGCTCTAGTAACGTAATTACTCCCTTCATTCAATCAGGTCGCTGGTATATTTCCTCTGGATGGGGCAGAAATTGGCTAAATGCCAACTTTAGCAAGGTTTATGAATGGTTTCTCTCCTCAAGCCCCAAGTGAGATGTCTGATACTGTCTGATGCAGAAACTGTCCTTATTTACCTATATGCCACATCTCAACGATGCCCCGCTCATATCCTTTCTTTCTACTTGCCACCTGTGGACGTGCTCGTCACTGACGGGATCTCCCGACATTCCCAGCTCCCGAACTATGTTTAAGACGCGGCCGCACGCCAGGTCAAGCTGTCCTATGCAGTTTGCCCACCTCAAGAATTGCCCCAGACATGGCGATCGGAGGGAAATTAGCATCTGGTTAGGGTGCAGATACAGTTCACGAGGTTAACTCTGGAATTGAGTGAATTGGTTTATGAAGAGAGATTGAGTGCATTGGGACTATACTCAATGGAATTTAGAAGAATAAGGGAGTTCTTACAGCAATGTATAAAATGATGAAAGGAATAGATAAGATAGAAATAGATAAGAGATAGTTGTTTCCACTAGCAGGTGAAACTAGAACTAGGGGGCATAGCCTCAAAATAACGGGGAGCAGATTGAGGACTGAGTTGAGGAGGAACATCTTCTCCCAAAAGGCTGTGAATCTGTGGAATTCCCTGCCCAGTGAAGCAGCTGAGGCTACCTCATTGAATATTTTTAAGGCAAAGATAGATTTTTGAACAGTAAAGGAATTAAGGGTTATGGTGAGTGGGTGGATCAGTGGAGCTAAGGCCACGAAAAGATCAACCATGATCTTATTGAATGACGGAGCAAGCTCGAGGGGCCGGTTGGCCTACTCCTGCTCCTGTGTCTTACGTCCTTATGCAACTTGCTTTGCAAACAGTGAGTTGGCTGTTCTGGTGAATGGGTTTGGTGCTGTGTCCAGCGGAGAAGTCCAGCAGGATAAATATTCCCTCTAGGCTGTGTGGACACTCAGAAGATCCCTGTGATTTCGATGCATTGACTTCTGGTTCTGGAAGCCGTTACTGCACATCAACCTTAGAAGTCCATACAATGGAAAATATAATTTGGGGGAATGTAACCCCTAACCCCCACCAGCCCTATCTGAGATACCACCGGATTCTGTGCTGTGTCTGCAATCTGGAAGAATGCACAGCAATGCCATAAGGAGATCAATGACCTTCTCCGTTCCAAGATTTTATCTTCTCTCTCTTACCTCACACTCTGCCTCAACTATTGCACCCACCAGCCAGGAAGCTCATGGTCTATCACTCTAACTATTGCCCTTACATCTTCCTTCCCTCACTCTCACCCACCACAAACCCTGCATGGACTCAGTGCCTCCAACTCACTCACTTGGGCTGCCTCCATACCTTTTCCTCAGCCCTAACAATTGTGCCAGCCACTGCCACCTCACTCAATCCCACAGTAGCACAGAAAAGAAACCAAGATGGAAGATGGGGTTTATGATAGTCACCTCTTCGTCCCCAGCCCCAGCCAGTGATGACCCCAACTGTTCCTGTAGTGATGCTGGAACATCCATATTAAAAAACAAAGTAAGGACCATTGTCCATTCCTGTGTTGTCCTAGCATCATCACCGTCATGAATATGCTCATGCTTCGAGGCCTTTCTCACAGCTCATTCTCTCTTCTGCCACCTGCAGTTACCAGTGGTCTCCACCCAGTCTCCACCATCAAGACTACAGCCCCACAAGACACCTTCTGCACCACCCCAGAGGCTACAGGTACCTCAGAGGATGCACTGGCAAGGATGTCTCCTGCATCACCTTCGGTGAGGCCTCACATTGATGCCTCACTGGGTATTTTAGCCAGATTCGCAGCTGGCGGAAGAAGTAATGTCCCAGCTCGCTGGCACTCAGAGGCCTGCTGGAAGCCAGGCACCCGCTCAGCCCTAGCAGGAGAGGAGACCCACAGTGTTGGCAATCAAGGGCTTCTTCCATATGCACAGGCGGGCACAGGAGCAGCAGGCAGGTTTGTCAGAGGCACTGGGCAAACTGACTTGAATTTTGGAGAATTGCCTGCAGCAACAGTGTTTTCAAAGGGCTACCTCTGGCATGTGAGCGTCCGGCTGCCTCCACAGGTAGATTGGCTACAGGCAGGGAGATCCAGGCCCAGTATGTTTGGGTCTACTGGATAGACATAGATCTGCTCTCCATCACCCAATCCGTTGGTGCTCAGCACCTACAGCAAGGCAATGGGACACTGACCCTTCTTCACAAGGAGGTCGGGCACTGCCAATGGGCACCCAGTCAGAGGAGAACAACATACTGAAGTCTCCTGTCAGGGATATTGATAGGATGCAGAGCTGGGCTGGGAAGTGGCAGATGGAGTTTAACCCTGAAAGGTATGAGGTGATTCATTTTGGAAGGACAAACTTGAAAGCAGAATACAGGGTTAACGGAAAGGTTCTTGGCAGTGTGGAGGAGCAGAGGGATCTCGGGATTCAAGTCCACAGTTCCCTGAGAGCTGCCACCCAGGTGAATAGAGTTGCTAAGAAGGCGAATGGTGTGTTAGCTTTCAGTAATAGAGGGATTGAGTTCAAGAGCCGTGAAGTTATGCTCCAGCTATACAAAACCCTGATTCAGCCACATCTGGAGTATTGTGCCCAGTTCTGGTCGCCTCATTACAGGAAAGATGTGGAAACATTGGAAAAGGTGCAGAGGAGACTTACCAGGATGTTGCCTGGAATGGAGGGAAGGTCTTACGAGGAAAGGTTGAGAGAGCTAGGGCTTTTCCATTTAGAACGATGAAGGATGAGAAGTGACTTCATAGAGGTGTACAAAATGATCAGAAGTATAGATAGAGTGGATAGCTAGAGTCTTTTTCCTAGGGTGGAGGTAGCTGTTATGAGGGGGCATAGTTTTAAAGTGAATGAAGCTAGATATCACGGAGACATCAGAGGTAGGTTCTTTACTCAGAGAGTGGTTGGGCTGTGGAATGCATTGCCGGAGAGGGTAGTAGAGTTGGCCTCATTAGGGGCATTTAAGCGGCTATTAGATCGACATATGGATGATAGTATAAGGTAGGGGTGGACGTTAGAGACACCTTAGGTTTAGGGTAAAAGTTCAGTACAACTCTGTGGGCCGAAGGGCCTGTGCTGTGATGTACTGTTCTTTGTTCTATGTTCTCTGTTCTATGATACTCCAGATGTGGCTGAGCCTTCCACCTCCACCCTCAGGTTTGTGGGATTTCAATCCTCTGGCCAGGACACACTCAGCACGTCTGGGCCATTGAACACAAGGGTTCACTTGACATAAATTCCAAGAACAACAGGCTCCAGACTAGGGCAGGCTCCGTCCATTCCAGCCCGGGGCCGTACTGAGGGGTAATGGGAGGGAAAGGAAGAAAAAGAACTTCGGACAGCCATAGGTGCCACAATTTGAAGTGATAACACAGTGTAGAGCTGGATGAACACAGCAGGCCAGGCAGCATCAGAGGAGCAGGAATGCTGACGTTTCGGGTCAGGACCGTTCTTCAGAAATGGGGGAGGGAGAAGGGGGCTCTGAAATAAATAGAGAAGAGGGGTGGGGCTGGGAAGGTAGATGGTGGTAGGTGAGTGCAGGTAGGCAGTGGTGGGAAGTGGTCAGTGAGGTGGGAGGAGTGGATAGGTGGGAGAGAAAATGGATAGGTTGTGTCAGGTCAAGGAGGCAGGGATGAGAGGGTGGGTTGGTCATGGGATGAGGCCGGGTTGGGGAGTAGATTTTGAAACTAGTAAAGTCCACATTGAGACCATTGGGATGTAGACTCCCAAGGTGGAATATAAGGTGCAATTTCATAACATTTGTTCACCCTGTAAACTGGTGCTGAAATAGGGCACATCTAAGGCATTCTGCATTCTAATGGCTACCCTGATCATATAATTTATTACTGTAGAGTGTACACATCCACAAATGGCTCTAAAGTGCTCACTCTTGGTCCAATAAAATGCCCAGTCTACCTCAGATGACACTAGTAGTGTAAGGCATCTCAAAAGTGTGAGCTAGCTGTTAATAGTGTTGACAATGAACAGGGCACTGACGTCAAGGCAAATAGACATTCTGCCCACTGCACAAATGAGTAAGTCAGAAGTCACACCAGTTTACAGTCCAACAGGTTTATTTAAAATGACAAGCTATCAGCCTGTCAACACTCCACTCACACTGTTTGTGCTTATTCCATTGACACTCTTAACCACCTGGAATTATCCTGCCTTTATCTCTCCACCTAATATTCTGTGCCTGTGTGCTTCCCTCCACTTCACCTGATGAAAGAAGGGCACTCTGTAAGCTTATGATTTTAAGCAAACCTGTTGGATTATAACCCGGTATCGTGTGACTTCTGACTTTGTCCACCCCAAGTCCAACACTGGGAACTTCCACAAATCAGTTATGTGGCATATGAATTTGAGTGCAGGTGTGATGTCAAATATGTAGGCTGTACACCCTAACAACTGGAGAATCAAACAGTATGTCTGTTTCCAGCAGCAAGAAGAGCGGGAGCTTGGACCAGAGGCCTGCTGGGAAAGGGTGAGTCACTGAATGAAAACTTTAAAAGCTTACCTCGAGCATCGGAGCCCTCCATTTCTGTTTCCAGCAGCAGGAAGAGCGGGAGCTTGGACCAGAGGCCTGTCGGGAAAGGGTGAGTCACTGATTGAAAACTTTAGGCAGCAGCAGCACCTCGGAAAGCAGAAGTTTCTGGGAAAGGAGGGACTTCTTTTTTCCCCTCTCAGCTATATAAGTGAGTGTTTTCTAAACCCTAGACCCTACTCTTGTAGGGCCTCCCATCCATCCACCTCCTCTAACCTTATACACCAGGGACAAATCAGGTAAGCTTCGCTTCTTTCTTTTTACTTTCTGATAAGGGGACTAGCAGAGATGGCAGTGCAGGGAGAGGAATGTTCCTCCTGCAGGATGTTTGAGGTGAGGGACGCCATTAGTGTCCCATCCAAGTACATCTGCAGGAAGTGCACCCAACTCTTGCTCCTCCAAGACCGCGTTAGGGAACTGGAGCGGGAGCTGGATGAGCTTTGGATCATTCGGGAGGCAGAGTCTGTGATAGATAAGAGTTACAGGGAAGTAGTTACTCCTAGGCATGAAGAAAGCTGGGTAACTGTTAGAAGGGGGAAAAAACAGTCAGTGCAGGGATCCCCTGTGGTCGTTCCCCTGAAAAACAAGTATACTGTTTTGGATACTGTTGGGGGGACAACTTACCAGGGGCATGCACTGGGGTGCAGGTCTCTGGCACAGAGTCTGTCCCTCTTGCACAGAAGGGAAGCGGGGGAAGGAGGAGAGTGTCAGTCATTGGGGACTCAATAGTTAGAGGGTCAGATAGAAGGTTTGTTGGGAACGAAAGAGACTCACGGTTGGTGTGTTGCCTCCCAGGTGCCAGGATCCGTGATGTCTCGGATCGTGTCTTTGGGGTCCTGAAGGGAGAGGGTGACCAGCCCCAAGTCGTGGTCCACATAGGTACCAATGACATAGGTAGAAAGAGGCATAGGGATGTAAGGCAGAATGTCAGGGAGCTCGGGTGAAAGCTGAGAGCTAGAACAAACAGAGTTGTTATCTCTGGTTTGTTACCCGTGCCACATGATAACAAGGCAAAGAACAGGGAGAGATATCAGCTGAACACGTGGCTGCAGGGATGGTGCAGGAGGGAGGTTTTCAGGTATATGGATAACTGGGGCTCATTCTGGGGAAGGTGGGACCTCTACAAACAGGACGGTTTTCACTTGTACCAGAGGGGTACTAAAATCCTGGGTAGGAAATTTGCAAGTGCTATTCGGGTGGATTTAAACTAGCTCAGCAGGGGCATGGGAACCTGTGGTGTAGTTCCAGTACACAGGAGGATGAGAGTAGGGAGGACATGGACAGGATTTCACCAACACAGGAGTGTGCTGGCAGACAGCAAGCTGGTTTGAAGTGTGTCTACTTCAACGCCAGGAGTATCCAGAATAAGGTAGGTGAGCTTGCAGCATGGATAGGTACCTGGGACTTCGATGTTGTGGCCATTTCGGAGACGTGGATGGATCAGGGTCAGGAATGGATGTTGCAGGTTCCAGGGTTTAGATCTTTCATAAAGATCAGGGAAGGTGGTAAAAGAGGGGGAGGTGTGGCTTTGTTAGTCAAGGACAGTATAACAGTGGCTGAAAGAACTTTTGACGAGGACTCGTCTACTGAGGTGGTATGGGCTGAGGTCAGAAACAGGAAAGGAGAGGTCACACTGCTGGGAGTTTTTTATAGGCCTCCGCAAAGTTCCAGGATGTGGAGGAGAGGATCGGCAAAATGATTCTGGGCAGAAGTGAAAGGAACAGGGTGGTCATTATGGGAGACTTTAACTTCCCCAACATTGACTGGAAATGCTATAACTCTAGTACGTTGGATGGATCAGTTTTTGTCCAATGTGTGCAGGAGGGTTTCCTGACACAGTTTGTCGAAGGGCCGACAAGAGGGGAGGCCACACTGGATCTGGTACTTGGTAATGAACCAGGCAAGGTGTTTGATTTAGTGGTAGGTGAGCACTTTGGACAGAGTGACCATAATTCGGTTACGTTTAGTTTAGCAATGGAAAGGGACAGGAACATGCCACTGGGCAAGAGTTATAGATGGGGGAAGGGCAATTATAATGCGATTAGGCAAGACTTAGGAGGGATAGAATGGGGTAGCAAAATGCAGGGGATGGGGACAATCGAAATGTGGAGCTGGTTTAAGGAACATATATTGCGTGTTCTTGATAGGTATGTCCCTGTCAGGCAGGGAGGAAGTGATAAGGTAAGGGAACTGTGGTTTACAAAAGAAATTGTATCTCTTGTTAAGCAGAAGAGGGAGGCTTATGTGACATTGAGACGAGATGGTTCAGAAGAGGCGATGGAGAGTTACAGATTAGCTAGGAAGGATTTAAAGAGAGAGTTAAGAAGAGCAAGGAGGGGACATGAGCAGTCATTAGCAGGTAGAATTAAGGAGAACCCTAAAGCTTTCTATAGGTATGTGAGGAAGAAAAGGATGACTAGGGTAAGAATAGGGCCAGTCAAAGACAGAAGTGGGAAGATGTGTGTGGACCCTGTGGAGATCAGAAAGGTACTAACCAAATATTTCTCATCTGTTTTCACTCAGGAAAAGGAGAATATTGTAGAGGAGAAGACTGAGATACGGGCTATTAGACTTGAAAGGATTGAGGTTAGTAAGGCGGAGGTGTTATCAATCCGAGAAGGTGTGAAGGTAGCTAAATCCCCTGGGCTGGATGGGATTTGTCCGAGGATTTTCTGGGAAGCTAGGGAGGAGATGGCGGAGCCTTTGGCCTTGATCTTTGAGTCGTCATTGTCTACAGGTTTAGTACCAGAGGACTGGAGGATTGCAAATGTTGTGCCCTTGTTCAAGAAGGGCAGTAGAGATGACCCAGGTAATTATAGACCAGTAAGCCTTACATCTGTTGTAGGAAAAGTTTTGGAAAGTATTATAAGAGATAGGATTTATAATCATCTAGCAAGCAACAATTTGATTGGAGATAGTCAACATGGATTCGTCAAGGGCAGGTCGTGTCTCACAAACCTCATTGAGTTTTTTGAGAAGGTGACCAAGCATGTGGATGAGGGTAGGGCAGTTGACGTGGTGTACATGGACTTCAGTAAAGCCTTTGATAAGGTTCCACATGGTAGGCTATTGGAGAAAATGCGGAGGTATGGGATTGAGGGAGATTTAGCAGTTTGGATTAGAAACTGGCTTTCTGAAAGAAGGCAACAAGTGGTGGTTGATGGAAAATGTTCAGCCTGGAGTTCAGTTACTAGTGGTGTGCCACAAGGATCTGTTTTGGGCCCACTGCTGTTTGTCATTTTTATAAATGACCTGAATGAGGGCATAGAAGGATGGGTTAGTAAATTTGCGGCTGACACTAAAGTCGGTGGAGTTGTGGATGGTGTGGAAGAATGTTGCAGGTTACAGAGGGACATAGATAAGCTGCAGAGCTGAGCTGAGAGGTGGCAAATGGAGTTTAATGCGGAAAAGTGTGAGGTGATTCACTTTGGAAGGAGTAACAGGAATACAGAGTACTGGGCTCATGGTAAGATTCTTGGTAGTATAGACTAGCAGAGAGATCTCGGTGTCCACGTGCATAGATCCCTGGACGCAGACATAGGTGGATGGGTTAGTAAGTTTGCAGATGACACTAAAGTCGGTGGAGTGGTGGACAGTGTGGAAGAATGTTGCAGGTTGCAGGGAGACTTGGATAAACTGCAGAATTGGGCTGAAAGGTGGCAAATGGAGTTCAATGCAGACAAATGTGAGGTGATGCACTTTGGGAAGAATAATAGGAAGGCAGAATACTGGGTCAATGGAAAGATTCTTGGTAGTGTGGATGTGCAGAGGGATCTTGGTGTCCAGGTACATAGATCCCTGAAAGTTGCCACCCAGGTTGATAGTGCTGTTAAGAAGGCATACAGTGTGTTAGGTTTCATTGGTAGAGGGATTGAGTTCCGGAGCCGTGATGTCATGCTGCAACTGTACAAAACACTAGTGCAGCCTCACTTGGAATATTGCGTACAGTTCTGGTCGCCCCATTACAGGAAGGATGTGGAAGCATTGGAAAAGGTGCAGAGGAGATTTACCAGGATGTTGCCTGGTCTGGAGCGAAGGTCTTATGAGGAAAGGCTGAGGGACTTGGGTCCGTTCTCATTGGAGAGAAGAAGGCTAAGAGGGGATTTAATAGAGACATACAAAATGATCAGAGGATTAGATAGGGTGGATAGTGAGAGTCTTTTTCCTAGGATGATGACGTCGGCTAGTACGAGGGGGCTTAGCTGCAAATTGAGGGGTGGTAGATTTAAGACAGATGTCAGAGGCAGGTTCTTTACTCAGGGCGTGGAATGCCCTGCCTGCCAATGTAGTTAACTCAGCCACATGAGGGGCATTTAAACAGTCCTTGGATAAGCATATGGATGATGATGGAATAGTGTAGGGGGATGGGCTTAGATTAGTTCACAGGTCTGCGCAACATTGAGGGCCGAAGGGCCTGTTCTGTGCTGTATTGTTCTATGTTCTATGTTCTATGTTCTATGTTCTATGTTCTATGTTCAATGTTCTATGTTCTATGTCCCTTCAGCTGTTTGCTCCAAGTAAGGCATGACTGTGTATATCCAGTGCATGCTTGCAAAACTGGTAATGTAGTGTTTCACATTAGCTGTGATTTGGCAGTGGGACAACATTTGCTGGATAGTCCTGAAAGTGGAAATAATTACATTTAAATCCAATTTAGGATTAAAATTCTGGCTCTGAGAGTGCTCAAGTGCTTTTGTTGGAATTACAAATGTTAAAATACAGGTTCCAGTTATTTGCAGACAGATAGAATATGTACATATACTATGCAGGTTTCAAATAGATGATTACCATTCACTGGTTCGTATCACAGGGCAAAGCCATAACGGAACAGAGTCAACCAGCCTGCATTAATATTTAAACATGGCCTGGCAATTAAAATGTCTGCTCCCTCATGCTTACAGCTGTTTGTCTCAGATTAATCTGTTTCTTTTGCTAAAGGGTCACCCTCCCCAGACTTAGCTAATCATAAAAAATGATCAGTCAACAGACACAAGCAATTGAGCATCGGACAATGAACAGGGGTGCCCTTGTGGCACAGGTTCAAGTGTCACATGTTCACAAGGTGAACGGCCCTGAACAACTTGATTAAGAACATATCTGCAGCACTATACAATGGCCCTTCAAAGAGTCATTTATTACTTATTACTCCCACCGATACTATGAACAGATGCATCAGCGGCAAGTAGATTCGGGAGAACGGGTTAATTTTCGCCTCTTGTTAGCTTCCTCACTATCTTCACAGGGCTGTCCCAATGGGTATGTCTTTGATGGCTTGACAGTCAGGGTGTTACTAAGACAGTTTTAGTGATCTGGTATTGAAGAATCTACCTGGAGTACTTTCTATGGGCTTTATATCCACAGTGTTTCCTCCAAATGATATTCAAGATGGCAGAGTACTGAGCCATTAGTTGATGGAGAGTGGTAGGTGATAGTCAGTGAGAGGTGTCTGTGCCTGTATTTGGGTCATGCCACAAAACCTGATGGGTCTGGAGTCAGTGTTGAGAACTTCCCTCCTAACTATGCTACCATCTCTGGTTGGTCTGTACTACCAACTAAAAGTCATAATCAGCTCAGTGAGTATGAAAATGTTAAGGCTTTCTTGACTTGATGGTGGGACAGCACTCCCAATTTTGATGCAAGCCCCTACATGTTAGTGAGGGAGGCTTTTCAACATCCATTGGACGTGTACCTTTGCTTTGTCTGAACCTGTGGCCGTATCAATGATGCTGTGCGATCTGTTGGGTTACCTCCGAATTATCTTACTGCTCAGCAGTTTTTGATACAAAATATTGCTGGCTTGTTTGGCCATTTTAGAGGACACTTAAGATCCCATTGCAGCTGATCTGGAGTCATAATGACACCTGAAGAAGGAGCGAGACTCCGAAACCTTGTGTCTTCAAATAAACCTGTTGGTATAGAACCTTGTGTCATGTGAATTTTGACCTAAGCCTAACAAGGGCATTGGCAAACCCAGTGAAGTGATTGCAATGAGGTGAACTATCTGGACATCAGACGATATGAGTTCCCTGATCGGGGCTGTTAACCTGGTCCAATCAGGGAGCCCTGGCTGACAGATAAAATGAGTGAGTGTCAGAGATACTGACACTCTGGTACCTGATTTTGAAGGAGTCAAGGACTGTCCATGTGTAAATAAAGGGTGATTTGGTGATGGGATATCAGCTTCTGTGGTGTTATTTCACCCAGCAAGTTTTCACAACTTTCAATGATGGTTTTTTGGAGATTAGCTTTCAACTCCAAATTTTTATTCACTCAATTTAAATTTCACCAGCTGTCATGTTGGGATATGAACCTGTGTCCCTGTTGCATTAACTTGGACTTTTAGATTACTAGTCCTGTGATATGCCGACAACGCAAATGCCTTGTCCCATTATTGATGGAAGCTTTCTATTTCAAGTTTATTTAAACTTTACTGAATTTAAATTTGCCATTTGAGATTTGAACTCCTAGTCAGGTCTCTGGCTTTATTATCCACTAACACAACCATTATATTATCACACACACCTACCTGCAGAACAGCAGCCAGCAATTAATCTTGTTAAGTATTTTGAGTCAATTACCTGTAACAAAGCCTCGCCATTTAATCATACCATGACAATATCTGTCAAACTGAATGAGTGCAAACCCCTCAAAAAATCCTCTGCCACCCTCTTTCACTGTGAACAGACCATCAAGCCTCTCATATATTAGAGATGCAAAGGTGCTTTGAAGAGGAGCTGCTTTGTTGAAAGTGTTTGCAACCTCCACACACAAAACAAATTAGCATAGCACTGAGAATCTGGTCTTCCTTTTCAAACTAATTACCTCACATCCCATTTTCTCAGCCGCTCTGGGAGGAGCAAAATGACTGTCACACCGGTATTATTTGTGAAAGAAGAACCTAAACAATCATTATATGCGCGGGCTGTTGAAATCCTGCCCTTTTCTGAAGCTCCGACCTTCAGTAATTGATACTCTGGGGCCCATTATTGGCAAAAGGTTATCCTTTGGGTTGAAACATAGCTTGCCCAATAATTACGCTGGAGAGTTAATCTACCAGGCCTGGTGATTGACAACACAGCCTGCGCCTCCACTAATTACCCATTGCAGGCAGCACCTGGTTGAAGAACTATCTAGGGCTCTTGGGGAAACTATCCTGATGTTTGTGCCACTCCCATTGTCAACTCCCTGTCTCCACACACATTCCCCGCTTCCCCACAGCAGCAAGTATCCTGAAATTAAATGCTGCAGGAATAGGCTCAGGATATTTCTGTATCAAATAGGGGGATTGACACCATAGCGCCTTTCGAATTACAAGAGGGGCGTGTTGATGGTGTAGAGATGGAGAAAACAGTTGTGATTGAATCCGAAACTCCGGATTGTGAATGAAAGACAGGATGGAATAAAATCTAGCTGGGACGAACCTTTTTTTACCCAAAGGATGTTGAGAATGTGGTGTTCGCTGAGGTGAATAACATTGAAGCATTTGTTGATCTTCATATGTGTGAGAGATAAAAAAAAAGACTTTTGATCAGGTGAGATGAAGTCGGTTAAGGAACCCCTATAGTGTGGAAGCAGGCCATTCAGCTCATCCGCTCAAAACAACATCCCACCCAGACACACACCTGTAACCCTGCATTTCTCATTGCTAATGCAGGGTTATGGGGGTGGGTCTGGGTGGGATGCTATTTGGGGCTGATGGGCTGAATGGTCTGCTTCCACATTGTAGGGATTGTATAACCTAGCCTGCACATCCCCTGTATGCTATGGGCAATCTAACATAGTCAATCCATCTAACCTACGCACCCTTGGACTGCGGGAGGTAGCCAGGGCACGCAGAGGGGACACTTGCAGACAAAGGGAAAATGTGCAAACTCCACATGGACAGTCATCCAAGGTGGAATCAATCCTACATCCCTGACGCTGTGAGGTAGCAGTGCTAACCACTGAGCCATTGTGCCATCCAAGCGGAAGAGCAGAAGAACACCAATATAATACAGTTGGGCCAAATGGCCCCTTTCTGTGCCTTTTATTGGAGAAATTGTGTGCTGACTCAACTACCTCTTGATAAATTCTGACTGATTGCTTGTGTTTGAAAAGTGTGCGCTCACAATATAAAGCCAATTTTTAATTTTTTTAAATCCACTTGATTTAACAGCACTTTTTGAACCATTAATATTTTTTTTTCATGTTTAAGGCTTTATTAAGTCTTTTATCACTCCTCACTTCAATTCATTCAGAGATTTCACAGATACACAGATGCTCCTGGGTGTCAGAGAACACAGTCATAATTGTATGTAACAACAAAAAGGATGTGCTGTGTGGAGTCACTGCATTCACTGAGTCACATTGGGTGCAACCCTGTTCTTTCTCCTGTGCTTTCTTTTCCCTTTGGACATAATGGTCAGGCCAGAATGGCGTATGATTGATGGGGAACTTGAAGGAGGTGGTGTTCCTGTGTATCTGCTGCTCTTGCCCCTCTAGAGGGCAGACCTCGTTAGTTTTGAACGTGGTGTTAGAGGACCCTGGCTGAATTTCTTCCTTGCATCTTGTAGGCTCTTCCCAACATCACAATTGCCAGTCTTCAATCATTTGTCCCACATGATATGAAGATAAGGATGAAGTTACTGACCACCAACTTCTCCCAGGCACATATGGATGGGCAATAAATGCAGGGCCACCAGAGGCATCCACATTCAATGAATGAAAAAAAAAAGCTCTCTCATGCCATTCCATCACTGTCACAGGGTCAAAACTGCAGAATTCCCTCCTTAATGGAATAGTGGCCCTGTTGTTATCCCTGCTGCCTCAAAGCATCAGGGACCTGTGTTTGATTCCATCCTTGGGCAACTGTCTGTGTGGAGTTCAGATGTTCTCCTCGTATCTGCATGGGTTTCCTTCTACAGTCCAAAGATGTGTAGGTTAGGTGGATTGGACATGGGAAATGTGGTGTTACAGGGATAGGGTGGATCTAGACGGGATGCTTTTCAAACGGTCTGTGTAGATTTGTTGGGCCGAATGGCCTGTTTCCGCACTGTAGATTTTCTATTCTATGTGGGCGCTCC
Organism: Ginglymostoma cirratum; assembly: GCA_024137785.1. Lineage (NCBI taxonomy): Eukaryota > Metazoa > Chordata > Chondrichthyes > Orectolobiformes > Ginglymostomatidae > Ginglymostoma > Ginglymostoma cirratum. The sequence continues at coordinate 4,467,212 of JAHRHZ010000249.1, forward strand.
TACATCCTAAGGTATACCACAATTCAAGAACTGAAAGGACTGCGGATGCTGTAGATCAGAAACAAAAACAGGAATTGCTGGAAAAGTTCAGCAGGTCTGGCAGCGTCTGCAGAGAGAAATCAGAGTTAACGTTTAACCCTTCTTCAGAACTGGGTCACTGAATGCGAAACATTAAGTCTGATTTGTCTTCATAGGCCCTTCAGGTCTGCCAGGGCCTATGAAGACAAATCAGACTTA
>JAHRHZ010000249.1:4467848-4505564 GCA_024137785.1 Ginglymostoma cirratum
GGAGCAGGAAAACTTGATGTTTCGGGCCTAAACCCTTCATCAGAAATTCATCATTTCTGATGAAGGGTTTAGGCCTGAAACGTCAAGTTTTCCTGCTCCTATGATGCTGCTTGACCTGCTGTGTTCATCCAGCCCCATGCTTGTTATCTCGGATTCTCCAGCATCTGCAGTACCTTTTATCTCTTCAATCTGATGAAGATGATTTGTGATAACACGAGGTTAATTGGTTAGTCCAGTAGCTATTCTACATGTGAGCTTAGGCTCACAGAGGGGGCTTTTAAGAAGACCCAAGTTGTTAACCTGAAGGACGACACGAAGGAGAAGTAAATATGGATTCCAATTTAGTGTGGGGACAGGAAATATTGAGCGGCGGTGAACGTATGCACTTTGTTCTTGGAATGGTTTGCTGTGCTGGTCGTTGTGGCTCAGTTTCAAACCCAATACTCCTGCCAATCTTTGTCAATGACCTAGATTAAACTAAAAATTTCAGACAATGGAAACTTGACAAAGCAGTAGATCACGATAAGGCAGATTTATAAGCTTCAGAATGACAGTCAGCATGGTGAATTTCACAGAAACATGATAGGCTGAGTTCAAATGGACGAGTGCAAAATGATGCTTTTGTTGGATGAAATAAGGAAAAATTGTATACTATAAATGGTACCATTATGAAAAGTCTGCATGAGCAGGGAGGCCTTGCTCTTAATATATGCAAAGCTGTAAATGTGCAGGACAAGAATTGCTTTTGTTAAAGGCAAATCCTGCCTGACTAACTTGATTCGAGTCTTTGATGAGATAACACAAAAGGTTAACTTGGTAGCTCAGGAGCTATAGGTGGACAATCAGCTAAGTCTCACAAAACAAAGTGCAAACTGTGGAACTCACAGACGTCAGTGTAGAGCTCCAAAAGGACATTGACAAGTTTGTGGAGTGGGCGTATAAGTGGAAAATAAGGTTCCATGCAGAGTAGTCTGAGGTGATTCATTTTGGCCAACATAGCCAAGGGAGTATAATTCTAAAAGAGGTGGAGGAACAGAGGGGCCTGGGTGTATGTGTGCACAGGTCATTTAAGGTTGTAGGAGAGGTGGAGACAACAATAAATGAAACATACAGTGTTCTTGTTTTTTTGTAATAGGGACATTAATAGGGGAAAAGTTTAAGGGAGATATGCGTGGAAAGTTCTTTACGCAGAAAGTGGTGGGTGACTGGAACGTTTTGCCAGGAGAGATGGTAGAGGTGGGCACGATAGCATCATTTAAGATGTATCTCAACAGATACATGAATGGGCAGGGAGCAGAGGGATACAGATCCTTGGAAGATAGGTGACAGGTTTAGATAGAGGATCTGGATCGGCGCAGGCTTGGAGGGCCGAAGGGCCTGTTCCTGCGCTGTAATTTTCTTTGTTCTTTTGTTCTTTGACATAGAGTGCAAGAACAAAGAGGTGATGCTGAACTTCTACAGGACATTTGATAGAGCTCAGCTGGGGTACTGCAAACAGTTGTGGGCCATATATTACAAACCATACACTATTTGTTGGAAAGAAGTGAATGCATGATGGTGTGGTGGTTAGCACTGCTAACTTACAGCACCAGAGACCTGCGTTCGATTCTGGTTTGGGTAACTGTCTGTGTGTTTGCACATTCTCCCTGTGTCCTGTGTGTCTACATACAAGTATGGTCCCAGGAATGAGAAACTTTAGCTATGAGGACAGATTGACACTAGGGCTATTCTCTTTGGGAAGAAGAAGACTGAGAGGAGCTCTGATAGAGGTTTTCATAATCAAGAGAAGGCTGGATGTAGCAGGTAGGGAGAGGGTGTTCCTGCATGTGAAGGAGAAAAGAATGAGAGGACATAGAATCTCCACAGTGTTGAAACAGGCCACAAATCCACACCCAACCTCCAAAGAGCATCTCACCCAGACCCACCCTATCCTTGTAACCTTGCATTTCCTGTGGTTAATGCACCTAACCTACACATCCCTGAACACTGTGGGCAATTTAGCATGGGCAATCCACCTAACCTGCATATCCTTGGACACTATGGGCAATTTAGCATCGTCAATCTACCTAACCTGCACATCTATGGACTGTGGAAGGAAACCAGAACACCCAGAGGAAACCCACGCAGACACAGGGAGAATGTGTAATCTCCACACAGACAGTCGGCTGAGGTTGGAATCAAACCCAGGTCCCTGGTGCTGTGAGACAGCAGTGCTAACCACTGAGCCACCATGATACCCCAATTTAAAGTATAAAAGAGGCAGAAGTAATGTAAAAACACACTTTTTTCACTCAGTGAGTAATTGGATATGGAATTCCCTGCTTGGGAATGTGGTGGAAGCGGGTTCAGTTGAAGCATTCAAGACAGCCTTGGATGGTTATATGGATAGTAATTGTGTGCATGGTTATGGGGGAAAAGGCCAGAGATTGGCACTGGGTTATAGAACCAGTGCAGTCCCTAAACAAATTGACTAGAAAATATCTAGAACCAGTGCAGATTCATTGGAAGCAGTTCAGAAAATCTTCACCATGATGATCCTTGGTATTGAAGGATTGTCTCATGAACAAAGACTAAACAGATTGGCACTGGAGTTTAGAATGATGAGAGGTTATCTCATTGAAACATATAGGAATCCCAAGAGGCTTGATAGCTAAATGCTCAGAGGAAGTTTATCCTTCTGGGAAAGAAAAGGATCAGTGGACATATTTTCAGAATAAAGGAGTGCCAATTTAAGACCGAAATGAGGACAAATTTCTTTTCTCAGAGAGTTGTGAGTCTTTGGAACTCCTTGCCAGAGAGAGCTGTGGGAGCAGATTCCTTGTGTATATTTACAGCTGAGATAGTTAGATTCTTGATTAGCAGGGGAATCAAGGGTTCCAGGGAAAATGAAGGAAAGTGGACTTGAAGAATTTCAGATCAATGGCAGAGCAGGCTCAAGAGGTTGAACAGCCTACTCTTGTTCCTACCTCTTATGGTCTTATAGGCACAATGGGCTGAATAGCCTCCTACTGCATTGTAACAGTTCTGTGACTCATGAAGTTGATCAGATGGGTAAAAACATATCAGGATTACTTAGGTAACTAGGTAAGGAACAGAATATCAAAACAGGGTCACGATTGTTTACTTTGTAAATTGTTGGTTAGGTCTCAGGTGGTTATGCTGTAAACACCTTGAGCACCAGACTTCAGGAAAGGTATAAAGACATTAGAAAGGACAACAGGATGTTTATCATGAAAGAATATTTCTTCAGTTGTAGGAAGATGGTTTCTAAGAGGCCACATCTTTTGTCACCTGTCCTAATAAATGCGTCTCGGTGTAAAACTTTGTCTGGTGAGGCTCCTCTGAAGAATCTTGCTCCATATTACAACGTTGACTACATGTAAAAAAAACAGAAATTGCTGGAAAATCTCAGCAGGTCTGGCAGCATCTGTGGAGAGAAATCAAAGTTAACATTCATGTCTTCCGCAGAACTGATGAGAAACTTTGGTCAATTCTGAGGAAGGATCACTGGACCCGAAACGTTAACTTTTCACAGATGCTGCCGGACCTGCTGAGGTTTCCCAGCAATTTTCTGTTTTAATTTCTGATTTCCAGTTTCTGCAGATCTTTCAGTTTGAATACATGTACCTTGCTGTAGTTAAACAGGGGATTCAATATAATCTTGGATTATGTTAGAGGTGAAAGAGGCAGAAAGGGTATTAAATGTTGAAAGGCTCCCATAGTACTCTTGCCTCTGACTCGGCTGCTTCTGCCCCTTAATAGCCCCTCCTGCAACACCAATGCCACTCATGCTTTCCTGAGTCCACTGATCCAGGAGTGATCCCGGATGAAGTCTCTAGAATGGTACTGGCAGCTGGCACTGCAGCAGATACGTCTTCCAGTGATGGGGAACTGCAGGTATTGGCAGCTCTCACCAGGAGCAATTTTCACTCCAACAGGCCTAAGTCCGGGGGAATACCTAACTCGATACCTGAGACACACTTGGCTTGGTCAGGCTTCCATATGATCATGATTGCAGGTTTGCCATCGGTCCTCTAGTCAGTGAGCGAGGTCTGTATCAGGAACAGAGATAAAAGGTACTGCAGATGCTGGAGAATCCGAGATAACAAGCATGGGGCTGGATGAACACAGCAGGTCAAGCAGCATCATAGGAGCAGGAAAACTGGATTTTTTCTGATGAAAAGGATTTTTTCTGATGAAGGGTTTAGGCCCGAAACGTCAAGTTTTCCTGCTCCTATGATGCTGCTTGACCTGCTGTGTTCATCCAGCCCCATGCTTGTTATCTCTGTATCAGGAACATTTACTTTTATACATAAAAGAGCTCTTAAAGCACAGAAGAAGGCCATTCAGCCCAGCATGTCTGCACTGACTCACCAAATGAGCAGCTAGGCTTTCTCCTGGAACACTCTTCCTTTTCAGAGATCCTTATACAACACCTCAATCAAGTTGACCTCCACCACACTGGCAGAAAGAGCATTCCAGGCCTTAACCACTCAACTGTCTCTGGACGTTTTCTCCTCAGGTTGCCTCGCTTTGTTTTCCGGTCGCTTCAAACCTGTGTCCTTTTCGTTTTTAACAAAGAGTTCCAGTCTTTCTGAAAAATGGCAGGAATTGTTTGGAGAAACCACAATTAAAATGAATGGAATTGGATCATGAATGTATTGAATCAATGCTAAAATATAGGGCAAAATGAGAAACGCTCAAAATACTCAATAAGTCAGGGCAACACCATAGAGTCATACAACACGGAAACAGGCCCTTTGGTCCAACTCGTCGATGCCAACCAGATATCCTAAATTCATCTAGTTCCATTTGCCAGCTTTTGGCCCATATCCCTCTAAACCCTTCCTATTCATGTACCCATCCAGATGGCTTTTAAATGTTGTAATTGGCAGAGAGAGAAAAACAAAGCTTTGGGTCCAAATCTGTGGGCTTTGGCCACCTGACATGAGGACTAATCTTGTTTTTGCAGACAGCAAGAGAGAGTGCTGATAGGTCTTTTTTTCTTTATTGATTCATGAGATGAAGGCATCGCTGGCTAGGCGGCATTTATTGCCCACCCCTAACTGCCCAGATGGTGGTTAAGAGTCAACCACATTGCTGTTGGTCTGGAGTCACATGTAGACCTGCACTAACAATCAATTCAGGATGACCCATGATCTTGTAATGTGATGCAATTAAACTTTCTGGAAATCACACTTGGGGACCTACTCTCTTATAAAAAAAATTGACTATGTTCATAGAATCATAGACGTGCCACGCTCCTGAAGAAGGCCATTTAGCCCTCCATGCCCGCACACAAGCCACGTGTGATCAAGCCTTGCTGCTTTCATTTGTGTCACTGGGGGACATTGGCAGCTTATGGTCCCTATTCTTTTCTTGATTGCAACCCTTGACCAATAAAAAGTTGACTTTCCAACCCATCAACACCCCTTTGGTCTCGTTATGCAAAATGTTGTGATTGTTTTGGCATTTTTACATCTGTGCTGATGAGTGCGAGATGAAAAACATTGGCAACACATCTCCCTTTTCAGTAACATTTAAGCCCTGTACTTGTTCTGCTGGAACTGAATTTATACATTCTGAATTCATTTCACTCAGGACCCTGCAGAACCCCGTCAAGGAGATCAGAGCATTTTTCTATTGCCTGGGCTGAGTACCAATATAGATCTCATCATAAGTGTGAAGAGCAATCTAAGGGACCTCAGGAGAGAACAAAGCCAATGTTTTCATCTGTCAATCTCTTTTTTTTAAGCTTTAGTTAAGAAGTATGCTTCACACCAGTCTTTTAGATTGACAGTGCTACTGGAGTTGAACATTGACTGGGGCTGTGTAAAATAATAGCTCTGTTGATCTTCTTTGTTCTTAAGTGTAGGTATTCTGGCAAGGGCTGAGGTACACAGAAATTCAGAACTAGAGAGTGGTTTGAATGGGTAAATAGTGAAAGACTGACATGGTTTAACACAATCTGACCTGAGGGAAAGCAGGCCGGCTGGGGTGGAGGCGAAATTTAAAACTGACTGAGGATATCTCCTTCTTTCCCAAATGGAGCTGGATTAAGCTGCACCATAGCAATATTCTTTTTCAAATTACTTTATAAAGCAGGAGTGCTCCTCTGGGCACCATAAGAAAATATTGCCTCATTATTCCTCTCTCCCTTACAAGCTCTGAGTTCGCCATAACGCTTACTGTAGAAATTCCATTCCAGCATCTCCCGATCCATGGCCTACTGCCACCTGAGTTCTCATTCATGCCCAGCAACTTGGCACTTTTTCAGCTCCTATAGCTAATCACCATGCCCAGGGTCAGGTCAAGGCCTTAAGACCATAAGATATGGGAGCAGATTTAGGCCATTCAGTCAATCAAGTCTGTTCCCCCATTTCATCATCACTGTTATCTCAACCCCATTCTCCTGCCTTCTCCTCATAACCCTTGATCCCCTTACTAATTAATAAACTATCTATCTGTGTTGTAAATGCATTCAATGATTTTGTCTTCGTGATCATTTGCAGCAATGAGTTCCACAGATTAACCACCCTCTGGCTGAAAAAATTCCTCGTCATATCAGTTGTAGAGGGCTGTTCCTTCACTCTGAGGCTGTGCCCTTGAGTCATAGTCTCTGCTCCTCATGGAAACATCTTCTCCATGTCCATTCTATCCAGCCTCTCAATATTCTATACATTTCAATCAGATTCCCCCTTCATCTTTCTAAACTCCATTGAGATTAGACACAGAGTCCTCAACCTTTCCTCATATGACAAGCCCTTCATCCCCAGGATCATCCTTGTAAGCCTCCTCTGGACCGCCTCCAACACTAATGCATTCTTCCTTAGACATGAAGCCCAAAACTGCTCACAATATTCCAAATGCGGTATGACCAGAGCCTTCTATAGCTTTAGCAGCGCATCTCTGCTCTTGTATTCTAGCTTTTTTGAAATGAATGATAATATCACATTTGCCTTCCAAACTACCACCTGAACCTACATGTTAATCTTAAGAGAATCCTGAACTAGGATTGCCAAATCCTTTTGTGCTTCAGATTTCCAAAGCCTTTCCCTATTTAGAAAATTGTCTATGCCTCCAGTTTTTCCGACATTATGCATAACCTCACACTTTCCCACAGTATATTCCGTCTGCCACTTCTTTGCCCAGTCTCCTAGCCTCTCATAGCCTCCTCTGCAGTCTCCCCACTTCCTCAACACTACCTGTCCCTCCACCTATCTTTGTGTCATCTGCAGTTAAGTATTTACGTCGTACTTGCGCTTTCTGAGAATTTCCAGCTCCTTCTTGCATTAAGTGGATTCTTTACTGTGATAGACTCCCTTTGGTTGCATGAACCTATATCAGTGTAATAGACCACAAACTGAGGAATCAATTTAGAGAGCTTGCCTTAGCTCTCCCTAAATGCTTTTGTTTATGTAGCCAAAAAAAAAGCCACAAACATTTCACAACTCACTGGATGATCCAATGTTCCCACGCTATTTGTTTCAAATGTAAAACACTGCCTGAACTCCTGCAATGGGTCAATGTATTACCCAATCTGGAATTGAGTAACACTCATTAGAAAAGCTATATGCTTTCTGTCACTCCATTGAACGTGATTAAATTGGGACATTACAATAGGAATCTTTGAATTAGAGTTTTTCCCATGTCTCAGGACACAAACATGATACACATACTTAGGTCAATTTCCATAACTGGGTTTTTTCAGATCTCTAACCTATTGACAGATGATTTTTCTGCCCTCATATTCTACGTTTTGGGTTTTTCCATGTTTTAAGACAGCGCCGGAGAGGGATAACATTATACAACACTTTTCGCTGTATTTCATAACGAGATACACGTGAAAATAAATACACTGAACAAATAAATCCACGTTAAACACATGAACCAATAAGTTCAAGAACAGCTTCTTCCTTACTGTTGTTAGACTCCTGAATGGACCTCTCAAATTTCAAATCTAATGTTGATCATGCTTTTTGTACACCTCCTCTGCCGTCATAACTGTGCGTTCCTCTTCCTGTTCAAGAATAGTCTAAGAATAATGGGTAAGCCATTCAAGACTGAGATGAGGAAGAATTTCCTCACTCAGAGGGTTGTGAACCTGTGGAATTCTCTCCCACAGGAAGTTGTTGAGGCCAGTTCATTAGATATAGTCAAAAGAGAGCTGAACATGGCCCTTGCAGCTAAAGGGATCAAGGGATATGGGGAGTGAGCGGCAATGGGAGGCTGAGATTGCATGATCAGTCATGATTGTATTAATTGCTGGTGCAGGCTTGAAGGGCTGAATGGCCTACTCCTGCACCTATTTTCTATGTTTCGATCACCCTATGATCTTTGCATGGTATGATCTGCCTGCACTGCACACAAAACTAAATTTTTCACTGTGCTTAGCTACATGTGGCAATATTAAATCAAATCAAATCAAACATTCAAGCATGACTAATGAGAATCACTTCCGTGACTCCTGTTAACGCACTGGAAGAACTTATGGATATGAATGCATTATAGATGCACCTTGTTTAGTGATCATGTCTTGGAGTGGGGTTCTAATCCAGAGCTATAAAGCAAGGACACGATCACTGCACCATGAGACCTCCATGTGCAATAGGATTGTTGGGCATGGAAGTTAAATAAAGTCATTTGCTATGCCATATTCTGCATTGTACACTACAAGGTCATCAAAGAGATAAAGCTGGAAGCTATAGAAGGCAGAACAAATGGACTTACATTTATCTGGTACTCAGGATGCCCCAGGGCACTCTCTAACCAATGATGTACTTTATGAACCTGAGATGCCATGTTAAAGTGGGAAACCCTGTAGCCAATCTGTATATAAACGACCCTCGGAGGAAGGGTCACCAGACCCGAAAAGTTAACTCTGTTTTTTTCCCTTCAAAGATGCTGCCAGACCTGCTGGGCTTTTCCAGAAACTTTGTTTTTGTTCCTACAAACAGCAACCTGGTTATAACCAAATAATGTTGATTGAGGATAAATATTGGCTGGGTCACTCGCGAAAACTGTCCTGCTCTCTTCAAAATAATTCCAAAGGATTTTTTGCATCTATTTGGAAAGGACAGTAAGTCTTCAGTTTAACATCTCAGACAAAAGTTGACAGCTCTAGTAGTGCATCATTGGTTACTGTTACTGGGCGGTTGGCTCAGATTTTTGTGTTTTTGTTTCTCTAGTCGGAATTGAACCCAAAACTGTCTGACTTAGTGACAAAAGTGTTGCCACCCACTTCATGTGTTGAACTAAGCTGATAAAAAGCTTAACTTTTACCTCTGACTTTCAAGAAAACTAGGAAGCTCGGTAAAGTTGGAGGTGTGGCTCTGGTATTCAAGGATAGAATTGGTACAATTGTTAGAGATGACATTAGTTCATTAGAACAAAATGTTGAATCAGTTTGGAAGGAAATGAGGATTGGTAGTGTCTACATGTTCTCTAATAATTGTAAGACAAAGTATAACTACCAGATTAATCTCAAAACTCTGCGATTTAGGTCTCGGCTCCACCTCTGCAATTGGACCCTCAGCTTCCTGAACCACAGACCGCAATCAGTGAAGATAGACAACAGCACCTCCTTCACGAAAGTCCTCAACACTGGTGCCCCGCAAGCATGCATTGTCGTCCCCTTAGTGTACTCCCTGTATACCCATGACTGTGTGGCCAAATTCTATACGAACGCCGTCTCTAAGTTTGCAGATGACACCACCATGGTAGGGTAGATATCAAACAGCAATGAGTCAGAATACAGAAAGGAGATATAGTGCTTGGTGTCATGGTGCAGTATAACCTCTCTCTCAATGACATCAGACCCAAAGAACTGATCAATGACTTCAGGAAGAGAAGGAGAGGAGAGCATACCCCATCTATATCAATAGAGTTGAGGCTGAAAGGGACAAGAGTGTCAAGATGCTAGGAGTGGAGATAACTGACAACCTGTTCTAAAATTCCTGCATGGATATGACATTCAAGAAGGCACACACAGCTTAGGAATTACAGCATGCCCTTAAAAACCCTCGCCAACTTCTACAGATGCACCACAGAAAGCATTCTATCTGGATGCATAATGGCCTGGTACAGCAACTGCTCTGCCCAGGACCACAGGAACCTGCAGAAAATTGTTTGCACAGCCCAGGCTATCACAGAAGCCAACCTCCTATCCATGGACTCCATTTACACTTCTCATTGCTGCGGAAAAGCTGCCAACATCATCAAAGCCCCTCCCACCCCGGTAATGCTCTCCTCCATCAGGCAGTAGCTTGAACAAACACAGCAACAGGTTCAAGAACAGCTTCTTCCCTGCTGCTGAATGGACGTCTCTTACCTCAAATAATGTTGATCTTGCTTAGAGCACCTCCTGTGCAGTCGTATCTTGTATGGTTTACTCCGTCTGAGCTCCCTATGATCCGTCCTCGTTTGCTATGATCTTTTTGTTCTTTATTCATTCATGATACGAGGGCATCACTTTTTAGGCAGCATTTATTGCTCATCCCTAATTGCCACACGGGCAGTTAAGACTCAACACATTGCTGTGAGTCTGGAGATGGGTTTTTCCCCAACAAATCAGCAATGGATTCATTAGATTCTTAATTCGAAATATTTATTGAATTCAAATTCCACCAGCTGCCATGGAAGGATTCGAACCCAGAATGCTATCTTGGTCTCTGGATTAACAGTCCAGCGATAACACCATTAGGCCACTGCCTGTACTGCTGGCAAAACAAAGCTTTTCACTTTACTTAGGTACGTGTGTCTACAACAAATCAAATCAAATCAAATAAAAAGAAATACTGGGTGCACGTGATAAATTGATGGCAAAAACCATGGGTGATTTTAATCTACATATAAACTGTACAAATTTAGTTGGCAGTGGTAGCCTGGATGAAGAGTGCATAGCTTTTTTGAAAAAGTTTAGTTTGTGCTATTGAAGGATCCTTGTGAATTTCCGCAGTACACCTTGTAGATGGTGCGCACTGCCACTAACGTACATCGGTGGAGAGAGTGAATGTTGAATGCGATAGATGGTGTCAAACAAGTGGGACGCTTTGACCTGGAAAATACCAAACCTCTTATGGGTTTTTGGAGCTGCATTCATCACACTCCCTATGCCTTGTAGATGGGGAACAAGCTTTGAAGAGATAGGAATTGAGTCACAGGAATACATAGGATTCCAAGCTTCTGACATGCTTCTGTAGCCACTTTATTTATTTTGAGTCATAGAGCCATACAGCACGGAAACAGACCCTTCGGTTCAACCGGTCTATGCCGAATATAATTCCAAACTAAACTAGGCCCACGCACCTGTTCCTGGTCCATATCCCTCCAAACCTTTCCTCTTTATATATCCACCCAAATATCTTTTAAACATTGTAATTGTACCTCAGGAAGCTCATTCCACAAGTGAACCACATTCTGTGTAAAAAGTTTGCCTCGCATGCCTTTTTTAAATCTCTCTCCTCTCATCTTAAAAATGTGCCCCCTAGTCTTGAAATTCCCCATCTTAGGAAAAAAAGCACAACTACCATCAACTTTATCTACACCTCTCATTATTTTATAAACTTCTATCAGGTCACCTCTCAACTTATTATGCTCCAGTGAAAAAAGTTCCAGCTTATCCAGGACAACAAGCTGTGGGGCTGGATGAACACGGCAGGCCAAGCAGCAGCATAGGAGCAGGAAAACTTGACGTTTCGGGCCTAAACCCTTCATCAGAAATGGGGGAGGGGAAGAGGGTTCTGAAATAAATAGGGAGAGAGGGGGAGGCGGATAGAAGATGGATAGAGGAGAGGATAGGTGGAGAGGAGGCAGACAAGTCAAAGAGACGGGGATGGAGCCAGTAAAGGTGAGTGTAGGTAGGGGGGTGAGGAGGAGATTGGTCAGTCCAGGGAGGACGGACAGGTCAAGGGGGCGGGATGATGTTAGTAGATAGGAGATGTGGGTGTGGCTTGAGGTGAGAGGAAGGACAGGTTAGGGAGGTGGAGATGTGTTTAGGCCCGAAACGTCAAGTTTTCCTGCTCCTATGATGCTGCCTGACCTGCTGTGTTCATCCAGCCCCATGCTTGTTTTCTTGGAGATGAGCTGGGTTGGTTTTGGGATGCGGTTGGGGGAGGGGAGATTTTGAAGCTTGTGAAATCCACATTGATGCCATTGGGCTGCAGGGTTCCCAGGTTGAATATGATTTGCTGTTCCTGCAGCCTTCGGGTGGCATCACTGTGGCATTGCAGGAGGCCCAGGATGGACATGTCGTCTGACTTGTGAAATCCAGCCTTTCTTTATAACTCAATCCTTCCATACCCGGCAACATCTTTGTAAATCTCTTCTGACCCCTCTCCAGCTTAGTAATATCCTTCCTATCACTGGGCAACCAGAACTGGACACAGTATTCCAGAAGAGACCTCACCAATGTCAATTTCTGGACAATGCTAGTTCCTAAGTTGTTGATCATGGGAGATTTGGCAATATTGATGCCATTGAATATCCAGGGACCACGGTTATGCAAAACAAAAGAAAAACACAACAAACTGTGGATGCCGGAAATCAGAAACAAAAACAGAAATTGCTGGAAAAGCTTACCAGCTTTGGCAGTATTTGTGGAGAGAGTGCATTACTAATATTTTGTGTCCAGTGGCGCTTCTTCAGAACAACCCATTATCAGCTATTAGTTATCCCCATTAACAGCTATTCATTCTGTCAGGCTGACCTTACACATCCCTTTGTTTGCCCAACTGTTTCTCTATCTCTCTCGGGGCTCCATTTACACCCGTTGTTCATTCATTTCCCTGGATATTGTCCAGGTCCTTTTGCTCGCAGACACAGACTTCTTCAGTATCTGAGGAGCCATGAATGGGTTTGAATATTGTTCATTTATCAGCGAACGTCTCCACTTCTGACCACACAATGGAGGGAGTGTGATGCATCTACATAATGTGAGAGGATATTGCACATTCAGAAGAAAAATAAAAGAAAGCAGAACGCTACTTAAACAGAACAGAATGGCAAAATTCTGAGTTGGAGATGGAACTGGACATTTACTGAATGATTCACAAAAATGTTAGTATGCAGGTGCAGCAAGTAATTGAAGTATCCAAATAGAGTGATACATTACTTTTACAAGACAAAGTAAAAATAAGAGTAAAGATCTTATGCTTCAGTTGTACAGGGCTTTGGTGGGACCATGTCTTGAATACTGTGTGCCGTTTTAGCCCTGTTATTCAAGGAAGGAATTTAATACATTCAAGACAGCTCAGAGAAGGTCCATTTCTGATGAAGGGTTTAGGCCCGAAACGTCAAGTTTTCCTGCTCCTATGATGCTGCTTGACCTGCTGTGTTCATCCAGCCCCATGCTTGTTGTCTTCCATTAGATTGATACCTGGAATAGAGTTTGTCTTATGGAGAAAGATTGGACAGGCTAGGCATGTTCCTACTGGAGTTTAGAAGAATGAAGGATGATTTGGTTGCAGTTTACGCGATTTCAAGCAGTCTTGATAAGGTGAAGATAGACAGAATGTGGGTATGTCCAGAACTAACGGTCACTTCTTTAAAATTAGGCGTCACTCTTTTAGGACAACGTTGAGGAGTTTTTTTTTTCTCTCAGTGGCTTGTGTTAAGTTGGAGCTCTCTGCCTCATGTACGTTGATGTCCCAGTGAAAGCAGAAGAACCTACTAACCCGCCAACGTTGGCATATGCCAGCTTTCTTTCCAAACTTGGGTCTGCTGCTATGATCCCTGCACAAAATCACTACCCCACCATGAAAACAGAGTGGGTGGGCACTGCCAGTGTGGGGATCGCAGTGCTTGTTGTCCTGATCACAGATCAGAACCCTGAGGGCGATGGACATTTTGAGCTTGTAATTCCAAAATATGTCGTTCAAAAAAGGACCGAAAATGACAATGAATGTAAATTAAGTGGCTGTCTAGAGATAGAGAAATCCATTGAATACCACAACTTAAGATGCAAAGGGAACTTCAAACAGCTTCTCCTTTAAATGGGGAAGAGGCAAGCCAAAATAGATTGGACAGTCCAGACAAGGTTCACTAGGCTCATCATGGGTTTGGAAGAACCATCTTACAAGGAGAAATTGAGTCAATACTACTAACTGAGTCTACAGTTTGGGCCTATACTCATTAGAGTAAAGAAAAATGAAAGGGGATCTTATTGAAACATTCAAAATTCTTAAGAGACCTTAGAAGGTAAGACCATTAGATGTAAGAAGAGACATGGGCCATTCAGACCTAAGCACTTAATCTAGACTGACTCTTCATTTCAGTACTGAGGGAGTGCTGCATTGTCAGAGGCACTGTTATTCAGATTAGATGTTAGACACATATCCTTCCTGCCCGGCCTCATGTGGACATAAGAGACCCCATGGTTGTGTCAGAGCTAGAGCTCCTGTCCTGGTCAATAGTTATCCCTAAGCAAAGCTAATGAAAAAAAGTGAGCTTGTTAAATGTTACATTGCTGTTGGTGGAAAGTTGCTGTGTACAAATTGTCTCCTGAATTTCTTGAATTTTAGTGATCACTTTACTAAAATGGCAACACTTTATTGGCTGTGAAGAGATTTGTTAAGTTCATTTTAGCTATGAAAGCCACAATATAAAACTAAGACTTTTACAATCTCTCCACACTCCTCTCCTCTCACTTCTCTTCCTATTCACATTTCAAACCAATTAAAATCCCTCTAGTTTCTTTCTGCCGCATCCCATACCTTTCTTCTGTCCTCCCATTGAGGTTTATCGATATTTTAGTGGGATGGACTCTTGTCTATGTCAGAAGGTTGTGGGCCTAGAGCTTTAAGCACCAAATTGAAGATTGGCGCCCTAAGTGAAGTACTTGTGATGTTAAATGGAGACCCTGCTGTTATCAGACTTATGAACAGATCTCTCATATATCACAGCTGATCTTTCTCTGCACCTTCTGTGTAGCTGTGATACTATATTCTGCATTCTGTTCTATTACCTTGATGTCCGTATGATTTGTGTCATCCCTGGATCACATGTCCATCCTGGGCGTCCTCCAGTGTCACAATGACACCAGCCGCAAACTGGAGGAGCAACACCTCATATTCTGCCTTGGGAGCCTACAGCCCGATGGCCTAAACATGGAATTCACCAGTTTTAAAATCTCCCCACCCCTGCCTCATCCCATGACCAAACCTCCCTCTCATCCCCGCCTCCCTGACCTGACACAATCTGTCCATCTTCTCTCCCACCTATCCACTCCTCCCACCTCACTGACCACTGCTCACCACTCCTTACTCACCTAACACCATCCCACCTATCTGAACCAGCCCCACCCCTCCTCTCTCTCTATTTATTTCTTAGCCCTCCCCATTTCTGAAGAAGGGTCCTGACCTGAAACGGCAGCTTTCCTGCTCCTCTGATGTTGCCTGGCCTGCTGTGTTCCTCCAGCTCCACACTATATTATCTGCTAAAACATTCACCTGTTCGTTACCACATTGGTGGATGTTGGATCTTACTGTGTACAAAATGGGTCCCACCCTTCCGACATTCTAACACTTCCTTGGCTAAAAAGCACTTTTATTATATCCTGAGACTGCAAACTATGCCGAAGTGAGACTATTGAGACACAGTTTCTTACTGACTTAGTCACTGCACAACATCTCTATGTGACTGAAATAAAGAGTTTTCCTCTTACTCTCATCAAGAAACAACATTTGGAAGGGAAAACAATTTATGCTACATAAGAAGAAAGTTGCTAATTGGGTGATGTTTGCTAAGGCAAATGCACAAGGGAATTGTTACCTAATAAGCTTTCGTTTAAATTCAAAAGATGTCATCATCTCCGATTGGTCAAGTCTTTGCCATGGAAAACACACACAAGAAAAAAATTCTCCAAACTTTTATTTAATTGAAATCCTTTAATGCTTGGATAGGATCTTTTTGCTTGCAGAGGACAGGACTCTGCATATGAATGTATACAGACTCCATCAAGGGTATATGAGCCACAATGGGAACCCAACTAATAATCTTAAATTCATTGTTAGGTCAATTTATTTGTAGAACCACCTATAAAGCACAATTCAGGAGTATGATGGAATACTTGCTACTTTCCGGGATGGGTACAGCTCCAAAACACTCAAGAAGCTCGACGCCATCCAGGACAAATCAACTCGCTTGATTAGTGCCACATCCACAAACATCCACTCCCACCACTGCTGATGCTCAGTAACAACAGTGTGCACTATCTACAAGATGCACTGCAGAAATTCAGCAAAGGTCCTTATACAGAAATTTCCAAACTCACAACCACTACCATCTTGGAAAAAGGCAGCAGAAACATGGAAACCTGCAGCTTCCCTCTAAGGCACTCAATATCCTAACTTGAGAATATATTGATATTCCTTCATTGTGTCTGGTTCAAAATCTTGGAATTCTTAGTCTAACTGCATTGTGGATCTACCGATAATACATGGGCTACAACAGTTCAAGAAGGCAGCTCACCACCACCTTCTCAAGGACAACTAGGGATGGGCAAGAATGGTGGCCTGGCCAGGAACACCCATGTCCCATGAGTGAATGAAGAAAAAAAACACACTCAGGATTGTTCTGCAGGTGATATTCATTCACAAACTCACATCTATTCTTGGATGTTATATTATGTTCTAATCTTTGTAAGCACTGTTGGTTAAGTACAGCTGAAGGAATATTTTGTTTGTTAAACTACATTGTGGCTGAGAAATAAAGGATGGATGGCTGAAATAGAAATGCAAACAATGTTGGAAGTTTAAGGAAGTTTTGCTCAATAGCAGCAGTGTGGCTTTTATTATTATTACTCATGGATGTGGGTATTTCTGGCTAGACCAGCATTCATATTCTAAGGGACAATTAAGAGGCAACCACTTTGCTGTGGATCTGGAGTCATGTGTAAACCAGACCAGCTAAGGGTGGCAGATTTCCTTCACTCAAGGACATTTGTGAACCAGATGGGTTTTTACAACAATCGACTGGAGTAACATGGCTATCTCTTAATTCCAGATTTTGATCTCATCTTCCATGTTCGGACTCAAACCCATGTCACCGGAACATTAGCCCAGGTTTCAGGATTAAAGTCTAGTGAAATTACCATTATGCTACCGCCTTTCCACAGTTACAAACCTTCTTAAAAGCATTGGCACAGTCTTGCAAGGTGAAATGAAATCATTCAAGTATATCATTCAAGGAGTTTAAATGGATCTTAGTCATAGATGTATACAGGACGGAAACAGGGCCTTCGGCCCACCATGTCCATGCCGACCAGATTTCCTAAACTGACCTATTCTGATTTGCCTGCATTTGGCCCATATCCCTCTAAACCTTTGCTGTCCATGTACCTGTCCAAATGCCTTTCAAATGCTGTAGTTGTGCCCTCCTTTACCACTTCCTCTGGCAGCTCATTCCAAACACGCACCACTCTGCATGAAAAAAATTACCCTCAGGTCCTTTTTAAATCTTTCCCCTCTCACCTTAAGCCTATACCCTCTAGTCTTGGATTCCCCTACCCTGGGGAAAAGGCCTTGGCTATTCACTTTAACTTTTTTTTTCCCTTTATTCATTAACAGGATGAGGGCATTGCTGACCAGGCAGCATTTATTGTCCATTCCTAATTGCCCAGAGGGCAGTTCAGAGTCACCCACATTGCTGTGGGTCTGGAGTCACGTGTAGGCCAGACCAGGTAAGGACATTAGACTTAAAGGACATTAATGAACCAAAGCAGGTCAAGCAGCATCATAGGAGCAGGAAAACTTGACGTTTCGGGCCTAAACCCTTCATCAGGGATCCAGCCCCATGCTTGTTATCTTGGATTCTCCAGCATCTGCAGTACCTTTTATCTCATCACATTAATGAACCAGATGGTTTTTTCCCCTAGAATCAACAATGGTTTTACAATCATCATTAGATTCTTAATTCCAGATATTTTTCCTGAATTCAAATCCACCATCCTCCCTGGCGGGATTTGAATCCCAGCCCTCAGAAAGTTAGCAGGGTCTCTGGATTAACAGGCCAGCAATAATGCCACTGGGCCATCACCTCCTTAAATGATTGTATGAATCACTATAAGGTCACACCTCAGCCTCCTACGCTGTAGAGGAAAAAGTCCCAGGCCATCCAGTCTTTCCATTTAACTCAAACATTCCAGTTTCGGCAACATCCTTGTAAATCTTTTTTTCACCCTTTTGAGTGTAATAACATCCTTCCTGCAGCAGGGCAACCAGAATTTTGCTCAGTAATCCAAATGTGAGGCTCAGTTGCAGAAGCTTGGGTAGAATCATTGACTGAATTTAATGGCCTATGTGGCACTCAGTGTTCATGGATATCAGTGACAAATTACCAAGGATACCTGTAGTAACAGAGCTCACGGGTGACAGAGTGACAATACCAAAAGCTGCTCACTGAAATCAGACAGAAGATGATTGAATATTTACAGATGTTGAGTATAAAACCTCCAAATGCATGCCAGGAAACTGTTCCAAATGGAATACAGCCTTGTAATGATCCGTGTAGCTTAACTGAAATTCAAAACCAAGTAGATTACATGATGTTAGTTTTTTTTTCAGTTCGGTTTTTGCTAAGTGTTAAGCCAGGAACAGGGATTGAAGCTTCTTTGAAATTACAGTTTCAAAACTGAAGAAACACAAGGAAAACTGCAACTAAAGTATGCTGATACCTCTGTAACCGAGCCATAAATGGACTTGAATTATTCTGATTTAGTTTCTGCTGTGAGCACAATTGGACCTTCCTGAGATGTTTACGGTCAATGATATCTATCGATTGTATTGGCTGCCGTCATTTAGAATTCCTATTTGCACACTGCGGGAGCTCCCAGACCAAAATGTGATGAGAAGAGGCTTATGAGTGCCACCGATCAGGACAAATGCAAGAATGTCAAATTTCAAACCTTAAGACAGCGAATATGACAGAAGGAAGGGGGTGATGATTGGTTGACAATACCATTCTGATTGACCAAGAGGTTGCCATGGAGAAATGAAAAAGGAACTATTGGCTCCCTAAGATCTGAGGGGAGCTTTTAATTTCAACAAAGACAGAAGTCATAAACACATTCCTTTTGGTTCTGCTCCCTGCATATGAAGGCACTTCACGTCTGGTAAATGGGAATGAGCTGCATGACGAGGCTTACCAATTATCTTTAATTATTTGTGTGGAAGGTGATGATGAGAACTCAGCAGTGCCTCAGCGCAACCTACCAAATAGATGACAGCAGTCAAAGGTTCACAACATCAGAAAGAAAGGAGGAGAACAAGCCCCCATCTACATCAATGGAACTGAGGTTGAGAGAGTAGAGAGTGTCATGTTCCTTGGAGTGACGATAACCGATGACCTGTCCTGGACTTCCCACGTAGATGCGACTGTCATGAAGGCACAACGATGCCTCTTCTTCCCCAGGTGGCTCAGGAAATTTGGCATGTCCATAAGGCCTCTCACCAACTTCTACAGATGCACCATTGAAAGCAAAATGTCAGGGTACATAACGGCCTGGTACGGCAACTGCTCTGCCCAGGAATGTAAGAAACTACAGAAGGTGGTGCACAGCCCAGACCACACAGAATCCAACTTTCCATCCATGGATTCCATTTACACGGCTCGCTGCCACAGAAAGGTGGCCGACATCATCCAACACCCCTCCCCCTCGTAATGATCTCCTACAACCTCTTCCGTCAGGCAGAAGGTACAGAAGCCTGAACACACACACCAGCAGGTTCAGGACCAGCTTATTCCCAACTGTTAATAGACTGATGAATGGACTCTGTAGCCTCAAATAATCCAGTAATAAATTAGCTGATCTTGCTAAGGTTGATCTCGCCTAGTGCGCGCCCTGTGCAATGTAACCTGTATGCTTCATTCTAAGTCTTGTTGGTCTATACATCATTGCTTACTATGGTCTGCCAGTACTGCTCGTAAACCCAGATTTTCACTGTAATTTGGTACATGTGACAGTCAATCAATCAATCAATTGTATGCATTCAGTCAGAGTTTCTGCCTTGTCCTTTAAAAATGATGGGCAGGTTTTGGGACTCAGGAGGTGAGTTACTGATTGCAGGATTCCTCGCCTCTGACGCACTCTTGTCGCCACACTCCTTACATGGCTAATCCCATTCAATCTGACATTTGTGCCCTCAGCTAATTTAATCTTCAATTGTAGAGTCGTCAACCCAAACATCGAAACATTTCTATCTATCTGCCATTAAGATACTTCTTAAAACATTGACTAAGTTTTTAAACCTTTGCCCAATACCTGCTTAGGTGAATCGGTGTCAAATGTTTTGTAACACTCCTATGAAATCCCTCTTTACTGTGTTATTGATGAGAATGCATTGCCAGTTGTTAATGTTGATGCTGTTGGGTGGAGTCTCTTGGGGTTGTGGACACATTGGAACATGCTTTTCTCATTCTGCATGTTCCCATGATCTTATCCAAATCTCTCTCTGTAACACTCTTTGTTTTATTCCTGGCTACGTTCCTCCACTTCATCTTCCAGCTAGGAAAACAGGTCAGTAAAAATTGGAGAAGTGAAGAGAACCATGAAACAATCTTTCCATTTGGAAGCCAGTTAATGGGAACACCCATCAGTGAGTAAATCATTTCTTTAATGAATAGTTCCTTACGACGCAAATCCCATTAAAAACACATATATGCTAATATCACTTGACAGTGCGGTATCTTGACATTGCCCCATCTCAAGCTATTAATTTATCTGGAACAGCAGTTTTGCATTTGATGATAAAGTGGATATGAAACATGTACACTGAGATCTTTAGGCTTAAAGAACTCACAGAATCTCAAATAAACAAATGTTAAGGATGACAGCCTTTTAAGTTTCTCAACATTCTATTAAATAGCCTCTGGAAATGCTAATAGGACCACATCTTATTCACAATCCACAATAGATTGGTCAGTTAGGCTACTGTAGATCACAACACATCTTAGAATCCCTACAGGGGGAAAGAGACCATGGGGTCTGCACTGTCCCTGCAAAGAACATCCCACCCAAACTCAGCTCCCATAACCTTTTTCCATTTAACAAGAAAAGGGCATCACTGGCTAGGCAGCATTTATTACCCATAGGGCAGTTAAGAGTCAACCACTTTGCTGTGGGATCTGGAGTCACATGTAGGCCAGACCAGGACATTAGTGAACCAGATGGGTTTTTCCTTTGACAATTGACTCGCAGTCATCATTAGACTGTTATTTCCCAGATATTTACTGAATTGACATTTCACTATTTGCTGTGGTGGGATTTGATCCCAGGCCCCCAGAGCATTATCTGGGTCTCTGGATGAGCAGCCCAGCAATAATACCACTAGACCATTGCCTCCCTGATGCATTTAGCATGGCTATTCCACCTAACCTGCACATCTTTGGACAGTGGCAGAAAACTGGAGCACCCAACAGAAACCCACACAGGCACAGGGAGAACATGCAAAGTCCACACAGCTGTGTAGGTAGAGAGGGTGAAAAAGAAGGTGTATGGCATGCTTGCCTTTACTGGTTGAGGAATTGAGTACAAGAGTCAGGATGTCATGTTGCAGTCTAGAGTACTGCATTCAATTATGGTCACCGAATTGCCGGAAGGCCTATGCAGAAGGTGCAGAAGAGATTTACCAGGAAGCTGCCTGGGTTAGAGGGAATGATCTATAAGGAGAGGCTAGAAAAGCTTAGGTTGTTTTCTCTGGAGCGGCGGAGGCCGAGGGGACACTTGATAGAAGTCTATAAAATTATGAAATACGTAAATACGGTTGACGGTCAGAATCTTTTTCCTGGAGTTAAAATGTCTAATACTAGGGTGAATGCATTTGAGGTGAGAGAGGGAAAGTTGAAAGGAGATGTGAGGGGAAAGTTTTTTTATAGAGAGTGGAACAAGCTGCCAGGGGTGGTGGTGGAGGCAGATAAGATAGGGGTGTTTAAAAGACTTTTAGGTAGACACATGAATATGCAAGGAACAGAGAGGCAGGGACCAATGGCAGGTAGAAAGGTTTAGTTCAATTCGGCACCATGTTCAGCACAACATTGTGGGCCAAATGGCAAATTCTTGTGCTGCACAGTTCTCTGTTTGATGTTCATCCAAGGCTGGAATTGGAACCCAGTTCCCTCAAGCTGTGAGGCAGTAGTGTTAACCACTGAGCCACTGTGCCACATAAGGTGCACTAGACCTACCACATGTGTGATTCACCACATGTGGTGGTCTTAATATTTCACCCAAAATATGGATGTTTTACTTACCAATAACTACTAACAGGGTGCAAGGGATCGCTCTGGATGAACGTGAGGCGTTGCATTTTTGTACAACAAACATGGGTAGGGCTTATGCAATTAATGGTAGGGCCTTGGCTAGTGTTGTAGAACTGAGGAACATAGGGGCGCAGATATATAATTACTTAAAGTTTGCGTCACATTTAGACAGGATAGTTGAAAAGGCATTTGGCACGCTTGCCTTCATTGCTCAGTCCTTTGAGTTTAGGAGTTGGGAGGCTATGTTGACTTTGTACAGGATATTGGTGAGGCCTCTTGTGGAAAAATGTGTCTAGTTCTGGTCACCCAGTTTCCTCAAGGATATTATCAAGCTGGAGAGGTCTCAGGGGAGATTTACCAGGATGTTGACAGGTATGGAAGGTTTGAGCTATAAGGGAAGGCTGGATAGACTTGGACCTTTTTTTCACTGGAGCATAGGAAGTTGAGAGATGACCTGTTAGAAGTTCATAAAATAATGCGAGATATAGATAGAGTTGATTGTAGTTGTCTTTTTCCTAAGATGGAGATTTCAAGACCAGGGGGAACATTTTAAGGTGAGAGGAGACAAAAAAGACATTCAAAAAAGACATAAGAGGCAAAATTTTCTCACAGAGTGTGGTGTGCGTGTGGAATGAACTATCTGAGGAAGTGGTGGATGCAGGTGCAATTACACCATTTGAAAGACATTTGGATAGATACATGAATAGGAAAGGTTTGGAGGAGTATGAGCCAGGAGCAGGCAGGTGGGATGAGTTTAGTTTGGGATTGTGTTCGGCATGGACTGGTTGGTCTGAAGGGTCTGTTTTCGTGCTGTATGACTCTATGACAATATGACTCTATAAGTCAGAAATTCAGGCAGTGTTGCAAAGATGAGTGGGAATTTAAACCCTGCCCTTACAGAGCAGACCCTGTGTGACTAACAACTCACTCAAGTTTTCAATCCCCATTACTGGAGGGGTTTCTTGAGGCCTCAATTTTTACGCTGATATGCACGCTATTTGAATTTGGTTGATCAACAAAAACTGAGATGTGTAGCACTTTCGATAAAATATATTAATGACTTAGACTTTTACCTTCAAAATTTGCAGGTGTCACCAAACTTGGAAATATCGTGAACTGCAATGAGAATCATGGTAGAATTCAAGAGAATACAGACAGGCTGGTAGAATTGACAAATAATTTTCAATGCAGAGGAATGTGAAGTGATTCATTTTGATACCAAGACTTAGAAGAGGCAATATAAAACAAAGGGCATGGCTGTAACATGGTTGCAGGAGCAAAGAGGTCTGGGGACATTTCGTACATGGGACGCAGTGGTCTAGTGGTATTATTGATGGACTTTTAATCTAGTGACCCAGATAACATTCTGGGGAGCTGGATTCAAATCCTGCCAAAGCAGATGGTGGAATTTGAATTCAATAAAATATCGGGTATTAAGAGTCTAATGATGACCATGAATCCATTGTTGATTGTCGGGAATAAACCCATCTGGTTCACTAAAGTCCTTTCGGGAAGAAAACTGCCACCCTTACCTGGTCTGGCCTAGATGTGACACCAGACGCACAGCAATGTGGTTGACTCTGAACTCCCCTCTGGGCAATTAAGGATAGACAATAAATGCTGCCTGGCCAGTGACACTCCTCATCCTGTTCATGAATAAAGAGGGAATAAAATTGAAGGTGACAGGACAGATTGCGGAAGTGCTTAACAGTACAGAAAAGATGTTGGACTTTATTAATTAAGGCATAAAGTACGAAAGTTATGATTAATTTATACAAAACACTGTTTCAGCCTCACTTAGAGACATTATCACCGCTACCACTGATTTCCCTGTTTGTAGGCAAGGTTTGAGATGTGAAATTGTGTAGTCACTCAAATAAATGCAAAAAAAATTACAGTGGACTTATTTGAGGAAGGAAAGCTGAGCTCTGCACAGTGCTACAACCAATGTATGAATTCGCCATAGACCTGGAGAGGAAAAAGGCTGCTTTCACATTAGAGTGAGATAACCAGCAGTGAGTTTACCCTAAAGAGTCACTTCAGGGAAGGAGCAAAGCTGAGAAGGTACAACAATCAAGGTGACCTCAGCCAGTGTGGAACTTAAACTCTTTACCTTTACTACATCACAATCCAGCCATCCAGCCAAATGAGCTTACCAATGCCAAGTTACATCCTCCAATCAAAATCATTAAAAACAGACTTGCTGGCCACATTGCTTTATTTTCTTCCTTCATTCACAGGACGTGGGCTTCTCTGGCTATGCCACCATTTATCACCCATCCATAACTGCCCAGAGGATTATTACAAATTAACTACATCGGCTGCAGGTCTGGAGTCACGTGTAATCCAGACCCGGTAAAGGATGGCAGTTTACTTTCCTAAAGGGCATCAGTGAACCTGATGGGATTTTCCCGACAATTGACAATGGTTTCAAAGTTACCATTAGACACTTACATCCAGATAATTATGGAATTCAAATTCCACCATCTGCCATGTAGGATTCGAACCCAGGCCCCAGAACACTACCCAGGTCTCTGGGCTAATAGTTTAGCAATAACACCACGAGGGCCTTGCCTACCCTGTACAAACTAGCAGTTTGCCTTCACATTGTAACCACTTCCTGAAAAGTTCTTCCTCGACTGTAAAGCACCTTAAGACTTCCTGATACAATCAGTGCCTTGCTCCCCATTCCACTTACACCTTGTTCTTTACAACAACTTCTTTTCCAGCCCTCTTTAGCTCAGACTGAGTATTATACTTGAAATATTACACTTACACTAATCATGTTGCAATTGAAATGTTAACTCTGTTTCTCTTTCCTGACAGTTACCCCGCGAATGGCAGACAGGGGGAGATGGCTGCCTCACTTTTTCAGTAATGAGGTGGTGCACAGTTGGGAATTCTCCCTCCACCCAGGGCCAGCAGTGGGGGCCACGAGACTAGACCAAGCCAACCTGGTGCAACAGTGCCGTCCAGGTTAAAACAGTGGTAGAAGGATATCAATATCCTTTTTCATTCCTCCAGGGTAAGTAGCACTATCTTCTCTCCCATGGCTCATGCTCACTCCATCACTGCTGCTGTGCCAACCTCCCACCCAGGCTCATGCCCTACTCTGTCATTATTGCCTGCAGCCTCTTCTGCACTCACTTTGATCCACTCTCACCCCGAACAGTATTAATCTTTCACCATCTCCCCATCTGTAACAACAATGATAGCTGTGCCAGCCAATTTTGACTTCTGTAATACCTGCATTTCTCCTTCCTGTTACTTGTCTCCTCATCCGTTATAAGAAGAGAATCATGACTCTCCTGACTTACTGCACTGGGAAGCCCTGAGCAAAAGCTGTCCCCCTTGAGACCTGCTAACAACTGTGACAAACCTCCTGACTTTGTGTCTCCACTAAATGGCTGGATGAGCCTTGTATCTGAGGATGAGGGGGTAAAGCACAAGAAGGCCAGGCAGACAATACACAGATAGAGCAGCATGGTGGATCAGTGGTTAATACTGCTGCTTCACAGTACCAGGGACCTGGGTTCGATCCCAGAGTCGGATGACTCCGTGCGTTGAGTCTGCACATCCTCCCTGTGTCTGCGTGGGTTTCCTCCGGGTGCTCTGGTTTCCTCCCACAGTCCAAAGATGTGCAGGTTAGGTGGATTGGCCATGGGAAATGTAAGGTTTGGGGGTTGGGGGAAGGGGTGGGATTCTCTTCAGAGGGCTGGAGTGGAATGGCCTACTTCCACACATTACGGATTCTATGAATGCAAGGCAGAATGCTGTGAGCATCCAGCTATGGTCAAAGTGAGTGAAGAGCCTGGAGTTGTAGTATGGTTCAGCCTATGAGCTGGGGTGCCCCTGAGCACACAGTGTGCTCACTACAGCATTACAATAAGTATAGTTGGTGCAGCATTGAAGGGCAAAGTGCCCTGCCAGCAGATGGGATATGTACCATGAGGGTTCTTAGAGGATGGCACATATCTGATGTCTAATAGCCCTGGATATGGCCGGTCCCCATGGAGCCTGCTCTCAGATGTCAGTGCCCAACAATGGAAGTCTTTGGGAAGATGTGACAAGCTGAGTCGACCCATGCTAGCTCTGATTCCCACGTTGAGTTTTCCCGAGTTCTGGCATGCTTCGCAGGATGGGAAGCCAAACGTTAATGAGGCTAGTCGGGCTGCTTACAAGGCTTATAGCAAACAGTAATTATCGCCAAATGACAACTCTCACTGCATCAAGAAACAAGAATTTTACCACAACATTTGTCAAAAGCGCAAAGGTGGTGCATGTTGCTCCTGTCAGCAAGATGGATATTACCACTCTTGTGGCCCAACTCTGCCCCATATCTCGCCATTGTCCACATGGCTCAGTGCCCAATAAGATTCTGTCCAGTGTGTCTGTGCCACGTCTTTGAAAGAGACTGCTAATTACTCCCATTGCAACAGTAATAATGCATTTGTGTGGCACCTTCAACAAAGCAAACCACCCGGGGAGCAACATCAAACAGAAATCAATATAAAGACACAAAAAGAAGACAAAAGCAGAGAATGTTGGAGAAACTCAGCCGGTCTGGCAGAATCTGCGAAGAGAGGAACAGAGTTAACCTTTCGAGTCCGATGGCTTCTTCAGAACTTCAGAAAACACCAGACTTAAAACATTGTCTCAGAGACAGTAGGTACTGCAGATGCTGGAGAATCTGAGATAACGAGGTGTGGAGCTGGATGAACACAGCACGCCAAGCAGCATCAGAGGAGCAGGAAAGCTTGACGTTTCGGGCTTAGACCCTTCTGAGACTTAAAATGTTAATTCTCTTCCTCTCTCCACAGACGCGGCCAGAGCTACTGAACTTCTGCAGCACCCTTTTCTTTTAACTTTCAGATTTCCAGAATCTGCAGCACTTTGCTTTTATTTGAGTGTTTTCACATAAAAGAGACAAACAGGATACTGAAGATGGTGTTTGGCACGTTTACCTTTATTGGTCAGTGCATTGACGATAAGAGGTGGGAGGACATGTTGCAGCTGTACAGGACATTGGTTGCCGCTTTTGGAATACTGTGCTCAGTTCTGATCTACCTGTCATAGGGAGGATATTGTAAAACTTGAAAGGGTGCAGAAAGGAATTACAAGGATGTTGACAGCATTGGAAGGTTGAGCTACAGGGAGAGGCTGAATAGGCTGGGGCTAACTTTCCTGGAGAGTAAAAGGCTGAGGGCTGACCTTGGAGAGGTTTATAAAATCATGAGGGGCATGGATAGGGTGAACAGCCAAGTTAGAACATATAGAACATAGAACATTACAGCGCAGTACAGGCCCTTCAGCCCTTGATGTTGTGCCGACCTGTGAAACCAATCTGAAGCGCATCTAACCAACACTATTCCATTATCATCCATATGTTTATCCAACGGCCATTTAAATGCCCTTAAAGTTGGCGAGTCTAACACTGTTGCAGGCAAGGCATTCCACGCCCTGACGACTCTGAGTAAAGAACCTACCTCTGACATCAGTCCTATATCTATCACCCCTCAATTTAAAGCTATGTCCCCTCGTGCTAGCCGTCACCATCCGAGGAAAAATGCTCTCACTGTCCACCCTATCTAATCCTCTGATCATCTTTTATGTCTCTATTAAGTCACCTCTTAACCTTCTTCTCTCTAACGAAAACAGCCTCAAGTCCATCAGCCTTTCCTCATAAGACCTTCCCTCCATACCAGGCAACATCCTGGTAAATCTCCTCTGCACCCTTTCCAATTCTTCCACATCCTTCCTATAATGCGGCGACCAGAACTGTACACAATACTCCAAGTGCGGCCGCACCAGAGTTTTGTACAGCTGCAACATGACCTCACGGCTCCAAAACTCAATCCCTCTACCAATAAAACCTAACACACCGTACGCCTTCTTAACAACCCTATCAACCTGGGTGGCAACTTTCAGGGATCTATGCACGTGGACACCAAGATCTCTCTGCTCGTCCACACTACCAAGAATCTTACCGTTAGCCCAGTACTCTGTATTCCTGTTACTCCTTCCAAAGTGAATCACCTCACACTTTTCCGCATGAGACTCCATTTGCCACCTCTCAGCCCAGCTCTGCAGCTTATTTATGTCCCTCTGTAACCTGCAACATCCTTCCGCACTATCCACAACTCCACCGACTTTAGTGTCATCCGCAAATTTACTAACCCATCCTTCTACGCCCTCATCCAGGTCATTTATAAAAGTGACAAACAGCGGTGGCCCCAAAACAGATCCTTGCGGTACACCACTAGCAACTGAACTCCAGGATGAACATTTCCCATCAACCACCACCCTCTGTCTTCTTCCAGCTAGCCAATTTCTGATCCAAACCGCTAAATCACCCTCAATTCCATGCCTCCGAATTTTCTGCAACAGCCTACCGTGGGGAACCTTATCAAAAGCTTTACTGAAATCCATATACACCACATCAACCGCTTTACCCTCATCCACCTGTTTAGTCACCTTCTCAAAGAACTCAATAAGGTTTGTGAGGCACGACCTACCCTTCACAAAACCGTGTTGACTATCCCTAATCAAATTATTCCCTTCTAGATGATTATAAATCCTATCTCTTATGATCCTTTCCAACACTTTACCCACAACCGAAGTAAGGCTCACTGCTCTATAATTACCAGGGTTGTCTCGACACCCCTTCTTGAACAAGGGGACATTTGCTATCCTCCAGTCTTCTGGCACTATTCCTGTAGACAATGACGACAAAAAGATCAAAGCCAAAGGCTCTGCAATCTCCTCCCTAGTTTCCCAGAGAATCCTAGGATAGATCCCATCCGGCCCAGGGGACTTATCTATTCTCAGAGTTTTCAGGATTGCTAACACCTCCTCCTTATGAACCTCAATCCCTTCTAGTCGAATAGCCTGTATCAGTATTCTCCTCGACAACATTGTCTTTTTCATGTGTGAATACTGATGAAAAATACTCATTTAACGCCTCTCCTAGCTCTTCAGACTCCATGCACAACTTCCCACTACTGTCCTTGACTGGCCCTAATCTTACTGTAGTCATTCTTTTATTCCTGACATACCTATAGAAAGCTTTAGGGTTTTCCTTGATCCTACCTGCCAAAGACTTCTCATGTCCCCTCCTGGCTCTTCTTAGCTCTCTCTTTAGGTCCTTCCTGGCTAACTTGTAACACTCAAGCGCCCTAACGGAGCCTTCACGCCTCATCTTTACATAAGCCTCCTTCTTCCTCTTGACAAGAGATTCAACTTCTTTAGTAAACCATGGTTCCCTTGCTCGACCATTTCCTCCCTGCCTGACAGGTACATACTTGTCAAGGACACGCAGTAGCTGTTCCTTGAACAAGCTCCACATTCCATTTGTCCCCAGCCCCTGCACTTTCCTTCCCCATCCTATGCATCCTAAGTCTTGCCTAATCGCCTCATAATTGCCTTTCCCCCAGCTATAACTCTTGCCCTGCGGTATATACCTATCCCTTTCCATCGCTAAAGTAAACGTGACCGAATTGTGGTCACTATCACCAAAGTGCTCACCTACCTCCAAATCTACCACCTGGCCTGGTTCATTACCTCGTACCAAATCCAATGTGGCATCGCCTCTTGTTGGCCTATCTACATACTGTGTCAGGAAACCCTCCTGCACACACTGGACAAAAACTGACCCATCTAAAGTACTTGAACTATAGTGTTTCCAGTCAATATTTGGAAAGTTAAAGTCCCCCACAACAACTACCCTGTTCCTTTCACTCCTATCCAGAATCATCTTTGTAATCCTTTCCTCTACATCTCTGGAACTATTCGGAGGCCTATAGAAAACTCCCAACAGGGTGACCTCTCCTTTCCTGTTTCTAACCTCAGCCCATACTACCTCAATAGACGAGTCCTCATCAAACGTCCTTTCTACCACCGTAATACTATCCTTGACTAACAATGCCACACCTCCCCCTCTTTTACCACCTTCCCTGATCTTACTGAAACATCTAAACCCCGGAACCTGCAACAACCATTCCTGTCCCTGCTCTATCCATGTCTCCGAAATGGCCACAACACCAAAGTCCCAGATACCAATCCATGCTGCAAGTTCACCCACCTTATTCCGATGCTCCTGGCATGGAAGTAGACACACTTCAATCCACCTTCCTGCCTGCTGGTACACTCCTGCGACCTTGAAACCTTATCCATGACCTCACTACTCTCAACTTCCTGTACACTGGAGCTACAAGTCAGGTTCCCATCCCCCGGCTGAACTAGTTTAAACCCTCCCAAAGAATATTAGCAAATTTCCCCCCAAGGATATTGGTACCCCTATGGTTCAGGTGCAGACCATCCCGTTTGTAGAGGTCCCACCTACCCCAGAATGAGCACCAATTATCCAGGTATCTGAATCCCTCCCTCCTGCACCATCCCTGTAGCCACGTGTTCAACTGCTGTCTCTCCCTATTCCTCGCCTTGCTAGCACGTGGCACGAGTAACAACTCTGTTTGTTCTAGCTCTCAGCTTCCACCCTAGCTCCTTGAATTTCTGCCTTACATCCCCGTCCCTTTTCCTACCTATGTCGTTGGTGTCTATGTGGACCACGACTTGGGGCTGCTCCCCCTCCCCATTAAGGATCCCAAAAACATGATCCGAGACATCACGGATCCTGGCACCTGAGAGGCAACATACCAAACACAAGTCTCTCTCGTTCCTGCAGAATCTCCTATCTGTCACCCTAACTATGGAGTCCCCAATGACTAATGCTCTCCTCCCCCTACTTCTCTTCTGAGCAACAGGGAACAAGTTCTTTTCCCCAAGGTAGGAGAGTCCAAAATGAGAAGGCATAGGTTTAATGTGAGACGGGTAAGATTTCAAAGGGACCTATGGGGTAACTTTTTGATGTACAGGGCAGTGCATGTATGGAATGAGCAGCCAGGGGAATTGGTGGAGGCTGGTATGATTACAATATTTAAAAGGCATCTGGATGGGTACATGAACAGAAAAGGTTTAGAGGGATATGGGGCAAATGCTGGCAAATGGGACTAGATTAATTTATAGTATCTGGTCGGCATGAACAAGTTGGGTCTGTTTCCTCGCTGTACATCTCTATCACTCTATGTTAGGGATAATGACCAAAAGTTTTGATAAAGGAGTAGATTTCAAGAAGTGCCTCAAAGGGGGAAAGTGAGGTGGAGAGAAGGTTTTCAGGATGATATTCCAGAACGCCAATGTTGGAGAATCAAAACCAGTCAGAACCTCCCAAACCTACGACCTATACCACCTGAAGAATTAGGAGCACCAGCACATAAAATGGACTAGTACCTACTGTGAGTTCCACTTCACTCACCATCCTGACTTGGAATCATGTCTCTCTTCTTTCTTGCAGCTTGATCAGAATCTTAGAACTCACTGCTAACAGCACCGTGGGTGTCCGTATACTCCACAGACCACAGCAGTTCAAGAAGGTGGCTCAACACCATATGGGCAATTAGGGATTGGCAACAAATGCTAGCCCACATCCTGTGAAAAAAAAATGAGAAAAACCTGGAGCAGCACAAATGTCTTAGAGGGTCACAGGTCTGGAAGCAGCTACAGAGTTAAGGAAAGGCAAAGCCTTGCGGGGATTTGAAAATAAGCATGACAAGTTTCAAATCTTCACTAAGAGTCAGCACAGTGCTCCTACACCACACACACACACACACACACACACACACACAACACAGACACATGCGCATACGCATAACATAGACACACACACAACATAGACACACACACAACACAGGCACACAGACACACAAACACACAGACACAAACACATGCACAGAGACACATATAAAAACAGACACACGCACACACTCTCACATGCACACACACACCCGCACAAACACATACACATGAACACACAGACACAAACACATAGACAGACACATGCGCACGCACACACACTCAAATACACACACACAGACACAAAAACACACATACCAACAGACACATACAAACTGACAGACACACACAGGTCCTTGCAAATATAAGCCCTTTCAATACAATAGTGCACCCTAAAGTCAATTAAGAAACTGTTTAAAATATCCTCCTCAATTTGGCAATACTTTTCAGAAGGGAATCCAGTTCCCTTTGTTTGCGTTCTGTTTGGGGGTGGCACCTCTCCTAACTCTTTTAACACGTTGCTGTTTCCCACTAACTTTTACAGGGAACAGGGAGACATTCTGAAAAGAAAATCCCTCCATTGAGTTGAAGCAAACTATATTTTTTTTCCTCCTGTGAGTTTTGATTTATTGCTATTAATTGCAGAGTTTTTACCCCCTGCTGAATTGGTGCGGCCAGCGAAGGCTAGGAATAGCACATCTGCAATTGTTAGCAAGAGGGAAACTCTCATCCTGAGAGAGAGAGACGGGAAAGTCAGACAGGATTTGAACCAACTGCATCTTATTGATCATGATATAGGGTCCCTTGAGCTGTACACCAGATTCCCAGCCTTCCCACTCTATACATCCCCACCGCCCCCACCCCCACTACCATTTACACATGCACGCACACACAAATCGCTGCTGACCCCATCCAGAAACATTGGCCCTGATTCTCGAATAACTCATAGTCCTAGTCACACTGTGGTGAAACAAAAATATTTGGTCAATTTTAAATTAGCATCAGAAATACCATAAATCATCAGCAGTTTTTTTTTTGGGCTCTGAGTGAAATAGCCCAGAGTTTTTGCAATATTTTCCACTGTTTTTTTTCAATTAGAAAAAAAGCTTTTATGGGAAAATAATATGGCTTTGT
This sequence comes from Ginglymostoma cirratum, assembly GCA_024137785.1. Lineage (NCBI taxonomy): Eukaryota > Metazoa > Chordata > Chondrichthyes > Orectolobiformes > Ginglymostomatidae > Ginglymostoma > Ginglymostoma cirratum. Next base: position 4,500,864 of record JAHRHZ010000249.1, read on the forward strand.
TTGCTGTGGACACTTGGCAACAGCCTCAGCTTAGGCCACCTGCAGGCCTCTAGATGGTGGAAGCCAAGGCCTAACATAAGGCTTCACTTTAAGCTTGGGTGCATGTCAAGTAATTCAGAACTCTCCGAAAGCAGACATGTCTGTCAGCAAACTGTACTAATACCTTAAACTGCAAGACTGAGATTAATAGTGGTTTGCGTAATGAGATATTACTTCAAAATGTGCGGGGGGAAAGTACGTCAAACAAAGGAACATATTGTGAAGACGGTCAAATTTTTAACAGCATGTCATGTGGTGAACCCTAACTCCCAAAGCCCAAAGGCTGGCATTCAGGTTCAATGTCAGGAGTTCAGGCACATAAATGTTTTAATTAGTGTGCAGCATTTAGATGGGGAATTCTTCAGCATCATCAGGCTGGATGAAGTGAAATATTTACAGTGTTCCTCAATTTACTGCACCTTACATAGTTGTATAATTCAGGCCGTGTGTAAAACTCACAAAAGCAAAGAGGCTTAACCTCCATTCATGTTTTTCTTTTCATTTTAATTTGTGGCCAACTTGTCTCTCAACTGGAAAGTAACAACCTTCCAACCTAAAGGCAAGAGTTGCACCAACTAACAGTGAGTTTGCCCTGAGAAGTGAAAAGTAGACTTCTATGACCTAACCCTCTAAGAATTCAAGTTTCATCATTAACCCAAATATGGTTCAATGTCAAAAGCTGACAAGGAACCTTTAACAGAGATAACAAGATGTGGAGCTGAATGAACACAGCAGGCTAAGCAGCATTAGAGGAGCAGGAAGGCTGACGTTTCGGGCCGAGACCCTTCTTCAGAAAATGCTGCTTGGCCTGCTGCGTTCATCCAGCTCAACACCCTGTTATTTCATTCTCCAACATCTGCAGTTCCTACCATCTAAGGAACCTTTAACAGCCAGGTTCCTGTTGATGCTATCAACACTCTCTGCTGAAATCCAATATTGGATGAGCAGAAACTTCCTCTTAAATTAAATACTCAATCCTCAGAAATGGACAAGGCCGTGGCCCTCAATGGTGGCCAATTCATGAAACTAAGAGGATGTGGTATGAGCCAAAAATGATATTTGTCTTCATGTTGTCCCATTTTTTAAAAATATATATAATTTACATAATTAAATGGCGCTGTTTTGCTGGCAACATACACACATTTTACTGTATTTTTACAAAAATAATTAATGATAAATTTCGATCTATCTATCTATCTATCTATCTATCTATCTATTTATCTATCTATCTATCTATCTAGCTTTCTACTGTGAAAATTAAAGCCATTGTTTTTGGATGTGTTCCTAATTCCATTTCCCACCAAGCGAGTCTATCCCCCACCCTGGCAGTCAGTCTGCTGACTGTCTAGGAATCTTTTTGACACTGGGCTGAGCTTGATGACAACAAGGTCTATCTCAACCTTTGTAACATCATCTTGACTGTGACCTTTTGTTTCACCTCATCTGTTGCTTAAACTCTCAGCGTTGCCTTTGAATATATTTATTTGAATACCTGAGCAGGAGTAGGCCACTCCTCCCTTTGAGCCTGTTCCGCCATTCAATAAGATCATGTCTGATCTGATTTCACCCTCAACCCTACATTCCTGCATATCCCTGGTAATCTTTCATCTCGGTAATCAAGTATCTATCTAATTCTGCCTTAAAAGTATTGAAAGGTTCTGCAAACACTGCCCTTTGAGACAGGGAATTCCAAAGACTCGATCCTCTGAGAGAACATAAGAGCTAGGAGTAGGAGTAGGCAATTCAGCTCTTCCAACCTGCTTTGCCATTTAATACGATCCTTGCTGATCTCACCTCAGCCTCGGCTCCACTTTCCTGTCTGCTCTGTATAACCTTTCAACCCATTACTAATTAAAAATCTGCCTACCTCCTCCTTAAGTTTATCCAATGTCCCAGTATCCACTGCAGTTGGGGATAACGACTTCCACAGATTCAACTCTCTTTGAGGGAAGTTATGCCTCCTCATCTCTTATTTTAAATCTGCAACACCTTATCCTAAAACTACGACCTCTCATTCTAGATTGCCCCACACGAGGGAACATCCACTCTATATCTAATTATCCAATTTCCTTTAGCATCTTAGAAACCTCAATTATATCTCCTCATTCTTCGAAACTCTGGAGAGTAATGACCTACATTGCTCAAAAAAAACTTTCCTAATCTCTGTCTTAAATGAGCAACCCGTTATTTTTAAACCATGACCCCTTGTTCTAGATTCTCCAACTAGAGGCATCCTTTCTACATCCACCCAGCCAAATTCCCTCAGGACTTTATATGTTCCAATTAAGTTACCTCTGATTTTACACAACTCCAGAGAAGAAGGGTCACTGGACCTGAAATGTTAACTCTGATATCTCTTCACACATACTGTGTATAGCTGTAATGTAATTTCTTTCTTCTTCATTTCTCTATTCTGTAACTAATAATTGTACCTCGGTACCATTATACTTAAGATGGCACTGTAAGTGACAACTTATAAACATTTCACTGTGCTCATTTGAATACATGTGACAATAAAGCTAATTAAAGCTTTAAACTAATAAAGCTAAGTCAATTCATTTCCGATGCTGCCAGACTTGCTGAGATTTTCCAGCAATTTCTGGCCATGCTTCAAAGGAAACAGACCTAGCTTGTTTAGCCATTCCTTTTTAAAGCAGAGGTAGATAGATTCTGAATAAAAACCCAAAGAACTGCGGATGCTGTAAATCAGGAACAAAAACAGAAGTTGCTGGAAAAGCTCAGCAGGTCTGGCAGCATCTGTGAAGAAAAAAATCAGAGTTAATGTTTCGGGTCTGATGACCCTCCCTTGGAACAGTTCCGAGGAAGGGTCACCGGACCCGAAACGTTAACTCTGATTTTTTCTAAACAAATGCTGCTAGACCTGCTGAGCTTTTCCAGCAACTTCTGTTTTCATTGTAGATAGATTCTGATTCCACAATGTGTTACGTGCTAGTGAATTCGAGTCTCCAATCAGCTGGAAGGTCTCTGAATTTGTTCATGACACAAAGTTAGGGAGGATAGTAAGATGTGAGCAAGACAAAAGGAGTTTACAAAGAGATAAAGATAGAAAAAGTGAGTGGGCAAAATAAAAGGGACACAAGGGGTATAACACAAGAAAATGTAAAGTTGTATATGTCAGCAGGAAGAGGAAAAAAAAACAACAAATTATTAAAATGCAAACAATGGTACATGAATCACAAAAAGGTTTGTATGTCGATAGAGATCTGGCATAGACATAATGGGCAGAATGTCCTCCTCCTCTGTCAGAATAACTTTATGACTCTGCAACAAATGATTGGCAAGCAAAATAAAATGTTACCATTTATTACAAGGATATATGGTGTAAAAGAAAATCACAACAGCTGTGCTCCGGTATTGATGAAACCATATTTGGAGAATTTTTCTGATGAAGGGTCTAGGCCCGAAACGTCAAGCTTTCCTGCTCCTATGATGCTGCTTGGCCTGTTGTGTTCAAAGAGCTCCACACCTTGTTATTTTGGAGAATTGTGTACAGTTTTGGTCCCCTTATCTAAAAAACGATATAATTGGTTAGAAGCAGCTCAGAGAAAATGCACTCATTTGATTCCTCGGATGAAGGGCTTATCTTATGATGAAAGCTTAAAGAGATTGGGGCCCATATTCATTGGGCTTTAGAGGAATCACATATTAATATATATAATGGAATCTAATAGCGATCTAAGTGACCTGGCGCAGCACTGTGGGACCATCCTTCCACACCCTGCACTGACCCTGGGAAATGACCTCAGAACAGGCAGAGTGTGGTGGCACAGCCTCTTCTGCCAGTCTTTCAGGAAGAGTATTCCTCTCCATTGGACCACCCTGTCCAGAGAATCATGGAGCCATCTTCCCCTTCTCTGCCAGTTTCTGACTCCATCCTTCGATGAGCATACAGCTTCAGAATCCTAATGCTTACCCTGGTAAAGCGGCCTGTTAAAGATGGTGCAGGCACAAGGGGCAGTCATCTTTGGGTGGATATCCACTGAATGCGAGATGTTCTGGAATTGTCACATGGTAGGATGGGCTGGCAATTGGATGTAAGAGATACCATAGGCTCGGGCCAGGTAATGAAAGAGACTCAGTTGGTGAGAGAGGGCAAAAAAACCTACTATGCGTCACGTCAACAAAACCCCCAAATTGTGTCAAACCCAACTCTCACTGAGCCAAAATAAGCTAAGATACAGTCTACAAGATCCTGAGGGGCTTGACAGGGTGAATGCTGAAAAGATATTGTGGGGGAATTGGGGGACATGGGCATGACTAGGGATGTGCAGGCTAGGTGGATGAGCCAGGTTACAGCCATAGGATAACGGTGTGGATATGGGTGGGGTACTTCTCGAAGGGTCAGTGTACACTCAATGGGCTGAATGGCCTCATTCCCTTTTGTAGGCATTCTGATTCAATGACAGAACTTAAGAGTTAGGACTGAGGTGAATTATTTTCCTTCATTAGTCTGTGGAATTCACTTCCCCAGAGAGTAAAGCAAGCTGCCTCATATTCATAGATAAAAGGTACTGCAGATGCTGGAGGATCCGAGATAACAAGCATGGGGCTGGATGAACACAGCAGGTCAAGCAGCATCATAGGAGCAGGAAAACTTGACGTTTCGAGCCTAGACCCTTCATCAGATGAAGGGTCTAGGCC
>JAHRHZ010000249.1:4505964-4522095 GCA_024137785.1 Ginglymostoma cirratum
TCAGATGCTGCTTGACCTGCTGTGTTCATCCAGCCCCACGCCTTGTTATCTCAGAGGAGCAGGAAGCCTGTTCTTAATTCTCATGTTCTTGAGTTTTACCACGTACTTAATCTGGTCATTTGGTTTCCTCCATAACCCATGTTATCTAGAAGTTGCTAGAGCCTCATTTGAAGGGCAATCTAGCACATCCTGCATTATGTGCTCAAGTTTCTGGGGTGGGTCTTGACCTCTTCATGTTCTTACTCAGAGCTGAATGTGGCCCTTGCTTTTCTAAGGCCTGACAATTTTCTGCAGCTCACAATCCCTCACAGTGACAGCGGTCACACAACTGGGAAGTTGAGAGGGTGCCAAAGGTTCTGCGTGGCGTAGTATGTTACCTGCGGAGAGTTTCACATCAAACTGCCCCCCAAAGAGTTAATGCAGCACGCCTGCCATGGGCCCAGGTGAAACAAATTACTTGTGCAGGAAATGTGAAATAATTCTCTCCCTCGCAGTGTCCCAGCCCAACTTAAACACCTGACAATACTGGAAAAGGCCCAAGAAAACTTCACGTACAATGTACAAAAATTTCATCAGCCTAATAGACCTTGGTGTTACTTGTGACATGGTTAATTCAGCTCGGAAATTAACCCTGTCTCAGCCCCACTGTGGGTAGTGTCAAGCTTTCTGTACAGTAGCCTACTAGTCTTAGCACTTCCGAGGCTGACTTTTCCAATCAGTCACTTTAAGGGGCTAGGATTCCTTAGCCATGGTCTAAAATGCCTGTGAGGAACTCCGTGGGAGAGCTCTGATTAGGGAGATTTAGTGAGAAGAGTTTGAAATGAATTATCATTGCAGTGCTGCTGTTAAAGAACTGTTCTTATAGACAATGCCTGGTTGAAATTATTGTGGGGCCATTAACAATGTGAGGCTTTTTCCAATAGCAGTAATAGGACATCATGAGGCTGTGAAAGAGGTTGCATAAGTGCAGGGCTTTTGCTTTAAAACATAGGTTAAACAAAATCTCCCCATATGATTGTGCTGTCATTGACCTTTCAGGAAAGAACACATTCCCTCTGATGATATGAGACAGAGTGCAGCTGAAAGGGTATAGCCACAGAGAAAGAATCCCTACAGTGCAGAAACAGACCATTCAGCTCATCAGGTTTGTACTGACTCTGCAAAGTCCATGCCACTCAGACCCCAACATCACCCTATCCCAGTAACCCAAAATTTAAACCTAGCTGACCCATCTAGCCTCCAAATCCCTGCACACTACAGGCAATTTAGCATGGCTAATCCGCCTAACCTGCCCATCTTTAGACTGTGGAAACTCACACAGACGTTGGAAGAATGTGCAAACTCCACGCAGACAGCTACTCAAGGCTGGAATCAAACCCAGGTTCCCAGTGTTGTGAGGCAGCAGTGCTAACCACTGAGCCACCATGCCACCCTAAGTGGGCGCGACCTGAGACTTTGAAAGCTGTCTCTCATTCTGTTTGTTTGCACGTTTTCGGCCGCAAATTCAATCATCTGTTCCAAATGTTTCCAACAACCATGTTCACTTTGACCAGAAAACATCACTCAATGGGAGCAGTGGAACCCCAATAAAAACAAAACAAAGAACTGTCAGATACTGGAAATCTGAAACTAAAACAGAAAGTGCTGGACAAAATTCAGCAGGTCTGACAGCATCTGCGATGAGAGATAAGGATTATACTTTTGAGTCGAGTGACCCTTTTTCAGAATAGTGCAATTCCAATGTCTACTTCCACCCACAATCCCACCCACCACCGCCCAACCTCCGAAATCCTGGGGGTCCTAATTCTATCATCAATTTCCATCTGGGACGAAAAGACTTAAATAGTAGTGGCAAGTCTCATAGACTTACTTTTGTGCTCTCAAGTGTAGAAAATTAAGTGGTGATATAATTGTTGTGTATAAGATAATTAAAGGAGTTTGTAAGTTTCATGGAGACAGAGAGAGAGAGGCTATCTCCTCTGGGGTGGAAGGATTCCAGAACTAGAAGGTGTAACTTTGAAATTAGAAAGCCTATCTGTTCAAAGTGCGATGAGGACATATTGATCACGGAAATGTAAGTGGAAATCTGGAACTGTTTCCCCAAAAATACTGTAGATACAGCAGATAAACTAAAAACAAAACATAGGCACGGGGTAAATTACTTTGGGGGCCTGAATCTCCACAGGAACAGGGTGTGTGGATTTAACTTGGAGCATGGGGCGTAAGGAAGGGATACATTGCTGTGTTAATACCTGCTGGATGGAGGGGGTTCTTTAGGATTGATTTGAATTGAATTAGCTTTATTGCCTCATGTACTTGAGTACTGGGAAAAATTATACGTTGCCACTTACAGCGCTATCTTAGGCACAAAGGTACACAGGTACACTACAATAGAGAAATTAAGAGAAAAATGTTACATTACAGCTAAGTGCAGTGTAATCATAGGTGAGAAAAATAAGAAGCAAAGTTAAAAAGACAAATATCACAGTCTCACTCTGATGGCTCTCTGCAGCAGACCAGCACACAGGGGCCTCCATGTGGTCTGACCACTGGTTGATGCCATGCTCTGAGTGGGCAGCTGGTCACTGGCACCTCCGTTTTGGGCTGTTGGTCACTGGCACCTCCGCCAACCCTGTTTCAGAGGCTGGGGCTGGACGTCTGAGGCCAAGAGAAGCGAGAAATGAAAAACAAAATAAAGAACATTCGGAGAAGCGGAGCCCCAGTTGGAATATCCTGCTCATCCACCATCTTATCAGATCTTAGAATATTTGCAAATGCGTCTATCACTACCAGGGAAGGGAGGGTGGTGAGCTTCCAAAGGGTGTGATTTTCTGAGATGGATGTCGTCATCATCCCAACTGATATCATTACTGGACAAATCCAATTCCAGACTGAAATTTTGCTTGATAAATATTTGTGTTTTATTGTTAAAGGGTGGTCTTTAATTGAAGCACAAATGTACAATGCTACAGATTCAGGTTTAATAATGCAACATAAAGTTTATTATGTAAAATAAATAAAAATAGAATAATGTAAGCTATTTACACATAACACAAATTGAAGGATTTCAAAATGTGTAAAAATACAATCTCATTAATCCTATCAACACATTTTTATAATAGCAACACCAGACATACTTTCCAACCATTTCATATCTATGGAGCTTAATTTAACTCTGGCTTCAATTCAACGAGTCGAGAATCAGACATTTTTTCTGGTGTTTTCATACATTTGAGCTTAGACTTTCTCAGCTTCATATGTCCCATTCAGGATGTTAATCAAATATTTTTGGTCTGGAGCTTTTAAGCTAAACTCCCTACACAGAGGTGTCCTTAATGGTGCTAAAATTACTACCCCACCATTCTCAGGACCAACTGTTTTACACATTCCAGATTGAGCCAAGACATTTTATTTTCTTCATTCATTAAGGGGATGTAGGCATCACTGGCTAGGCCATATTTATTGCCCATCCCTAATTGCCCAGAGGGTAGTTCAGAGTCGACCACATTGCTGTGGGCCTGGGGTCACATGTAAACCAGACCAGGTAAGGATGGCAGTTTTTTTCCCTCAAGGACATTAGTGAACTAGATGTTTTTTTTCCAACAATTGACAATAGATTCATAGAAATCATTAGATTCTTAATTCCAGATGTATTATTGAATTCAATTCAAATTGGAATTCAAATTCCACCATCTGTTGTGGCGGGATTTGAACTTGGGTCCCCAGAATGTTATCTGGGTCTCTGCCAAATCTGAAATTAAGATGTTGTAATTTCCAGACTATTGGTGTATCACCAAAGCTCCCTCCCAAAAAAATCTTCCATCTGTATGCCTTTTTACTTAAATGGCTCATAAATTCTCCAAAGGCAAAGAAAACTCCTTTATATACCAGAAGCTACAGAAAAACTCACAAGTTACTTATTAAACCTCTTCAGACATGAGGAAAAGTAATATGCCACTAGTTCAGAATCCAAAAATGCAAAAATAAATGAGATAGATTTACATGTTAATCACACGCCTTGCATCGCAGTATGACTTTTCACAGTGATAGTGGTGGGTGAAAGTAATTACCCCTGTGTTAGGGAAAGGGTTATTTCCAAAAGGGAAGATGGGATAGGAGTGTCATTACATCAGCAGAAAATGTATAGAAGTGAGCTTAGTCTCATTATAATGAGTGCTGAGCCACAGAACAAATCCACCAGCCACAAGTAACAAGAAATAAGGAACACCTTTCCCATTATTTATTGATTAAACATTCAGTAGAACAGGAAGAGGTAATTCAGCCTTTTTTGGCCAGCCCCCACTATTCACCTAATTTGATTTGATTTATTATAGTCACATGTACTGAGATACAATGAAAAGTATTGCTTTGCGTGTTAACCAGACAAATCATACCTTACATAAGTGCATCAGGGTAATCGAATTGAATGCAGAGTACAGTGTTACAGTTACAGATAAGGGGCAGAGAAAGATCAACTCTAATATATGAGAGGTCGATTCATAAGTCTGATTACAGTGGGGAAGAAGCTATTCTTAAATCTTTTGGTATGTGTTAAACAACATAGAATCAACAATAAACTTTTGTACCTTTTGTCCAATGGTAGCGGGTGGAAAAGTGTCTAGCTGGGGTGGAGAGGTTTCTTGATAAATAAGCTGTCTTGAAGTTTCGCTCTATCTTGTTTCAATATCACCCAGAACCTTTCTTAAGCAAATGTATTAACCCTGGTTTCAACAGGAGAGAGAGAATTCCAGATTTCCATTTGACTCATTGTGTGAGTGAGTGATTCCACCATCACTGCTGAACTGCCACTGTCTCAACCCATGGTTATGCCCATTTGCAGGGGTTCCTCACCAGAGAAGTAATTTCTGTTTGTCAATCCTTTCAACCGTACATGAATCTCCATTAATTTCTCCGGTGGGTTTCTTTATTAAACTCCTGGGTCTTTCCAGTGGGGACATCAGGTAGGTTTTCCTTATGTGAAAAAACCCAACAATGACAGTTATCAGTCCTCTACACTTTCACAGAAGGGCTCCATCTCTCCTCACTGTATTGTCCTCTCATGCGTATATGTCATTGAAGGCAGTAACCTAATTGATTTGGAGTCATAGTCATACAGTAACACAACATGGAAACAGATCCTTTGGTTCAACTTGTCCAAGCCAACCATTTTCAAACCAGACTAGGACCACTTGCCTGCATTTGGTCCATATCCTTCCAAATCTTTCCTATTCATGTACTTAACCAACATCATCCTGGAACTGGTATCCAGGTACTTTCTCGATATGAATATCAGAAGGAGGGGAAAGAAAATACAAAGGGAGCAAAAGAGAAGAAAGGACAAGCTACCACTCCCCCTCACCTTTGTAAAAATTAACAATAGTTGGTGTTACTTCCACTCAATTGCTCACAATTTGACCGCTCCCAAAACTCCCTGAATATTCAGCCATCCTTTTCGGGAAGAATTCCTCAATTTTCATGGTGTTCAGTGGTGAATCTTGAATTCAATCCCCTTTTGCTGGGAGGGTAGAGGTGAGAGACCAACTGCTTCCATCATATTCGGATGAGTACAATTTGGACTCATATTGAAGAAAGTGCTGTTATAATGCTGAGTATGTGCAGTTAATCCCCTTTCTATAAATTCTATGTTGGTTTCAGGTCATAAGGTCACAGGAAATAAGAGCAGGATGAAACCATTCAAACCCTCCAGCCTACTCTGCCATTCAACAAAATCATGGCTAATCTGATTCTAGCCTCCCCCTGTGCTTGTTTTCCATAACCCGTGACTCCCTTATCAATCAAAAATATGCTTAACTTAGCCTTGAACAGATTCAATAAATCAGTCCTCCACTGCTTTCTGGGGAGAGAATTCCAAACACTAATGGCCCTCTGGGCGATGGAATTCTTCCTCAAAACCTTCGACCATGAATAATGCAAATTCCATGCACGATTAAATAACACACAAAACTGGCCTGGATTCCCCAGCTCTGTGAAATATTTTTCGGAATGCCTTGTTGAAATGACTATCACAGAGTAGAACAGTAGTGAAATAAACCTTTCTATACTGCAATGTCCTCCCTTACAAAGAATAAAAACAGAAATTGCTGGAAAGACTCAGCAGGTCAGGCAGCATCTGTGGAGTGAAAGCAGAGTCAACATTTCAGGTCCAGTGACCCATCTTCAGAACACCTTCCCAATCTCTGGGGGGATAGTGCCAAAATTGCGACAGGTGTCACAAACATGAGTTGAGCAACAGCCTTATCGGGTGATAGACAGAGAATTGTACTGAATAGACAATGTCCCAGAAAATATCGTCATCGTTCCTGTCGCACTGACAGAACAAACCTACCAGCGATGGTGGCGTCATAGTGATATACAGTCAGGCTGAAATTTCCCAGGGAGTTCTAATCATTGACTCCAGATCCCGTAAAGTTTCATGGGCAAGAAAAACCTCCTGCTCAATGCTACCTACTGCTTCCCACGCCCTCACACACTCTCACTGATGAACTAATACTCCTTGTTGAACAACACTTGGAGGAAGCGCCAGGGTGTCAAGGGTACCAAATGTCCCCCGGGTGGGAAACTCCACTAAGACCAGCTGTACAGTATTTCTGGTCATGCATGAAGGGGAGGGAGGGTATCAGGAATTTATCTCTATGTTGACTGCAAGGTAGCTACTCCTACTGATATTATCAATGGACAGATGCATCTACAACAGGCAGATTGGTGAGGATATATTGAAGTAGGGCTAACCTATCCTATCACAGACTAAAAACTGAACTGAACTAACCAAATAAATACCATGGCTATGAAAGAAGGTGAGAGACTAGGCATTCTGAGAGGAGTGACTCATATCTTGTTTCTGTGCTGCCTATCCACTATCTACAAGTCCCTGGGTGTAATAGCATCTCCAAACAGATCTTAGGTGCTACATTAGAGAGTTGCATTTGATAACCTGCAAAGTACAAATGAGAATGTAAGAAGTTGATGAGCTTATTTAGTGAAAAGAGCAATTAGCCTCAGGGAGAGTGCATACACCCACTCAGTGTAACTCCAGACTGGTATTTCAATGGATTTTTCTCAGCTTTGGCTAAAAGCAAAGGTAAAACAACAATAATCTGCAGAAATGAGAGATAACAAGGTGTGGGGCTGGATGAACACAGCAGGCCAAGCAGCATCATAGGAGCAGGAAAGCTGACGTTTCAGGCCGAGACCCTTCTTCGGAAAATGCTGCTTGGCCTGCTGTGTTCATCCAGCTCTACACCTTGTTATCTCAGATTCTCCAGCATCTGCAGTTCCTACTATCTCCGAAATAATCCGCAGAAGTTTTTTTTTTTAACTTCACTGTGAGACATAGGCATCACTGACTAGGCCAGCATTTATTGCCCATCCCTAATTGCCCTTGGGAAGGTAGTGGTGAGCTGCCCTCTTGAGCAGCTGCTGTCCACAAAGTACTGTGGATGAATTGGTTGTTAGTGTCAAAATGACCAATAACTATTTGTCCTGTGTGGGAACTATGGACTAAATGGCTAAGTATATCATTAACATGCAATTTTTAACCACGATAAAACCCAGTTCAATTGTCTTTTGACTAGGAGGCACTTGACAGGGCAAATTGCCTCCTGCTGGTCCCTATATACCACACCCCCAGGTCAGTGACATTACTACCATGGCCCTACCTCCCAAGACAAGTCTTGGTTCAAGTATCTGGGCAGCAGATTTTTGAATGAGCTGAACATTATACAGGGTAGAAGGTAGAATTAAGTTAGCAGGGGCTCTTTATTCATTCATGGGATGAGGGCATCACTGGCTAGACCAGCATGTATTACCCATCCCTAATTGCCCATAGGGCAGTTAAGAGTTAACCACATTGCTGTGGGTCTGGAGTCACATGCAGGGCAGACCAGGAAAGGCTAGCAGTTTCCTTGCCTGACGATCATTGGTGAACCAGTTGTAGCCCCACCAACAATTTTCCTCATTAGACTTTGTAATTCCAGACTTGTTTTTCCTCCCTGCTATTGAATTCAAATTCCTGTATCTGCCGTGGTGGTTTTCCAAACTCAGGTCCTCAGAGGATCATCTAGCTCACTGGATTAACAGTCCAGTGATAATACCACTAGGCTATTGCCTCTCCATTGCTAGGGGAGCAATGGAACAGTCAAATAAGGAAGAAGCCACAGTATGGCTGAGGGTTTCAGTAGCAAGTAGGCTATGATTATATGTGTTGGCAAAGATATTTCTCACTCTAAAAAACACTGTAAAATGGTTGAGCAGGCAGCACCAAATTCTAAAGCTTGTTTTTCCATTGTTTGTCAGGGAAAGCTCATAAAAGGACACAGGAGGATATTAGGGGCTGTCAGCCTGATTTCATCGGCAAATGATTTTCTGTCCACAGTGCGTCAAATTAACAGCCTTTGACAGCTGAAACCTCTTGCTGGGGTCAAATTGTAAACTTCAGGTCACCTGAAATCCAATACCTGTCCCATTACTCAAAAAAAAACTGATTGAATCTATTTTTTTTTGAGAGAGAGAAAGGAAAACTTTGCAGATTGTTGTGGGAAATAAGACATAACCGGAAAGCGAATGAGAGAGAGTGAGAGAGAGAAAGAAAAATAAACCGGACTTGCAAGCTGTTTATCAAAAGTCAAGAGAATTACAATCAGAGACTCACACAAAAATAGAGAGAAATGCTTCCAGCCATCCTGCCTGGGATAGCTTTTTGACGTAACAACAACAACTTGCATTTCTAAAGTGCCTTTAAAACAGCAAAATCCAGCCCCTGGAAGCTATGCCTGAAATTACAGCGAAAGGAAGGGGGTAAGGGAAAGACTATACACAAATGTGAGAATATAAAAAATCCAGTTGGATTCAACATAGAAACCAATGTGAGCCTTGGTGAAAGTTAAGATTGAGGGAGCAAAGTTTTAAATAGGCTCAAGCTTCTGGAGGACAGTATACTGATTGAAAAGCATTAGAACACTTGAAACTATGGGCAACTATAGCAGACAATGTTACAGAGGTGAACAGAGCTGATTTCAGTGAGTCTTTCCACATAGCCCTGCAAATATCCCTTTTTCAAACGGTTATCAAAAATTTCATTTGAACACTGCTATTGAACCTGCTTCTGTGGCCTTTTCAAGCAGTGTCAAACTTGGTTCGGGTTTGAGCATTCTCTGCACTGATTCAGAAAGTGTGTGTTCAAATCCCATTCCAGGGACTTGAATGGAGAAACTGGTCTGATGCACCAGTGAGGTAACGCGGGAGTGCTGCCCTGTCAGCAGTATTGTCATTCTTAAAACGCATTAAATCGCCAACGTTCCCAGGTGGAAATAAAGGCTCTCATAGCACAGTTGTGAAAAGAGCAGAGGATGAAATGAGGAGAAATTTCTTCACCCAGAGAAGAGTGAGCCCATAGAATTCTCTGCCACAGAAAGTGGAGGAGGCCAAAACATTGAATGTTTTCAAGAAGGAGTTAGATATAGTTCCTAGGACAAAAGAAGTCACAAGGAGAAGGCAGGAACCGGGTATTGAATTGAACGATAAGCCGCCATATCTGAATGACAGAACAGGGCCTATTCCTGCTACTAATTTCTATGTTTTGATGCATTATCTCTGGTGCCCTGGACAGTGGTTATTTACTAAAAACATCACAAATCCAAATCTCTAAGTCAATTATCACGGCAATTTACTGTACCCAACAGTGATAAAACTTCAAAATTACTTAACTGTTGGAACCTCATGAGGTTGTGGATGATGCTACACAATTGCCAAACAAAAACCTCCCATCTTCCTTTGGAACAGGAGCAAGGCCCCAAAAAGAGGCCTTAAAGCTACAATTGATGAAAGTTCATGAGGGATCATACCATGAAGACACTGGGGAGATGGTGGTATCACGGTAAGGTCACTGGTGTCAGTAAATCAGGAGCCCGTGGTTAATGTTCAGCACTGTGGCAGATAGCAAAGTTTGAATTCAGTGACTGCACTCCGGCACTGAAGTCAATTGAAGGGCACTTCATTTGCAGCAGGCAGAGTAACATGTCTGATGTTTTCAGTTCATCTTCTTTGCTCACTACAGTCACAGTGCTACAGCTGATCCATTGAGGAAGATGAACATGTGGTACAGGTCATTGGTCCTAAGTAAGTGGTTAAGAGAGTTTATGGAATTCAAATTTACTGTTTTATTAATTAGAATCCCTATAGTGTGGAAACAGGCCCTTTTTCCCAACAAGCCCACAACGACCCTCAGAGCATCCTACCCAGACACAGCCTCCTATAACCCACCTAATCTACATAGTAGGGGCAATTTAGCGTGGCCAGTCCACCCTAACCTGCACATCTTTGGACTGTGGGAGGAAACCAGAGCACCTGGAGGAAACCCACGCAGACACGGGGAGAATGTGCAAACTCCTCATGGACCGTCGCCCGAGGGTGGAATCAAACCCAGGTCCCTGGCGCTGTGAAGCAGAAGTGCTAACCACTGAGCCACCGTGACATACTGGGTCTCTGAGATATGTGTAATCCATACAACCATAGGTCCACTTTGATCAGAGTTCCTACGAGAAGCAGAACATTCACAAGGCTATCATTTTTCATGTATAGTTAATAAAGGAACCATGGAAATCGTTTCGAGATTTTAATAGACTGGTACAAGGGTGACAAACTTAAATTATTTGAAGGACCTGGAGAAGCCTGGATTGTTATCTTTGGAGCAGAGCAGGTTAAGAACAGACATGATTGAGATCATTAAATTCATGATTGGCTTCGATAGTGTAGAGCAGATGATCAGGAACCAGAGGGACACACAGGAGAGGGGGTGTTTTTCGTAAAGCGACTTGTGATCTGGACTGTAGGCTGCAAGGGTGGTGGGAGTACATTCTATCATCAATTACATAAGAAATGGGATTTTTTTAATTCTTCATGGGCATCACTGGCAAGACAATATTCTTGCCCCCTGAGAATGTTGTACTGAGCCTGTACAGGTCATGTTTTTCCTTTATTCATTAACAGGATGAGGGTGTCACGGGCTAGGCAGCATTTATTGCTCATCCCTAATTACCTGGAGGGCAGTTAAAAGTCAACTACATCACTGTGGGGTCATACATAGGCCTGTGTGCCCACTGTTGAAGGACATTAGTGGGCTTTCCCCCCCTGATAATGGATTCAAGCTCATCATTAGATTCTTAATTCCAGATATTTTTATTGAACTTAAATTCCACCATCGGCTATGGTGGGATTTGAACCCAGGTCCCCAGAACATTATCTGGGTCCAGCAATAATAGCACTAGGGCCATCATCTCCCCACAGGTGCCCTCACACTACTGTTAGGGAAAGATGTTCAAAACTTTGACACACCAACGCTAAAAGAGTGATGATATCGTTCAAAGTCAAATTAGTATGTAGCGATTGGAGGGCAATTTGCATGTTGTTGTGTAGCCACGTGTCTACAGCCCCTGTACTTCTACAGAGGTAGAGGTTGCTGGTTTAGAAGAATGCTGTTGAAGACCTTTGATGAGTTACTGTCATGCATGTTGTCCAAGTTACTGTGCGTCAGTGGTGCAATGAATGAATGGTTAAGGTCGTGGATAAGGTACCAATCAAGCAGGTGCTTTGTTCTAGATGGCCTTAAGATTCTTGAATGTGTTGACATTTTACTCTTCCAGCCAAATGGAAAGTCTTCCATTATGTTCCTGTTTCATGCCTTATGGATAGAATAGGTCTTAGGAAGTCACCTACCTCAATATTCCTCATCTCTGAGCCGTTCCTGTAGCCACTTTTGTGGCACGAATAATTCTTGCCACTTGGCACCTCAGGACTGAATATTCTCCAGGAGTCAAAATGGGACTAAAATTTATGTTATCATGAGTGATCTTCTCCATTTTATTGACCTCATCTTGGAGTATAGGTCAATGATGAAGCAGCTGGAGATGATTGTGCTGAGGATAGTAACCCGAGCAACAATCAGAGGGATAAATTAAGCTGAAATGACTGATCTCCAACAGTCATGCTATCTTCCTTTATTCTAGGCATGATTTTAACTAGTGGAGAGATTTCCCCGATTCCCATTGACTCCTATTAAAGCAAAGTAATGCTAATGATGGGGGTCCGAAATCAGACAGGAAGTGCTGGACCATTAGGCCATAAGACATAGGAGCAGATGTAGGCCATCAAGCCTACTTTCCACCATTTAATGTAATCGTTGCTGATAAATTCCACTTCCCTGCTTTATCTCTGGAGAAACTGAGCAGGTCTGGCAGCCCCTGTGAAGAGAGACATTAAGTCAACATTTCAATTCCAATAGGACCTTCTTTAGAACTTCATTCATTCATGGGACATGGGCATCGCTGGCTGGGCCAACATCTATTGCCCAGCCCTAAATGCTGTGGAGAATGTGGTGGTGAGACCTTGAACCTCAGCAGCTCCAGTGGGAAAGGTGGGCATTCCTGAGGCAGGTTGTTACCACAAGGGCAGGTCATCATGACGTCACTGTTGGAACTGCATACTATGTATTGAAAATGCAGAGGACTAAATCCATTTGGCCACTCATAGCAAAGAAAAAGCCCTCTAACTGCATTGCTTAGGCTGTGCCTGCATTCCTTCCTTCCAGATTCACAGAATTTTTCTTGTATTGTAAACTATGGAGGAAATGACCATGTCCCAAGAATGAATGAAGTTCCAGGGAGAGTCTTATTGGAATCGAAATGTTAACTTAGTTTCTCTCTTCACAGGGGCTGCCAGACCTGCTCAGTTTCTCAAGAGATAAGGCAGGGAAGTGGAATTGATCAGCCACCATCTGATGAAATGGTGGAAAGTAGTCTTGATGGGCCTACATCTGCTCCTACGTTTCATGGATTAATGGTTCAGCACTTCCTGTCTGATTTCTGTAGAGAAAAAATGCTTTTCACTCATCAAGTTGTTAGTGTATGGAGTGCACAACCGGAAATGTGCTGGCATTCGATGATTATTTGATTAGGACTGCTGGCTCACAGCACCAGAGACACAGATTTGTTTCCGGTCTCAGGTGACCGTCTGTGTGGAGTTTGCACATTCTCCCTGTGTCTGCGTGGGTTTCCTTCGAGCATGCTAGTTTCCTCCCACAGTCCAAAGATGTGCAGGTTAGGTGGATTGGCCACTTTAAATTGCCCATAGTATCCAAGATGTCCAGGTGAGGTGGATTAGTCATAGGAAATGCAGGGTTACAGTGATAGGATGGGATGCTGTTCAGAGGGTCAGATGGGCCGATTGGCCTGCTTCCACACTGTCGGAATCCTATGACTCTAAACCCCAATGTGGGAATGTCCCATTCAGGAGAACATTGGGTGACGACTGGATACAAATAGTGTGTAGGGTTATGGGAAAGAAGAAGCACAAAATTAGCACAAAGTATTTACGCTCCTTCGAAGAGCTGATGCAGGCACGACAGGCCAAATGGCCTCTATATAAGCTGTAACAATTCTGTGATTCTGTGAACCCTCCCACCACTATCAACCCCACCACTACCACTGCACCCCACTTCTCCCATTGGAGACAGTGTTTTTAAATCAATCTGTTCAGATATGTAGTAACACATTTCTGGAGCAGGTAAGATTTGAACTCCATATGCTGGCCGAGAGAAGGAATGCTACCACTGCATCACAACGATTCTGTGGGGCTTAGAAAATTGAGCCTCTTAATCTATAGCACAAATTCCCAATAAAAGTACTAATTATGAAGCAGATTTGAGTAAAATAAGGCAAGATGTCACCTATTTCTTCATATGATGAACATATGTATTGCAAAGGTACAAACTGTAATTACTTGAATACGTACTTCCCACTGTTGAAGTAATGACTGGTCATAAATCTGTCAGATCTATTTTGCTGTGTCTGAGCTGCTGTGATTTAAGTAACTTTGGGGATTCATTAGTGCTGCCTGTGATGCAATCAGTGTGAAATTGTGGAGCCTAAATGCAATGTTTAAAGTTCACATTTAGCGAAGGAATTGGATTAAAGATTCAGCACCCAAGATAAATAGAAATTGTCCTCTATCCAACTGAATTATGAAGTAGAACACTTCCTTGTTCTCAGTAATTATGGACTTTAGGATAGAAAGGTTTAAGAGACCTGTCTGCCCACTTCATAGAATCCCTTCATTGTGCAGGCAGGCCATTTGGCCCAACAAACCCACATTAACCCACTGAAGAACATCTCAGCCAAACCGAATCCCCTACCCTAGTAACCCTGCATTTCCCGTGGCTAATCCACGTAGTCTGCACATTATAGTCAATTTAGCATGGCCAATCCCCCTAACCCACACATCTTTGGACTGTGGGAGGAAACCCACACAGACATAGGGAGAATGTGCAAACTCCAAGTAGGCAGTGACCCAAGGTTAGAATTGACCCAAGGTCCCTGGTGCTGTGAAAAAGCAGTGATAACCATTGAGCCACTGTGCTTAACTTTGGAGAGTTAAATTCTGAACTTGTGTGAAGCATTGTCCAAGGGATTTATTTTCTCCTTTCTCGTTTATAATCAATGGGAACCAAAGATAAGGTGCAGTATTCTAACTTGGGATATCTTATGACCTCACCTGATGCTGTCCAGACCTGCAGATATACAAACAAATGTTTGATGAGATCGTTGAACGAGCCTTTTCCAAGCTATGATGTGGAGGTGCTGGTGTTGAACTGATTCCTGACCTTTTCCAAGCTGTTCAGGAAGACATAAATGATCCTATTCCATTGTTTGATGAAGAGTTGAGCTCACTGGGGTGGGAGGTGGTGATGTAAAATAATAGAAATCCTGCAGCTGAGTAACCCAGGGGCTCCTGATTGATGACCAGGGTACAGGGGCTCAAATCCAACTCCAGCCAGTGCTGAAATTTAATTCAATCAATTAATTAAGAGGAAAGAATGTGGGGGCCTGATGATATTGTCACTCGACTACAATTCCAGAGACCCAGGTAATCCTCTGAGGGACCTGGCTTCCAAATCCATTGTGTCAGGTAGTGCAAGAGAGTTCTATTTTTTTTTATAGATCTGAAATTAAGAGTTAAATAATGACCACGGTGGAGAGCCCATCCAGCTCACAAATGTCCTTCATGGAACAGAAGAAAGAACCTGGACTTAAAAAGGTAGTTAAAATCTCCAAACTGTCCCCCACTACAGTGCCCCCTCCACCCAGTTCCCACCTTGCTCTGCCAGGAATAGTGACCATGAAACTATCATTGATTGGCATAAAAAATTCAGTAGGTTCACAGATGTCTACATGTGGCTCCATTACAACATGATTCACACCAACTGCCTTCAAAGGCCAATTAGAGATGGGTTAAAAAAAATGCTGGCATTGCCAGGGATGCCCACATCCCATGCAGAAGCTTTCTCCATTCCCGTACCTAACATTCCCTGAATCAGATCATTTACAACATAGTAGTGGGTAGTTCAGCCCACTGTGTCTGATCTAATCATTAGAGAGTCTTTCAGCTGAATCTCACTTTGAGTGCTGCCTCAGAGTGCTAGGGACCCAGGTTCAATTCCAGCCTCAGGAGATTGTCAGTGTGGAGTTTGCACATTCTCCCTGCACAGGGTTCCTCCAGATGTTCTAGATTCCTCCCACAGTCCAAAGATGCGCAGTTTAGGTGGAATGGCCATGCTAAATCACCCATGATGTCCACGGACGTGCTGCTAGGTCAGTTAGCATGGGAAATGCAGGGTTAGAGGGGGTGGGACTAGGCGGGATGCACTTCAGAGGTTCAGGCTGAATGGCCTGTTTCTGCACTGTAGGCTGTCTATGAGGATTTTAGATGATGGCTTTGAAGATTAAGAATAAATGTGCTTCTATCACCCATTTAGACAGTGTATCCAGATCACAATTCACTATATAACACAATTTTCATCTTTATCACTCATTTTTTTTCAATTCCTTTAAACCTGTCTCTTCTGATACCGACAATCTGGTAAGGGAGACAGCAATAGAGATAAAAGGCATTGCAGATGCTGGAGAATCCCAGATAACAAGCATGGGGCTGGATGAACCCAGCAGGCCAAGCAGCATCATAGGAGCAGGAAAGCTTGACGTTTCGGGCCTAGACCCTTCATCAGAAATGGGGGAGGGGAAGACGGTTCTGAAATAAATAGGGAGAGAGGGGGAGGCGGATAGA
>JAHRHZ010000249.1:4522495-4550947 GCA_024137785.1 Ginglymostoma cirratum
CTCTATCCATCCTCTATCCGCCTCCCCCTCTCTCCCTATTTATTTCAGAACCGTCTTCCCCTCCCCCATTTCTGATGAAGGGTCTAGGCCCGAAACGTCAAGCTTTCCTGCTCCTATGATGCTGCTTGGGAAACAGCAATCCTTATTTCTCGAACAAAATCCTTCAGGATCAAGAACGCCTTTATTAAATCTGATCTATGCCTCTACTTACAATGCCAAGGACCCATATACTTTTTAGACAGTCATCTCAAATCAACCTGTCACCCCGTGTACATGAACCCCCAGTGTTCCTGCAGACAATTTTAACGTTATCTTTAATTGCTGTGATTTCACCTCATTCTTTCTGCATCAGATTTTTTACATTTAATATCATCTGTTATATGCCTTCACCCATCAATGATCCTAAGAGGACAGCTTTTTCATGTACAGGGCCATGTGTGTACAGAGTGAGTTACCAGAGGATCTAATGGAATCTGGTACAATTACAACACTTAAGAGGCATCTGGATGGGTATATGAATAGGAAGGGTTTAGAAGGATACGGGCAAAATGCTGGCAAATGGGACTAGATTAATTCAGGATATCTGGTCAGCATGGACGATTTGGATGGAAGGGTCTGTTTCCATGCTGTACATCTCTGTGAACTTGTGACTCTACGCCTTGTCTTGGGGTATTGGAATGTCAGAGAAGGCTATTGTTCATAAATTCATACGATATAGGGGTAGAATTAGGCCATTCGACCCAATGAAGTCTGCTCCGCCATTCGATCATGGCTGATATGCTCCTCACTCCATTTTCCTGTCTTGTCCCCATAACCCTTCAACCTATAACCAATTAAAAATCTGTCTAACTCCTCCTTAAATTTGCTCACTGTCCCAGCATCCATCACACTTTGGGTAGCGAATTGCACAGATTCACAATCCTTTGGGAGAAATAGTTTCTCTTCAACTGTGTTTTAAATTTGCTGCCCCTCATCCTAAGGCTATGACCCCTCATCCTAGAATGCCCAAAAAGGAGTATCTGCTCCACGTCTATCTTATCTGTACCTTTTATCATCTTGAATACCTTATTTTGATCTCCCCCCATTCTTCTAAATTCCACTGAGTATAGACCTAAACTGTTCAATCTCTCTTCATACGACAAACCCCTCATCTTTGGGATCAATCCCATGAACCTCCTCTGAACTGCCTCCGATGTCATTACCTCTTTCCTGAAATAAGGCTACCAAAACTGTGCACAAGGCTCCAGGTGCGGTTTCACCAATGCCTTGCATAGTTGCAATAATACTTCCTTACCTTTATATTCTATTCCTTTCACTATAAAAGCCAATATTCCATTCAATTTCGGATCCCTCTGCACTGGTGCACCCTGAATTCTCCCCCCATTTTGACATAGGTCGCCTTCCCATTCTTCCGACCAAAATGCCTGACCTCACACTTATCCAAGTTAAACTGCATCTGCCACATTTTGGCCAGCTCTCCTAACCTATCTGTATCCATTTGTAAAGTTCTTATTTCCTCATTACAATTTATCATCCTGCCTATTTTTGTGTTGTCCGCAAATTTGGCTATAGAGCCTTCTATCTTTTTATCCAAGTTGTTAACGTTGATTGTAAATATCTGGGATCCAAGGAGTGAATCCTGTGGCATTCCACTAGCTACTTCTTACCTTCCAGAGAAAAAAAAATTATCCTGACTCCCTGTCTTCTGGTCCATCAGCCAGTCACCTATCCAAGTTAACAAATTAGCCCTAATCCCATATGACCCAACCTTATGAATTAACCTATTGATCCCAAACAATGATTCTCGCGAGAGTGTATTCACTTGTATCTTTGGATGAAATCAGTATCAAACTCAGCTGCAGCACTGTGCCCACTGGCCTACATTGGCTCTTGCTTAAATCATAGTCTAATTTTAACATCCATCTCATTTTGATGCCCGTCCATGGTCTTTTTCCGCCCTATCTCTGTTAATGCCTGAAAAGCCTGAATTCTGGCCTCTCTAGCAGTCGCCAATTTAAAAGCTCCCCACAAAGGTCATGGCCTCAGCCTCCTAGAACATAAGCTCTAGACAGCCCTTCCTAAACCTTTGCATCTTTAATCTCTTTTTCCTTTTTGAATCATTTGTTAAAGAATCATAATCATAAATTTTTAAAGTACAGAAGGAGGCCATTCAATCCATCATGTCTGATCTAGCTCGGGAAAGAGCTAACCTGTTAGTCCCATTCTCCAGCCCTATCTTCATGGCTCTCTAACTTCACTATTTTCAAATATATATCCAGCTCTCTTTTGAAACCTCCCATGGAATCCACCTCCATCACTCTTCCAGGCACTACATTCCAAATCCTAACAACACTCTGAGTAAAGAAATTTTTCCTCATCTCACTCCTAGCTCTCTTGCTGACAATCTTGAAATTGTGACACCTACTTACTTGCATGTTAACTATCCAAAAAATCCCTACAGTGTGGAAACGGGCCCATCAGCCCAACAAGTCTACACCAACTCTCTGAAGAACTCACACCCAGACTCACCCCCCTACCCTATCCCTGTAACCCCACATTCCTCATGGCTAATCTACCTAACCTGCACATCTGTGGACTGTGGGAGGAAACCCACGCAGACACAGGGAGAATGTGCAAACTCCACACAGACAGTCACCCGGGGCTGGAATCGCACTTGAGTCCCTGATGCTGTGAAGCGGCAATGATGATCAATGAGCCACCGTGCTTCCCCCTAACTAGCGGAAAAAGAATATCCTTCTTTACCCAGTCAAAATTGTTCATAATTTTGAACACCTCTTAATCCTCTCTGCTCCAAAGAGAATGAGCCCAATCTCTCTAATCTTTCCTCATATCTAAAATCCCTCATTCCTGGTGTCATTCTAGTAAACCTCCTTTGAAGTGTCTCCAGGGCTTTAATATCCTTCCTTAAATAAGGTGCCTTAAATATTCCAAATGTGGTCTGACCAATGATTTGTAGAGGTGTAGGAACTCTTCCTTGCTTGTATTTCAAATGTCTCTTATTAAACCCAAACATCTTATAAGCTTTCTTAACAACCGTTTCAACTTGTCTGGCCACCGTTACAGACTCTTTTTGGACTAAAGAAATATTCAAACAAACATTAGACAAGCTGTACTTAAACATATTAAATAAGCAGGACCAAATGAGATGCATTCAAGAATATTGAGGAAAGTAAAGCTGGGAATTATGGAGTAAGTGAGGAGTTTATGGTGTGGAGCCATAAGCCCTTTTATATTGCATTGTCAGTAAGGATGTGTGGTCAGAAAACCAAACGAGGTGAATACAGGGTGATTAGCAGATTAGATTTCCATGGGATTTCACTGCATGGGGGGAATAAGTGCTTTAAGTAAGTTTTATTGCAACTAGTAAAGTGTGTTTCAGTATTCGATGGATTAATCTGTACTAGTAAAGTTTATTAAATTAAGGTCAAACAAAGTAATGTGAAGAAAAGTAAACCAATATAATGTAAACACCAACTGCAATATTTCTCAGTTTATCAAGACACCCAACTAGGTGGGAATGTACTTATGAGGGGTTTTCAAGAGAATTTGTGCAGGCTAAGAGGTTACATAGGTGGAACAGAATGTGAACAAGCGTAATGTAATTCAATTTGGAACAAAAATCAGAAAGGTAGGCTTCCTGAAATGATATGATTTTGGGAACTGTGGGTGTTCAAAGTGACTTGGGTGTTCTTATTGATGAGAAAGCAATTGGAAGGCAAATGGTGCGTTGGCCTCCAAAGCAAATGGGGTTTAACTACAGGAGTGGAGTTAAGTACAGTTAACTAGAGACTTTGGTAAGATCTCATATGGGTATTGCGTTCAGATTTGGTCCAGTCAGTCATTGAGCAGATTCCCGACAATCAATGGATTTCAGGCGACTAAACAAGGGATTTGGAGAACATACAGGAAAATGAATTTGAGATAGATGAACCAACTTGATGGCCTGAATGGCCTGCTCTGGTCTCTATGACACTGGTCATAATTTTCCAACCCTACCTAAATACATGAGTGGTGTCAAGAGGTTGGGGAATGTTACACTGTTGATAAAGCAAAGATAGAAAGATAACAGCAACTATCAGCCATTAGGTTAAGCTTCTCTGAGAAGGAAGCAGGTAACAGTCACACTGTCAAATGAAGACTAAATAAAGAACACCAACACATTTTTGTAAAGGTCAAATTGATTACAAACTTGCTTCAGTTTTTTTTGATGAGGTAACAGAGGGTTTATGAGGGCAATGTTCTTGTTCTCATATACATGAATCTGCCACACAATACTTGCAAGTAATGTTACAGCTCATGGAATAAAGAGACAATAGTTACATAGACATGAAATTGGCTGAGTGACAGGATGATGCAAAACTTGGAAACCTTGTGAATTGTGTGGAGGATAATGTTAAACTACAAAAGGACACAGACAGGATGATATAATCGGCAAGAAAGTGGCAGTGAAATTCAATGCTGAGATTTCTTTTTGGTAAGAAGCACACACAGAGCTAACATAAAATAAGCAGTCCAATTCTAAAAGGAGTGCAGTAGCAAAGAGACCATAATGTTGAAGATGGAAGGGCCAGCTGAGAGAGCAGTTAATGATACATGTGGGATTCTGAGCTTTATAAAAAGGGACATAGAGTATAAAATTAAGAAGATTATGTTAAACTGGTGTAAAACACTGGACCATTTTGTCGAGTTGTAGGCACAACTCTTTAGGAAGAATATGAAACATTGGAGAGAGGGTGAAGAAAAGATTTATGAGAATGGTCCCAGAGATGAGAGACTCCAATTATGTCGATAGATGAGAGAAGTTGAAATTGCATCAGGCGGTAAAGAAGGCAAATGGTATGTTGGCCTTCATTGTGAGGGGTTTCGAGTACAGGAGCAGGAATGTGTGTTGTTGCAGTTATACAGGGCCTTGGTGAGACCACACCTAGAATTTTTGTGCAGTTTTGGTCTCCTTTTCTGAGGAAGGATCCTCCTGCTCTCGATGGAGTGCAGCAAAGGTTAACCAGGCTGATTCCAGGGATGGTGGGTCTGACGGGAGATTGACTAAGTAGGGATTGTTTTTGCTGGAGTTCATACAAATGAGGGGGGATCTCATAGAGAGTTATAAAATTCTAAAGGGACTGGACAGGGTAGATTCAGGGATGACATTCCCAAAGGTAGATGTGTCCAGAACCAGGGGTCACAGTGGCATGAATGTTACTATCCACTTGTCAGCCCAAGCCTGGATATTGTCCAGGTCTTGTTGCATTTGAATACAGACTGCTTCAGTATATGAGGAGTCACGAATGGTGCTGAACGTCGTGCAATCATCGGTGAACATTCCCACTTATGACCTTATGATGGAGAGCAGGTCATTGATGGTTGGATCTCAGACACTACCCTGAGGAACACCTACGGTGATATCTTACCTCCAACAATCACAACTATCTTCCTGTGTGCCAGGTATGACACCAACCAGTAGAGAGTTTGCCCCCAGTACAATTCTAGTTTTATCAGGGCTCCTTGATGTCACACTCAGCCGAATGCAACCTTGATGTCAAGGGCTGTCACTCCCACCTCACCTCTGCAATTCGGCTCTTTTGTCCATGTTGGAACCAAATGAGGCCAGTTGCTGAGTGCACGTGGCAGAACCTAGAAGGAGTGTCACTGAGCATTAGGAGCACTGAGAGTTAGGGCTTGACCACTTAGGAGAGATGTGAGGAAGCCCTTCCACACACAAAGGATCATAGATGTTGAAACTCTTTTGAATCAATTGTTAATTTTAAATCTGTGATAGATGAATATTTGTTAAGCAAAAGCATTATAGGATATGCGTGAAAGATTAGTTGCAATTGTATTGAATTTTGGAATAAGCTCAAGAAGCTAAATGACCTACTCCTGTTCTAATATAACAACTCAAAGCTGTTTACAGCCAATGAAGTCCTTTGGATATAAACACACTTTCATGATGTCAGAAGCACAGCAACTTAGGCTCTGGTGGGAGACTTGAACCCACAACCTTCAGGATCAGAGGCAGAGTGTTATTCATTGAACCACAACTGCCATTAGTATGCTGTAGCTACTCTGGTTCCAAGTTTTGAGTTTCTTCCAACTGTGAGAATATCTTGTTTCCATTCAACTGTGCTGTATTTCTTAGCTCCCTCTGATATCTTTCCATCTTCTGCGTGCGATTAATGGTCTTTAGTGAGTCAAATTTGGCACAATTGTAAAACTGCTTAGCAAAGGCACCAGTAGACTGTGTGAGAAATGGAACCGTCTCAAAGATTTAGTCTGAATTGCTGTCTAGACTCTTTTTCTTTTGCACAGAATCATAAAAGTGTTCATAAACAAGGATTCGATATTCCTATTCCTTCTGCTCTTTTCCCTTTGAGAGTTGCTAACTGTTGAGAAAATTGAATCTTAACATCACTCCAACAACAGTGAAGATGCTCAAGAAGCCCGAAATGGAGAAGTGCAATGACGGAATCATAGAATGCTCCTTATACAGATGGAGGGCCATTCGGCCTGATGTTTATGCTGGCTCTGTTTAAGATCTGCTTAGCTGGATCAGTGCCTCTGGCTTTCCCTTTGGCCTTACAATATATTTTTCTCTATTCAGATAATGATCCAATTCCCTTTTGAAAGGCATGATTGAATCTGCATCCATGACACTCTCAGGATACATCTTTCAAATCTGAACGTTTCACTGTATAAAAATGCTTTTCATGTGTAACCTGTTTGGCTCTTCTGCCAATTACCTTAAATCACTGCCTTTTGGTTCTCAACATTTCCAAAAATAGGGGCAACTTCTCTCTTAAAAATCCCATGTGTTTCAATGAAGCACCTCTTATTCTTCTGAATTCCAGTGTGTAGAGTTTCAACCTGTTTAGCTTTATCTCATAAGACAATCCGTCCATACCAGGGATCGAACTTGACATTGCATGTATCTTCCCGTTAAACGGAAAAGGCCCAGTGTTACCAGTCTATGTTTCTGTTGAATGTTCATCTACTCTTGATCATAAGACAGTAAGAAATAGGAACAGAATTTCACTATTTGGCTCCTTAAGCAATGGACCATCACTTATTAGGATCATGGCTATTCCAACGTTCCTCACATTCGCTTTCCTGTATTTTCCCTGTGCACTTCGATCCCCCCTAATCATCAAGAATCTATTTCTCTCTCAGCCTTAATTATACAGAAGCATTGTGCCCCTAACAACTCTCTGTGATAAAAAGTTCCAAAGACTCAATCCTCTGAGAGAAGAAATTGCACCTCAGTTCAGTTCTAAATTAGTGATTTCAGTGAGTAGTGTCACTACCTGTTTAGCTTTTACTCATGCGGGAATCCCTCTAATACCAGGGATCTTGTTTGATATTGCATGTATCTTCTCTCTAAACAGAAAAGCCCCAGTGTTGCCAGTCTATCCTTGTGCCTGATGCTCACCATCCCTGGAACCATTCTCGTCAATCTTTTCTCCTTCTGGTCTAGACCATTCCTAAAGTGTGGCCACCCATTCCAGCTCTTTGAAACATCATCCCAGTTGGCGCTACTTAGCCGCTTTTGCCCCATAGCCATGTCGATGTTTTCTCTTTGTTTAGAATTGAGCAAATTCCCTTAGGAAAGTTTCTTTTGAATGCTTATACACCACGCTTTTAGGTAGTGCATTCTAGATCATATTAATTTGCTGCACCAAGCAAATTTGCTTTGTCTCTTTCATGGCCCTGTTATTGACGATCTGAATTTTTTCCCATCTGGTTAGTACATGAACATATGAAATAAGAGCAGAAGAAGACCATTTGGCTCCTCGAGCCTGCTCTTCCATTCAAGAAAATCATGGCTGGCCTGGTCACAGAGGCATATAGCATAGAAACAGGCTCTTCCACCCACCATGTTTATGCTGACCAACAAACACCAGACTACACTAATCCCAGTTCTTTGCACTTGGTCCATAACCTACCATGTCTGGCATTTTAAAGGCTTATTCAGATGCTTCTTAAATGTTGTGCCAGTACCTGCCTCAACTACCCTCTTGGGTAATGAGTTTCATACTTCTACCAGTCTCTGTGTGAAAAAAATACCAAGAATGCTCAAAGTGCTTTGTGTGGATGTTGTGTTACAAAATATATATAAAGCAATGAATAGAAATTGCTGGAAAAGCTCAGCAGGTCTGGCAGCAACTGTGGAGAGAAATCAAAGTTAATGTTTCGGGTTGAGAGACCCTTCCTCAGATAGTCACTCAACCTGAAACATTAAAGCTGTTTTCTCTCCACAGATGCTGCCAGACCTGCTCAGCTTTTCTAGCAATTCCTACTTTTGTTTCTGATTTACAGCAGCCGCAGTTCTTTCGTTCTTTTTTTAGTAAAGCAATTGATTTTTGCACCGTGTGATCCCACACTGTTGATAATTTCTTGATGATCTGCTTTTTGTCAGTTCCACTTAGGCATTGCCAGGTCACCAGGCAAACCTTTGCTGCTTTTCTTCAAATAGCAGTCATGAGGTCTTTTACAACCAACTGAGAGGTCAGAAAGAGCCTTAGTTTGTCATTGTATACCAAAACTCTGACAATACAGCACTCCCTCAGTGCTGCACTGGGCAGTTAGCCTGGATTTTGCTCCCCAGACTCTGATTCACACTCACACCCATTTGACTTCAAGACCAGACAAAATTCACCACTTTCCCCTTTCTCAGCGTGCTGAGATTGAGAGTTAAATTTTGCAGAAGCAACCAGATGTTATTCAGTAACTTCACCTGGAACATGAACGTACAGGTGAGAGTTCAATCAAAATGCACATTGCAGGCAAATAACAATCCAACTCCGAACACCAATGTGAATAGATACTGAGGCGAGGTTCAAGAGGCACCTTACTCATTGTAATAGATCAACACTTTCAGAAGGCGAGATGGCTGGAAACAAAATCTATAATGAGGAAAATTTATGTTTGAGCGATAATAACGAGGAAACACCCCCAAACTCATTTGCAAACACTTATACCCATTTACACGCACTCACACATGTGCGTACACATACATTCCCCAGGCAGACATTCACAAACACAGTCACACATGCTGGCACTCAAACACTTGGATTCATAGACTTATACACCAATGATACAGCCCCTTTGGTCTAATTTGTCATGCTGACCAGATATCCTGAAATAATCTAGTCTGATTTGCCAAAATTTGGCCCATATTCCTCTAAACCCTTCTTATTCATGCACCTATCCAGATGTCTTTTGAATGTCATGATTGTACCCACTTATACCACTTCCTCTGGCAGCTCATTCCATACAGACACCACCCTCTGTATGAAAATATTGCCCCTTAGGTCCCTTTTAAATCTTTCCCCTCGCACCTTAAATCTATGCCCTCTAGTTTTGTACTCCCTTACTCTGGGGAAAAGACCTTTGCCGTTCACGCTATCCATGCCCTCCATGATTTTATAAGGGCACCCTCAGCCTCCAGAGAAAATATCCCCAGCCTATTCAGCCTCTCCTTATAGTTCAAACCCTCCAACCCTGGCAACATCCTTGTAAATCTTTTCTGAACCCTGTCAAGTTTCACAACATCCTTCCTATAGCAGGGAGACCAGAATTGCATGCAGTATTCCAAAAGTGGCCTAACCAGTATCCTGTACAGCTGCAACATGATATCCCAACTCCTAAACTCAATGCACAGGCACCCATTTAACACCCACACGCTCAAACACACTCACATACACTGCCACACACTCATTTGCACACTTTCACGCACATTTTAACATATACACTCTTCCGATCATACCTTCATGTATTCTTTCACACAGACTTCACACAGACATATAGACATGCTCCCACACAAACTCTCACATATGCACACACTACATTCATGCATGCACAAGCTCAAGTCTGCACACCTGCCACACATGTGCTCTCTTGCATGTATGTACTTACACAAAATGTCATACAAAAGCACCCAAACATTCTAATGAAATTGCACATGCTCACACACTTGCACATTGACAGATGCACATACATTCTCACAGAAACACCATCATACACAAAAACACGTGAAAGTGATGAATTTAGAGGGCTACGGAGGTAGGGCTGGAAGGTGGAACTAGCTAGATAGTTCTTTTGGAAGCTGGTAGAGAAACAATGGGTCGAATGCTCACCTTCTGTACTGTAAAATTCCATGATTCTATAAGTGTGCACACAGAGCATGATGCACTTATAAGGTCATACATATGCATAGTCTTGGAAACTCAAACAAACACATGCATGCACTCATATGCAGACACATAGACAAACAGACAAACAACATACAAAGAAACTGGCACACAGTAAGATGGTCATAGCCATTCACAGTTGCAGGCCGGCACACACAGGAACACATACATAGGCACTCATAAACTGACACTCAGATGAACACACACACACACACTCTCTCACAAACACACAAACGCACACACACGCAAACACTCCCAGACACACAAACATCTGTCTCACACACACCCTCTCACATGTGTGCGCTCGCGCACACACACACACACACACACTCACTCACACACAAACACACAAACACACACACACACAAAATACACACCCTGGCTCACACACATTCACAGTGACATGTACCCATGTGCTCTGACACACAGAGACCCGCACAGACATACACAGAAACTTTGCACACATAAAACCTTGAAACCGCCCCGAACTGAAACAAAATAAAACACAATGCTAGTTTGACAGAGAAATATCCCAGATGCATGGGCCTCGGCTCGTTTTAATATTTCATCACTGGCCGAGTAAGGAATGAGTTCCAGATGTTTTTGTGCTTTACCTTCCTGTTTCCTCTCTCATTTCCCACACCGCCATGGAATGTGACATATTTTTTGGGGGGGGGGGGGGGGATTGGGGGGTCAGGGCGGGTGGGTGGGTGAGAATTAATCTCTTCCAAGAAGCAAAGGGAAAAGAAATATGTAAAGACGTTTCCGTTCATTCAATTTCGCAAATCTTTGAACTCAATAAACAGGCAAAATCTCAGCTTTCACATTCATCTCCGCAGAAACATAGGAGTAAAGAATTAAATATTAGATGTTGGATGAAATAGGTTACTATGAAAACAGCATCACTCCAATCAATGATATGCATTGATATTTTTAACAGCGTACTGTCTAGATTCATAAGAATCTCTAAAGTGTGGAAGCAAGCTATTCAGCCCATCAAGTTCCGAAGAGCATCCCACCCAGACTGACCCTAACACCCTGCATTTCCGACAGCTAATCCACCCAGCCTGCACATCCCTGGACACTATGGCCAATTTATCATGGCCAATGTACCTAACCTGCACACCTGTGCGAGGAAACCCACACAGACATGGAGAGAATGTAGAAACTCCACACAGGGGGTTGCCCGTGGGTGGAATCAAACCTGAGTCCCTGTCGCTGGGAAGGAGCAGTACTAACGACTGAGCCACTGTGCTGCTGTGGTGTGCTGGTATACTACCGATCTATTGGTGATGGAGGGAAGGATGTTTAAGGTTACAGGGTTCTACAGCACAGAAATAGGCCCTTTGGTCCATCGGCTGTGTGCCAGCCAAGGTGTTGAATGTTGTTTAGAACAGGTGAATTATTTTATCCTGGATGGTGTAGAAATTCTTTTGAGTCTTTTGAAGCGCAGAGAATGTTCACGAGGTTATCCTTGAGTGTAGAGAGATATTTTTTTGCTTGGAGAGGCTGAGTATGCTGGGCTTGTACTCATGAGAGTTTAGGAGAATGACAGGTGAACTTATTGAAACATATATGATTCTTAGGGGAGAAGACAGGGTTGACCATCGAATTTTACAGTACAAAGAGGCTATTTGATCGATTGTGTCTGTAATAGCTCCCAAAAGATCCACCCAGATACTCCCATTATCCAGATCTATCTCCGTTGTCCTCTAAATTCATCACTTCGAAATTTATATCCAGTTCTGTTTTAAAACCTCCTGTGGAATCTGCCACCAGCACTCCCCAGTGCAGGCAGTCCCCTAACAACTCTTTGAGTAAAGAAGTTTCTTGTCATCTCACTCCTGGCTCTCTTGTTGACAATCTTGAAATTGTGATCCGTAGCTGCTGATACACTCGCTAGTGGAAACATAATAACTTATTTCACTCTGTTACGATTTTTCATAACTTTGAGCACTTCGATAAGGTCACTTCTTTTAATGTCCTCTACTCCAAGAAGAATAAGCCCAATCTGTCTAATCTTTCCTTGTATCTAAAATCCTTCATTCTTGGTAACATTCGAGTAAATCTTCTTTGAGCTCTCTCCAGGGCTTTAACATCCTTGCTTACATAGGGTGCCCGGCACTGAGCACAATACTCCAAATATGATGTTACTTGTAGAGGTGTAGCATCATATCCTTGCTTTTATATTCCGTGTCTCTATTTACAATTCAAAGGACTGTACAAGCCTTCTTTACAACTGTTTCAATTTGCCTGGCCACCCTCAGAGAATCACGTACATGAACCCTGAGGTCCCTCTGCTCCTGCACACCCCTCAGAGTTATACCATTGAGCCTGTATTGTCTCTCCATGTTTCTTCTTCCAAACTGTAATGCTTCACTTTTCCCTGCACTGGAATTCATCTGCCAGGTGTCTGCCCATTTGGCCAACTTGTCAATGTCCCTGTGACGTCGCTCAGCATTATCCTCACAATTCTCCCTAGCTTAGTATCATCTGAAAATTTAGAGATGCTACCCTCAACACCCATCTCCAAATTATTTATATAAATTAGAAAAAGCGAGGATCCCAACACCGATCCCTGAGGAACCCTACTTTCAACTTGTCTCCGATCTAAAAAAGTGCCCATTTACACCTACACTCTGTTTCCTATCTTGTAGCCAATTTCTAATCCATGCTGCCAAGGGCCATCAATTCCAAACAGTTCTAATTTGCTAACCAACCTGTTATGTGGCACCATATCAAATGTTTTCTGAAAGTCCAAATATACAACATCCACAGCACTGCCCTCATCCACTGACTGTGTTACCTTGTCAAAAATATCAATCAAATATGTCAGCCTTTAACCCGCCCTTAACAAAGCCATATTAACTGTCTAGTATTAACTTATTTTCCTCTAAATGTATATTTACCTTATCCCATGTTATAGTTTCCATCAGTTTTCCCATTATTGATGCCAAGCTGATAGGTACCTGGTTTCCTGGGTTATCCTTTGTCCCTTTCTTAAGCAATGGTAACACATGTGCAATGACTGAGATAACAAGGTGAAGAGCTGGATGAACACAGCAGGCCAAGCAGCATCAGAGGAGCAGGAAAACTGATGTTTCGGGCCGAGACCCTTCATCAGAAAAGGGGGAGGGAAAGGGGATTCTGAAATTAATAGTGAGAGAGGGGGAGGCGGATAGAAGATGGATAAAGGAGAAGATAGGTGGAGAGGAGACAGACATGTCAAAAAGGCAGGGTTGGAGCCAGTAGAGGTGACTGTAAGTAGGGAGTTAGGGGGGATAGGTCAATGCAGGGAGGACGGACAGGTCAAGGAGGCAGGATGAGGTTAGTAGGTAGGAGATGGGGTTGGGGCTTGAGGTGGGAGGAGGGGATAAGTGGGATGAAGGACAGGTTAGGGAGGCGGGGACAAGCTGGGCTGGTTTGGGATGCAGTTGTGGGAGGGGAGATTTTGAAACTTGTGAAGTCCACATTGATACCATTGGGCTGCAGGGGTCCCAAGCGAAATATGAGATGTTGTTCCTGCAACCTTCGGGTGGCATCATTGTGGCACTGCAGGAGGCCCAGGATGAACATGTCGTCCAAGGAGTGGGAAGGGGAGTTGAAATGGTTCACGAATGGAAGGTGCAGTCGTTTGTCATGAACCGAGCGTAACTCCCCTCCCTATGTCTCCAACTATACTCACCTTTACTGGCTCCAACCTGCTTGGCCTGCTGTGTTCATCCAGCTCTAAACCTTGTTATCTCAGATTCTCCAGCATCAGCAGTTCCCACTATCTCTGCACTGACTGATCCTGTGTTCACACAGGCTGAAATGTTGCTTCCCCCTGTGGGAGAGTCCAGGATCAGAGGGCATAATCTCAGAATAAGGGGTCACACACTTAACCCAGAAATGATGAGAAATTGTTTCTCTGAGGGTGTTGAATCATGGAATTCTTCAACACAGAGGACTGTTGAGGCTGGTTCATTAAGTATATTCAGGGCTGAGATTTTTCATCAGTGAGGGAATCAGAGTTAACATTTCGGGTCATAGAACATGGAACGTAGAACATGGAACATTTAAGCGCAGTACAGGCCCTTCGGCCCTCGATGTTGCGCCGACCTGTGAAACCAATCTGAAGCCCATCTAACCTACACTACTCCATTATCATCCATATGTTTATCCAATGACCATTTAAATGCCTTGAAGTTGGCGAGACTACAACTGCTGCAGGCAAGGCATTCCATGCCCTTACTACTCTCTGAGTAAAGAACCTACCTCTGACATCTGTCCTATATCTATCACCCTTCAATTTAAAGCTATGTCCCCTCATGCTAGCCATCACCATCCGAGGAAAAAGGATGAAAAAGGAGGAAAAAGGAAAAAGTTCACCCTATCTAATTCCCTGATTATCTTGTATATCTCTATTAAGTCACCTCTTAACCTTCTTCTCGCTAATGAAAACAGCCTCAAGTCCCTCAGCCTTTTCCCATAAGACCTTCCCTCCGTACCAGGAAACATCCTGGTAAATCTCCTCTGCACCCTTTCCGATGCTTCCACATCCTTCTTATAATGCGGTGACCAGAACTGTACACAATACTCCAAGTGCGGCCGCACCAGAGTTTTGTACAGCTGCAACATGACCTCACGGCTCCAAAACTCAATCCCTCTACCAAAAAAAATCCACACCAGACACCTTCTTAGCAACCCTATCAACCTGGGTGGCAACTTTCAGGGATCTATGCACATGGACACTGAGATCTCTCTGCTCATCCACACTACCAAGAATCTTACCATGAGCCCAGTACTCTGTATTCCTGTTACTGCTTCCAAAGTGAATCACCTCACACTTTTCCGCATTAAACTCCATTTGCCACCTCTCAGCCCAGCTCTGCAGCTTATCTATGTCCCTCTGTAACCTGCAACATTCTTCCGCTCTATCCACAACTCCACCAACTTTAGTGTCATCTGCAAATTTACTAACCCATCCTTCTACGCCCTCATCCAGGTCATTTATAAAAATGACAAACAGCAGTGGGCCCAAAACAGATCCTTGCGGTACACCACTAGTAACTGAACTCCAGGATGAACATTTCCCATCAACCACCACTCTCTGTCTTCTTCCAGCTTGCCAATTTCTGATCCAAACCGCTAAATCACCCTCAATTCCATGCCTCTGAATTTTCTGCAAAAGCCTAGCGTGGGGAACCTTATCAAATGCTTTACTGAAATCCATATGCACTACATCAACCGTTTTACCCTCATCCACCTGTTTAGTCACCTTCTCAAAGAACTCAATAAGGTTTGTGAGGCACGACCTATCTTCACAAAACTGTGTTGACTATCCCTAATCAAATTATTCCTTTCTAGATGATTATAAATCCTATCTCTTATAATCATTTCCAACACTTTACCCACAACCGAAGTAAGGCTCACTGCTCTATAATTACCAGGGTTGTCTCTACTCTCCTTCCTGAACAAGGGGACAACATTTGCTACCCTCCAGTCTTCTGGCACTATTCCTGTAGACAATGACGACATAAAGATCAAAGCCAAAGGCTCTGCAATCTCCTCCGGAATGGTTCTGAGGAAGGGTCACTGGACCCGAAATGTTAACACTGTTTTCTCCTTCACAGATGCTGCCAGACCAGCTGACCATTTCCAGCAACTTTGTTTTTGTTCCTGATTTACAGCATCTGCAGTTCTTTCCGTTTTTATTAGGGAACCAAGGGTAATGGGAATAAGGTGAGAAAGTGGCATTAAGGATTATCAGGAACAAAAACAAAAGTTACTGGAAGCTCAGCAGGTCTGGCAGCATCTGTGAAGAAAAAAGTCAGATTTAATGTTTCAGGTCCGGTAACCCTTCCTCAGAACAGTTCTGAGGAAGGGTCACCGAGGAAGGGTCACCGGACCCGAAACGTTAACTCTGAATTTTTTTCTTCACAGATGCTGCCGGACCTGCTGAGCTTCCCGCAACTTCTGTTTTGGTTAAGGAATTATCAGGTCATCCATGATTTTATGTAATGACAGGGCAGACTTAGTGGGCCGAATGGTCGAGGGCTACGTCTATATTTAATGCCTTATGGTAAATGTACTCTTCCAGGCAAGTGGGGACATCACACTCCTACCTTGTACCTTGTAGATGGCAGTTCAACTTTGGAGGTCAGGAGGTAGGTTACCAATCTCAGAATTCTCAGCTCCTAATCTGCTGTATTCGCGACTCAGTACAAGTTGCTGGATGAGTTCAATGTTTGATCAATAGTGACCCATAGGATGTTGAAAGTGGGGGATTCAACAGTAGCACCACCATTGAATGTTTAGAACATAAGAACATAAGAACGAGGAGCAGGAGTAGGCCATCTGGCCCCTCGAGCCTGACCCACCATTTAATAAGATCATTGCTGATCTTTTTGAGACTCATCTGCTCTTACCCGCCCGCACACCATAACCCTTAATTCCTTTACTGTTCAAAAATTTATCGAGCCTTGCCTGAAAAACATTCAGCGAGGTAGCTTCAACCGCTTCACTGGGCAGGGAATTCCACAGATTCACAACCCTTTGGGTGAAGAAGTTCCTCCTGACCTCAGTGCCTACATCTGCTTCCCTTTAGTTTGAGACGATGCCCCCTAGCCCTAGTTTCACCTGCTAGCGGAAACAACCCTCCCTGCCTCCACCTTATCTATTCCCTTCATAATCTTATATGTTTCTATAAGATCTCCCCTCATTCTTCTGAATTTCAATGAGTATAATCCCAGTCTACTCAGTATCTCCTCATAATCCAACCCTTTTAACTCTGGAATCAACCAAATGAATCTCCTCTGCACCCCCTCCAGTGCTAGTATGTCTCTTCTCAAGTAAGGAGATCAAAATTGCACACAGTACTCCAGGTGTGGCCTCACCAGGACCCTATACAGCTGCAGCATAGCCTCCCTGTTTTTAAACTCCATCCCTCTAGCAATGGCAGACAAAATTCCATTTGCCTTTTTAATTACCTGCTGCGCCTGCAATCCTACTTTTAGCGATTCATGCACAAGGACACCCACATCCCTCTGCACAGCAGTGTGCTGCAATTTTTTTACCATTTAAAACATAGTCCATTTTGCTGTTATTCTGACCAAAATGGATGACCTCACACTTGTCAACCTTGTACTCCACCTGCCAAACTTTTGCCCACTCACTTAGACTATCTATATCCGTCTGCAGACTTTCACTGTCTTCTGCACACTTTGCTCCACCACTCACCTTCGTGTCATCTGCAAACTTTGACACACCACACTTAGTCCCCAACTCCAAATCATCTACCTAAATTGTAAACAATTGCCATCCCAACACTGATCTCTGAGGCACACCACTAGCCACTGACCGCCAACCAGAAAAACACCCATTTACCCCTACTCTTTGCTTTCTACTGGTCAACCAATCCTCTATCCATGCCAATACATTACCTGTAATACCATGCAACTTTATCTTATGTAGCAGCCTTTGGTGTGGCACCTTGTCAAATGCCTTCTGGAAATCCAGATACACCACATCCACAGGTTCCCCATTGTCCACCATGCAAGTAATGTCCTCAAAGAAGTTCACCAAATTAATTAAACATGATGTACCCTTCATGAACCCATGCTGGGTGTTCCCAAAGGGACAATTTATATCCAGATGTCTTGCTATTTCTTCCTTAATGATAGATTCAAGCATTTTCCCCACTACCGAAGTTAAGCTAACTGGCCTATAGTTACTTGCTTTTTGTCTACTTCCTTTTTTAAACAGTAGCATCACATTGGCTGTTTTCCAATCTGTGGGAATAACCCCAGAGTCCAGTGAATTTTGGTAAATAATTACTAGTGCATTTGCTATTTCCTCCATCACCTCTTTTAGTACCCTGGGATGCATTTCATCAGCGCCAGGAGACTTGTCTACCTTTAGCCCCATTAGCTTGCCCAGCACTGCCTCCTTAGTGATAATGATAGTTTCTCGGTCCTCACCTGCTATAGCCTTCTTGCCATTAGTTTTCGGCATGTTATTTGTGTCTTCCACTGTGAAAGTGAGAAGGTGAGATTGTCTCATGTCAGAGATGTCAACTTTGTCTTGCATTTGTTGTGGTATGAATACTACCTTTTATCAGCACAAGTGTGTATATTGTTGATGTCTCGCGCAGTTACATGGACTGCTTCGGTATACGAGGAGTCATGAATGCACAGAACACCATAAAACCATTTCTGAGTTTATGATGGAGAAAGGTCCCATGGTTGGTGCAAAGTGATATTTTTAATAACCTCCTGCAGTAATGTGCTGCAGCAATGTTAATTATTCTCAGAAAAGTACATTCATTTTCCATTTTGCTATTTTGATTTTATCCAGTGGAGAATTCCTGTCTAATTTCTATTAGCTGCAATTTTGCTAGTACTCCTGGATATTGTACTTAGTGAAACACTGTTTTGATGTCAGGGGCTGCCAGTCTCACTTCGCTTCTGGGATTCATCTGTTTCGTCTATGTTTGGGCCAAATCTGTGGGCAGTCAGTGTACCCAGTCTGAACCTCAGTGAGAAGGTTATTGCTGAGCAAGTGCCGCTTGATTTCACTGTCAACAACAGTTTCCATCACTTTAATGATGATCAAAAGTAAACTGACTGGTTGAGAAATAGCTGCCCTCGATTTGTCTAACACAAACGACATATCTGGGCAATTGTCAACATTATGAGGTACATGCTGGTGTTGTAATTATCCTGGAAAAGCTTGGCTAGGGGTATTGCATGTTCTGGAACATATGTCTTAAGTATTATTGCTGGAATGTTATCAGGGCTAAAAGCCTTTGTAAAATCCTCAACCGTTTCTTGATATCACGTGGAGTGAACCAAATTGTTTGAAAACTGGTACCTTGATGCCGGGGAACCATTGGAGGAGGCCGAGATGGATCATCCACTCAGTATTTCTGGATGCAGTTATGTTCACCTTGAAGTGCCTGGCCCTTCCATTGTTGAGGATGGGGATGTTTGTGGATCTTCCTCTTCCAGTGAGTTGTTTAATTATCCACCACCATTCATGAGTGGATCTGGTAGGACTGCAGAGTTTAGATCAGATCCATTGGTGGAATCACTTAGCCCTGTCTCCTGCATGCTGCTTCCACTGTACAACATGCAGTTCGTCCTGTGTTGTGGCTTCACCAGATTGATGCTTCGTTTCTGGCTGTGCTTGGTGCTACTAAATCCTTTCAAGACGTGTCTCATTCAGCACAGTGATGATGCCATGCAACACAGTGGAGGTTATCCCAAATGTAGAAACATGACTTCATCATAACAAGTACTGTGCAATGATCACTCCCACTGAAACTGTCATCGATAATTGCATGCACGATAGGTAGATTGGTGAAAAACTTAGAAGATAGGAGCAGAAAAAGGCAATTCGGCCCTTTGAGCCTGCTCCGCCATTCTTCATGATGATGTCTGATCAGACAACCCAATAGCCTAATCCTGCTTTCTCCCCATAACCTTTGATCCCATTTCCACCAAGTGCTATATCAAGTTGCCTCTTGAATACATTCAATGTTTTGGCATCAACTAAATCTTGTGGTAATGAATTCCACAGGCTCACTACTGTTTGGGTGAAGAAATGTCTCCTCATCTCCGTCCTAAATGGTCTACCCCAAATTCTCATACTGTGACCCCTGGTTCTGGACACATCTACTTTTGGGAACATCCTCCCTGCATCTACTCTGTCCAGTCCTATTAGAATTTTATAACTCTCTATGAGATTCCTCCTCATTTGTCTGAACTCCAGTGAAAACAATCCCAACCTAGTCAATTTCCCATCAGACCCACTATCTCCGGAATCAGCCTGGTTAACCTTTGCTGCCCTCCCTTGAGAGCAAGAGCATCCTTCCTCAGAAAAGGAGACCAAAACTGCACACACTATTCCAGGTGTGGTCTTGCCAAGGCCCTGTATAACTGCAACAACACATCCCTGCTCCTGTACTCGAAACCTCTCGCAATGAAGTCCAACATACCCTTTGCCTTCTTTTCCGCCTGCTGCACCTGCATGCTTACCTTCAGTGATTGGTGCACAAGGACACCCAAGTCCCGCTGCACACTCCCCTCTCCCAATTTACAGTCATTCAGGTAGTGAGGATGAGGTCAAGCAGATTTTTCCCTCTTGTTTGTGCCCTAAAAGCATGAAAACATTGAGAACCCCTTTTTTAAAATTGAAGACGTGTCAATCACATGGAGAAGAAGGAGAAAGAGTTTGAATTGATTGACTGATTGATTGATTTTATTGTCATGTGTACTGAAATACAGTGAAAAGCTGTGTTTATGAACAGTACAGGTAGATCACAGCAAGCAAAGGATATACAGATCAAAAAGATTTAGAGGCATACAAGTTACATTGCAGGTTACATTATTTGAGGCCAGAGTCCATTCAACAGCCTGATAACGGCTGGAAAGAAGCTGTTCCTGAACCTGCTGGTGCATGTGTTCAGGTTTCTGTATCTTCTGCCTGATGGAAGAGGCTTTAGAGATCATTACCAGGGTGTGATGGGTCTCTGATAATGTTGGGCACTTTTCTGCAGCAGTGAGCCGTGTAAATAGAGTCCATGGATGGAAGGTTGGCTTCTGTGATGGTCTGGGCTGTGCACACCACCTCCTGTAGTTTCTTATGGTCCTGGGCAGAGCAGTTGCTGTACCAGGCCGTTATGCACCCGGACAATATGCTTTCAATGGTGCAACTGTAGAAGTTGGTGAGGGACCTTAAGGACATGCCAAATTTCTTGAGCTGCCTGAGGAAGAAGAGGTATTGCTGTGCCTTCTTGACTGTCGCCTATATGGGGGAATTCCAGGACTGGTCATCGGTTATTGTCACTCCAAGGAACTTGATGCTCTCCACCCTCTCACCCTCAGTCCTGTTGATGTAGATGGGTGTTCTCCTCCTTTCTTTCTGAAGTCGATGCTCAGTTCTTTAGTTTTGCTAACGTTGAGAGACAGATTGTTTTCACTGTTCTTCATGTTCAGTCATCAAATCTCCGTCTCTTCTAATCCCATTTGCAGCACTTGGCCCATAGCCTTGTAAGCTATGGCATTTCAAATGCTCATGTAAGCATTTCTTAATTGTCCTGAGGGTTCCCATCTATACCACCCTTTCAAGCAGTGAGTTCCAGATACTACCATCCTCTGGCTGAAATCATATTTCCACAAATCCCCTCTAAACCTCTTGCTCCTTATCTTCAAACTGTGCCCCAGATCCCACGACATTATTGAGTCCTCTACTAAGAGAAACATTTGCCCCTATCTACCCTGTCTGTGCACCTTAGAACATTGCACATGGAAAACAACCTGAGACTCTTGTCATTGCTGAATCGCTCCAGCCCAGGCAACATCCTGGTGAATTGCCTCTGTACTGCCTCTAGTGCAATCCTGTCCTTCCTATTGTGTGGTGACCAGAACTGCACACAGTACTCCAGCTGTGGCCTAACTAGCTTCATTGATTCCTGGGTTGAGAGGGTTGGATTATGAGGAGAGACTGAGTAGACTGGGATTATACTCATTGGAATTCAGAAGAATGAGGGGAGATCTTATAGAAACATCTAAGATTATGAAGGGAATAGATAAGGTGGAGGCAGGGAGGTTGTTTCCACTAGCAGGTGAAGCTAGGACTAGAGGGCGTCGCCTCAAAATAAAGGGAAGCAGATGTAGGACTGAGGTCAGGAGGAACATTTTCACCCAAAGGGTTGTGAGTCTGTAGAATTCCCTGCCCAGTGAAGTGGTTGAAGCTACCTCACTGAATGTTTTTAAGGCAAGGCTCGATAAATTTTTGAACAGTAAAGGAATTAAGGGTTATGGTGAGTGGGTGGGTAAGTGGAGCTGAGTCTCAAAAAGATCAGCCATGATCTCATTAAATGGTGGGTCAGGCTCGAGGGGCCAGATGGCCTACTCCTGCTCCGAGTTTTTATGTTCTTATGTTCTTACCCTGCACATCTCCATCATAACCTCTTTGCTCCAGCATTCAGTGCCTAATAATGGCAATTATCCCACACAACTTTCTAACCACCTTATCTCCTTACTTCTGCCTTAAAGGGGATGGACCCTTACTTTGAAGCTGTGATCCCACATGACGGACATCAAGTGATAGAGATTTTAATTGATCCCATTGTGTTAGATAAATGGTCTCTGTCACTATGCACCCAGCTTAAGTTGGAGAAGATACAGCAATCATTTATTAGCTGCTATTAATGTAGAATAAAGTCTGAACTCACTTGGCAAGTAGTTTAATCTCCTCTTTTAAAAGGAGCCATGGGGTATCTGACAACCACTGAGAGGGCAGACAGGGTTAAAGACAGAAAATGTTGGAAGTACTCAGCAGGGCAGGCAACATGTGTGGAGAGAGAAACAATGGATTGAAAGCACTGAGTAGCAAGAAGACAGCGAAGGGTGGAAATTTAATCTATTTGGGCTCAGGGAGCTATTGGGATTGGTCAAAGCATCGGAAGATAGATGGGCACCCAAGACAATTATTTAACCAACATCTCTGAGTCGAGGTGAAATTATCTGGCACATGAAATCCTTTGTGGCATAACTTGACTACAATTACTTTCTCTTGCATTTGTGGAAATTTCTGACAGATTGAGCCTTTTAATTATCCAAAAAAAAGGAATAAATCACTGTCTGCATCTGTGGTCCATAAACTGATGCAGTTCTCAAAGGCACCAAATCCACAGAAGACATGAAGAGTGACACTAAAATTATCCTGATTTACTTGTGTTCACGAGAATGATTCTGACCCAGATTTTACCACAAAAATTCATCTTAATGTTCTACATTACTGAGATATAGGTCATTTCCTGATCTACTCATTTTCTCTTCAGTTTTAGTCCTGACCTACATTAGAAGCCTTGACCTTTCCATCTTGGTTTCCTCATGTGTAATAGTCAACAATCTTTACCTCTCATAAGTGAAAATGTGGAGTTCCTCAATCCTTGATAGGCAGTTATATTCTTCCATTTTAGTTTCTCAATTTATTGCATTCCTTCTTTGACCTGGCCTCTTGCACATGATTTTAATCTCTCCAAAATCGATGGCCAAGCAGTAGGATAGGTGACAGCTTGATGGTATTAAATGTAGACCAGTGTAGCTACAGGAACAGGACCTTCGCCCCAAAATGTCTGCACTGACCTTGGTATCATTCCAAACTAA
Organism: Ginglymostoma cirratum; assembly: GCA_024137785.1. NCBI lineage: Eukaryota > Metazoa > Chordata > Chondrichthyes > Orectolobiformes > Ginglymostomatidae > Ginglymostoma > Ginglymostoma cirratum. The sequence continues at coordinate 4,545,858 of JAHRHZ010000249.1, forward strand.
TCATATCTGCCGCACACGATCCAAATGTCTATTAAACATTGCTGTCGTATCTGTTTCTACCACTTCTTTTGGCAGCATGCTCCAGGCACCTACCCATTGCAGTGTAAAAAACTTGCCTCACACATCTTTAAATTTCGCAACTTAACCCTATGCTCGAGATAACAAGCATGGGGCTGGATGAACACAGCAGGTCAAGCAGCATCAGAGGAGCAGGAAAACTTGACTTTTCGGGCCTAAACCCTTCATCAGAAATGGGGAGGGGAAGAGGGTTCTGAAATAAATAGGGAGAGAGGGGGAGGCGGATAGAGGATGGATAGAGGAGAGGATAGGTGGAGAGGAGGCAGACAGGTCGAAGAGGATGGAGCCAGTAAAGGTGAGTGTAGGTAGGGGGTTAGGGAGGAGATAGGTCAGTCCAGGGAGGATGGACAGGTCAAGGGGGCGGGATGATGTTAGTAGATAGGAGATGGGGGTGTGGCTTGAGGTGAGAGGGAAAACAGGTTAGGGAGGTGGAGACGAGCTGGGCTGGTTTTGGGATGCGGTTGGGGGAGGGGAGATTTTGAAGCTTGTGAAATCCACATTGATGCCATAGGGCTGCAGGGTTCCCAGGCTGAATATGATTTGCTGTTCCTGCAGCCTTCGGGTGGCATCACTGTGGCATTGCAGGAGGCCCAGGATGGACATGTCATCTGAGGAATGGGAGGGGGAATTGAAATGGTTCGCGACTGGGAGGTGCAGTTGTTTGTTGCGAACTGAGCGCAGGTGTTCTGCAAAGCGGTCCCCAAGCCTCTGCTTCTCTCAGTATCCTGGGATAAATCCCATTAGGTTTTGGGGACTTGTCTACCTTGACGATTTTCAAAACACCTAAATACCTCCTACTTCTTAATATTGTCATGCCGTAGAATATCAACATACTCCTCTCTACTCTGCACTCAATCCTGTCTGAACCAGCTGGCAGGAATGTTGGCAGACATCTTTAACCTCTCCTTACCACTATGTGAGGTTCCCATCTGCTGTTTAGTTCCCTTTTAAAACTTTCCCCTCTCACCTTAAACCTATGCCCTCTAGTTTTGGACTCCCCTACCTTGGGGAAATGACCTTAACTATCCACCCTATCCGTGCCCCTCATGATTTTATAAACTTCTATAAGGTCACTCCTCAGTCTTTGAAGTTTCAGGGAAAATAGACCCAGTCTACTCAGCCTCTCCCTATAGCTCAACCCTCCAACCCTGGCAACTTCCTTGTAAATCTTTTCTGAATGCTTTCAAGTTTCACAACATCTTTCCTATAACAGGGAGACCAGAATTGAATGCAGTAATTCCAAAAGTGGCCTAACCAATGTCCTGCATAGCCATAACATGACCTCCCAACTCCTAGTCTGAATGCACTGACCAATAAAGACGAGCATATCAAATGTCTTAATAAAAACTAAAAGAACTGTGGATGCTGTAAATCAGGAACAAATGCCTTTTTGACCACCCTGTCTACCTGTGAAGGGTCTAGGCCCGAAACGTCAAGCTTTCCTGCTCCTATGATGCTGCTTGGCCTGCTGTGTTCATCCAGCCCCACACCTTGTTATCTCTGTCTACCTGTGAGTCCATTTTCAAGAAACTATGAACCTGCACTCCAAGGTCTCTTTGTTCAGCAACACTCCTCAGGACCTTAACATTAAGTGTATAAGTCCTAGATAACAAGCATGAGGCTGGATGAACACAGCAGGTCAGGCAGCATCATAGGAGCAGGAAAACTCGACGTTTCGGGCCTAAACCCTTCATCAGAAGTGGGGGAGGGGAAGAGGGTTCTGAAATAAATAGGGAGAGAGGGGGAGGCGGATAGAAGATGGATAGAGGAGAGGATAGGTGGAGAGGAGGCAGACAAGTCGAAGAGGCGGGGATGGAGCCAGTAAAGGTGAGTGTAGGTAGGGGGGTAGGGAGGAGATAGGTCAGTCCAGGGAGGATGGACAGGTCAAGGGGGAGGGATGATGTTAGTAGATAGGAGATGGGGGTGTGGCTTGGGGTGAGAGGAAAAACAGGTTAGGGAGGTGGAGATGAGCTGGGCTGGTTTTGGGATGCGGTTGGGGGAGGGGAGATTGCCCTGGTTTGCCTTTCCAAAATTCAGCACCTCACATTTATCTAAAATAAACTCCATCTGCCACTCCATTGGCCCATCTGATTAAGGCCTCGTTATATTCTGAAGTAAACTTCTACGCTGTCCACTGCACCTCCAATTTTGGTACACATGAAATAATAAATCAAATCAAATCTTACCATCCTCTACATCCTTCTTGATGAAGGACAATACAAAGTACTCATTAAGGACATCACCCACTTCCTCTGTCTCCGAACATAAGTTCCCTCCTTTTGTCTTTGAGTGGGCCTACACTTTCCCTCGCCACCATCTTACTGCTATTGTACAAAATAAAATGTTGAGGTATTCTTGTTAATCTGACTTACCAAGGAAATTTCATTGGTCCCTTTTAGCCTTTTTAATTCCTTGTTGACATCTTTCTTACTTCCTTTATATTCCTCAAAGGCCTTGTCAGATTTCAGTTTCCTAAATGTTATATGTGCTTCCTTTTTCTTTTTGACTAAACTTTCAATTTCCCTTGTCATCCAGAGTTCCTGAATCTTGCTGTTCATCCTCGCAAGAACATGTTGGGCCTGAACTCTGATCAGTTAGCCTTTAAAAGACTCCCACATGTCAATTGTGGATTTACCCTCCAACAGCTGCCCCCAAATCTAATTTCTCCAGTTCCTGTCAGATGCTGTTACAATCAAATCTGCCCAGTTTAGCACTTTCACCCGAGGGCCAGTCTTATCGTTATCCATAGCAATCTTAAAACGTGAGAAATTACGATCACCGTTCCCAAAATGCTCCCAATGAAACTTGAAGAAACCTTCCCAGATAAACCTAGCAAATTCTGCTCCATCTAAGCCTCTGAAACTAAGTGAGTTCTAGTCAATATTGGGCAAGTTAAAATCACCCATAACAACAACCCTGCTGTATTGACATCTTTCCATGATCTGGTTACATATCTATTCCTCTATCTCCAGCTAGCTTTTCGAAGGGCAACAGTATAACACCATCATGCTGATTGCACCTTTCTGGTTGTTGAGTTGTACTCATATTGTCTTGCTGAATGGGGCCTCCAAGACGTCCTCTGTTATTACATCTCTGACATGATCGTCAATCAGTCACACAGTTCCCCAACTGCTTTTACATCTCTCTCTAACATGCCTGAAACATCTAAATCTTGGAATGTTGAGCTGCAAGTCCTGTTCTTCTCTTAATCAAGTTTCTGTAATGGCAACGACGCCACACTTCCATGTGTGAATCCAGACTCTAAACTCATCTGCCCGACCTGTTATAACAAGGCGTAGAGCTGGATGAACACAGCAGGCCAAGCAGCAGAGGAGCAGGAAAACTGACGTTTCGGGCCTAGATCCTTCTTCAGAAAATGAAGAAGGGTCTAGGCCCGAAAAGTCAGCCTTCCTGCTCCTCTGCTGCTTGGCCTGTTGTGTTCATCCAGCTCCACACCTTGTTATCTCAGATTCTCCAGCATCTGCAGTTCCTGCTATCTCTGCCCTACTTGTTATATTCCTTGTATTAAAATAAATACTTTCAGCCGACCAGTCCCTGGCCCTGCCTGTTTTCCCTATTAGACTTACCTGACTTAACATTGACCTTCTCCTCTATCAATCCATCACTGACCTATTTCTCTGGTTCTTATCCCCTATCAGACTAGTTTAAACCATCCCGAGGGGCACTAACAATCCTCTATGCCAGGACATTGATGCCGTCTACTTTAGGTACAACCTGTCCTTCTTGTACAGGTCCCATCTGCACTGGAAGAGCTCCCAATGACCCACATACCTGAAACCTCCTTCTACACCAGCTCTTCAGCCGCACATTCAACTTCCAATTATCTTCTGGCCTCACTAGTATGTGACACAACGAGAAACCCAAGGTTACAACTCTAGAGGTGCTGTTTTTCTACCTAAATCACTAAATTCCACTTGCAGGGCCTCATTTCTCTTCTTGCCGATGCTGTTAGTACCAAAATGGACCATGGCCTCTGGCTGCTCACCCTCTCCATTCAGAATACCCTGTGCCTGTTCAGAAACATCCTTTACCCTGGAACCAGGGAGGTAACATGCCATCCTAAAGTTTCACTTGTGTCCATAGAAAAGCCTATCTGTAGCCCTGACTATAGAGTCCCTTCTTACTTCTGTTCTTTAACACTGGCTCCTCCACGATCCCATTCTCAGTCATGGTGAACATACCAAACTCTCCCATAATCCTGAGATAAAAAGGTACTGCAGATGCTGGAGAATCCGAGATAACAAGGTGTGGGGCTGAATGAACACAGCAGGCCAAGCAGCATCATAGGAGCAGGAAAGCTTGACGTTTCGGGCCTAGACCCTTCATCAGAAGTGGGGGAGGGGAAGAGGGTTCTGAAATAAATAGGGAAAGAGGGGGAAGCGGATAGAAAATGGATAGAGGAGAGGATAGGTGGAGAGGAGGCAGACAAGTCGAAGAGGCGGGGATGGAGCCAGTAAAGGTGAGTGTAGGTGGGGGGGTAGGGAGGAGATAGGTCAGTCCAGGGAGGACGGACAGGTCAAGGGGGCGGGATGAGGTGAGTAGAAAGGAGATGGGGGTGGGGCTTGAGGTGGGAAGAGGGGATAGGTGAGAGGAAGGACAGGTTAGGGATGCGGGGATGAGCTGGGCTGGTTTTGGGATGCGGTTGGGGGAGGGGAGATTTTGAAGCTTGTGAAATCCGCATTGATACCATTGGGCTGCAGGGTTCCCAGGAAGACTTTCCACATCAGGCAGATGTTCACCTGCACATCTGCCAATGTGGTATACTGCATCCGCTGTACCCGTTGTGGCTTCCTCTACATCGGGGAAACCAAGCGGAGGCTTGGGGACCGCTTTGCAGAACACCTACGCTCAGTTCGCAACAAACAACTGCACCTCCCAGTCGCGAACCATTTCAACTCCCCCTCCCATTCCTCAGACGACATGTCCATCCTGGGCCTCCTGCAGTGCCACAGTGATGCCACCCGAAGGCTGCAGGAACAGCAAATCATATT